>CM052656.1:111108092-111239191 GCA_028533165.1 Leontopithecus rosalia | reverse complement strand
AGTGGAACTCTCAACCCCCGGCACTCCGAATCGCCTTATTGCTTGTCCCTGTGGGGGTGAGACCCGTCGACCTCCCAGAAATCTCCTGGTCTAGATCACCGTCCAAAACCCGTTCAATCAGATGAGCATAGCAATCTGCCCTCCCAAGTCTCAAATTGCTGGTTTAACAGGGCGCCCAGCCCCGCGTGTTTTGTGCGCCGGCCGCAGCGGCGGCGCTGGTTGCCTGGCCGCGCCAGCGGAGAGCGCTGCGCTTGAGTCCTGCATGCCTTTTACACCTGGGCTTTTTCCCCTGCTCTGTGGGCTATAAGGATCCGTCTGAAAATGCGGTGTTTGCTTACCCTCTGCGTCTTGACTGAGAGCTGCAGTGGTGAGTTGCTTCTACAGCGCCATCTTCCTCCCCCTCCTTCACACATAACAATATTAGCCCTAAATGTAAATGGACTAATGCTCCAATCAAAAGACACAGACTGGCAAATTGGATAAAAAGCCAAAACCCATCAATGTCCTGTATCCAGGAAACCCATCTCACATGCCAGGATACACATAGACTCAAAATAAGGGGATGGAGGAAGATTTACCAAGCAAATGGAGAGAAAAAAAAAGCAGGAGTTGCAATCCTAGTCTCTGATAAAATAGACTTTAAATCAACAAAAATCAAAAGAGACAAAGAATGACATTACATAATGGTAAAAGGATCAATGCAACAAGAAGAGCTAATGATCCTAAATATATATGCACCCAATACAGGAGAACCCAGATACATAAAGCAAGTTCTTAATGATTTATAAAGAGACTTAGACTCCCACACAATAATAGTGGGAGACTTTAACAATCCACTGTCAATATTAGACAGATCAATAAGACAGAAAATTAACAAGTATATCCAGGACTTGAACTCAGATCTGGACCAAGCAAACCTAATAGACATTTATAGAACTCTCCACCCCAAATCCACAGGATACACATTCTTCTCAGCACTGCATCACACCTACTCTAAAATTGACCACATAATTGGAAGTAAATAACTCCTAAGCAAATGCAAAAGAATGGAAATCATAACAGTCTCTCAGACCACAGTGCAATCAAGTTAGAACTCAGACTTCAGAAACTAACTCAGAACCACACAGCTTCAGGGAAAATGAACCACTGGCTCTTGAACGTTGACTGGATACAATGAAATGAAGGCAGAAATAAAGATGTTCTTCGAAACCAAAGGGAACGAAGACACAACATACCAGAATCTCTGGGACACATTTAAAGCAGTATCTAGAGGAAAATATATAGCAAAAAATGCCCAAATGAGAAGCAAGGAAAGATAAGAAGTTGACACCCTATCATAAAAATTGAAAGAGCTATAGGAGCAAGATCAAAAAACCTTAAAACCTAGCAGAAGACAAGAAATAACTAAGATCAGAGCAGAACTGAAGGAGATAGAGACACAAAAAAACCCTTCAAAAAGTCAATAAATCCAGGAGCTGGTTTTTTGAAAAGATCAACAAAATAGACCACTAGCCAGATTAATAAAAAAGAAAAGAGAAGAATCAAATAGACACAATTAAAAAATGATAAAGGGGATATCACCACCAATTCCACGGAAATACAAACCACCATCAGAGATTACTACAAACAACTCTTTGCACAAAAACCAAAAACCTAGAAGAAATGGATAAATTCCTGGACACTTGCATCCTCCTAAGCCTAAACCAGGAAAAAGTCAAAACCCTGAATAGACTAATAACAAGGGCTGAAGTTGAGGTAGCAATTAAGAGCATACCACCCAAAAAAGGCCCAGGTCCAGATGGGTTCACAGCCGAATTCTACCAGATATACAAAGAGGAGCTGGTACCACTCTTTCTGAAACTATTCCAAACAATCCAAAAAGAGGGAATCCTTCCCCAGTCATTTTATGGGACCAACATCATCCTGATACCAAAACCCGGCAGAGACTGAACAAGAAAAGAAATCTTCAGGCCAATATTCATGATGAACATAGATGCAAAAATCTCCAATAAAATACTGGCAAACCGATTGCAACAGCACTTCAAAAAGCTTGTCCATCACAACCAAGTAGGCTTCATCCCAGGGATGCAAGGCTGGTTCAACATATGCATGTCTATAAATGTAGTTCACCACATAAACAGAACTAAAGACAAAATCCACATGATTATCTCAACAGATGCAGAGAAGGCCATTGACAAAATTCAACAGCACTTTATGCTAAAGTCTCTCACTAAACTAGGTATTGATGGAACATATATCAAAATAATAAAACTATTTCTGACAAACCCACAGCCAATATCATACTGAATGAGCAAAAACTGGAAGCATTCCCTTTGAAATCTGGCACTAGACAAGGTTGCCCTCTCTCACCACTCCTATTCAATATAGTATTGGAAGTTCTAGCCAGAGCAGTCAGGCAAGAAAAAGAAACAAAGGGTATTCAGTTAGGAAAGAAGGAAGTCAAATTGTCTCTATTTGTTTGTTTATTATTCTTATCAATAATTTTAATACAACATTTAAGAATCAAAATTAACACAAAAATTGATAATTAGCAAAATGTTAAAATTTTACGTAAATGCCAGCCCCATACTATATTAGATGCTACAAATATTTTCTTACTATCTACATTGAAACTAGAAGCAAAAGGGAAAATATGCTCTCCTGTATACATGTTTTTATATATTTTAATGACTAACTTTTTTCCAGAACATTAAAGTAATGGGAAAATACCCTGAAAAATTGAAAAGTAGGTATATTGAAACCTACAAAATTATTTTTAAGTTTAAATATTTTATTAATGTAACAAAAACATAATTTGTTATAATTTTACTTTCCTGGCTTCCATGGAAGCAGATACATCATAATATTTTTAAGATGGCTTTCTCTGATTGTCTTGTTTTTAGTTAAGAGGATCTGTATGTTTGACAATTTTGCTTCACCAAATAATTAAATAATTTTTAGTTAACTTCAGCTTGTTGAAATTTATTTTACAGGTTGTGGCTGGAACACATGCTGAAAGCTGCCCTTTCTCTTACGGGTTTGTATATTTGTTTTTATTTGACGTTGGGGCAGTGAGTGAAGTGGGTGTAGGTGTGAAAGAGTGATACCCCTTCTCCAACCTTGCAGCCTCTGATTGCAACTCCCTTGACATGGACAGCACCCTGCCTTCAGCTGACAATTTCTGATCGTTCCCACTCTCTTCCCAGAATCTGCCCCAGCCTCCCTCTGCTGTTGCTTCTCCATTTCAGAAAATCTCCTAGGAGAGTTCAGTCTCTCTTTGCTAGGTAGCCCGTGACTGCTCCATAGAAAGCACGCACCTTTCATCTACTGCGGCTAGGTATGTGGTTTCTTCTCAAATGCTGCTGAAGGGTTGTTCAGCCAACCACTCACTTGAAGGCTTTATCCTTAGGGGTGATTTAGGCAATGATTAACTGGTACTCCTCAAATTCCAGAGAGCATATTAAGCACTTGAGCTCCTCTTACTAAGCTGTCAGTGAGAAGGAAGCATTTTCTTCCACTCATCTCCATGGGGAGAGAGGAATATTGTCATAGCATTTTTACCACGTTTTCCCAAAGAACTTCACTGTCATCTCCAGGATGCTTGGTATACATCACCCAAAAGTAGGTATGCCACATCAGTTTTAATTAGGTTTTCAGCCACATGGCTTGCAAATCCTGCTTAGGACATCTGGTACTTTGTTTGGAAGCTAAGAAGAGTTAGTTCTAATCATCTCAGGGATTTCATAAAACTGAGAGTCTCATTTTAACATTATTATGTAAGTATGGTTGTACTTTACCTCTGTAGAAACATGGCAAAGAGAATCACCTAAAAGGACCCAAACTTCCTTGTAGACACTATACAACTTGAAATGCCAAACTGAAGCCTATATCCATTCTTCCACCCTAAATTCTTGAGCATTTTAGGAGTTAAAATTGCAACAAGCATCACCCCTTGTCTTTCTGAAAATTCTCTGGGCTAATTACCATAAACTGAATTATTTAGACTTTAGGAAACTTACTTCAGTAGGAAGAGAAGGTTGGATCCCGGGATAAAATCAAACCCAGAGGTAAGCAACATGATATCCTGGGTTTTACTAGAGGTTTAGAAGATCAAATTATTATAAAATTAAGGGCAAGGGAATCGAGTTAAAAAATGGCCTATGAGAATTGTAACTACCTGTATTGACGTGACACAGCTATTAGAACTAAGAAGTAAAACCACTGCATTAATATGACCTAGTTATTCTGAGAAAACTTGGTCTGGGAAAAATAAGCCTATGATACCAATAAATCACTTCACTTTGTACTTCAGGAAATTCCTCAAAATCAACTTTATTAGACAACAGTCTGTTCACCTGGACAAATAGCTTATTTAAAAACATTTATGGACCAGGTACAATTGTTCATGCCTGTAATCCCAGCACTTTGGGAGGATGAGGCAGGAGAATTGGTTGAGGCCAGAAGTTCAAGACCAGCCTGGGCAACATAACAATACCTCAAATCCTACCTAGCCCTCAAGAAGCTAGGTAGCCTTGGAGTATGAGGCTGCAGTGAGCTATGATCATGCCACTGTACTCCAGTCTGGGTGACAGAGTGAGACCCTGTCTCAAATAAAAAAAATAAAGATTAGCTTCAAGACCCTCACTTTGTTATGTCTACAAGTCCTAAATTATTATGCCATGAAATTTGCCCAAGTCCAATCACTTCTCCATCCTGAAAGACCTTCCTTAAATCATTTGGACCCATCTTTTAATGCCTCCCACTCTGAATTCTTTCTTCTGAGATACCACTAGAACTCTCTTGTGATGAAAAGATTGTCTCATTTTGGAAAGGTCAGTAGACAGAAACTTTCAGTGATTCTTTGTTGAAGGTTTAATTTCTTTAGTGCTTTCTCTTTAGGACCTGGACAAAATGACTTTTAGTACAAAGTTTTAATATTTCCCAGTTCTACATTGTAATTTCTTCCATTTAGTCTAAACTTTCCCTTTTTAAAAATGTATGCATCAGGAAAGAGAATAAAGGAAAAGACAGTTTTGACTTTCACCTCCTTCTTTAATGTTATTTTGGGGGAAGAAACGGTAATAATTCAAGAGTATTATATCCAGGGCACCAACAGCAAAGTGGGAGGTGGTTTACTATAGAATTGGCACAAATACACTGTGGGATACAACGCAGCCATAAAAAACGATGAGTGTGTGTCCTTTGTAGGGTCATGGATGAACCTGAAAACCAGCATTCTCAGCAAACTGACACAAGAACAGAAAATCAAACACCACATGTTCTCACTCATAGGTGGGTGTTGAACAATGAGAACACATGGACACAAGGAGGGGAACATCACACACTGGGGTCTGTTGGGGGGAAATAGGGGAGGGACAGCAGGGGGTGGGGAGTTGGGGAGAGATGGCATGGGGAGAAATGCCAGATATAGGTGAAAGGGAGGAAGGCAGCAAATCACACTGCCACGTGTGTACCTATGCAACTATCTTGCATGTTCTTGACATGTACCCCAAAACCTAAAATGCAATTATAAATAAACAAATAAATAAATAAAAAGAGAAAGATATGGGACAAATACAGGTGCTAAGAGCAGCAATTAAGATGACAACTAAGATCAAATTTTCTACTCACCACTGTGTGCAAGAGAACGCTGTTGTTGAAGAGATTTGCAGAGGTGCGGGTGGTCAGCCTAATCTTGGATAACATTAAAGATCTTGCTTATGATGTCTTTCCTTCTGCAAATATGCTTTTTCCTTAGCTGTGCCTTCGAGTTCTACATATTTTTCACATTATTCTTTTCCTGCAGGGGCATTCTTTTCTCCTTTGTGGTCATCTACTGGCTTAAACTCAGTTGGTTTCTTACTGGTACTATAACAGGTTCTAAATTTACTGTAAACATATTTACAGTAGTAGCTAGAGTCACCTCTAATAAACATTTGTTTTGTCTCAAAATGGCTCATAGGACCATGCCTTCAACACTTTTCTGGGAGTAAGCACTGTTTCCACCTCTCTTGTTTTTTGCTGCTAGTGTAGAAGTCTAAAAGAAGAGACTTAAAAATAGTTTCATGAACAAATATTTAAGGTGACAGATGGTTCAATTAAAATGATTTGATCTTTACAAATTATATGGATGTATTTGTTATATGTACTTTTAAAATATGTACATTGATCATATATCAATAAAAAGATTAATAAAAATCTTACAAAGTGAAAAGTCTCACAAAGTGAAAGCCCCTAAAGAAAACATTATTATGACTGAAATATTTAATGTTTATTTTTTATTATCTGTTATTGGCATTCATCCTACAATCAATGTATATTTTAATGAAGCTAGCTCTTTTTCAACATTAAAATTGTGTGACATTAAAGTGATGTTCTATCTTACAATAAATGAAATCATAGAATTGAGGAAGTAATTATGTGCACACCACTGCCATTCTCCCTGATGCAATAAGCGAAAACGCTTGCTTCCACTAATGTATTGGATTTAAGAATGATCACCTTGCTAACTGTATAAGACTTTGGATTAAAGTTACACAACCCCAAAAATGGGGTAATATTTTATTCATCCAGTTTTTGTTAGATGAGAAAAAATGCATTTGCCTGGAGAAACAAGCTTGAAGAAACAGAAGAACACTCTCCCAATATGTACTTCTTTCTAGAAGTACAAAATATTAAAGAACAGGTAGGTCCAGAAACAGAAAAGCTATGAATTCAACCACTTAAGACATGAAAGCATCTTATTATTTAAGCAGGTAATGTGGAAGAATATTGATTCTTTCTCAGTGTATATTGTTTAAAAGTGGAGATTTGATAATAACTGAAACAGAAAATATATTCTAGATTTTTCACACTTTGTACCAGTCACCATGGATTTATTTTTTAAATATTTTCTGTTTTGAATTCTTCTTCACCTATGAACCATGGGTAAACCTCAATCTAAACAATTTTTAAAGTGGGAAGGTCTTCAAAGAAGCAAACACAACATAGTTATCTGCTCTTTCCTTTTTATTACAAGACCCTATGATAATATCAGATAGGGATACAGAAATGAAAAATCCCTTAACAAGGAAGAGAAAAGGAGGTTGTTAGTAAATGACAAATTTTTTTAAGTGTCCAAGAGATAGTGAGTGGATAGTGGTATGTTAAGCCTCGAGACAGCTAGAAGAAACTGTAGATCAAAAGACTAGCTCCTAAGGATGGTGTTTCAGAGGAAATGAAAGCCACCCCTCTCAAACCACTGGGCAAAAGTGAGCAGATATGGAGGGAAGGAATAAAACCAAGTAATTCCTCTATTTTAATAGAGGAATTACTTACATATATCTACTGAGGAGCAAATGCAAAAAAATGATTCAACCTGAGCTACAGGCCTCTCCCTGTTATCACCACTAGAATCACAAAGAAAAATAAAGTATTATATATTTTAAAGTTGTTCCAGCTGATTCAGTTGGTGATTTACCATCTCAAGCCATTTATTTCTTGAATACCACACACCTAAAAATATCAGGTTCTGTTACTTATTTAACCAAAATTAATCTGCTCCCTTGCCTATCTGGACTTGGTTTCTATATGAGCCCCTTTTCAGTTTTATGGATAAGAATATTGGGAATCTCTAGCACTTTAAGATACCACATTTCATCCTTTTGCTTTGGGAACAAAGTATCATTTTATTTACTGTATGGACTCAATCCTATTTTAAAATATTTTCAAATATGCAGATTACCCAGCTCCCTTGGTAAATAAATATTACACATAAAAATTTCATAATCATATTATGTATATATTTAATATGATTCACATAGAAAAGCTTTAATCTGTTTTCCCTTCTACAGTCCCATTAGAAGCTAACATAGGAAGGATAAAATGGAAGGATGATAGCAAATGGCTTTTATTTTATTTTATTTTCTGAGTGTTGATGCCTTGACATCTGTGGCCTTGCTCACCCTAAAAAGACCATCCCTCCCAGGACTAGCCAATTCTTAGAGATAGCAAACAACTCATCCTTTGAGCTTGCTTTACAAAGACAAGCCAATTCAGTGTCCACTCCCCACCACCAGCTCCTCTGGGCTCTCACACTCCAGACCACTATCCACCTGTCCTAATCACCCCAGGGTATCAGACAACCAGAGGCAGTCTCTATACCCCAGAGCCCACTGAAGCAAACTAGCTAATCTTTAACCTTCTTATCCTGCATCCACCATTCCTTCCCACAGAAACCACAATGGAACATGTTGCCCACAGTCCTCTCCTGCTTCCTCTGCCTCCTGTCATGGAGGATTTCATGTGTGCCCACGACGGCATGTCATGGTGTGTCCCCTTCTCTCGGGATCTGCAAATAACACACTACCTCTTCAATGGTAGTCATCTTCTTATCTGTTGGTCTTACCGTATCTAAATAATAATTATATTAAGTCATATATATGTAAGGATATTCACTAAAAATTATTTGTAATAGCAAAAATATTATAACCACATACATGGCTCCCAGCAGAGGCATGCTGGAGTTAATTCTAATATATTTATTGTATAAAATCCTAAGCAGCAGTGAAAAAGAATCAGGCAATTCTTTATAAATTGACATGGAATTATCTCCAAGACATATTGTTAACTAGGAAACTAAAGCTGGAACACAATGGATATGCTATGATGCATACTTTATGTTTAATTAAGTACACAAACATTATATATTTATGCATGAACACACCCCAAAAGGCCCATTTGGATAATAAACCAAATAAATTATAGTAGTCATTTCTAGGTAAGTCAAGAGGGAATTTTAGTTTATTCATAATTTTTAAAAATATGTTTATGCTGAGAATGAATTGATATATTGTGGAATTTGAAATAAATAAAAATATATTTTAAAAGTTGGTAGCTAAACTACACAGTTCATCGTGGTAGGAAGTAGTCTTAGTAAGCAGCTAACGTGGTCAATTCCAATTTTTCACTAACATTATCATCAACCTACCTTTTGATATTCGAAGTGCCTAAAACCCACCATGTTTAGGGCCAATTAGACACTAACAGCAAGATTAGTCTCATCTCATCACTCCAGCTGCAACCTCGCTTTTATTTCAGTACTCTTACTCATTGACTCAGTAAAACAAAATCAGAATTACAGCTTTGCAGAGGAGCATATTGAATGTAATCCTTGAGCAACATAGTACAATGCTGAGCTATATGCAACTTTTGTCTACTACTTTTTGGTAAACATAATTTTCCTTTTTTTTCTAACAAGTTTTCTTTGAAAAAATATAAAAGAAACATACTAATATTTATGTAGAATTTTTCTTTCTGGATTTTCTTCTTCCCCATCACTGAATAAAATGTAAGAACAAATGAGAATATTTGCCAGTATAGTCAGCCATAGCTTACACCAACAATTTATTTGTTCTTTGAATTCATACAAGTTACTATGCATATGTTCATGTATGTGCATGCCATATTATGAAGCACGTCATTGCAAAGGTAGGCTTCATTAAAGTTCATTAATTATTTCTTAGATTAACAAGTTGATTTTATACAAATGGGGACAATGTGTCATATTAAAGTTGACATCATGAGAGATGGTTCCCACGGATCTCACTGATCTACTTTGTGCTTTAACTTAAGCAGATTAGTTAATGTCAATGGCATGGATTTCTTCCACATATTTCCCCAAAACAAATAGTAAAAGATCAGATCAATATAAAACGAAAGATTAAAATAATACCAATTACATACAAGACAAAACAGGAACAAAGAGCCTCTATGGCATGTGAACTTTCAGAATTAACTGCAGGCCATTTCGATGATTACATTGAGATGTGTGTCTTCTGAATGTTTTCCAGAATCCCTTAGATTTCATATTCTAAAGAAACTTTGGGGATCCCCCACTGGTCCACAGGTATCCCAATCGGACAGCAGAGAAGACCATATGCTTTGCTAATCCAGTTATCACCAGTACCCTTAGAACTCGAAATTAAGTAAAATCCCTGAATGAGACACAGAGCTGAAAAATAGATGATCCTGAGCTTTTAATATGCATATTTTAAGAACAACACTTGAGAGAGTAATGTTTGGACAGAGATGAGTCAAGAAAAAGCTCAATCATGCCTCCATCTGAATCTATTTCTCCATCCAATATCTGGGAGGAAAACAGAGAAGAAAATAATTCAATCAAGTATTAAAAACTGTTGCCTAACTTTTAAGTGGGGTGAGATTTATGCTTTCTTTTCCTCAGAGAAGAAAGGGGTGCAGAAGAGAATAAAAGAGAGGAAAAGTTCTGGTTATTAGTGAAGAATAAAGAACATATGCTAATATTATCACTGCATAACTCTAGGGGTTGCATCTGTCCTGTCCATCCCTGCATTCTCAGTGTGTGATATATTGTGGACATCCAGTAAATGTTCATTGAATTAGTAAATAATTGAAATCAGGTGACATGTATGTAGAATATCTTCTGAGATGGCATGCCCTTTTATATGTCATAGAGAAAGTGGACTATATTCTAGACCATTCTCTTTTTTTCAATTGTACTTTAAGTTTTGGGGTACATGTGCAGATCATGCAGGATTGTTGCATAGGTGCACTCATGGCAATGTGGTTTGCTGTCTCCATCCCCCCGTCACCCACATCTGGCATTTCTCCCCATGTTACCCCTCCCCTACCTCCCCACTCCCCCACTGTGCCTCCCTTACCCCCCTCAACAGACCCTAGTGTGTGATGCTCCCCTCCCTGTGTCCATGTGTTCTCATTGTTCAACACCCGCCTATGAGTGAGAGCATGTGGTATTTGATTTTCTGTTCTTGTGTCAGTTTGCTGAGAATGATGGTTTCCGAGTTCATCCATCTCCCTACAAAGGACACACACTCATCATTTTTTATGGCTGCATAGTATTCCATGGTGTATATGTGCCACATTTTCCTTGTCCAGTCTATCGTCAATGGGCATTTGGGTTGGTTCCGGGTCTTTGTTATTGTAAACAGTGCCGCTATGATTATACATGTGCATGTGTCTTTATAATAGAATGATTTATAATCTTTTGGATATACACCCAGTAATGGGATTGTTGGGTCAAATGGAATTTCTATTTCTAGGTCCTTGAGAAAGCACCACACTGTCTTCCACAGTGCTTGAACTAGACCATTCTAACTATAAATTCTATGCTATAGTTATAATTGAATATGAAATATAAGGTTAGGTTGGAAGAATACTAAGACAAAAGATACAGAAAGTATTTTAAGATAAGAGAGTCAGAAAACTGATTAGATCATGTTGCCCAATACTTACTTATGGCTTAGATTGTGGAGGTGAATTGAAAAATACAGGGTCAATCATAAGAGCATGTGTGCACCTCAGGCCACGCCTAAAAGTACCACAACACTTCATAAGATCTTTGCAGTCTTAATCATTTCTACAAGGAACCCTGGAACAATAGGTAGAAATCTTAGATTGTTTCTTAGAGGCCTGTTTTCCAAAACTGAGTCTAAATTTCTTTTGACTTGAGTCTTGACTGTGGCTCTGTTGCTTTGTGTCAAAAGGTCCTATAAATTCAAGACACATACCCGGCTTGCCCTCAACTATGAAAGAAAAAAAGAATTGTGAGCTTTTTACCTTCTCTTATTTCTACTAGGAATTTAATTTCTTTAAAAGATATGTCTATAATCTCCTTAATTATGCTCTTCTGTTAGCTGATTTTGCTCCTTAAATCATGTTTTAAAAGCACTATAAAGCACTACCGAGTACATTTTTAAGGTATAATTATAAACTGGCTGCTAGACTAAATCCAACCTGATTATTGTAATACTTTGATATATATTATGTATGTATGAAATATATGCATTTAGAAAATATATATTATATTTACATACATATTTGGAAAGTATATATTCAGAATATATATAGATTTAGTATATGTATGTTTAATTGGGATATATGCATTTGAAATAAATTGGGACCAAGAAATTACTTATACAATGTGGAAAGATGTTCAACTCATGTTTTTCTATTTTAATAGAGTTTTATTGCGGTGCTATACACTATTAAAATATTTTCATATATGCATACATTTTTTAAATTACCAGATGTGTTCATATGTAAGCTTACTTGGAATATGCTATAGAACATCTAAATTGTGGATGATCAACAGATACAGATAGCTTTAATTCATTCATTTACTCCCTTAGATTTATTGAGTGCCTACTGTGTATTCCAGAGTTGTCAGCACTGCAGACACAATAGTAAATAGCAAAAACAAAACCGTTCTTTCTCTTTTGTAGTGGACAAGATAAATAATAAAGATAAACTAGGAGAATTTACAGTATATTAGACAAAGATTACTGCTGAAGAAAATAATTAAACCAAAGGAGATTCCTAAAGGTATCTTGTGATGCTAAGGGTCCCTAATACTTTAGCCCTAGTTATGTCATCTACATAAATCAATTGTTTTCAGAAGTTTTTGCACACTGTATATGGTATTTGTTCACATTTACTATCATTCAAGAAGCACTGATCAAACTTCATTAGGACTAACAGGAATAGCTCTCTCCCTTTACATGATGTCAGTTAGGTTACAGCCTTCTTATTAAAATACAAATAAATATCATTGGTAATTAGTAAATGACAAGAAACATTATAAACTTCTATAATAGTTATTTGCCATTTTGACACTACAGAAAGTTAAGAAAATTTAACGTATGAATCTATTAACTCCTGATGTTCATTAGTCATAGACTTTCAAACACTGGACATAAGAGAAAAGAGTAAATCTATAGTGTCAGAGGCTGGAGGCAGAAGGATCACTTGAGCCCAGGATTTCGAGACCAGCCTAGGCAACATAGCAAGACCCTGTCTCTACAAAAAATACAGAATTAGTCAGGTGTGGTGGTGTGTTTCTGTGGGCGCAGTTACTTGGGAGGCTGAGCTGGGAGGATCACTTGAGTCCAGGAGATCAAGGCTGCAGTGAGCTGTGATCGCACCACTACACTCCAGCCTGGGTGACAAAGTAAGACTCTGTCTCTCAAAGAAAAGAAAAGAAAAAACTACACACACACACACACACACACACACACACACACACACACACACACAATCTGTAAATTAAATCATAAATAAAACTAACACAGTTGTCTGAATTGACTTCCTAAAAAAGAGAAAAGGAAAAATAGTAGAATTATACAATCAACCAATATTAATTTCAGCTTAAAACTGCATTTATCCTTTCTCTATAAGCCGTAGTTTCCTTTGATAGGAGAGTAACAGACTTGGAGCAGCTTACAATTCTTTTCGTGGAAGAGCTATATATATTACAATGTTTTCTTTCATCAGTCTGTTTAATTCTGGAGAAAAAAAACCTGACAAAATGTTCTGCCTAGTTCATTCTTCCGTAACATTTTCTTTCACTATGAGTTTATTCAGTCCTCTCAATTACCATGTGGGTAATTATTCTCCAACCCTTGCTTTTTTATCAGATGATAGTGATGTCTCTTGCCTTCCTTTCCCTCACTCCCTCTTTGCTACGTGTTCCGAGGTCACAGTTTCAGGTGGCAGTTACATTATGCTACATTACTTTTGCGCATTGCACAATGTACTCAGTAACTAATTTTAAATGCAAGTTAGTCCCTGACCTGAGAGTAAAAATAAAAATATATAACCTTTTCATCCTTTTTTTGTTTGTTTGTTTTTACTTTTCAGTTTAACTCTACCCTTCGTTTTCTATTTCATTATCTTCTCTGGCAGGCACTGCTAGCCCAAGTCCTCTTTCTCCTCTTCCTTGCTAATATGACTCTGATTTTGTTCACGGGAGCAATGTGCCCAGTGGTTCTCAACTAAGAGCATTTTGGAAACCTTTGCTGGCTGATTTGGCTGTCACAGCACTGGAGCACCCTAACAGTCTTCAGTAAGTGAGGCAGGGCTGTTGGGTGTCCTGCAATGGGTGGAGCACCCACAAAGGAAGATGGAGGAGCTGAAATACAGGAGCCTGTCTACCTCCAGGCTTCCCGTGATATACAAAATGAAACTTCTGTTTGTTTAAGCTATAGTTAGTTAAGAATTGTATTACTTACAGCTTAACATAATTCTCAATCATAAGCTCTCTGATCATCAACATCTGTCCTCTAGACTAAGCTAGTCTGCACATGAGACCACATTTTGCTTAGCTTTATTCCTTATCTACCCTGTTTCCTGAATCCTCTCTCTGGGAGAGCCCTCAAGAACTATCTTGCATGTTCTGCACATGTACCCCAAAACCTAAAATGCAATAAAAATTTAAAAAAAAAAAAGAAATATGTTTTAAAATAGTCCCATTTAAGGATTGGCTTCTGAAGAATCTGACCTAACACAATACATCACTTGGAGCTATTTCCCTCTCCACCTTCAAATGGAGGATCCAAGACTGCTTTTTTCTCTCTACCCAAAAGTAGAGCCCACCAGTAGAATCACTCATGGGAATCAAATGCAAGAAAAGACAAGTGGTGGCAGTGGGTAAGTTGAAAAGATAGAAGGGTGGGTCTGAGAAGGATTCAGAGGGGAAGCCACCTGCCATCTGCTTTGGGTGTTCTCAGCATTGTGAACTAAATCTTAAACCTTGAATGGAAACTCAAGAACAAGATGTGCACTCCCCAACGCCCACAACCTTATGAAGTCAATACTGGTTGGATTGTGTTTCTTGAACTCAAAGAAAAGGATTGATAAAATAGTCTCTGGGCCCTGACTGGCTGACAGAACTTTTGGTGGCAAAATTCTGGAGGATGCAATCATATAAGAAAGAGACTAAGGAAGAGGAACTAAGAAAACTGAACAGCAACAACCTAAATGATAACAAATTTGGAAGAGGCTAATGCCACCAAAGATCCCTAGAAGAAAGTTTCCAAAGGAGGAAGAACAGCAGTTAGTGTCAAATGCAAGCTCATTTTAATACTCAATGAGCTCATTGAAACTTTGAAAGCTAGTTTCAATAGAAAGATGACATTGGGGACCAGACTCCTGTTGATTGGAGAGTAATTACAAAGTGGATTTTACAAATCAAGGAGTGAGTGAGCCGATAGATAGCTGGCTTGAAGATTAGGTAGACTTCATTTTTTCTCTTTAAATAAAGAAGATATGGCTTGGAGGAAAGGGCAGATGCCAAGAGAAGAGGTAAAATTAGATATTAGAATTGTCTAGTTTTATTTAGATAATTATATAGAATTATCCTGGATAATTATTTAGAATTATTTTAGATAATTACTTATAATTATTTAAAATCTCGAGGTAACCAGAGTCAGGGAAAATTAACCTTATACAATGCTAAGCATAATGCTTAAACCCTGGTTTCTCATGATGATTTCCTTGAAAGAAAGAACCTGTAATAATTTGAGCTAGTTTTCATCATATTGTGATTGTGCTTCTGTATGTAGTATAGTTTTATTGTCACTCACGATGCTATGGTGTCACCTGGTGGTAAATGTAAGTATAGCTTTGATGCAACCCATTTCATTATACTATTTCTAGATATCAATTGTGACAGTTTACATGGTCCTTTTATTTTGTTCTTACCGTGGCTTCCTACTTTAAGTTTATTTTAAGTAATATATAACACTGAAAATACATAAGACCAAATATAGACTGTAAATTACAAAAAGGAATACTAAAGTAACAAGAAAGTTTAAAATGAGTTCTTAAAACTAAATACATGATTTTAAAATTTAGCTGAAAACTTTGTAATGACACCCAAGGTTGACTTAAAAATATTTCACCTTTTATATTACGTTTTATGTTATTTCCATGTGAAAAATGTGCTCAGCGTGTGACTTGTTAAATCATGATTCCATTTTATATATTTCTTTTAAAAGTCTACTGATTTCTCTATCAGTTACATCCGATTCAGTTCTTCTGATCAGTAGTACAGATTAACAACCACTGCACACTAACATTTCTAAGATTTCTCTGATCTGTTCTCAAGGGTCTTGCTTCATTACTTTAACCATGTGCTGTTGAAATTTGAGGGAGATATTTAGCTTATTTTGAATGGCATTTCTAATAGTTAACTGAAATAATCAAAGGAAATTTCTGGTTGATACCCTTATCACTTTGGTCAATTAAAATATAATTTTAGAATGTTAAATAATTAAATTGATCAAATAAGTTATTTTTTCTATAGAATTGTAGAGATAAGCCTTCTTCAATTTACTCATCTTAAATTAAGTATGTATTTAGGCCGGGCGCGGTGGCTCAAGCCTGTAATCCCAGCACTTTGGGAGGCCGAGGCGGGTGGATCACGAGGTCAAGAGATCGAGACCATCCTGGTCAACATGGTGAAACCCCGTCTCTACTCAAAATACAAAAAATTAGCTGGGCATGGTGGCGCACGCCTGTAATCCCAGCTACTCGGGAGGCTGAGGCAGGAGAATTGCCTGAGCCCAAGAGGCAGAGGTTTCGGTGAGCCGAGATCAGCCACTGCACTCCAGCCTGGGTAACAAGAGCGAAACTCCGTCTCAAAAAAAAAAAAAAAAAATTAAGTATGTATTTATTGAAGACCTACTACATAGAAGGTACAAAAGGAACATGTGATGTGCTTAGTGCCTTTAGGTAACAGACCGTCTTCATGGGAGAGCAAGACTTGAATATACTTAATAAGGTAGTATGTAAAAGAAGTACGAAATTCAACATTTTTGCTGATAGATCATGTAATACAAACAAGTGAAACACACTCCGTAGACCTGCAGGATTAAAATAATGACTAAGGTGCCTCTCCTTGAAGTGCTGTCTGAGAGCAGAGTATGAGTCAGTGGTAAAGGGATTCTGCGGTCTTCCTTAACTGTGATGAGAATCACAAACAACAAAAGGTTAAGATAACACACACGTAATTGCCAGATGACCCAAAAACTATTTTGGGAGTGGATCTAGAACTTTCTGATTTGTCAGTAGAGAAAAAGGAATCACAAAGGAGCATCAGAGAAAGCATCTCTAATGGAGAGACCCACATTAATGTATAATAGCTAATGTAAGATTTAATTTCATTCATAGAAATTCAATTAAAAAATTAAGATGGGACCAGGCGCGGTGGCTCACACCTGTAATCCCAGCACTTTGGGAGGCCAAGAAGGGCAGATCACAAGGTCAAGAGATCGAGACCATCCTGGCCAACATGGTGAAACCCAATCTCTACTAAAAATACAAAAATTATCTGGGCATGGTGGTGGGCACCTGTAATGCCAGCAACTCAGTAGCCTGAGGCGGGAGAATAGCTTGAACCAGGAGGCAGAGGCTGCAGTGAGCTGAGATCACACCACTCCACCTCAAAAATAAATAAATAAATAAAGATGGATGACACCTTCTGCATTTCCTTAGCAAAAATGTTGGAAGTTGCATAGAGAATCCAGAGAACACATTGTGAAGGTGAACAATGGTGCTTTTTTCACAGCACCTTGAAAAGAAAATTAAGACAAACTTGCCTCCATAGGAAAAAAAAATATGTATATTGGCTCTCACATAAACACAAAAGGTCAAATCCAGTGATTTTCATGAACTGAGGACTTGGCTCCTCCATTTACTACCTTTTTGAACTGGAGCATTTTTAAAACTTAGAGAATTGAATTGCTTTCTAAAGACTTATACTTTTCTCAAATGCTAGGTGTCTGAAAAAGGGTTTCTAATGGTAGAAATTGATACTTCATCAAATTGTCTGTGAAAAATTACAAAACTAAAACATACCATTTTATAAGCAGGGAAAAGGCTTGATTGAGAGAATACACCCAAGGAAGAAAAATTTCCTTTAGTTCTAAGTAATAGAATATAGGGGTTAAGTGTTTATGTTGTGAGGACAGATGCAGTGTCAAAATCTGTATTCATCACTTACTAGCTGTGTAATTAGAGAAAACTAACCTCTCTAAGCTGCATTATCTTTATCTATATAAGAGAAATAGTAATTAACTCAGCATTTCATGATGATGAAATAACATTACATGTATAAACTACTTATCTTGTACATGCATAAATATTCAGTAAATACTCATCATGACAATGAAGAATATGAATGTTCTTCCTTGGAATGCATGCATTTCTTCTTTGGGATGTTTACAGCAGAATGAAAGAAAAGATTACCTCCCGCATACTGACAGCATGTTATAGTGTATGGAGGGTGACGGTGAGTTGGTAAGAGAGCCAAGTAGAAGGTTAAAACTAGAGACAGGATCCAAGTCAGGGGCGGACATATCTTTGGCATGAGGGAGGAAGACATTGGCAGAGAAGGATCAGAGCTATTACATGGAGGAGGCAATATTGAGGCCAAATATCATTTTATTTCTCTTTTATACAAGATAAAGGCAGAAATTAGAAAACAAATAGGATAATCAGTGTCAAAGAGAAAGTTGAGAGCTGTATATTACTCAGAATGCAGAGATGGTGGTGGGCCACAGGAGCGCACTGCGGAAATAATGGGAGCTGGAGGGAGAATTGACCGGGTGATCGCTGTAGTATTTTTTAAAGTAACACAAAAGTAATCTTGTTAGGGAACAGGGCAATAGTTACTCTAAACATAGACCAATTTCACATTATAATTCCACTACTGTCTCCTCTTAAACCCTTATTTGAGTTTCTACAGATATGTTACAGCCTTATATCCAAATATCTGCTTAGTATTTACAACTTTTTTCTTTGCCCAGACTCACACAATTTGGATAGGAAGACTCTCAGAATTTCAGTTTAGAAAATTTAATAAGCTGTCTACTTCAAAACAGTATGAGGGGAGTAAGAACAGTCGTAGAAATTGGGGGAAATCATTAGCTCAGCTTGGCACTCTATCCAAAGCAAATTTAAAGTGCATAGAACTACAAGAGAAGAGCTTAATTCCCTTTGGTGTTGTATGAGGATTGTCTTTTTTTTTTTTTTTCTTGACATAGTCTCACTCTGTCACCTAGGCTGGAGTGCAGTGACTCAATCTCAGCTAATTTTTGTATTTTTAGTAGAGAAGCGGCTTCACCATGTTGGCCAGGATGGTCTGGATCTCCTAACCTAGTGATCCACCCACCTCGGCCTCCCAAAGTGCTGGAATTACAGGCGTGAGTCACTGCCCCCAGCTGGAATCTTCCATTTCAAATCTGAATTCTCAAAGTTCTATCTCCTGAAATGTTATTCCCTCAAGGCCTCCATCTAGTGGTGCAAATTTGAGAAAAAGCAGCATGTTCTATTCATGAGTAATGAAATGTGGGCTTCTAAACTGGTAGCTACCATTTGCATCCTCTTTACAGAACAACATTGTTTCTGATGTATGTGAAAAATGTATCTATAGTATTATTAAACCCGGTTACCTCACAATAGATACAGTTCCTTTATTTCCTCCTTTAAAACCTAAATTTGTATTAATCTAAACTTTATAAAACTAAACTTTATCTTAAAATAATAAAGCAAAAAATATGAGGGAATCTTTTTTTCCCAAACCTTTAATTTGAAAATGAGACGAGTGAAGTAAAACCCAAAGTGTTTTAATGACTTTCTCACGTACTTGTTATTCGCTATGGGAGAAGAATCAAAAGTAAAACTTGAGTTTTAATTCTGGCTTTCTTTTCCTGTGCCATGCATATTCATGACAATTTGAAATAGATGTTATATCAATAACTTTGAAAAGCTTCCTTGAATAACAGCTTATTAACTTTGCTCTGTACCTTCAGTTTTAAAATAGCCTCCATCACAACCCTTTGGGAATTGGTGGGTACACAGAAATAATCAGTGAAATGTTACCTATCCCTCAACATTAGACTGAGTCCTCCAGGGGTCCTAAAACACAAGAACTAAGAGATAAAGGCAAAACATTAATATCCTTATTATTTTATTGCCATGGATTATTTATGATCGATAGCTTTATTCTCAATGACACAGAATATGCCTTCTCATTATAAGTTTTCCATCACAGGATTTAGAAAAAGCTCCTCAGTCCGATTTCCACTGGTTGTTGAGATTGGCAGGAGAGCTGGATATTCAAGGAAAGGTTAAAGCACAAAAGCCAATAATACTAAGTGGAACAGCAAGAGAAAACTAACAAACACTGAAAGCGATCTGATATTCCTGACTGGGAGGGGAATTTTCTAAGAAATATGCTATTATTCAAACTTTATTTTGATGATGTTGATCTATATTAGGTGTCAGTCCTTATATACAAAGGTTAAATATATTTAAGTTCATTTTGCAATTTTTTTCCTTAACACTTACACGAACACAGAACTTCTGAGAGTTTTCTTAGGGTCAACCACCATATCACTCAAATAAGAAAACAGAAAGTAAAGGGACTGTGATTATTTTTGCTGATTAACAATATGCATTGTTTAAAAGGATTAGAATTTTGAGAGAAAATAGTTTCTTTATTGAGGCCAGTGCCCATTTAAATGAGATATGCTGAGCTTCCTGATATATCTTGCTATTTAATGAAACAATCTATAGTCTAAAGCCTTATTTCTCAGAAGTTATAGTTTCCCTTTATAAAAACACTTAGAATCAAAGGTATCCAGCTAGAATCAATAGCATCTAGTGGTCTGTTCTCCTGCCTTAAAATGGTTATACTCCTACCTGCTTACTCAGATATATTTATAATATCTTTACAACATATAAATACATAGATTCTTCACTCTCATTTTGGAACACTGGTCAGATTCCTTTATCTATTATTAATTATTCATCATGCCATTATAAGGTTTAACTTTAAAAAGTTATATGCAATGTTTATATATTGCATTTTGGATAAAATCCAATTTTTATTTAATGGCCTCACTTCATTTTCAGTAGGTCAGGATTGGTTTAATAGCGAATGAAAAGCAAAATCCTACGAAGTGGAATGCTTTGCAAATTGCTCTACTAGAAGCTATTTGCAAAACGTATTGAGAGGTGTCTTCGGAAAGTGTTCTTTTAAGAAGGGCTGTACCAGAAGTTAGAAAGAACTCTTATGAATCAAAAGGAAATGTGAGATAACCCATTCAATAATCGGCAAATAATCTGAACAGACACTTCATGAAGCAGTAAATTGAAATAGCCAATAAACACAAGAAAAGATACTCAACTTTGTTAGTCATTATGGACACAGAATTAAAACAATTGAGTTAGATATGCTTTAGAGAAAAAAGTAAAGGCATGTCTGCAAAAAATCTTAGAACACAAGAGGCCAAGTCCACTGCTTCATATAGGATTTGGAATACAGTGATATATCTGCTTCCCTTGAAGTAGGTGATATACTCATGGCCTAAAAAATTTAGAAGCCAGAAAAAACATTCTTAGGGGAAGAAGAGAGCTTACAGAAAGGGATGTATTGTTCTTCATCTAGACCTGGGGACACAGACTTTGCTCCAAAAAATATCAAGAGTTCAATTTAAGAATAAGCTAACAGAAATGCTCTTTATCTGGATATCATAAGTAATTACACATGTTTATTTATATGTAAGATTTTGTCAAGCTATAGAATTAAGATATGCACTATAGTGTACACAGGTTATGCCTCCATTAAAATGAAGTGAGCCAATTAATTAAACTCTTCTAGTGGACAGGATTCACAGGCATAAAGAATTTTGCTATATTTTTTCAGTGAAATCTGTTACCAGGCTAGACCTCATGGTCCCAGGATCTAGGCTGGCCCACATAGACTCAGCCTCCAGGTCTGCCCAGCTCCAGACTGGTTCCCATGGCCCCAGTGTTCAGGCCAGCCCCTAGAACCCCACATTACCAGTTTACTTGAACAGACCCAGGATTCAGACCTGCTATAGTACATCCCAATACCAGGCTGTCCCCATGAACCTAAACTCCAGGACCACTGCTGCAGATCCAGGCTCCAGGACAGAGTTTGTGGATCCAGGACCAAAGACCCAAGCCTATTATTATATCATTGACCCAGGTCCCAGGCCCACCCCAGATTCCAGCTGGCTGCTATGGACCCAGGCTTCAGGCTGGTCTTTGTGGATCCCAGCTCCAGGCCTACTTCTGCAAACTCAGTCAAAAGGCCCACCCCAATAAATCATGGTGCCTGGCCAGCTTTTGTGGTTCCAGGTGCCAGGCCTGTTCAACCATTAATCCAGACACCAAACTCTCTGCAGAGATTCTGTTACATGGCCCACACAGAATCTCTAGATGAACTGACTAGTGAAGTCAGTTTATAAAACTGTTGAAGTCAGTTTATAAAAACTGGAAAAGGTGCCTACTCTATCAAATGCACAAACTCTAGGGAAATGGAGATCTATTAGTTACATGTAAAAAAATTCAAAATAATCATCTTGGGCAGGTACAGTGGCTCATGCCTATAATATCAGTACTTTTGGAGGCCAAGTTTGAGGGATCACTTGAAGCCAGGAATTTGAGACCAGCCTGGGAAACACAGCAAGACCCCTTCTCTACAACTTGTTTTTTTAATTAGCTAACTATGGTGGCACAGCCTGTAATCCCAGCTACTCAGGAGGCTGAGGTGAGATGATCACTTAAGCCCAGGAATTTGAGGCTACAGTAAGCTATGATCATGCCACTATACTCAGCTTGGGTGACAGAGCAAGATCCTGTCATTTTGTCATCAACACCATCGTCTTAAAGAAGCTCAATGAGAATAAGAGAACACAAAAATACAACTAAGCAAATATTAGGAAAATAATACATGAATAAATTGAAAAGTTCCCAAAAAATAGAAACTATTAAAAGTAAAATTAAATAGAAATTCTGGAGCTGAAGAACAGAAAGACTGAACTTAAAAATATCATAGAGACTTCAACTACAGATTTCATTAAGCAGAAGAAAGAATCTGTGAGCATAAAGACATATAGCTAGAAATTATCTAGTTATAGAAACAAAAAAAGCGAAATATGTGAAGAAACCCTGCAGAAGTTATGGTACATTATCAAGAAAGCCAATGTATGATTGTAGGAGTAACAGAATGAGAGAAGGAAGAGAAGAAGGAGAAAGTTTACTTAAAGAAATAATGGCAAAAACTTCCCAAATCTGGAGAGGGAAATTAATGGCTAGATATAGCAAACCAAAAGCAATAAAACAGAATAAATATAAGTCTACACACACACAAGACACATTATAATCAAATTCTCAAAAGGCAAAGGCAAAGAGAAACATTTGAAAGCAGAGAGAAAAGTAACATCACATATAGGGGAACCCCAAAAAATCTTTCAACAAATTTCTCATCAGAAACCCTGCAGCCAGAAGAGAGTGGAATAATATATTCAAAGAGCTAAACGTTTTAAAAAGTGGCAATCAAGAATACTATACCCACTAAGACTGCCCATCAGATATAACAGAGAGAGAAATATTTTCCCAAACAAAACTGTGGTAGTTCATCACTACACCTGCCTTACAAGAAATACTAAAGAAAATTTTTAAATTTGAAATGAAAGAATTCTAACTGTAATCATGGAAACATAAAACTATATAACTCACTGTATGTCTACTTTTATAAGTACATTACAGTGCAAGTAAAAATTTATTACATTCTGCAGCAACAATCCACATAACTTAAACCATTTTATTGCACACATTGATTTATAATTATATTAATTTCTTGCCTATTTATTCTAATAAAATTTTATATCCCTTAGTCCTTATGATGGATAAAAATTAAAGCAGTTATTATGCATTTAGCAAAACCCATAGAATTGTACAATGCCTAGTGAATTCTAATGTAAAATAGGAACTTTAGTTAATAATAGTGTATCCATTCTGATTCATCATTATAGCAAATGTGCCACACCAACATGAAATGTTAGTATAAGGGAAACTGTAGGGATAGGAGGTAGTACATAGGAACTCTGTATATTATGTTCAATTTTTCTGTGAATCTAAAACTGACTGCTGTAAGAAACAGAGTCTATTAACTTTAAATAAACAAATATAAAATAAAACTCACTTAAAGGTAAGAATATAGTAAAATTCATACACTCTAATATAATAGTAGTGCATAAATCACTTTCAAATCAAGTATAATAAAATATAAAAGCATTAAAAATAACTATAGGTACAATAATTTGTTAATAGATATAACAGTGGATATATTGTTAATCTATATATTATATACCTATCATATCCACACAATAAATATATAGATTAATAATAATAGATTTGTTAATAGATGCATTAAAAATGTAAATTGTGGCATCAATAAAATCTGCAGGGCAGGAGAAGTTTTTCAATGTGGTCAGAGTTAAGTTATTATCAGCTTAAAATAGATTATTATACTATAACACATTTTATGTAAACCTCATAGTAACCACAAAGAAAGAAAATCTATAATCAGTACATAAAAGATAAAGAGAAATTATTTAAAGTATATCACAACAAAAATATCAAGTCACAAAGGAAGACACTGAGAGATGAAGAATGGAACAAAGGAACCACACAAGTCATAAAACAATTAACAAAATGGCAGCAGTAATTCTTCACCTATGGATAATTACTTTGAGTGTAAATGGATTAAATTCTACAATCAAAAAACTTAGAATGGCTGAACGAATTTAAAAATACAACGTTAAACTATGTGCTGCCTCCAAACACTCACTTTAGCTTTACGAACACATACAGGTTGAAAGTGAAGGGATGGAAAAATATTTTATGCAAGTGATAACTAAAAGAGAGCAGACATGGCTATACTTACATAGACAAAACAGACTTTATGTCAAAAACTGTAAGTGGAGACAAAGAAGGTCATTATATAATGATTACAGGGTCCATTCATCAAGAAGATTTAATGCTTGTAAATAGATATGCACCCAAGATCAGGGCACCTAACTATGTGAAGCAAATATTAGCAGAACTGAAGAGAGAAATACAATACAATAATAGAGGGAGACTTTAATGCCCCACTTTCAACAATGAATATATCTTACAGACAGAAAATCAACAGGGATGGGGAAACCAGCATATCTAAATAACACTATAGATCAAATGAACCGAACAGACATATATAGAACATTCCATCCAAAAGCAGTCGAATACATATTCTTTTCAAGCACACAAGAAACATTCAACATGGTAGATCACATGTTAGGTCAGAAAACGAGTCTTAACCAATTTAAGAAGACTAAAATCATATCAAGTATTTTCTCTGACCACAATAGCATTAAATTAGAAATTAATAACAGTCGGGCCGGGCGCGGTGGCTCACGCCTGTAATCCCAGCACTTTGGGAGGCCGAGGCGGGTGGATCACGAGGTAAAGAGTCGAGACCATCCTGGTCAACATGGTGAAACCCCGTCTCTTCTAAAAATACAAAAAAATTAGCTGGGCACGGTGGCGCGTACCTGTAATCCCAGCTACTCGGGAGGCGGAGGCAGGAGAATTGCCTGAACCCAGGAGGCGGAGGTTGCGGTGAGCCGATATAGCGCCATTGCACTCCAGCCTGGGTAACAAGAGCGAAACTCAGTCTCAAAAAAAAAAAAAAAGAAAGAAATTAATAACAGTCAAGACATTGGAAAACTCACATAATGTGGAAATTAAACAACACACTCTTGTTCAGAAAATGGGTCAAAAAATATATTGAAAGGGAAGTTTTAACCAAGGAGGTGAATCGTCAGTACACTAAAGGCTATAAAGCATTGACAGAGAAATTGAGGAAGACACAGATAAGTGGAAAAATAGTCTGCCTTCATGAGTTGGACGAACTAATATTGTTAAAATGTCCATAATACCCAGACTGATCTACAGATTTAATGCAATTCCTACCAAAATTCAATGGCATTTTTCACAGAAATAGAAAATTCTAAAATTTCTACAAAAAAAAAAAAGACCAAACCACTCTTGAATAAAAATAACAAAGTTGGAGGCACCACACCATCTAATCTTATAATGTACTACAAAACTCTGGTAATTAAAATGGCATGGCACTGGCACTAAAGTGACATGTAAACCACTGGAACAGAATAAAGAGTCCAGCATATCCATGCATTTGCAATTAATTGACCTTCAACAGAGGTGCCACAATAGGGAAAGAACAATCTCTTCAATAAATGATGTTGGGAAATTGAATATCCACATGCAGAAGAATGAATTTGGACCACACCATATGCAAAAAATGAAATAAATTAAAGACTTAAGTGTAAGACCTGAAACTGTAAAACTACTAAGTGAAAACATGGAGAAAAGTTTGGCATTGATCTGGCCAATGATTTTTTTAGATGTGACCCCAAAAGCACAGGTAACAAAAGCAACAATAGACTTGCATCAAACTAAAAAACTCTGTACAGCAAATGAAACAATCAACAGAGTGATGATACAACCTACTGAATGAGAGAAAATATTTGAAACTGTATGTGTATTGATGAGTGTATGTGCAAAATATGTAAGAAATTCAATCAATAGCAGGAAAACAAATAACCCAATTTAAAAATGGGCAAAGGACCTGAAGAGGCATTTCTCAAGAGAAGATATATAAATGAGCAGCAAGTATATGAGAAATGATCAGCATCACTAATCTTCAGGAAAATGCAAATGAAAACCACAATGAGATATGACTTCACACCTGTTTAAATGGATTTTATGAAAAATACAACTATTGGCACGGATGTGGAGAAAAGAGAACTATTGCTTATGGTACACTTTTGGTGCAAATGTCAATTGGTACAGCCCTTATGAAAAACAGCATGAAACTTTCTCAAAAAGTTAAAAACAGAATGACTATATGATCCAGATATCTCAATTCTGTGCAAATATTCAAAGGAAATAAAATCAATATCTTGATTTAGTGCTGCACTTTCACGCAGCATTATTCACAACAGCGATTTATGACATCAAGCTAAGTGTCCATCAACTGATGAGTGCATAAAGAAAATGTAGTGTGTGTGTGTGTGTGTGGGTGTGTCTGTGTGTGTGTGTGTGTGTTTATTGGAGTGCAATATTATGCGATCTTAAAAAAAAGAAATTCTGCCAGGCACAGTAGTTCACCCCTGTAATCCTAGCACTTTGGGAGACCAAGGCAGGAGGATCACAAGTTCAGGAGTTTGAGACTGGCCTAGCCAATATGGTGAAACCCCATCTCTACTAAAAATACAAAAATTAGCCAGACATAGTAGTGGGCTCCTGTAGTCCCAGCTAGTCAGGAGGCTGAGGCAGGAGAGTTGCTTGAACTCAGGAAGTGGAGGTTGCAGTGAGCCAAGATCATGCCACTGCACTCCAGCCTGGGCAATAGAGTGAGATTCTGTCTCAAAAAAAAAAAAAGAAAGAAAGAAAGAAAAAAGAAATTCTGTCATTTGTGACAACATGGATGAGCCTGGGACATTTTGCTAAGTAAAATAAGCCAGACACAGAAAGATAAATACTACATGATTTCACTTATAGTAGACCAAAGAAAGTAGAATGGTGGTTGGGATTGGAGTTAGAAAAAGTGGAGACAAATGTTGATTAACGGGTATAAAATTTCAGCTAGACAGGAGGAAAAAGTTCTAGAGATCCATTTTACAGAATGGTAACTATAGTTAATAATAACATATTATATGCTTGAAAATCAGTAAGGGAGTTGATCTCAAATAGTCTCACTATACACACACACTCAAACACACACACACACACACGGATAACTATGTGAGGTGAAGAATAGGTTAATTAGCCTATTAAATAGGAAATTGTTTCGCAATGTGTACATATATCAAAATATCACATTGTACATTATAAGAATATACCATTTTTATTTGTCATTTATACCTCTATAAGCTGGTGGTAGAGAATTTCACTACCAGAGGTAATAAAGACAGACTCTGTAATGCAGAGATAAAATTTTTAGGATTCTACTGGAAATAAAGACATACAGAAAGACTGGAAGATTTTGAATGATAGGTAAGTTTACTTGAACCTATATTATTACAAATAAGAGTGCCCTGCTTTAAAAAATATATATTGTAGAATTTATGTTTCATTTAGTATTATGATACTAAGAAGATGAGCTTCAAAAGGAAATAGAAATTCAGATTTCTCAAAAACTAAGGGGAAGAATTCCTTAAGTAAACTGTATACAATGTTTACACAATTTTAAAGACGACAGAGAGCTTCACATTTTACTCTATAAGAGTGTAGATAAGGCATAAACTCACTATTAACTTCTTAAAGATGATATTTCTTCCTGGGGAACTTAAGTTCACAGTTTATGGACTATAGAAATCTGTTAGAAATTGACTGATTACTTTGAAAACAGTATTTTCCTTTTCTTTGTTTTCTTTTTTCATTTTTCTACCTCTGTAACTGATAACAGTAAGAAAGGAACATTGCTTTTGCTCATTAAATGGTATTGCTCAAGGAAATTTTCAAAACTTAACTGGAGAGATATTTTTGTGATATTTTAACGTGTAATCATTCTTCTTATCACTTGGAAAATGGATATGTGTGAGACTGTTGGTGGAAAACAAGGGAATATTTTTCAACTTTGGAGACTGAAGCACCTATAATTTCTTAGGTGAAAATGACTCAATCTTAGCTACAATGAAAGGAAAGTGGAATCTAACGAAGTATCTGAATGGCCTGAATAAAATGAGCAGAAGATGACACTGGAGAACAGAGTAATGTGGAATTAAGTTTTAAAATTTTTTAATTGATAAAGCATGAGATATTTTGTTTGAAAAATTAATAGTAAGAGACAACGTTTTCTCTGGCAGTGTTTTTATTGTAAAATTTGGGTTCATTTTGTAGCTATAGGATAATGGATTTGCAGTTGGGTACTTATGAAAAGAGAGGCATGCTTATTCTTCATACACTTTTATCCTTCATTCCATGTTTCCAGTCTCTGCCCACCTCCCCTGCTGCTACCTCCCAGGAGATAAGGATTTTCTATCTGAATGTTCAGAACCAAGGATATTAACTAGATTACATTTTAGGGATGGGTTTGCTGTTTCAGAATCCGTGTGCAGTGCACACTCTTGGTCATTTACCTCCTGGAATGTATTTTAGCTGGGCTTTTTCCCTTAAGGCGGACGGATTATTCTCTTCTCTTGCCATCATTTGGCTAGGTCAACAAATAGTCAAGGGTCCCCTCTTGTGCTCAGCCTTCTCAAGGGAGAAATAGAGTCAAAGATACTTGTAATCTGGTTTGTACCAAATGGTCCTGCATTACCCAGTGGTTACCCAGATAATTGCAAATGTTACAACGGAAACTTTCCATTCACACATTAAATTTTTTGAAATGTAGCATATACTACATTGATGATTACCTTTACTAAGCACAGTTAGGCTGAAATAAATCCGTATACAAGGGAAAACCTAAGGAAATAATAAACAATTGATTCAAAAGATTTTTTAAAATAGAGTCAGAAAGAAAAAAAGAAGAAAAGAAATGCATGGTTCATATGACTGGAGATGCAAGCAGTAATGGATTTGTTAATATAATTGAGACAGAAACTGGAGAATTAACTAATGGCATAAAAGACATTGACTAATGAAAGATTACAGGAATTGATTTATAGTTGTAAAAACAAAACAGGTACCACGTCCTTGAACTTCAGCAATTACGGGATCATGAAGTGTACTTCTGTAAATACATAATTTTTCCCCTGGTGTTCTAACTTTGGTTCTTATGTTTATGTTAGATGCAACTCAACAGAAGTGTGCTTTTCTTTTTTCCACTGTTATTTTCATGTAAGCTCCTACAACAGGAATTCTGCGGCAAAAATCTGAGGAGCAGGATCCTGAATGACTGTTTTAATGCCATCAAAATCTCACTCTGTCGTCTAAGAATACTTCTGTAGCAATCTTCACTTCTCAATCCATTGTAATCCGGTATCTCCTGATGCCCTGAATATTCTGCCTAGAAATAAAGATGACCTGAGATGCATGGGTTAGTTCATGACTTTGCTTGAACAGTTTACCTGGCTGCAAATGAGCCTCCAAGTATAGTTGCTTGTTAAGGCATAAACTATGAAGATACCTCAGGACAGCAAACAACATTGGAACAAGCATGAGGAGCATGTCATGACTATGTCATGACAGCTGTCCCTTTCTTTGGAACTTAGCTACCTTTAGTTTGCCCTCAGTTCTCTCCTCTGAAGCCGAGTTCTACTCCTCCTTCATATTCTTCCACAAAGACAGGGTTCATGGAACACAGTGGATATTTTCTGTTAACTTATTTGAGGTACATTGAGGTTAGAGATCTTCACCTATTTTGCTCACTAATACCTCCCAAATACCTAGAAGAGTGCTTAGGACATGGTAGGCAATCAGAATATATTTGATAATCTTATATAACATTAAATGTTAGAAACCCCAGAAGCTGTTTTTATTAGCTCAACTTTGAGTTAAATATAGATTAATGACACAAGTAATGAAAGAATTCTTGTGTGTAGCAGTCTCTGATCAATACACAAAAGTTTTTATTTTTACTTTCCTAACATACTACTTACAATCCATGAAACATACTAATGCATTTATTGTTTTAGCCATCTCCCCACTTCCAGAATTTTCTAACAACAAAGGCAACAGAACATGTGTCATTTTGTTCACAATGGAATGCATGTCTCCAAAGTCCTGAATTATCCTGCCTGTTAGATTCTTTGTTTTTCTCAACCGTAGCATAAAAATGGAAATAAAAATGTTCTACGTTTTTAATTTTTCTGATAAAAGTACAAATATTCTGCTACCACTTTTTTTTTTAACAATTTAAAAAGCAACTACCATATTTGCCAGGTGTAGCTTCAAGGAGATAAAATTGCAGTCGTCATGATTGAACTTGATTCTTTCGAGCAGTACATTGCCAAATTATTTATTGCTTTAATGTCCTTAATATAATTATAATGACTTTGTTTCAGTATAATCATTTTTTTAACATTTGACTCCTCTTCTGATGTAAGCTCCACGAGAGACAGGAGTATCTGTCTTTTTCAACACTGTTTACCTGACACATTTTATTTTCTAGAACCTTGAAGCACCAGGTTGAGCTAGCAATGCAAAATGTATTGGCAATACTTTTATATATGTATGCATGTGTGTGTTTTTGTATATTTGTACTTTTAGAGTTCTTTTCTTTTTTCTGGGCTTATTCCTAAATTCAAAAGGACTGTGAAAATTTACATTTTATGTAAAATGTCTTATATACAATAATATACAGTAAAAGATACTGGATAAAATTATAGCAATAATGATAACAACTACTACAATTATTGAGTGCATGTTACATTATTTTTTTAAATAATTTTATTTTTTTTGAGATGCTCTTGCTCTATGGCCCAGGATAGAGTACAGTGGTGCGATCTTGGCTCACTGTAACCTCCGCCTCCCAGGTTGAGGTGATTCTCCTGCCTCAGCCTCCCAAGTAGCTAGGATTACTAGGTTACTAGTCTAGTAATCAGTCTGCATTCAAATTGCATTCAAATTACCAACTAACTCATGTTACCACTGGCAAATTATTTAATTTCCCCATCTCTAAGTTTCTCATATACAAAATGTTATTAATTATAGTACTGCCCTCAAAAATATAGTAAAGATCATACTGAAAGAGCTTAGAACTGCTTCAATCATGATATGATTTGGCTATGTCTCCACCGAAATCTCATCCTGAATTCCCACATGTTGTGGGAGATACCCAGTGGAAGGTAATTGAATCATGAGGGCAGGTCTTTCCCATGCTGTTCTCATGATAGTTAATGAGTCTCATGAGATCTGATGGTTTTTAAAAGGGGAGTTTTCCTAAACAAGCTCTTTTTGCCTCTGCCATCCATGTAAGACATGACTTGCTTTTCCTTGCCTTCTACCCTGATTGTGTGACCTCCCGAGTGACATGGAACTGTAAGTCTATTAAACCCTTTTTCCTGTATAAATTACCCGGTCTTGGATATGTCTTTATTAGCAGCATAAAAACGAACAAATACAGTAAATTGGTACCAGGAGTGGGTTGCTGCTGAAAAGATACCCAAATATGTGGAAGTGGCTTTGTTTTATTACAATCATTTTTTTTTTAACATTTGACTCCTCTCTGATGTAAGCTCCATGAGAGACAGGAGTATCTGTCATTTTCTTTTTTTTTTTGAGACGGAGTTTCGCTCTTGTTACCCAGGCTGGAGTGCAATGGCCCGATCTCGGCTCACCGCAACCTCCGCCTCCTGGGTTCAGGCAATTCTTCTGCCTAAGCCTCCTGAGTAGCTGGGATTACAGGCATGCACCACCATGCCCAGCCAATTTTTTGTATCTTTAATAGAGACGGGGTTTCACCATGTTGACCAGGATGGTCTCGATCTCTTGACCTCGTGATCCACCTGCCTCGGCCTCCCAAAGTGCTGGGATTACAGGCTTGAGCCACCGCTTATCTGTCATTTTCAACCTTTTCCACCTAGTGAAAGTGGGTAACAGGCAGAGGTTGGACAAATTTAGAGAGCTCAGAAGACAGGAAGATGTGGCAAAGTTTGGAACTCCCTAGAGACTTGTTGAATGGCTTTGACCAAAATGCTGATGATGATATGGACAGTGAAATCCAGGCTAAGATGGTCTCAGATGGAGATGAGGAACTTGTCAGGAACTGGAGCAAAGGTGACTCTTGTTGTGTGTTAGCAAAGAAACTGGCAGCATTTTGCTCCTGCACTAGAGATGTGTAGAAGTTTGAACTTGAGAGAGATGATTTAGGGTATGCGACGGAAGAAATTTCTAAGCAGCAAAGCATTCAAAATGTAACTTGGGTGCTGTTAATGACATTCAGTTTAAAAAGGAAACAGAGCATAAGAGTTTGCAAAATATGCAGCTTGACAATGTGATAGAAAAGAAAAACCCATTTTCTGAAGAGAAATTCAAACCAGCCACATAAATTTGCATAAGTAATGAGGAGCCAAATGTCAGTCACCAAGACAACAGGGAAAGTGTCTCCAGGGCATGTCAGAGACCTTTGCAGCAGCCCTTTTGATCACAGGACTGGAAGTTTAGGAGGAAAAAATGGTTTTATGTGCCAGGTCCAGAAACCCCCTGCTTTGTGCAGTCTAGGGATTTAGTGCTCTGCATCCCAGCTACTCCAGCCATGACTAAAATCAGTCAAGGTACAGTTCTAGTCAAGGTACAGGCTATTGCTTCAGAGGATGGGAGTCCCAAGCCTTGGCAGCTTCCACATGGTATTGAGCCTGTAGTTGCACAGAAGTCAATAACTGAGGTTTAGGAACCTCTACCAAAGTTCAGAGGATGTATGGAAATGACTAGATGTCCAGGCAGAAGTTAGCTGCAGGGTCTGGGCCCTTATGAAGAACTTCTGCTAGGGCAGTGTGAAAGGGAAATGTGAGGTTGCAGCACCCACACAGAGTCTCAACTGGGACACCACCTAGTGGAGCTGTAATAATACCGCCACCATCCTCCACACCCCAGAATAGTAGATCCACTGACAGCTTGCACTGTGCACCTGGAAAAGTCACAGACACTCAACACCAGCCCATGAAAGCACCCAGGAATGGAGCTATCCCCTGCAAGGCCACAGGGGCAGAGCTGATGAAGGCCATGGGAGCCCACCTCTTGCATCAGCGTTACCTGGATGTGAGACATGAAGTCAAAGGAGATCATTTTGGAGCCATAAGATTTGACTTCCCCTCTGGATTTCAGGGCATGGGGCCTGTAGCCCCTTTCTTTTGACCAATTTCTCCCATTTGGAATAGCTATATTTACCCAAACCTGTACTCCCATTGTATCTAGGAAGTAACTAACTTGCTTTTGATTTTACAGGCTCATAGTTGGGAGGGACTTGCCTTGTCTCATATGAGACTTTGGACTGTGGACTTTTGAGTCAATGCTGAAATTAGTTAAGACTTCAGGGGACTTTTGGGAAAATGTAATTGGTTTTGAAATGTAAGAACATGAGATTTAGGAGGGACTAGGGGCAGAATGATATAAGGTTTGGCTGTGTCCCCACCCAAATCTTATCTTGAATTCCCACATGTTGTGGGAGAGACCATGGGAGGTAACTGATCATGGGGCATGTCTTTCCTGTGCTTTTCTCGTGGTAGTGAATAAGTCTAACAAGATCTGTGGGTTTTAAAAATGGGAGTTTCCCTGTACAAGCTCTTTTTCCTGCTGCCATCTGTGTAAGATGTGACATGCTCCTCCATGCCTTCCACCATGATTGTGAGCCACATGGAACTGTAAGTGCAGTAAACCCTTTTTCCTGTATAAATTACCCAGTCTTGGGTATGTCTTTATCAGTAGTGTGAAAAAGAATTAATACAAATCATATAATATGTGGCCATGCCTGGTGGCTCCCACCTGTAATCCAGCACTTTGGGAGGCCTAGGTAGGTGGATCACTTGATCCCAGGAGTTCAAGCCAACTAACACACCCAGCTAATTTTCGTATTTTTAGTAAAGATGGAGTTTCACCATGTTAGCCAGGCTGGTCTCAAACTCCTGACCTCAAGTGATCTGCCGGTCTAGGCCTCCCAAAGTGCTGGATTACAGACATGAGCCATCATGCCTGGCCACAATATTACATAATTGAAATGGTTCTAAGCCCTTTCTATTTAATCTTTACTATAATAATTTAAGGGAAAATTATTATAGTACTATATATAGTACTATAATAATTATATTATATATATAGTTTATATTTATATTTATATAATTTTATATTTATATATAATTATTATAGTACTATATAAATAGTACTATAATATATAGTACTACTAATATACTATATAGAAATTATTATAGTACTATAATAACATTTTGTAGATGAGAAACTAAGAGATGGGGAAATTAAATAATTTGCAGTAGTAACACAAGTTATTGGTAATTGGAATAAAATTTGAACCCAGACCGTCTGGCTGCACATCTTGTGCTTTTAACAGCCGTGCTACCCTGAGCGTTGAGATATTCTCTGTTACGTTCTAATAGTGTGAATCTCAATTACTCTTTGGATCTATTGTTCTCTACTTGAAATTACACCAATTGTCCCAGGCTTGTGGGGAGTATTTGGTGATGTAATTTATGAACATTTTAGAGAAATGCAAAATGATTTCGGTTAACATACAATAGCCTATGGTCCTTATTCATGTTTTTCAGGTCACTGTTTCTCTGATCTATGTATTGATCAGAAGTCAATGAATACAAATATTCTACTACTTCTATTATTGGTGTCGTTAGTATACGTTGTACTAGCAGTTCAACCAATAAAAGTTAGCTAAGAATAAGGAAAACAGTTAATAAGTAGGTATTAGCAAAAATGACATCAATGAAGCTGAATGGACAAATGCAACAAACTTCACCTCACAACCAACCTTTGAGAATGAATTTAAAATAAAGAACAAAGTCTTAAACATGCTGGAACAAAAGAAGGAAATGTCACTAGAAAACCAAAAATGTTTATATGTACCTAAAAGATAGAAATCTAACAGGATTGAACTGAGGAAGAAAATCTGGGCCCACAGATAGAAACCAGATAAGATGGCTGATAAAGGTGACATGAGTTCCGCAGACCCTTGCAATTAATGAAAATAAAGAGGAATCTGGAGCCAAGGATAACCATCCTTAGGATGACTGCTTAGAGATGGAATGTAAAACAGTCAGGCAGGTTGGCCCCGTTTCCACACCCTCTATGCAAACACAAACATTTACACACACACACACACACACACACACACACACACACACACACAAAGAGTCAAGCAGTGAACAGTATAGTATCTGCTTCCAGAATGGAGACATTAGCATAAAGAACTGGGTCACAGAAGCAGCACAGTGTTCCAGATGTTTGGCAACACCCAAAAGCAATGAAAAAATCTTCATGCCTGCACTGGAACGTCCTGCGCTGGTAGATCCCAGCTGTCTCCACTCAAACATTGTAGGCAGGGAAAGAGGAATTAAACTTGATTCTTTTGAGCAGTACATTGTCAAATGATTTATCGCTTTAACGTCCTTGGTACAACGGCAATGACTTTGTTTTAGTATAATCTCTTTTTTTTTAACATTTGATATAAGTTCCACGAGAGATGGAAGTATCTGTCTTTCAACACTGTTTTCCCAACACATTTTGTATTGTCTGGAACCTCTGAAGCACCAGGTTGAGCTGCCACTGCAAATGGCTTGACAATACTTTTTTTTTGAGACGGAGTTTCGCTCTTGTTATCCAGGCTGGAGTGCAATGGCGTGATCTCGGCTCACCGCAACCCCCACCTCCTGGGTTCAGGCAATTCTACTGCCTCAGCCTCCTGAGTAGCTGGGATTACAGGCACGCGCCACCATGCCCGGCTAATTTTTTTGTGTATTTTTAGTAGAGACGGGGTTTCACCATGGTGACCAGGATGGTCTCGATCTCTTGACCTCGTGATCCACCCACCTCGGCCTCCCAAAGTGCTGGGACTACAGGCGTGAGCCACCGCGCCCAGCCGACAGTACTTTTATATATTTGTGCATGTGTGTGTTTGTGTATATTTGTACAGAACAAACTTCACCCATACCCATCTTATCTTATTTCTATCTTTGGGCCCAGATTTTCTTCCTCAATTATATCCTGTCAGATTTCTGTCTTTCAGATTCCAACTGTCTCCATTCAAAGATTGTCAGAACGGGAAGAGGAATTCTCAAATGCAAATATAAAACTGCAATCAAGAGTGACAACCCACACAATGAAGCGCAAGCTCATTAAAGAGAGTCACCAAACAGACAAGTAATAAGAAAGAAATGAATAAGTACATAAATAGCACAGGTATTGAAAAAGTGAGAAAACAGTCGATGACTGTTGATAATATAGTTGCCTTCATTGACAATTCAAGAGAAACCAAATGACAGACTATTTAAATAAAAAAACAAGTTTACCAGGTAAAAGATTACTAAAGGGTGTAAAATGACTGCTGCCACATAGTAAGTACTATGTAAGTATTAGCTATTTATAAAACAGTGACCAATAGCAAAATGGAAGTTAAAAAAAACTTTCACAAAAAGAATGACAGAAAATATTTCTAAAGGAAGATGATTGACAACCTCTGGAAAACAGACTAGAGAGGGGCAGAATCACACGTAAACACAGTGCTATAAGGCTAAGTAGTCAATTAACTAGCTACTACTTATAAAATAAGTAAATACTGAGAAATAATCATCAGCTAATTGTAAAAACAAACATCTATTATCCAATTCTGCAAGAGGGGAGTATGTTTGATTGGAAGTCAGGAGACCTTAAATTCTCTTCCTAGATTTACCACTGACCAGCCTTGAAATTAAAACTATTTGGAATCAGTTTTTTATATTTGAAACTGGGGAGGAGGAAGGTCTAGGGAGAAGGGCAGATTCACTAATGAGCTCACGCATCAACGCAGCTCTATAACTTTACAAACCAAAATGCTATGAATGACTGTCCTCGTTCCGCCCGTGCGCAAAAGAGGGCGCCACGAGAGCAGCTGAGATTTACTGGAGCCGATTTGAGTTTCATTACCCAAAAAATCCACAGGGTGGCGATAACACTGAACTGAAAGTGAATTCAGAGTGGAAATTCTCAGAAACCGTATTCTTCAATGGCCAGTGTTTACAGATTTCCCTTTCCCTGATTTCATGATGTCACTGAGGACACAGAAGCTGGCGGAACAAAGGCCGGCCACAAAGCAATGACGGTGATGGCAATGACTCCCAGAGAGAACCGACTGTGAGCCAGACTCTTGGCAATCCTCACAGGCATGCAAAGGAGACTTTACCATTCTCTACCTCATTTTACAGAAAAACTAGAGAGAAATCAAATAAATTATCTAAGGTAACCGAGTTAGTGAGTGACCCAGGCAGAATTCAAACCTTAGTCTAGGGTCAATGTCATGGATCTTTCATCACAGCTTGCTGACAGCTCTGAATAAAGCCTGTTTGACTAACACAAAGTGGTCTTTCTTCCTAACCATCTCCCTCACTGATGTAGAAATGAGAATTTTGCCATTTTTTTCACAACTGAAAAGAAGCTTAAAAGAGTCTATTCATTTTTAACACAGGATAATATTAATAACTCTCCCAGCCACAATTAAATGATGATTGTATAGCTACAGCAATTTCAATTTTAGTGTTTATATCAGCGTCATTGACATTTCCTCCCTGCTGCATAAATGAGGCAGGAGCATTTCTTCATTTACTGTCATCTTAAGGCACGCTGAGTTAGAAATAACAATTCCATTCAAATCAAGTTAAAGGGGAAGAAAGATGGTTTTTCGGTGTAATTATGGGTCATTTCAAAGAAACCAAGAAGTTTCTTTAAGTGATACAGAAGATTAGAATCAACAACTGGAAAACTATAAAAATTACACAGTCAGTCAAACTTACGCTCTCTTTCTTTCCATGTTCTCTAGTCCATGGTTTTCTTAATATCCTTGGGCTATTGCCCATTTCTATTGACTGGCTTTCTCTTCTCTAGACTCCGCAGTTCCTGAATTCCCACATCCTCAGCTTAAGTGCCTATCTCTGTGCATTTTGCTCCCTAACCTCTGAGGGAGAGAATCCAATACGGCCTGGCTACAGCTGTTGAGCAGCTAAATGCAAACAAAGGTGATGGCTATCAAAGCAGTATGTTCTGAGAAACACAGACACCCCAGGAGACATATGTTATGACTGGCTACATGTCTCTTTCTCACCTCTCAAAAAGAAATAATTTATTTCCCAGAAGAAATTCTAAACCATTTGGCATGTTCAGATTTTCCCCCTGTATCTAAGGTAATGACACTCAAAAAAAACATAATTTTGGATACAGATTTTAACAGTTTTTCAGAATATTTGAAGAGGGGCCAAAATTATAATATTCTGAATTCATATTTACATTTATACCTCAGTCTGACTATTTTTAGAATATATTGTTTTTTAAAAATGTACCTTGCTGTGTGCAGTGGCTCACGCTTGTAATCCCAACACTTTGGGAGGCTGAGGCAGGAGGATCACTACGAATCCAGGAGACCCGCTGGAGACCAGCCTGGGCAGCATAGCGAGACCCTGAGTCTCTACAAAAAAAATTAAAAACTAGCCAGGCAAGAGCACGTGACTGTAACCCTAACTACTTGGGAGGCTGAGGTGAAAGGATCTGTTTGATCCCAAGAGTTCAAGGCTGCAGCGAGCTATGATCATGACTCTGCATTCCAGCCTAGGAGACACAGTGCAACCCAGGATGAAGTCGCTGAAATAGGTTACCATTTGCAATGAGTATTTTTTTTTCCTGGAAAACAGTCCTTAAATAATAAAGCAGGCCCAGGCATAGTGGCTCACGCCTGTAATCCCAGCATTTTTGGAGGCTGAGGTCGAAAGATTGCTTGAGCCCAGAAGGTGGAGGCTGTAGTAAGCCATGACTGTACCACTGCACTACAGCCTGGATGACAGAGCAAGACCTTGTCCTAGGGAAAATAAATAGTACTAAGGCATATCTAGCAAGAATATTTAATGTCCTGATTAGAAGTGGGTGAGTGAATTTTTAATGACATTCTGAGGTTGTTTACAACAAACATTTATTATTATTCTTACCAAAAGAGAAAGGTAAAAGTCACCAATGCATTATAAGTGTAAACTGTTATCAGAAGCTAAATTACGTGCTGCTTATGCCCTAAATCAGTGGTTCCCAAACTACAGTACATTCTAGAATTGCCTAAAGGGCTTGTTAAAACGTGAATTGCTGCCTGCCAGCCACCTTCTTCCCCTTCAAATTTTTGATTCATTAGGCCTGGGGTATACAGTAAAAAGATCTGCCTCTCTCACAAATTCCCAGATGATGCAGAGCTGCTAATCTGGGATTCCACTTTGAGAACTCTTGCTCTAAACTCAGGACAGAGAGACCATTTCTAACCGACATATTTCTAGGTTTATGACAGAGTTATAGCAGACACAACCAAATGTACCAAAAACCAAAATCAAACAAATATACAGCAAAATTGTTCACTGGTGTACTTCTCAAGATCTATTTACAACTGGGGACCATCGTGGTCAGGAGAGTTAACAAAATGCATAGGTGCATTTACAAATGACATCCTCCATACTCTCAAAGGTAAGTGAAAGCTCCAAAGCTGGAGTCAAGGCCAGTACTAGGCAAAATGAAAAGGGAAAAACGACGAGCTCAAACTGTCACATGTTGGTGAAGGAGCATGGTATAAGGGAATCATTACAGCTTTTGTTGTAGGGCTCACCAGCGTTTAAGACCTAGTTCTGCCATTTACTAAATATGGAATTGAGGATTTACCCAAGTCTCTGAGAACATTGGTTCGGATGTATACTTGTTTTCATAATAACTATTTAAAGTGATGTTGAGAACACCATCAGATAACATATACTAAAATGCCTAGTACATAGTAGCACTCACATGTTATAATGCCTAGCACTCACAGAAGTCACCATACAATAGGGTCCTATTATGTTCAAGGAACTCAACTAGGTTATTTTATCCTAATGAAAGTTTTTTCAGTCATCATCACCATAACTATCATTATTCCTATTTTGCAAAACAAAAACAAAAACAAAAACAGAATTACAAGATTGCTTAGGCAAAAATTCAAAGTCAAACCTGCAATAGTTTGAAGCCAAATGTTGGTACAAAGATGGGTTATATTGTACCTCTTATAGTTCGCCTTTCAAGTCCCTGGCAGTCATGAAACAGAGGTCTCATTGCAGAATAACCTCCTCATTTCATCAGTATTCCAAGCCTTGCCCTCTTTACCTTTCTTCTTTCTAAGTAATGGCAACTACTTTTATTTATTATTCCATCAGGACCTTGCTGGCAGACCTAATTAAACAAATATAAGATGCAGGAAAGTTTATTTTGGGTAACTTATCTTCATTTTTTCCTTCATCGTTTCAATAATTCTTTAGTCTCTCTGCTATAAGATTTGTTCCCACAGGGAGAATGGGGTCTGACCTTGAACTTCTTTTACAAAGTAGATTCTCATCTTCTCACACTATTTATTCAACAAACACAACAGACGCTGTTTTATTAAAATTGTTTACATTTTATTGTCAGTGATATAAAATGACATAAATGCCTTTTTGAGGACATTTTCATCCTTACCTACACTCCCCTTATGCCAATATCCTTGCCGTCTCTCCCAAATACTATGTTTATCAAAGCGTCACTCAGATGTCATTTCTTCATGCCTCTTTGTCTTATTCCCAGATTTTTCTTTGCCTCCAAATACCTACAATACTACAAGTAACATTTTTGTGTTCTTTGCTTGCTTCGCTTCCTATATTAGATACTGCTTTTCTTCTCTTTTCCTCCCCGAGATTGTGTTTTTTCTTGTGTATGAACGTTTACTCCCTTATCATTCTTTTGGGGCTCTTTGGTTGGGCCCACTTCAGGAGCTGCAGAGACTGGTGAGACACCATAAGTTCACCGTCTGTGATGTCAGAAGAAGCTTTGAGAAGCTGGTGAGGCTTTAGAAAGAAGGTAACGTGTGATCACAGTCTTAAAAACATAATGAAAACTCTCAGGTGTGCAAACAAGAAAGAGTATTCCAGACAGATGAAACCGTCTGTAAAAATGTATGAAGACATGACAGCACACGAGTAAAAAGAGGATTTCAAGAGGAGGCAATACACTTACCTAGGATGGAAGATGCGACGCGGGAATGCCTCCACTAATCTGTGTGTAGACGTGCTTGGCATCAGTAACCCCTCAAGGTTCTCCTTCATGCTGAGCTCAGATGTGACCCCAGAGCTCTTAATGAATCAGTCCAGGCAACCACCACTAATCCACTGAAGTTTTCACAAGATACGAAACCTCTTTACCAAAACCAGACTAACTAAAATGTGTAAGTTTCTATTTGTTAGAATTTCAGTCTCCTGGGGCATATATTTTACGGTAGATGAAGTTTTAATGTGAATAATTCAAATGAGTTCTTATTGGTGACAGCCTTCTGTCTATATGTAAGTAAAATAAGGGTGACAAGATGCTAGTGTTGCTAAAGAGAGGGCCAGAGACTGGAAAATAAAGGAAAAGTGATAAAAGGGGGAAAAGACCTGCCATTCCAGCATTTTGGGAGGCCAAAGCAGGAGGACTGCTTGAGCCCAGGGGGTCAAGGCTGCAGTGAGTAGTGACCAGGCCGCTGCACTCCAGCCTAGGTGACAAAGCAAGACTCTGTCACAGGCCAGGAGCGGTGCCTCACACCTGTAATTCCAAAAATTTGGGAGGCCAAGGTAAGCGGATAACAAGGTCAGGAGTTCGAGACCAGCCTGGCCAACATGGTGAAACCCTGTCCCTATTAAAAATACAAAAATTAGCGAGGCATGGTGGCAGGTGCCCATAGTTCAAGCTATTTAGGAGGCTGAGGCAAGAGAATTGGTTGAACCTGAAAGGCGGAGGTTGCAGTGAGCCGAGATCATGCCACTGCCACTTTAGCCTGGGCAACAGTGAGACTTCATCTCAGAAAAAAAAAAGACTCCATCTCAAAATAAGAAAAAAAAGGCCGGTGTGGGGAGGGGACAAAGGGCATGCCGAGTCAAGCTCCGGGAATTCCGTTACCTTTTTGCTTCCTATCATTCACATGAGGTATAACAAACAAGCCAAGTTAACTAGAGCTGTGGGTAAGCAACCTGAAATAACCTTCCTGGGCTCTTTAAGAACCTTACCTTTTGGGAGGTGTTTCAAAATGTTGCTACATTTTTCATTTGATTCTGTTTGGTATATATTGCATTGCTTTTGCTATGTTATTCATTTGATTCTGTTTGGTACCTATGTGTTGCTCCAGGAATTATATACCCAAATAAATAACAGTAACGTGTATCCTTGTGGTCACAATATTCACATCCAATACTGCCTAAAGCTCTTCACTGCCTCTAGCTGGTCTCAAGACCTCCCACTCAGTCCACTCTTTACAATCTGAGACTACAGAGTTATATGTGACAGAGATTGTCTTCCTCAGCTCAGGCTGCCATAACAAATATAAACTGGGTGCCTTAAAAAAACAAGAATTTATTTCTTACAGTACTGGAAGCTGGAAAATCCAAGATTGAGGTACCATCCCACTTGGTATCCCAGTGAGGGCTCTCTTCTTGGCTTGCAGATGGCTGCCTTCTCGCTGAGTCCTCACAAGGCAGGGAGAGGGAAGGTTCTGGTCTTTTCCTTTTCTTATAAAGACACTGATTCCATCATGGTGGTCCCATCCTCATTACCTCCTCTGAACCTAATTCCTTCCCAAAGGCCATACCTTCAATACCATCACATTGATGGTTAGGCCTTCGACATATAAAATTTGGGGAGGAAGGGAAACGAACATTCAGCCCGTAACACCTGTCAGTATTAACTTAGTTTTATAAGGCATTCGTAAATTATTGAAGTCTTTAGACATTGTTTACAAGTTACTCCCCAGAAAGCTAGTGAGAAATGAATCAGCATTATTACAGCCTTTTAAAGACAGGGAAAAGAAGGTCAGGTGTGGTGGCTCATGCCTGTAACCCCAGCACTTTAGGGGCTTGAGGCAGGAAGATCTCTTGAGCCCAGATTCAAGACTAGCCTGGGCAACATGGCAAGACTCCATCTGTACAAAATAGTTAAAAATTAGCCAGGTGTGATGGTGCACACCTGTGGTACCAGCTACTCCGGAGGCTGAGGCAGGAAGATCCCTTAAGCCCAGGAATTTGAGGTTGCAAAGTGCCTTGTTTGCACCACTGCATGCCAGCATGGGTGACAGAGTGAGACCCTATCTCAAAAATTAATAATAAGATAGGGAAAAAGACCTCGAAATTAGCAGGTTATATTCTGAAGGGCTGACAATCTATAGCAGAGCCTTTCTATAACTAATGTCCCTTTTGCCTTTTGGTCATGAGCGTGTGATTGACGAATAGAACCTAATAAAATAATGTTATTTTCTCAGTTATCTTACAGTTTTATTAAATCTTCACAATATGCTAGAGGCTGCATGGATTACAATACATATATTAACATGAATAGGTGACAAAATATGCCAAATGTATAATGGCCCATATATATTATATATATATATTTAATGTGTTTTATATTTCAATTTGGGTGTTTAAACATAGTAAGATATTTACATTATGCTCTTCACCCTTATTTTGATCTGTTCCCTAACCTGCCAGGTGACCACAGGTACTGTGACCAATGACAAAGATGCTTGACGTTCTGCTTAGAGGCCTTAGGCTTCTTGGTGTACCACTAAGAACCACTCTAACTCCTCTTCAGTGGCCAGTTCTGTGGTTTTATCATAGCAATTGGTAGATTAATAAATTTTAAAAGTAAATTTGATTTATGACAGAAAATGCATTTGAACATATAGTATTCATATATATATCCAGACATTGTAAATGTGTAGAAAAAATCCTGAAAGGATTTTTAAAAAGCTTTTAGAATTTTTAACTTTTTTAGTAAATAATTTCAAATGTACAGAAAAGTTAGAAATGGAAGAATAGTACAAAAATAATCCGAATACATGCCGTTTACCCAGACTCACCGATTAAAATTTTACACCACTAGCTTTATTATCTCTCTTTTTCTGCCCGAATCATTTGAGGGTAAGTTACATAAATCACGGTCCTTTACCCCAAACTTTTCAGGACGTATTCCTAACAATCATGATTGTCTCTTACACAACTACAGTACGGGTGTCAACTTAAACAAATTCCACTTTATATCACAGTGTTAAACATAGTGCTTTAATCCACTATCTGAATTCCAGTTTTGTCAGTTGACCCAATAATGTCTTTTGTTGATTTTTTAAATCTTCTGGTTCTCAGATCCAATCTACTACTGCGTTTGGTTGTCATGCCTTTTCAGCTTCCTCTAATCTTGACTATATATACAGCTTTTTTTTGGTCTTTTATTAACATCAGCATTTTTGAAGAATATACTCCCCCCTCTTTTTAATACAGCATTCCTCAGTTGGGTTTTGTTCAGTGAGTCCTTGTTATTAAATTCAGGTTATGCATTTGCAGCTGGAATCCTACCTAGGTGATGTTGTATCCTCACAGGATACCTCATCTAGAGACACGCAGTGTCCATCCGCCACTCATTGATGCTGTTAATCTTGATCACCACCTAGTCAAGGTGTTGTTCAGTTTCTCCACTGTATAATTACTATTTTTCTCTTCCAACTAATAAGACATTTGTGGGGAGACACTTTGAATCCATGGAGACGTCCTGATCCTCATCAAATTTTCTTCCTTGATTCTGTAAATTGATGAATCTCACCTTGATCCAGTGAGTGCCACAATGGCTGCTAAATGCTGATTCACAATTCAGTTTCCCTTTCACATCCACCAGTCAGCACTTACTCAGCATTTTGTTCTTAAGCAAGAGTCCTCTCTTCTCTCCACTTATTTGTTTACTTTTTTAATCACCCTGACTCTCTAGCCTCCTATACTTTTACTGGCCTGTAAGTCTTTACTGTACCTAATTACGCAAAAAAAAAAACAAACCTTTTAATAGTGGTTATCTCAGGTGAGTGGGATTTGGAGAAAAGGCTTTCAAAGGGAGATTTTCACTTTTTACAAACTCTTTGCTTTTTAAGCTTTTCATAATAGTGCATAACCCTCCCTTTTTTAAAAAAATTGAATGGAAAAATTTAAAAATGGTAAAAAGTATTTCCCTGGGACATTGTAGGGGCAGAAGGACATAATAGAAAATCAGCCTTGAGACAGTGGACACACAATACCTATTTCTTATTAAAGACATGCACATAAGAAAGGAAAATTTTTGGAGTTACAGTGATGGCTCATGGCCTGTAAACTAATCTTGTGGTCAACTGGCTGGGTGTGCATATTAACTAGTTAGAATTAGCTCTGCTGTGTGGGTCTTAACACTGTGGTCGATACTAAATTAACTGTCACCAAGGTATCCCCAGTTATTACAGAACTTTCTGTGGCTTCAAGAAGATTTCAAAGAAATAATGAGGACATGAATCTTCACAAAGTGAAATATCCATACATTGTCAAATTATTTTATTTTCTTTAAATGGAATGAAATCAAATCCAACCTGTCACTCAACCAGGCTGACAAAAAGATATAATTTAATATTATATTTCCATATTGTTCTACCTCATTTCCATAATCAATCCTTATATCTCTATAAAGAAAATATACACCTGTTTCGTTGTCTTCTTCACAGCATACAAAAGTAAACCATTTTTTTAGCCTGAATGAGAGCTGTTTCAAAGACAGGCGCCATCTGAGAAGAACCAGGGGCCGAATGGAGGGCAATGGGTTCCCTGAGTTCCTCAGGAGCCGAATATGTGAGCTGAGCACAGGGGACATTTCTTGCCTGTAACTTTCAGAAACTGAGTCTTCTTGAGAATTTTTCTTTCTTCCAGAACAGTTCCAAATCCACTCATTGAGAGGGCTATGCAGAGACTATATTGGCCTCAGAGAACTTGGTGTCTCCGATAATGGAGTAGCCATGTGGGACTTAAACAGAGATAGGATTTTTTTTTAATTGGTGGGAAACAATGAGTTGCTCATTCAAACCAAATCTTTAGCCAAGCCTCTTTATCCTTGACGGTGCTTTGTTTCTCCTTTCCCCCGACCCTTGGTTCGTAGTCCCCTGCTCACATCCATCCATGTCTGGGAGAAGGTGAGGGTGCTGCCACTCTCCTTGCTCTTCATCCATTACCAGGTGAAAGTTTAGACTGTACTTTCCTCTTTCAAATTTCCAGTTTATTGTTTTCTAAAACTCTTCCCTAAGCACAACCAGTTCTGTGTTAGAAAGTATCTGGTAGCTGGTTAGCTTTTCCCAGTTCCTGAGCACAGTGTGTAGAGCTTATCCTAACTATTGCTTTGTAGGCACATGAGGTTGATCATAAGATAATTGAGTTTGCCTGACTCACAAACTGAGGTGTCAATTGCATGTGGCCTCTACTGAGACAAGAGTGGCCCCACTGGAGCTCCGCCTCCTAAAGAATCCCAAAACACACTCAGCTTTTTCATCAAAGTACTTATTGTGTGGTTAGTTGTGAGCACATAGATTTTCTTCAAAAGCATAATAAAATAAGGGTGATTGCACACCCCTAAACGCTAAACAGCCATCTTATAAATGTGTCCCTTCTGATGATAAGCATATATTTACTGGGTATTTTGCTTGTGACAAGTATTATTCTAAGAACTTTATGTATACTGTTTCATTCATCACAACACTCTTATAATTATTATGATTATTCTTTTAAGAGCTGGGTCTTGCTCTGTCACTGACGCTGGAGTGTAGTGGTGCCATCAAAGCTCACCACAGCCTTGACATCCTAGGCCCAAGTGATCTTCCCACCTCAGCCTCCAGAGTAGCTAGGACTACAGACATGTACCACTGCACAGCTAATTTCTTTTAATTTTTTATTTCATAGAGTTAGGGTCCGACCATGTTGCCCAGGCTGCTCTCAAATTTCCTGGCTTCAAGTGATCCTCCCACTTCAGCTTTCCAAAGTATTGAAATTACAAGCATAAGCCACCATGCTGGGCAAGAGGTACTGTTATTATCATTTCCTTTTACTGATGAGGAAACTGACGAAAAGAGGTGAAAATTTTTCCAAAGTTGCATAGCTTGTAAAATTGAAACCCAGGATATATGACTTCAAATCTCCATTATCAACCACTACAGATGCTGGTAGAGCTAGTGTCACTATGGGGTGAGTCTCTTTCAGGTTCTCTCCAGGTGCCTCAGGCCACCACATGGACGACAGGTTAAAGTCTATGACAATTCAATAGGGGTACCAGCATTCAAACATTCACAGAAGCAGGTTCTCTGATGAGAACGAGAGAAGGGTGTCCAGTGTGGATATCCAGGGGCCCCAGTTACCTAAAACTTTGAAAAGTAGCATTCAGAGATTTTAATTGCCACCTTAACTCCACATCCACTCTCTCATGGGCCTTGGGCCATTCCACAGAAAAGGACCTGTTTGCCTGCACCCTATCTCCTGCTATGGTAGGAAACAGTTTGTTTTACCAGCTTCACTAGTTGAGAGAAATTTGGCAGAGGGATTGGGTACAGTCAGATTAGGCTCTGCATACAGAAGGATGTTCAGCTTTGCTCCTGCCCATACAGGACTGAATGGGCCAGCTAGCATTACTATATATAATGTATATAGTCAAATGCCCAAGCTTTCTGGTAATATTTGGGTTGTTTACCAACAATCTTCTCTGGTTTTTAGTACCAAGAACCAGCCGTCTAGTACCTTGAACTAGTCTCAGAAACACATGACTTGAGAGCACTTGTGGCTTCCTGAGGTTGTTATCCTCAGACATCCTAGAGGTCTTCTTCCTTTCTCAGCTACCTGCCACCTCATTATTGAGCCTTAATCAAGATGGAAATGTCTCTTCTCTTGGGATGGAAATTGTCTCTCCTGAAAACATTCTCAGTTCCTGGTAGGTAATATCTCTATCATAATCTAAGGGGTCTTTTCTAGGTTCTCTCATCTATCCCATCATGTTAAACCACGTGTCAGATGGCATGTCCAGGTTTGGGGAAATGGTGTTTGCCTTGTGCCCAGGATTCTGACAACATAACTTTGCCATTTTCAAGCAGAGGTTTAATTTTTAACAATCCATTCTGAAATGATGGTTTTATAGTCATGCCCCCCAAAAAGTACTCTCCAGGTAATTGCTGAACACTTGAACAGGAATGTATTTACCCGAATTTAATTTCTTTATCTCCTGCTGGACAATCTTATATGTGTAATTGTGTAGTAAGTTTCAAACAGCCTCACAGTAGTCCCCTAGACACATATCACTTGGGACTTGTGCACACCCAATTCCACACCAGAGTCATAGCTAGGCTGATCAGCAATCCAGTTTGCCTAGGACTAAGGCATTTCCCAAGATGTGGGACTTTCCGTGCTAAAATTTCAAAATTATTTGGCTTCAGTGCTAAGAGTTGTAATCTATCCATGGCTCTGATATGGACTACACAAATATTTTTGGTAATTCCACTGGCAGGGGGTCGGGTTGAAGGCATACATGAGAGATATAAATTATAGTCCACATATTTGGGTGTGGAGAAAAAAAGAAAGTCATACAGTGTATCAGTCAGGGCCCTGGCAAGAAAAAGACTACATGATAAAAGGCAACTGACTGAGATTTTAACAAAAAAGTTACCTTAAAATGTGTAGGTAGGATTAGGGGAAATCAACCAGGAATGATGCCGCACCCAGGACGAACAACAGGGAAGCTTCTAAAGATCCTAGGATTTGTGAGGGCAAAGAGAGGAAATCATTTCTAGAACCCAACCCAGACTAGACAGGCCGTCCAGACAGGATTTGCGGCCTTTAGGAAAAGGACTCCGTCAAACTAGAGGGAGGGATCGTTGGAAATAAATATCCCAATTCACTCCATTCTTTTCTTCTGCAGTGGCTTCCAATGACTGGACCCAACTGGAAGCCAGAGCAAAGAAGTCTGCAGAAGCTGCTCAAAGTGGTTAATTCTCTGGGGCACAGAGCAGGGAGAAAAACAGTAAAGAATGGATGTTGGAGATAAACAAAAAATTCAGCCTACATTATTTTCTTTCACTTAAAATTAATTTTACTTCAGGGAATCCATCCCAAATCCATCCCCTCCTCCTCATCCACACACATCCCATCTTCAATAGAGCACACTGTTTAGTTTTTCATCTAGATTCTGCCCACATTTACTGCTGAGATGAGCGCTGTCCAGCTTGCAGGAATGCCCATGTCCAGTGGTTCTGTGGCTTTGCACCACAGTGTTCATAGGAATCTTCACTAGAGTTGAGAACCTTGAGGAACAGGGTGCTACTCAAATGTGCCTACTAAGAAGACATCCTCCACACTGCAGAGTCCTTCCAGCGAGCACAAGAGTGAGCAGCCATAGTCCCAGGTACACAGAGGAGCTTATTGCTTTTCCTCAGGTTTGAGACTCTCCTTACCCTGAGTTCTGCTTTTGTTTAACTTTCTTCAGACGCTAACTCTTTTCCCCTTCCACTCTGAATTCCCTGGTGTAATTTATTCAGCGGGCTTGGATTATTATAAAATTGAGGAGGGGAGTGTCTACTGGAAGCAGCTTCTGCTTTCAGCCCTACAAACTACCAACTGCCAAAAACTTGGCTTTCTGGAATAAGGAAAAAGGAAATCACAGAAACAAATCCAGTTAGTCAGAATTCTCTCTAACTCTTCTATTGCAACATAAATAACATGCAATTTAATTTACATAATCAAGTTGGAAATTTAAATGGAGTTAGGGTAGCATAGCAGAAGGGGAAATTGATGTTAATTCTAGCTTATATATAACATAGAAACAAGAAAAAATATACACATAAATAATCAATTTATATAAAGATAGAAAAACAGCCATAGCCTTACTTGTCTCACTTCACATACATCCTTTCCCCTCCACTCTTTGTCTCCATGTTTCTGAGCCTCAGAGGTTGCAGAGATGGAGGGAGGCAGGAGGATGAAGGTAATCATATAATCATGTAGCTTCACCTACAATTTTCAAACAAACTTGCCTCATGTAGTTGATGACTTTCCAGAGCTCAGAGTCTCACATAATCTGCATGGATAAGGCCAAGGGGAATTAATGTGGGTTCAAAATTGATATGGTCCTGACTTTGAGCCTTGATGAATCTCAGTTCAAATCCCCATTTTTTGATCTACTAGGTTTATGATCTTAAATTGAGTAACCATTCTGAGTTTTGGTGTCATCATCTGTAAAATTATGATAACAACACCAAACTTGCTGAGTTGGTGTAAAGATTTGAAATGAAAAACACAAGGTCCCTCTTTAGTACATAGACCATGGTAGGTACAAGATGAAGAATGCTTCCTTTTCATAGCCAAGTAATTGTGCCAGCCTCACAACCACAGAAAACAGAAAACCAGAGAAAGTCCTGAGAAATAGATGGATTAAAAAAATGAACTGGCCAAGTGTGGTGGCTCAAGCCTGTAATCCCAGCAATTTGGGAGGCTGAAGCGGGAGGCTGAGGTAGGAGAATCACTTGAGGCCAGGAATTTGAACAATATAGCAACATAGCTGTATTCCCAGCTATTCAGGAGGCTGGGACAGGAGAGGCAGGATTTCTTAAGCCTGGAAAATCCAATCTGCAGTGAGTTATGATGGCGCCACTGCACTCCAGCCTGGGTGACAGCGTGAGACCCTGTCTCTAAAGAAAACAAAAAGTCAAACAGAAAAATGAACTAGACTGAGAGTTAAGGACAAATGAAATTACAAGAGTCCCTATTCAGAATATATCTTTTTCTCTTCTGTCCAATTTTTGTTTGCAGGAAATGAGAGGGATCCTCTGATTACCAAATTTACTCTCAACAGAGGTTGGTCCCCATCTGGAGCAAAAGTAATTCCAATCCAGCACTTTCTTGACAGACTTCTAACTCAAACATCACTGTGGCCTATTTCTGCAGGTATGTACAACTTGCTTAAGAGTTTCAATCATAATAAAGGTCAGGAAAGTGCCAACAAATCTTGAGGGACCAGAACACAGTGAGATTAGAAACTAAAGGTAACGTGTACCCAGTTACACCTGTTGAGCCTTTATAGTGAAACTTATTTCCTGATCTATAAAGAAGAGTTGAGTGATGGAGTCAGTGTGGATAACTCTCCAGAGCAGATTCCTACTCCTGCCAAATCTGGACAGACAAGTTCTAATTAAACATATTTCAATGGGCTTTCCACAGACAGCCCAAACTACATCTAACCATTAATCAACCCCCTGCCCACAAAGACTGTAGCTACCTCAAAGTCATTTTGTTACATGATTTAATTTCTCACCCTCTCACATTTTGATGGTACCAAACCAAGATCCTTCTTGATACAATTTAACTTATGTTCTTCTATTTTACACTTACTAGATACATTAAAATAGCTAGTTATTTACACCAGTGCCTTCAAATAAAATGGCATTCTTCTATTTTCTTAGCCCCAGTATGCCTAATGGGTCCCTTTAGGTGTCAGGTTCCATACTTTAGGAAAATATTTTAAATTTTGTGGTAGTTACAAGTTATGAATACTGAATTTGAACAGAAATTCATGAAATTGACATACAGGAGAATGGAAGTAGCCATTGTCAAACAGTATATGTCTTTACTGGAACACACTTTTTAATATGGTCCTCCATTCTAACATCCAGGTTTTTAGCTTAGTGGAATTTTTTTTTGTAGGATGGCCCCGAAAATAATGATAATACATATATAAAAAGTCACCATTATCCAACTCACCACCAACAAAAAAGCAACCCTCTCAGAAAACAAAACAAACCCCCTTCCAATTGATTCTTGCAATCTTGTTTTTACAAATTAACCTACTTGAATTTAAGTTTATCCCTTTGACATTTCACGATTCCCAGTTTTCTTTTAAATTTTCCATGTAAAATTTTACTGTGGGTACTTCTAGAGCGGTATAGCTTTAAACTCTAAAACATTTGTTTTATCTTGAAAAACTCTAAAATTGATCTATCTTTATCAATGAAACCACCCTATTATTAATTAATCTTTTTTATCTTAAATTTCACAAAAAGCCAAATAGAAGAAAAAGCTGGCTTGAGAGTTGATGTTGCAAATAACTGTAGGTTTCAAAAAAAGAATACAAATAAAATAAAAATTATTTTACTAAAACTATTTTTAAAATATATTTTATGATTTAAAGTAAAATAGCATTAGGTCGATATGTTTCTGGGAATTTGCAATGAGCCGATCTGTAATTGGAAATGATAGTAAGATGCATGCTAGTAAAGACATAGGTGCCATGGTCTGAATTTCATGTCTCTCCACAACTCATACATTGAAGCCTAATCACCAAAGCGACGGCGTTAGAAGGGGCCTTTTGGGGGCATTTAGGTCATGAATACAGCCCTCACCAATAGGATTAGCACCCGTATAAAGGAGACCTGAGGGAGCTTGTTAGCCTTTTTGCCCTTCTGCCATGTGAGGACCCACTGAAGGCAACATCTATGAAGAACAGGCCCTCACCAGACACCACATCTGCTGGTGCGTTAATCTCGGACTTCCCAGCATCCAGAACTGTAAGCAAAACATTTCTGTTTTTTAGAGACTATCCAGTCTAAGGTATTTTTCTATAGCACTTTTTTTGGAAACATAATACTTGTTTTTCCTCAAATTCTGCTCCCTATCATCCCACACTTACTAAAAGACCAATAGTGATGGATGCAAGGGAATCAGACAAAGCAAAATGAAAGAAAATAATAAACTAGAAATATTTTGCTTACAGTAGAGTCAGATTTCTGGAGATCTAAACCCTTGGAAGAAGCAGATATTATACTTCTTGTTTATATTTAGTCTGTAATGCCAAAATAAATACCTATTCAGATCTACATTAGAAAATACTAATATTGTGTGTGTGTGTGTGTGTGTGTGCATATATTTATTTTTTTGAAAAAAATGTAGACACTATTACTTTATCATTTGGAAGTTAAAACTTGAATGGAATTTTAACAAATGTTTCTCTCTTGGAATTTTCGCAGGAGTCCGTTTTCTTTCTCCCAAATTTTCTCATTCTCAATTTCTACTCCAAAGTTCCCATGTTAAAGGAACATCAAAATCCAATTAAACAGATGTCTCAAAAAATGAGTATGAAATAGATCATTATGGCGAGCTACTGGGGATACAAATAGAGATCAAATGGAAGTCTGACTAAAAGGAAGAGTTCAATTTAAATAGAAGGGAAGAATTTCAAAGGGCAAAAACTGAAGAAGAGGCACATTGGATTATTTTCCTCTCTGTTTGCTGTTTGAGGGTGCATTTTAAAGAATTATCATATCTACTAAGAAATAAAAGACACTATGTCTTCCAGACAAGAATCTAGAGTTGATATTCTCTGAGATTTAATTCCTCAACAAGGGAGGACATAAAGGGAGGTGACGAAGAAGATTAAAAGAATAAATAAAGCAGATTAAAACAAAAAAAGTGAAAAATAGTGTATGCAAAAAGAGACAGAATAAAGCTTTTTTAGGAAGAAGAGAATATATTTTATTCATTCTTTCAGAAAGTTCCAAAATGCTTTAAAATAAAACTGCACACAGCTGTTTGGTTTCCTTTCCAGAGGTCCTAACTAGAAAGATCTGAACATTATCTTCAGTGGCCAGAAAGACTTGCCCTATTCCTTTTTTTTTTTTCCTTAAGGCAGGATCTTACTCTGTCACCCAGGCTAGAGCACAGTGGCACGATCACGGCTCACTGTAACCTCGACCTCCTGGGCTTAAGTGATCCTCCCACCTCAGCCTCCTGAGTAGCCCTGAGTAGCTGGGACTATAGGCATGTGCCACCATGTCCAGCCCAGCTAATTTTTGTTAGTTTTGTTTGTTTGTTTGTTTTTGTAGAGACAGGGTTCTGCTATGTTGGCCAGGCTGGTCTTGAACTTCTAGGCTCAAGCGATTCACCTGCCTTGGCCTCCCAAAGTGCTATCTTTGCTTTACTTCCGAGGTGTAAAGTTACATGTTCAGAGTGTTTACAGATTTCTATGTATGGTTCTAACATTTTACTAGATTTCCATTATGATATACTGAGTCAAAGAGGAGAGTCAAAAACCCTACCAGACTCAATGCCAGAGCATGGACATTTTTCCAACCAGAATTTTACGGTGTCAGGGGCACTGGATTAGGTGTAATGAGACTCAGGTTTTGGTTCTGGCTTTGCCACTAAATAGATAAATTAGTTTGAGAAAGTTGGTCAATCTCTGAATCGCAATTCCTTGTTTCTAAAGTGAGTGGGGTTGAGATGGATAATTTATAAGCTTTCTTTCTAGTTCTTATTTATCAGATAATCTTTTCAAGTTCTTCCACCAAAACTGTATCAATCTGCTAGTCTTTAAATAAACACTAAGAACCCATCTAACAGTTGAGAAAACAAGTAGAAGCAAAGCAAATGCAACAAAGTCACTTAGAAGCTGAAATTTTTATATAAAATCAATATATGCTGAAATAATCAGGTTTTTTAAACCTGTCTTTAAAGTGCTCAGTAATTGCTTTTTTTCTCCTGCTTAATAATTTCAGTTCTAGAGGTACAACATTTTCTGAACTCTAAATCCAGCTTGCCATAGGGGAGAGTAAAGTCACAGCCATTTCCCCACCATATTCTTAGTTCTCTTAATGAAAAGGAAGAAATCCGATAATACATCTTCCTTGTGGTAGGTCAATATATGTGAAAGTTAAAGAAGAAGAATACAGTCTATAAAGGCAGTGGTGACGTGGAATGGATGCTGTAAATTCACTTTGTTTACATACCTTTTAGAATATCAGTGGCATCATTATAGAGTTATTCAGAATTATGGCATTATGGCTCATGTCAATTCTTTGGAAATTATATATCACAAAGGAAGCTCAAACCAGCCCAACAGGAAGCATTATCTTGATGGGTAACCACAGACTGATGTATGGTCCAGCCTGAAGCTCCAGGACTTTTTCCCAGTGGAATCCTGAAGAATTATTTAGGCTAAACTTCTAATCGTCTAGGCTTGTGCTACTCAATATGGCAGTCACCCACCACATTGAACTCTTTAAGTGTTAGTTCAAATTGAGCTGTCTTATAAGCATAAGATACAAGTTAGTGCCAAAAAAAAAGAAATGTATAATACATCATTCATAGTTTACTCTTGATTAAATGTGGAAATAATATAAATTATATATATATTGGGTTAGGTAAAATCTCATTTCATCTGCTTTTTACTGTTTCATTGTGGCTACTAGAAAATTTAAAATTACATATTTGTTTCACAGTTGGGGCTCAAATTATATTTCCATTGGGACAGTGCTGGTCTGTACCATAAATTCCTTCAATGCAGGGGCATTCCTGTCCTGTTTTGCATGATGTCCTTAGCACCGAATTGGAATGATTAATAAATGTGCTGAATGCATTATTACTGAGTGCCAAACAGAGCATGATAACCAAGGTCCATTCTCCCCCTAAACATTGCTGCGGAAATCCTGAAAAACCTTTACTCTCTTATTCTTGAACTTTCTTTTCCCAAACTGATCATTCCCTCATGTTCTTTTTGGTATCAATTAAGTTTACATTAATACTTCACTGTTTTCTAGTTTCAGATATGCTAACAGACAATCTTTCCTTACTTTAAGCTCCAGTCCCTTGAATAACTTGAATTCTCCTCAATCTTCTTAGTCAATTAATTGCGTGTTTTTCCTTAGGGTGATAAGCTGGATAGTCTCTTGTCAATTTAACATCAACCTTAGCTTCTTCAAACACAACGACTACATTTCCCAGAATCTCCATCCCGACCCATATATTTCTAAGTTGGAATCTGTCAATGAGAGCCAGTCACTCAAAGATTAGAACGAAGAGGAGGAGACCATTATATTCCAGAGTCAGTTACAGAAAGATACATGGACATCAAAGCTGTTTCCAGATGAACTTGAGGACTTACTGCATCTGTGTTGCCAACTGAGATAGTAGGTGGAGGAGTAAAGCTAATGAAGTTTAAATTTCAGGGGTCCTGTCTTGCACTGACCCTAAGACTCTGGGAGCAGTCCTAGCAATCTAATATTTATAGCTCTATTTTATCTCAAAAAGGGTTCTCTAAATTGGATTAGCTTTAAGCATCGCAAAACCTGAATCCAGCCCTGAATTGCTGAGAACTTCTGAAAGATCTTGTGACTCCAGTGGCTTCAGGAGAACTTAGAACCATTGTTGTGGGGACTGGAGTCTGAGATCTTCAAGGGAGCTTCTCTGAGTTTCCCTCCTTCAGCCCTACCAACAGCTGTGGAAGCTTTAACTTTCTCCATACTAGGAACAGAGTGGCATTTGTTTTCATGATCAAACCAATAATTGCTTGAAAATGGTTACTGTCAGCAATTAGATTATAATTCTTTGTTGATTTAAACTTAATAAATGATGATATTGTCTTACAATAGAAATGTTGATGGTGAAAGAAAAATTAACAACACATCAGAATACCTTATAGCCAGCTCCGTCTTGGTCAACACTGGATATGCATAATGGAGCATTTTGTCTGGGACACAGTATTTGCTTAGCAAATGTGAGAGTATGAATTAGTGAATGAAGGAATAGATGGATTTATGTGTATCTGTTTCCAAATTGCTTCCTAGTTATGATTATTAAAACAACGTCGATCATGTGTGTTGTAATTTTCTCCAGATTTATTTAGCGCAGTACCAAGAACTCCCAGCTGCTCACTGCTTTTTTTGGATGACAACGATGAGTAGTTTTGGGAGCTAGCCCAGCACAAATTCTAGGAAATCCCGGGGTGCATCTGTAATTATTTTAGGGTCTTCCAGAGGTTGGAGACCACACCTGTTAGTTATGAATTATTTCCAAGGATGAATTTTTTTAAAGGCTTTACTGTTGGATCGATTTGAAGAGTTCAACCTCCCTAATTTTTTTTCTTTTCTTGTAATCCAATTCTGAAAAGTAAATAGCAATGATAATCATTTTGCTGGATCTGAAAGTCAATTGTCAGTCCTCACCAGAAGAAATCATGCTTACAATTTAATTTTAATTAAGACCATAATATTTAAAATTCAGAAATAATTTAATCATGCTTAGAATTAGACCAGCATTTTAAAAGCATCTACATTTATATAACATCACTTCATGGTCCATACTGAAGTCAAACTAAAATATGAATCTAACATTTGAGTTTGTAATTTTTAAAATATTGATGAATTACATAGAAAAGCCCAAAATTCCATATATGCTATTTTTTTCAAAGAATTTATTTTCTTTTATTTGTGATTTTTTTGTGGATGAAACAAGAAAGAATTCAGGAAAGTTTCATAATAATTGGTAGTGAATGTGCAGATAAGTAATTGAGTTTGGAAGAATTTGGTCTGTTTTAATTTTGTAAACATTTACTATGTCCAAACTCTATGCTACATACTATACTAACCAGTGGAGATACAAAGACGATTTACACTTGGTATTTACCCTAATGACGCAGGGTAGACATCTACATTACAGATACATTCCTGGAAAAAAATTTGGTAAATTGTTTGAGGTAACAGGCAGTAACTTAAAAAACAAACAAACAAAACAAAGGAGGTTTAGTTGGACTGGACACTGGAGTTACACATGATAATCTCATCTACTTTTTTTGTCACCTTTGAGAACCTCATAAAGGAGGAAACTGACTGTGGGACATTGAATCTCCGTCCCAAGTTAACCTGGTTAATAAAGAGCAGAGCCAGAATTTATACCTGGTCTGTCTGAACCCTAGGGGCCAAATAGTCCTGCATTCCAGACAGTCTTTGGGTACAGATCACAGACCCTTTGGCCATGTGTTTAGCACCATTCAGCCCATTCTCAAAGGGCCATGGGAGCACTTCAAGTTGGGAATGTTTATTGGGTGATCTGTTTCTCTGTACCTCTCGTCCATCCTCAAGGCTAAGAGGGCTCACAGTTCCTTAAGCTTTCACCAGCTGGCAGAGGCAATTGGAACAGAAGGCAGCACGTGGATTTATTCAGCTTTTTTCAAGTACCTTATTAAATATATATTGACAGGTCATTATTCGTCGCGGTTAAGTTGGCGTAAACTCTGAATTTACATTAAATCTGAGGTCAATTTCCTCATCTAAGGTTACAGATGAAATTATCCGTGTATTACTTTTCAGGAGTAAGTTGCCAAATAGTCTTAAGATTTTATTATTCCAATTCTTAACTGCTGTGCTAGGAATAGCTGCTGGTGCTTGATACATGTTGAATGACTAGATGCAAAGGATTTAAAAACAAGTGTCTGAGAGAGTGAGGCGCTGAGTAGTCAGGATGCCCTATTTTACCTCTCCTAAAGGTCATCTTCGGGTGTCAAGACGCGGTGAGGGAGGAGGGGCCCTGCACCCCGCCCCAACAAAGGGTCAGCCGCGCGGGCTCCTCGGAACGCTCCAGACCACAACCCGGGCGCCCCGCTCACCCTGGCTTTCCTTGGCTCTGCAACGCAGCCCTGCGCGCTCCCGTCCGGGCGGATTGGAGCCGTGGAAAGGGCACCGGGCGCCTTTAAATGCTAATGAGGGCCGAGGGCCAGACGGCCGTCCCAAGTTTCCCCACCCTCCCCCCTGCCCGCCCTTCCCTCCCGGGCCCGTGCACCGCCTAGAAAAACTTGTGCGGGGCCATTTTTGGGGCAGTAAGATCGAGCGAGGAGCCCAAGAGCGAGCGCGCAGCCCGAAGCTCGAGCCGCCTCCGCCGCGAGACCCCACCTCGGCCGCCGCCGCCTGCGCCGCGAGATCCGCCCCGGCCTCCCTGAGAGCGAGCCCCGGCCGCCGCGACCACCAGCCGCGCTAACCGCCGACCAACAGCCACCGAGGCGCCGGAGGAGAGCGGAGGAGGAGGCATGAGCGAGGCGGGCGAGGCCACCACCACCACCACCACCACCACCCTCCCGCAGGCTCCGGCGGAGGCGGCCTCCGCGGCTCCCCAGGACCCTGCGCCCAAGAGCCCAGCGGGCAGCGGTGCGCCCCAGGCCGCGGCTACGGCGCCAGCCGCCCTCGTCGCAGGAAACCCCGGTGGGGACGCGGCCCCTGCAGCCACTGCAGCCACGGGCACCGCGGCCGCCGCCTCTTTAGCCACCGCCGCCGGCAGCGAAGACGCGGAGAAAAAAGTTCTCGGTGAGTCAGGCCGGGGAGGGCAGGGGCCGCGGTAGCTGGGCGGGCCCAGCCGGCCGCGGAGCACGTGTGGGCAGCTAGCGCTGCATCTCTCACCAGGGCGGGAGAGCGGATTGCACGGGGTCCCCTGGAGTCTCCGGGTCCCCAGCGCCGGCCGCCGCTGGCCGCCTCCCTTGCCGGCGCTCCCAGGTGAGCGCGTAGCGCTTTGCGCTCCCCGCCGCCCTGTGCGCCTCCCTTCTGGTCCTGGGCCAGAAAGTTTGGGTCTTAACTTCTGTCACCCAGACAGGCCCTGTCGCGGATTCCCGTGGTGGAAAATGCCTGCGTTTGGAGAGGAAGGGAGAGGCGGTCTGGGAGAGGGAACCTTGGGTCGGGATAGATGTGGATGTAGGGGAGGGACCGCCAGGTGGGCCTGGCACTTTGGTGTCCTCGCTTGGGATCTGGGAAAGGCGAGCATTTCCGTTGGGGAAGAAGAAGGCGCTAGAAGGAGACGGAGCGGGAAAGATGGAAAGGCTTCTTGCCAGGAAGGGTCAGGTGTCTGTCTCTGACGCCCTTCCCACATGGGTTGGGGAAGGACGCCATGCTCCTGTGGGCCACAAGCCAGCAAAGAGGTGTTGCAATCGTCTCCGGGAAACATGGGTCTTAATCCCACGTCCTCCTCCCCCTCTGTGCCCAGTGCTGCAAACAGCCATTCAGTGTCCACCAATGGCTACATGCTTCCCTCTTCCCGGACTGTGGGAACGCACGTGGTGTAGCAGCTGAAAAACTTCGTCGGAAGTGGGGGTATGACGTTAGTTCAAAACATTGTTACCTTGGCACTTGTAACCTAGGAAGGGAAACAGGAAGACGAAATGTTCAGATTTGGGGGGCAGTGGATGCAAAGGGTTTCTGTGGTGGTGGTTGGTTTAGTCACATAACTTAAGGGTTCTCTTAAGTAACGTCCTGTGTGAGTTCTTAAACAGGCTTGCAAAGCAGGTGGGTGGTGAATAAGCTCCCTAAAGGGTGTGTGCCCACATCTTTCACTCTTTTAAACCGGAACGTTAACAGATGGCCTAGGATGCTTCGGAGACATTTCACTATTTGGGGTGGGGCATGTTTGATCTCTTTGAGCCGTACTTCCCCTTTGGGAAGAAAGTTGAGGGAACATTGTGAGAAAAGTGTAACACCTTTCAATATTCCCCAACTCGAGAGAACTATTTTTCTTTTTCCAGGGCTTTTGCTAAGTTCCTGCCAAACAACATACTAATTGTAACCAGTGTAGGTTAAGAAACGAAAGAGACCTTGTTTTGCTGGACTAAAAGTTGCTTAAATCTAGTCTGTAGTATGTTGTGAAGTTGTTTCTAGCAAATATTTCTTGGAACACTTTCTGCCGGATGTCTGAAAGAGACACCTTTGTGTTCTCCAAAGCAATGTTAACATTCTTAATGATGCCTTATTTTTGTGGTTTTTTACTTAATCCTGTTTCTGAGTTGGGGAAAGCAGATATTATCTTCGAAGATGAAGGAAACAGGAAAAATTAAGGTTAATTTCCTCAACCAACTGCCTCTGCAGGTCCCTGGTGATGAGTCTGATGACTTATCTTTCCACTCTTAACTGCGATCTCTTTACAAATGAAGGACAGCCCTTTCTACATGACACCTAAACACGTTGTCTGTGTCTAATGTCACCTTCTTTCCTTTGCCAAGCAAACACATGGATGCCTAAAATGTGCTAGGCACAGTGCTGACTAAAATGGATATGTTCTAGTATTTGCAAATAGGCCTTAACTTCAGTTTATAGACACATAGGCCAGGAAAAATAGTTTTCATGAGTGAAAGAAAATTTTCCTTCTAATAAATATGGAAATCTATGATGTTACTCTGTCCCACCCTTCCGTTTACTGTATGTGAAGTGGGTTTATGGTTTAAAGCAAGAAGTGGGAATGAATTTGATAGTGTGAAGTCCTTGGGAGTATTTGTGGAATTATGAAATTTTTTAAAACTACATTGAAGAGTAAAAATAACCTTCAGCCTGGATTGAGGTTAGACTCGTATCATCTTTTTCCTTTATTATTAGTATTGCCTTTTTAATCAAGATTATACCTTCAGCAATGTTAGACATTAAAAACAGTTGCAGTCTTTCTATTTTCCCAAGTAGTTAATTTTTTGGGCAAATGAAAAGAGGCACAAAAAGCATGTTATTTGGAATAATGCCTGACTTAAATGCATGTAATATATCAAAAACGGTCCTCTTCTGCTAACTGTTTTTTCCTCCTTTGCCTTGCTGCTCCAATTAGAATGGCCTGAGACTAAAGATTGCTTGGGTTTGATCTCTCCTTTGGAGAGATGAGAGATCTTTGGAATTAAAGCTGGAGAATGCCTAGTCAGTGTAGGCTACATAGCTTTGGAGACATAAAGACATGGTTTTTTTTTTCTTTCCCCGCACAAAGACAGCTAAAATATTTCCCCAGTCTGGCAAAATCCAGAACTAACCCTCCCTACAACAGAGCAAGTCCTAATTACTATTTTAGTTTTGAATTTACAAGTGAAATCTTATTGTTTATCCTTGGAAATTATAAATTTTGCATTTTATGGAGAGACAGCATGGATTAATGTTAATTTCATTCTCTACTGAGTCTTTTTTCTTTTTTTTTTTTTAAGGTAATCTATTGTCAGATTTCCCATTTCATTGAGTCTCGATAATTGCTTTTTGCCTTTCCTGAATTTAGACAGGGGCATTTCTTAGAAGTACTGAATTTTTCATTCTCAATTGATTCCAAAGATAATATTTAAAATAGTTGAGATAAATATAAACTTACAAAATACAAGGTACATGAGGTTTTATTTTGTTTAGATTCTTTCTCTTCATTCTGCTAAAATCTGGCATTGTAGAGAAGTGGTCCTGTTCATGAGGGAGAGACAGTGATCACGGTCAAGAGGGGCATTTTATGGAAAATGCTTAAGTTTTATTCGCACAACTATAGAGAGCAAGATAAACAGAGAAGCCCAAATTCATTGTGGTTTGAAAAGACCTATTAACATCATGTCTCAGAGTGGTAAGTACAGAACTGGATTGAGACAGCAACAGTTCTATTATTATTCTTGCCTCCTCTGATGGGCTCCCACTGGGCAACTGGACAAGTTGCTTTATGTCTTTGTAGATTGCCTATTAACAAGGAGGCATCATCTCATTAAAGTTTGCCTAATATTTCCAAGTATGCAAGTGGTATGTTAAGGTCTTCCAGCTGTCTATACTCTTTTTTTGTGACCCTTCTTTTGAACTTATAAAATGCATCTAGGTTAAAACTTGGAACATTCATCTTGAACTTTTTTTTCTGCAGTGTTTCCCAATTTTAATGATTACTGATTTTTATAGACTTAGAACCACTTCTTATCTTACGACTTTCCTGAATAGTTGAATAAGGAAGAAAGGTTTTTGTCTTCTGAAAAGTATTTCCTTATGAGGTCTTGGCTTGCTCCATTTTCTTTTTCTAATATATTTTGGAATTAAGCTTTTAATGGTTTCTTGAGGTATGTTTAGGCTTTGTATAATGTTATCAAGATCTTAGTGATATGAGCTTTACCTCTTGTAGGTCAGATACTAATTTATCTGCTTAATCCTATTTTAGCCACCAAAGTCCTTGGTACTGTCAAATGGTTCAACGTCAGAAATGGATATGGATTTATAAATCGGTATGTGTGTGCGTGTATCTGCATGTTTTAAATTTATACTTACATTGTGGCAACAGCAGTTATAAAATACATTCATGGCGTATATCAATTTTTTGGTATCTAAGCACTTTAAATATTCTCATTTCTAAGCTACTTGTTGTTAAAGATTAATTAAAATACATTTCCAGGACACTCACAAATAACTTATTTCATAAAATCTAGTCGTTGAAGAAGAAAAGGAGGAGGAGATAAAATCAGAAATGGGAAGGGCCTTAGGATAAATGAGACCATATCCATAATTTCACAGATGGAGAAATGGAATCTTAGACTGGTTAAGCAGCTTTCCTAAGGTTACTCAACTAGTGAGTGGTTGAGCTGGATGTTTAACCCAGTTCTGGTCCAGTCTTATGTAGAAACTGTAAACTATAGTAACTTTTAACCATACAGGAATGAGAACATAACTACAAGCTGTTGAGAGTAGTACGAGGTTTTTACGTGATATCAGCATTTTCTTTGCTTTCCCACCCTGTCTTAAAAAAATTCCTCCAATTTCTTGTCTCCTTTGGTGGGGAGGGGGTGGGGGGACTGTTTTAAGTTTCAGTGTAAGGAGAGCCTAGTTCACAGCTGTGCCCTGTCCTTTTAACTGCTTGCTTTGCTTTTGCTGGGAGGAAAATCTAGGGCTCTGATTACACACCATGTGATTCAGAAAGAGCCAGAGGAAGGGGATGTTTGTGTATGTTGAGTCTCTGAGCTTGGATCTAAGTACTGTGGCAATGTGGAGGAGGAAGGTAGATAGCTTGTGGAGTTAGAAATGTTTCACAAGGATTGATTTTAGGTGTCCAAATTGAGTGGAGAAAATAAGTGAAAATGTATGTTGTGTTTTGAGGACTCGGGGTTTAAATTCATAACACATAGTTCTTTGAAGTTTTTTCCCATACCTACTACCTTTAATTGTAAGCTTTTTGTCTTTCAACAGAAATGACACCAAAGAAGATGTATTTGTACATCAGGTAAGAGGGATTAAAAACATTACATTTGCTGTGTGAGGTGGGGTGTGTAATTTTCTGTCATGCTTTCTCAGTGAGTCCTATGGATTATTATTTTAGTCTAAACTCTTTTTGTGATTTATTTTGCAACAGGAGCAGAGTTTCACATTTTTAGATTGGCAGATAAGTTCTTCTGCCCCATCATGTTAACTGTTCTCAAATAGTTTTATTTTTGCAGTTGTATAAAGTAATATTTGGTTAGACCACTTTCTAAATTTTAAAGCCTTTGAGTCGTTAGCCCAAAAATAGTCTGTTTCCATTTAGCATCCTGTTGTGATGCGGTTCCTCCTCAGTGTTTGCCTGGAGCCCTTCTGGCTTCTGCCTGGGTAGGTACTGGTTAAACTTCCTCTGTCAGACCAGCTCTCAATTAAAGAAAATAGCACAGAGAAGCAGATAGTAAGATGAGAAAACTTCCAGTTCCCACAGTAGCCCTCGCTCTTGTTAAATGAGGCATGCTAGGACATATCCAGGTCAAAAGATGCACATTCCCTTAGATTTGCAGGAATTAGAGGAAGTGGGTAAGATACGGAGCCTCTCTCAGTCTTTCTTTGCTTTATTAGCCTAGGATGTTATTTATTCTGTTAGTAATATGTCCTAGGCTTCCTTTATAAAATAGGTTAAGAGACAGAATACTAACCTTAATATTCTTTTTATTTAGTTTTCAGTGAATTGTCTGCAGTATGTGTTCCTAGAGTAAAACAATACAGAAGATAGAGCAGCAGGTACTAATGCCTGCCCATTCTCTTGGAGTGCAGAAATCCAGAATGCATCTGGTTTTCTATGTTTTCGTTTTATTCTGTTTAGGTTTGTGTGTGTATCAGGGTGGGAGTTGGAGATGGTGGCATCTAAGAAGAGGCTCTCTCGTTGTGGTTTCTATTGTTTATATTTCTACTTAACTGCACATATCTCAGCTGTACCTAGATGATTTGAGTAGATTCATTTTGCTCAGATACAGTGACTTTCAGGGTCATAACAGTGTTGTTTAGAATACTTGGAGGTTTGAGGTTTATAGACCTTTTGGGGTAAGGATTCTGAAGACTGCTAGGTACAGGTCCTCAGAAGTTGCTGTATTGGTGGCTGGCCTTATTAGCCTGTGAGTATCTGACCCGATTCCAGCCCCCGTGAGGTTGTGTGGTGAGTCACTTCAATGTGTTGAGGCTTGCCAGTTTAACAGGAAAAAGGGAGCGAGCCGGCAGGGAGGGGCTGTTTTTGGAATGGCTGAATGTTCATGCTGTGTGCGTGTATATCCTGTCCTGAACTGCCTTTTTTCCTCTGTGGGTGAGGTCTCTGCTCTATTGGCTATTTCTTTTCCCTCCTACTCAGAGTTAGGGGATGGGCTGGATTACACATACTTAATCGCTTTATAAAATAAGGTTGACCTAGTTCCATAGAAACTCAAGCCCCTTTTAACTGTTTAGAGATACCAGCCAAAGAAATGGAAATGTGTTGCAGGAATTATTCTCTGTCTTCATTGATTGAAAAAGAGAGAGCAGCACCTATTCATAAGCAGATATTTAGGTGTAGATGTCTAGTAAAGAATAGCATCTTAACTAACCTTTTAATGTATTGTCAGGAAACATAGGATTCATTGACATATGAATTGTGTGACGGAGAAATGTTGAATAAATATCATATAGGTAGAGTACAGGGATATGAATTCCCTCTCCTCTCCTCCCATCATCCCTGGGGATGTTAGGTTTGTGACTTCAAATAAATCACTTTAACTGTTAGTCTTTTGTTAACTCACCCACAAAATGGGAGGGGAGGGGCGAAAGCCAGATTATTACTAATATATTCTGATTTTTGAGGTGATTTTGTTTACTCTGTCAGAAATATTTATCCCCTTGGCATTTTCAACGTTTTTGTTCTTTATCACTGCCTCCTTTCCCCCTCAACCCTAGCTTGCATTTTAAAAATCCCTATTGAAGTTAGTAGTTTCTGTTGTCTACAGGAAACTCTATACCTAAAATATGTGTTTGTGTGTATATGTAAGATCTCACAGAAGCATTTTTTGCCCTTGCTGATGGAGCTACAGCTTCATCTTCTGAGATTCAGAGAATCTCAGAAACTTAATGGTTTGAGGTAACTAATACATCTGATATGATCAGGTGATCAGCCTGTAACAGTACCATGTAGTCACTGCACACACTGCAATTATAGAAAAAACATGTTCTGTTTAATCCACCATCAAGATGAATAGCACAAATCAAGAAAGAATGTGGAATATAGTTTTATAGCGGTTTTGCTTTTGTTTTTTGGAGATCCAGATTAGTGAGAGAATAATGGAAAAATAATAGTTGGTCAACAGTTTCTTCAAATTCACTTTAGTGTACTTGAAAGCAATGAGATCTATCGTCAATATTGAAATACAGTTTGAATAAAGTTTTCTGTTCTCTTGACAGACTGCCATCAAGAAGAATAACCCACGGAAATATCTGCGCAGTGTAGGAGATGGAGAAACTGTAGAGTTTGATGTGGTTGAAGGAGAGAAGGTGAGAAGAAATTGTGGTTGGGTATCAAAGTGCTGGCACATAGTTTGTTGCCCAATAAATTGAATTGTCTCTCAGCCCCTTATGAATTGACATGACTTTGGAATTTTTTTTTTTTTTTGAGATGGAGTCTCCCTCTGTTGCCCAGGCTGGAATGCACTGGCGCAGTCTTGGCTCACTGCAGCTTCTGCTGTCCAGGTTCAAGCGATTCCTCTGTCTTGGCCTCCCAAGTAGCTGGGATTACTCACACCCACCACCACGCCCAGCTAATTTTTGTGCTTTTAACAGAGACAGGGTTTCATCATTTTGGCCACGCTGGTCTTGAACTCCTGACCTTATGTGATCCCCCCGCCTCGGCCTCTCAAAGTACTGGGATTACAGGCATGAGCCACCGTGCCTGGCCAGCAGAAACGTTTTTGACATTGTCATTATAAACATTCTGCAATAAAGATACTTTAATTTCCTATTTAATGAATGATCAACTCTGATTATGGAAAGAAAAGCTGATTTCTCAATTAAAAAATAACTTTTATTTTTGTGCCAAATGTATATGTTTTGAAGTGTAGATTAAACTTTAACTATCTTATGTATTAATATATTAAAACTGCTTTTTGGCCAGGCGTGGTGGCTCATGCCGGTAATCCCAGCACTTTGGGAGGCCAAGGCGGGAGGCTCACCTGAGGTCGGGAGTTTGAGACCAGCTTTGCCAACATGGTGAAACCCATCTCTATTAAAAATACAAAAATATCTGCGTGTGGTTGCACACATTTGTAATCCCGGCTACTCAGGAGGCTGAGGCAGGAGAATCACTTGAATCTCAGAGGCAGAGTTTGCAGTGAGCCGAGACACTGCACTCCAGCCTGAGCAACCGAGCAAGATTCTGTCTCAAAACAAAAAAAAAGAAAAGAAAAGAAAAAAATGCTTTGGGGCAAAAGATTTTAATTTATCAAAGTAAAGTTTTCAGGCTGACTTGTAAGCACTTCTGCATACAAATAATACATAGTAAAGAATATGTTAATCTCAATAGAAGGAGATTGAAGTTGACTATAATCATTTTATTTTCTGCATGGCTTGGATTTTGCAAAGCTAAAGATAGACCATAAAACAGCTTTGTTCAGGTGAATTGACTCCCAAGAAGTTGAGGGATTATCCTGAAGACTATCTACAGAAGTTTTTAATATTGTTAGGTATTCCATGTTAGTAATGTCCTTTATGTTTTGTGTTTAGTCAATAGCCTGTTATAGATATTAGTAAAACAATATTGACTAAGATTAAAAACACGCTAAAACTACGTATTGCACACACCTACCATGGCAGCTAATCATGGCAGCTCAATTATAAACTAACTGAATGAATGACTGGTTAACTCCCTGTATGTGCTCTTCCCACATACACATAAACCATTCCACAGTTCGGTGTGGCTTTCAAACGTTCTGTTTTAAAAGAAAAACACTTTATTTCGTTTGATACAGAAATTTAAGTGATTATCTTTACTAGTGTGATCCTCAAGGTATCTTGTAATTCTCCAAGATTGTCAAATCATTCACCGGCACATACCGGTCTATGATGATCTTTGATATCCCATCCAATTGTTTAAAATTTGTTTTGGGTTGATTTTTCTTCTGTATGTTTTCAGAACTCAAGGTTTTACAAATGGGACGTAGGGTGGGAAATACATGCTCTGGAATCTTTGTCTAAATTTTTTTTACATTTTTGAAACATTATTTTATCCATGTGTCCATGTGAGAGTAAGAATTCCAAATCTGTTTCAAGGATAATAGAAAAGTCTAAAGAAAAGACCCTTTCTTGTTGCTGCCGAAATGGGAGAGGTTTCACTCAGTACCTTTGTGCTGGACAGAGAACCATGTGAGCCCATGAATAGGGATTCTCCTCTTGGTACCTCCTAGAGTACCAACCTATGTGTTGAAACATAGGTTTCAACACATTCTGGGAAAATAACAGTATCTCAGTTCTTTCCTATGAAGGCATATTCTTCCTGGTCTAGCATTACCTCTACTTTGACAGTTGTATATTTGCTAGTTTATGTTCTTTAAAGAGGTTAAATGTTGCTTTTGAGATTGGCATGACCAAGAAAGCAGAGCTCAAGTTGTGTGAGCAAACAAGCCATGCATGTTTAAATCAAGATGTGAAATGCCTTGCTCACTTTGTTGAAAACCTAGATCTGTTTTTAAGATCACAGTGGGAATTCTTAGTGTGTTCTGCCAGTCTTATACACTGGCTGTCCAAGGCTAGTTTTTGAGTAAGTTTATGTTCTTTTTAGTTTTAAGGCCACCTTTTCATTTTCTTCTCAGGGTGCAGAAGCAGCCAATGTGACTGGCCCGGATGGAGTTCCCGTGGAAGGGAGTCGTTATGCTGCTGATCGGCGCCGTTACAGACGTGGCTACTATGGAAGGCGCCGTGGCCCTCCGCGAAATGTACGTTGTCTCTGTTACTTGTCAGTGATTGAGAAATTCTTCATGCCAGGAATTAAGAATGTGTACTTGGAGCAGATAAATGCCTTGTCTTCTCCTGGAAACATGATTTAGGTGATTTTTGGTTTTTCTTTAGAGGAAATTTCTATCTTATTTTTTAAATTTTTTATTTATTTCCATAGTTTTTTGGGAAGCCGGTGGTGATTAGTTAAATGAGTAAGTTCTTTAGCCGTGATTTCTGAAATTTTGGTGCAGCCATCACTGGAGCTGTATACATGGTACTCTTAAGGGGAAATTTTAGTGCTCAGATTTTATCCATAGCTACTGTTCTCCTTAGAAACTTTCCATTCAAAAGTTGTATTAGTTAGGATATATTTGGCTACAAGTAATAGACATTTAATTATCTTGTAACAAGAAGACTTAAGGGAGACAGTGCTGAGGTTTTAGCAAGGTTTCTCTGCATTTGGTGCTTTTTTCTAGCCTAGTCAGATGACATTTCACTGGCAAAGGGGAATGCGATTTCCATCACTGACTTAACCTTGTTCATCCCTTGGTGCTGATACTATTGACCGCTAGAAAATCAGCATTTGCTTGGTGAAAGAATGAGAAGCAACTTGTGAATAGGCAGTAATATTAAGTGCTGGCCACAGAACTATTAACTAATTTGCCTTGTGTAAGAAGCTGTTTTATTTAGCATTGCATTTTCCCATTATTTCAAAGTAAAGAAGCAATAAGTGATGCTATGGATTTTTAGTTCTTTAGGTTGGTCTCAATGGAGGGGGAAGAGTTTGTAAGCAAATCTGACTAGAGCTTTCTTGGGAGGCTCAGTTTATAGGAGTATTTTCAAGGCACCCAAAATGGACCCAGTATATTTGTGGTCATGAAGAACTTTAAACTAGATTTGAATCAGTTCTTGGTATTTCTAGAATTAGAACCAGGGATTGGTATGTTGAAGAAAACTCTAAATGCAATGCTTGGTCAGCACAGGATTGTGTCTACTTATCTCATCCAAAGAAAAACTCATCAGTAAATATCTGCAGATTGAGAATGACGTACCTTTATGTTGATAGATTTATAGCTTTCTGTTTACCTAAATGCTTTTCCTCTTTATTCTGCCATCCTTGCACACACTGCCCAAGTTAATTCTGTCAGGTTCCTTAGGACTTCTCTCCTGTTTCCTTGTTTTTGCTTATCTTATTTGACTTTTAATAAGCTATGAGGAGGTAGCTAGGAATGAGCTGCTGTAGCATTTGCTACATCATGTTCTCTTTCAAGTTCGTCAGAGACACAGAGCTCTAACTGTGATTTTGACTCCGAGGGTAATTCAAAAGTAAAAGAGGTAGGAAAATATTCAGTCAAAAATTTTTCTTTAAGACTTATCCCCTCCAAAAACTGAAAGTTCTAAAGCCATGAATATAAAAGATATTTAGAAACAAATTTGTTAAAACTCTTAAGGTATACATAAACGAAACTTTTTGTTGTAATAACTAAGTCCCAACAACTTGTTCAAGTATCTCACGAAAGAGTATGTTCAGGCTGGTGCCATTATTATGCTTTGTAAAACTCTTAAAGATTTGATTGTGTAAAATTCAAAAGAGGAAGATAAGCTTAAAAAAGAAAAACAGTTTATGTTGTCTCACACTTAATATTTTGGTAAGCCTTTTCTGTGCAAATAAGTGTTTACATAATTGTGAATCCCATCTAGGATAGAGGTTTTATGAAGAGTAGAATGGCTTGATTTTTTTTAAAGTGAAGACTAATGGAGGCTTTTTTGGAGGGGGAGTTTGGTTGCATATGTGGGCTTGTTCTGGAAGGGTCCAAAGCTTAAATACACTCCTGTAAAAAAAAGTAATGGGTCATTATTTTGCCTTTTTTATTTATTCATTTTTAAAAACTAGTTACTTTCCATTAAAGACATTTGCATATCCCCTTTAGGTAGTATATGATGTAATTTAAATACAGGAAAATAGAAAATGAATCAATAATTTCCTTTGTTAATAAGGTCTGTATTTAGAAACCTCCAGTATTAGGGCTTATTACCATCAGAGTACAATTAAAGCTTTACTTCCAAGCATACAAAGGGAGTCATGCCATAGGTCAGTGGTTCTCAAACTTTTTGGTTTTGGGATGTTTATATTCTTACATGTTATTGAGAATCCTTGAGTTTTTGTTAATGTGTGCTTATATTAATATTCGAAAGTAAAATAAACTTGAAAAGAGTGGCATTGCTTTATACTTTTGCAGATCTCTGATGTATGGTTTAATAGATGATAGCTGGATTCTCACATCTGTTTCTGCATTCAGTCTGCTGAGAGACCACGTGTCATTGTAGCCTTTGGGAGACCCCACAGTATACTTCTGAGAGAATGCCTGGGAAAGGCAAATAGCATCTTAGTAATATTTTGGCAGTAGTTTGACCTCGCTGAACCCCCCTGGAAGTTTTCAGAGATCCCATCCACACTTTCCCGACTGTTGTAGGAAGTATATCACTTAGGTCAAATATGTTGGTAACATCATAAAATGTATTCTTTTTTGGCTTTTCCCTGACATTGCCTCAGTGGATGGTAAATGTAGGAAGACATGCATTTCATGGAGTTAAACATCATAAACCTGCAGATACTCTTTGGGTGGTTGGTTAGCCGATACTAGTTCTAATTAGATTACTATTAAATTGATTGTAGATTGATTGCTCTTGCTTTTCTGCTTCTTGGTATTTTATCTGCACAGATCTGCTCTCATCTTAATGTACTTTATCCCAGGCAATCACATGATAATCTGGGTTAAATGCATTTTTGTCTGTATAATGGAAGGGATTATTGCTTTGGGGAGATTTTCTTTTGGTGATAACGCATCCTAAACGGTGTTCTTTGGTTCTTTCCTTGCTAAAACTTCTTCTGAATCTCTGTTTCTTTGCTTCGCTAGTACGCTGGGGAGGAGGAGGAGGAAGGGAGCGGCAGCAGTGAAGGATTTGACCCCCCTGCCACTGATAGGCAGTTCTCGGGGGCCCGGAATCAGCTGCGCCGCCCCCAGTATCGCCCTCAGTACCGGCAGCGGCGGTTCCCGCCTTACCACGTGGGACAGACCTTTGACCGTCGCTCACGGGTCTTACCCCATCCCAGCAGAATACAGGTAAAATTGCAACTGAGACTTCTCTTCAGCAATCCTCACCCTTCCATCCTTCTCTGCCTCCTCTTCCTCCTCCTCCTCCAACACCAGCTGCCGGAAACCTTGCTTATGGCTCCCTGATGCTACAAAAGCTGAGGCGAGGCCTTCAGTCTGCTTTTTCAAAGCTGCCATTCCGGTAACATTTCTAAAAGCAAAACCACGTGATCCATGCCTATAATAGGGAACCCTGGTGGCTAAAGTTTGTAATTGACAGAAGAATAAAAAAATTAAGGTAACAAGACGGGTGGCATGTGTAAGAGCTTCGACTTTGAAGTCTGGCTGCGTTTGAATCCTGTTTCTGCTACTTATTTGTGAGGTTTTGAGAAAACCAAGTTTTAGATTAAGTTCATCCATTAAATGTGGGCACTAAATGCCTGCACCATTGGGTTGTGATGATTAAACGTGAAGGATTTAGCAAAAGATGCTTACAGCTTATAATAACATTTATAAAGTATTGGATTTAAATGAGATAGTGCTGATTTTTAAAGGTAGCCTACCAGAACGGAGGTTGTTGATTATTGGTTCTCCTTTTTAACTTCAGAACATTAGTACAGCTGTTGTGAGTTTGTTTTGTGATTAATAAACCTTACGTCAACTTTGCAGTTCCTAGGGAACTTGGGAAACTAGGGATAGGTCATCATTTTGTTATCACTGGCCACACGTTTTGTCTCCTTAGTGTCCTTGGGGTTCCTTTTTGTCCCCCCAACTAGATGTTTTGACTGAACATTATGTTCAGTCTGTTCTCTGCTACCCTTCTCCTGTCCCATCATGCCTGACTGTGTTCTTGCTTGTTTTCTTCCTTCCACTCTTCAACAGCTGCCCCTGACAAATGTGCTAAAAATAACAAGGAGACTTACATATATGGAGAGATTGGGTACATGAGACATAGTAGGTCGCTTTAGGGCAGCACTCTGGGCTTCTAGGAAACAAGGACAGGAAAAGTCAGTGAGATTGTAATACGCACTTATTTTTAGTGCCTTAATAGTGCCATCCTGAAATACTCCTCCTTAGTGTTTGGCCTTTACAACAAATATCACGTTTGCTGAAAACGTGATGATTCTTTTCCATGTCTTGTGAAATAAAATGTATTTCACCCTGGGAATTGAAGTTTCAGAGCGAAGTCATTCCTTAGTGCCATGTGCAGAAGCTAGTTGAAAGCTACTTTAGAACATGTGTGCTTACTCCCATAAGTTAACTTCGTTTAGTTGTTGACTGAATGGCTGACTTTCCTGCCTAGTCCATGTCAAAAGTAAAAGTTGTCTTGATCCTTTAAGCAGCATTTTAAAAAATAATCTTTCTAAAGTATACTATGTTAGGGTGTTCCCTGACTAACTAGTTGGATTAAGCCAGTCAAGAGCATCAAAAGAAAATTCCTAAGGTTCTCATCCATATTACTGAGCTGCTTTAAAATTGTCAGTGTGATGCCTTAAAAATATATAGATGGATCTCTAGGATGGTAAAAATTACTGAGATCAAATAGAAAAGTCTTTGCCAACATTTTCTACTATTACAACACTGAAATTTATTGGGCATAATAGAAAAAAAATAGTAATAGGCCAGTGATACTTGCCTTATGCACTAAGGACATAATATAGCATGATTTATTAGTGACTGAATGACGTCCATTTTTAAAGAAAATAGTTCTATAGATTTAAAACTTAAGTCGAATCATTCACTGAACTACTATGCACTTGTTGTCTTTGAGAAAATAATTATATGATGGAGGGAAAGGAGCAACATTGGGGCATCTAACAAGTGACAGATGTTTAGAATCAGTTCTTACTTAGTTCCTGCTATAGCCTGAGGAGAACAGTGGTTTCCATATTTTTTGTTGTTGTCACAAATGAGGGGATTTTAGTATTTTTAAAAATCAGCAACTTTTATTTTGCATGGACAAGAAGTGATAGAGCTTAATTTTAATTCATTTTGTTCATGTCATGTGTCATTCTAGCAGATTCTCATCCTTTATACATGTTAATTGCTGTTTCTGTCAGAAACAGTTTCTGAGGGAAAAGTGGCGAGCTTACATAGCAAACTAAAGAGAGGCTCATGTGTTGGGGATAATACGATTGAAGGTGGGGAGGGTGTGAGGTAAGATTAAGGTGAGATCTAGGGAGATCAGGCATGCTGGTAGACCACTGTAAAGACTTGACCTACTGTAAATGTGATGAGAAGCCGGTAAAGGGATCTCAACAGAAAAGACACATTTAAGAGATTACTGGACTGTTTTATTGGGACTAGACCACAGGGGGCAAGAGTAAAAGTAGGAAGAACAGCTGCTATAATCTTCACAGTAGAGAGATGAATGTGGGTTTATTAGAAACTGGCAGTGGAAGGTCTGATTAAATGGTTAGAGTTGGAAAACGTTTTAAGCCTATCGAGTTGTTGGTATTCATGGTGGGTTGAATGAGGAGTATGAGGTATGGCAATATACTGTATGAGGAGTAAATAATAACTGGTTTTGATTTAAACAATACGGGAATACTGAAGAAAGATTGGGTTTGGAGGGAAAGCTGAAAATACTTTGGAGGTCTTTTTCTCATATTAAATGCACCTACAAGTGGAGGTGTTAAGCAGGCAGAAAAAAATAAAGCAGAGTGAAGAGGTAGAAAGTGGCTGGAGGATGGAAGGTATAGTCTTAGATACAATGATTGACCACTTTTTGGGGGGTTCGTTAAGTTATATTTGAGAAGAGACATAAATGAAGCAAGGGATTGTCCTTCAGGCCCCAGTAAAGGCTTGGAGTGGGAATCTGAAGGGTAGAAATGGGACTGTAAATAATGATTTGGGGTTCTAAAACGGTATTTAAAGCCACAGGGGCAGGATGAGATTAACTATAGAGTGAGTGTAGGTGGAAATAGGATCCTAGGATCACGTCCTGGGACACACCAACGATTAAAGCTTAGGAACATGAGGATTGTCTAGCAGAGGACATTGAGAAGGAGCAGCCAAGGAGAATGTATTTCAGGAAGGAAACATGTTAAATGCTTGCTAATAAGTAGAAGAGATTAAGCTGAGAGCTGATTATTAGATTTGGTAACTTGGAGATCAGTGGTTTGGTGAAGACAAAAGTTTAATTAGAATGGACTTAAGAAACAGCAAAGGGTGGGAAGAGGAGACATACCCCCATTGAGGTTTCTGTAGTGGTGGTCATGGTGTTTGTTTTTTCTTTAGAATGTATGTCTGTAAAGAAATGGGGTAGTAGTAGCTAAAAGAAGATAAGGGGCCGGGTGCGGTGGCTTACGCCTGTAATCCAGCACTTTGGGAGGCCGAGGCGGGTGGATCACGAGGTCTAGAGATCAAGACCATCCTGGTCAACAAGGTGAAACCCCGTCTCTACTAAAAATACAAAAAATTAGCTGGGCACGGTGGTGCGTGCCTGTAGTCCCAGCTACTCAGGAGGCTGAGGCAGGAGAATTGCCTGAACCCAGGAGGCGGAGGTTGCGGTGAGCCCAGATTGCGCCATTGCACTCCAGCCTGGTTAACGAGCGAAACTCCGTCTCAAAAAAAAAAAAAAGAAGATACGGGATCAGAGCAAGATTTTTGCTTGATTTGATTTTCTTTTTACAATGTTGAGTTCCCCCAGTCCCTCCCTTACCCCTTATTTTACCAACAACTTCTAAAGCCATTTGATGGGGCAGATCAAGGTAGGCATGTGTGTTTGCCATACACAGATGTACATATATACACATACATAGCCACACATATATGTAACATATTGTGTGTTTGTGTGTTCCATGTTCTGTCTACTGAAAGGTCCTGAAATCAGTGATACCTTAGTAACAGCAGTGAGCATACCTGTCGCCAAGTTTTTGTTTTTAAATAACATTCTCCAACAAAAAGAATTCCCTTTGCAAAAATGGCTGATTTCAGAGCTGAGACAGAGAAAGTACAATATGAACCTGGAACAGCTTGTTGTGCCAGAAAGTGAAGAAGTACTCAAAGAATGTTGGAAACACGTCAAAAGGATGTGAGCCAGCTTGAAGGGTTTCCCATGGGCCAGTAATGATAGTAACAGATTATAACTCATTGAATAAAATAGAAAACCATGAGTGCATTCAAATATAAATAAACCTATGTTGAAGAACTTGATAAGGAATGGTATATTTACACACTTTGTAAGTACTTTCTCCCAAAGTACTCATTAATTACAAAGAAGGAAAGAGTGAACTTACAGTGGAGGACCCTGGTGACAAATACCACTTTAACCACTTACCAAAGTGAACGTTGTCAGTAATGGCACAAATTGAAACTATATGCCACCTGACAGGATGCAGTGAGGAGAATGTAGTGTCACTTTTGTGACTTACTCCAGGGGTACAAAAACAAAATCTAATCATTTGTGAACACCAGATAACCCAAGTTGAGGGATATTTTACAAAATAACGGGTAACTAGTTTGTAATCTTTAAAAAAAGTATTAAGGTCACGAAAACAAACGCAGTGGCTCATGCCTGTAATCCCAGCACTTTGGGAGGCTGAGGCGGGCAGATCACGAGGTCAAGAGATCAAGACCATCACGGCCAAACCATCATGGTGAAACCCCCGTCTCCACTAAAAATACAAAAAGTTAGCCAGGCACGGTGGCAAGAGACTCACTTGAACCGGGGATGCAGAGGTTGCAGTGAGCCAAGAGCACTCCACGGCACTCCAGCCTGGCGACAGAGCAAGACTCTGTTCCAAATTAAATTTAATTAAATAATTGTTTCAAACAAAAAATATGACTTCAGTGCATAATTCTAAATGATGTTTTGCTATGACGGGCATGACTGGGGCAAATGGTGAAGCTTGAATGGGATCTGAGAATTACGTGTAACTTTTCTGTAAGTTTCTGCTTATTTCAAATTTTTAACAAATTGAAAAGGATGGCTGCTATTTCACTGGCTATATATGCTTGGATGGAAATGACAGGAAAGGTAAAAATACGTAGTGAAGGGATAGCGTTAACATGCTGCATCTAGTTGATGAGAATAAAGAGGCTGTTGGTTTCAGATACCAGCTGGACCACTTATCCAGGGTAATAGGAAAGAAGAGAGTTCTAAAGTAAATACAGGAAGGTTGGCAGGCTTGCTAGTGAGAAGCAAGCCTTCTCTTTTCTTAATGAAATATGAAGGATGGTATTTGGCTCTTAGGAGGAGGAAGGGGTGTCTTGAGAGCATTGAGCTCTGGCTGTGTGGTAAAGAACTGCAGACATTGTTGGTGAGCGTTCTTGGTTGTTGTTTTTAGTTCTTTCTTTCCCCAGAAGTTGTACAATAAGTTAATTTTATTCCACTGGCTTAAAGTAAGTTTGTTGTAAAGAAAAATAAAAGAGCGTTTTATTTAAAGGTTTGAATGAAACGTATCCGATTTTGAAATTGTAAATTGTTAGGCTAAAATAAAGTTAGGTGCTCCGGGACTAGGCACATGACTGTTCTAGTCAGACTCGCTGTGTCTTCCTTTGCCGTCATTCACAATGATTTACTCATAAATAGTTTTTGTGTTACTATTTTTTACTTCTAAAAAAGGTTCCGAACACAGGCTGTATGCTCTGTATCTTATCCCCTGTGCCGTGACACTCACTGTCGGCTCTCATTGCCTCTCCAGGCTGGTGAGATTGGAGAGATGAAGGATGGCATCCCAGAGGGAGCACAACTTCAGGGACCGGTTCATCGAAATCCAACTTACCGCCCAAGGTACCGTAGGTATGTTGCATTTTCTACTAATGGCCAGTTCAAGAACTTGTGTGCGCAGTGGTAGAAGGAGGACAGTGTTTTGTGGATTTATTATATAATTTGAAGATGTGGCTGCTTTGACTACATGCCAGAGTTTACAAGTGGTGGTGTGACATTTCCCCCCTACTTAATACTGTAATTTTTAGTCATCTCTGCACCAAAGCATCATTTTGTATTCTGGAACTATAATATGATGTAAATTAATAGTTAATTTTTATGAAAATAAATCAGATAAATTATGGGGGGGGCAATTCTGTGGTAATGCTGCAAAGGAAGAATTGAGTGTCAGCGGGGATTTGGGATACTGAATATTTTAATCACTGAGGCAGTCCAGTAGAGTCCAGGGTATGATCACATTGCCTGAATTTAACTTCCTACTCTACAGTTCATTAGATGTATGTTCTTGGACTGCATTCCAGCCTGTGTAGTAGAGTGAGGCCCTGTCTCAAAAAGAAGAGAGATACGCTGTAGTTGAGGATTAAAGGTACTAATGCAGCTAAGATAATTAGTGTGGTGCTTGATAAAGTAAGGCCTCAACGTGCATGGGATATTTTACCACCATTGAGGTTAATATTAGTGAGTGCTAGGTTATTGTATTTGTGCTTTAGCCTTGACTCCCTCCCTAAGATTCTTTTGAAGCTTTTTATACTATAAGCCTGTCCGTTCTTTTGTCTTAATCTTTGTGGTAAATGGAAAAACTACAGCTTCCTTCCTGAATGGTGTTTATGCTACCTTGAAATTTGTCGGTAGGGGTTTATTGAAGGGAGAAAAAGTATATTATATTGGGAAAGGATTCTACCAAGTCTGTATCCTTTTTCTTCACAAGGTTCCCTCCAGTTTTAGGCATAATCACTAATGACTAAGTACTAAGGCCTTTCAAAACAGAAGAGACTGCATAGAAATGTCTTACAGGAACAGAAAGGATGCAGTAGCATGTGTGAAGCTCAGCTTTGTCGGTCCCTGGCTAAGTGATCGTGAACAGTCATATGTGACCTCTTTTGACTTATAAAAGCAGCACTTTTATATAGCTCAACCATATACTTTATCATCTAAACCTCTTGGTTTTCTCATTATAAATCTCTTCCACAGAATTGCCATTGAAATTAAATATTTAATTTGAAAACCAAGTAGCACAAGCTCTGGCACATAATAATGTTTCTTCTCATGTTTAATTCCCTTGGTCTCTACTAAATTTTGTTCAAGGAAGGCAGATACCAGATCACTTTCCTTCTCGTTTTTAATTTTCCTATTAGTGCTTATCAAAGGGCCTGATAGGAACGGAGTATGTGTTGGATATATATGTGTTCCCTCCAAATATGTATTCAAATGAAAGGAGAAAATGATGGAAAAATAAGATTTTTTTCATGAAACCTCTGTTCCGTTTGCTGCATTGGCCTGTGTATAATCTAGCAATAAGTACTGATCACTTGATCAGTACTTTTTCTTTTTTGGATGGAGTCTCAGTCTGTCACCCGGGCTAGAGTGCAGTGCTGCAGTCTTGGCTTGCTGCAGCCTCTGCCTTATGGATTCGAGCGATTCTCATGCCTCAGCCTCCCACATAGCTGGATTACAGGCACGTGCCACCATGCCTGGCTAATTTTTGTATTTTTAATAGAGACGGGGTTTTGCCATGTTGGCCAGGCTGGTCTCGAACGCCTGACCTCAAGTGATCTGCCTGCCTTGGCCTCTCAGGGTCCTGGGATTGCAGGTGTGAGCCACCATGCCCAGCCCTGATCACTTGACTTTTTAATTTTTAAAATTAAATAAAATCTTATTTTCTGGAGAAGCCCTGGCCTGTTGGCATTTGTTCCGTGTTCCCTCCAGCAGGGGACCTCCTCGCCCACGACCTACCCCAGCAGTTGGAGAGGCTGAAGATAAAGAGAATCAGCAGGCCTCCAGTGGTCCAAGCCAGCCGTCTGTTCGCCGTGGATACCGGCGTCCCTACAATTACCGGCGTCGCCCACGTCCTCCTAACGCTCCTTTACAAGATGGCAAAGAGGTAAATCCAGCCAGTCGGGGCAGATGTTGCCAGATCATTTTTAATCATGCCAAATTGTGTCATTCTAAGAGTGGTGTTATCACGTGATAACCTGACACTTAACAAATATAAAAACATTTTGCCCAGTATCCGTATATATAGGGTATGCCTTGCACATAACACAAACCAAATATTTGATTCCAGTTAAAATTCTCTGAAAGAATGACCCATACTAATGGGAATTAAGGGCGTTAGGGCTCCTCAAATAACAGAGGCATTTATAGAGGAAGCTGCCTCTAAGCAGGAGCTGAAAGCACTTAACACAGACTTGATGGAGAGCAGTGGTGTTTAGTTGCTGTTTGTAAGCTGTTCTTCTATGGTACTAATTTGTTTTGTTTTGTGTGGGGTTTTGGTTTCGTTTTGTTTTGGCAGAGATGCCAGGGACTGAATGTGGGACTAATTTGTGACTCATACAGAAGAGTAGTTAAATTTTTGCATGGTGATTTTTCTTCATAGGCAGGAAAATTCAAACTTTTAAGAACTTTTAGTCTTGAACTTTCCGCTGTCACCTGACTTATTTCTGATTTATGGCTTTGTTTTGCATTTTAGGCCAAGGCAGGTGAGGCACCAACTGAGAACCCTGCTCCAGCCACCGAGCAGAGCAGTGCTGAGTAACACCAGGCTCCTCAGGCACCTTCACCATCCGCAGGGTAAGAGCTGGGGCAGCCCAGTCCTGAGTTGGTATTTCCTTTTTAGTATCACTGGCTTCTCACCAAGAGTACAAATTAGTCTAAAGTAGTTCTGCAATTCATCTGTGGCCACCCCTTGTCTCTGTTGGGATTCTGTGGAAAAAGTGATTTGGTGGTTAAATATTTCTGGGATTGACCTCATTTTGATAAGCTTCGGTGAGGGTATAAACATTCAGACAGAGGTGATGATAACTGAACTTCTTTTTCTACACAGGCAGTTTTTAACTTCTAGTACCTTTAGGAAAACAGATGCAAAACGTCCCTAACAAAGGCCTGGTTTTAGTAATCAGAAAGAGTAGAATAAGCTAATATCCCTTTTCTTTGATAATCAACTTTATTTGGAAGCAGTGCAGCATAATGTATAAGAGCCAAGGTTTTTCTATCCAGTACAGGCTCTGCTGCACCTCTCATTTGCTCGTTGATCTAGAGCAGCTTATCCTGTTTTATCCTACTGATCTCGAACTTCTGTCCTTTGGAAAAAGTGATTTGGTCACTAGCAGATGTTTTGATCACTGCTTGCCTTGGCCTCCCAAAGCCCTGGGGTGACAGGTGTGAGCCACCATGCCCAGTGGTGTCTCAGTCCTGTCTGCTACTGGAAAAAATGAGGATAATAATTATACTTACTAGGGTTGTTGCAAAGATTATTAAGAGAAATAATGGTTAGGAGGTGTTTACAATACGATAGGATAAAGAATAACCTCTTGAAAAAGGATAGCTTGTTATTTTCTTTGTCATTTTCTACTTTTTTCTGTCTTTTAAAGATCCATTTATACAGTAGAAATATAGTTAGAAAAATCAACTATAAATTCTGGGTTGTTTTTTTTTTAAATGTATAACCTTTTAAACTGAGACTTTAATTCTTTTGATACTTCTTGCTTTTGCTCTTTCTATGAGCTTTTAGTTAAGAGAGAGCTTATAAACTCAGTATCAATGCTATTTTTCAAAAATTGTTAAAATTTTATAAATGAAGTTTTGGGATTATTATAAGTTCTTGTGTCTTAATGCCATCTGCTTTTATATCCAGCGATTTCAGATTTTAGTCAGCCTTTTATTAGGTAGACACTTGCTATGAGGGCAATATACTGTTTTATCTTGGGTAGCATGGACAGTTTGTCACATAAATAAGTTCCCTATTCAGGCTTGGAATCAACTGATTTAGAGTAACATATTAATCCTATAAAAATGGCCGTAACCTCTTATGGAGTATTGTTACTTCCAGGTATTATTTCTAAGGAAATAGTTTAAATATTGGGAAAAAATATTTCTACAATTTACAGTCTGACATTTGGGAAGTAGCTGCCTGTGATATATTCATATTAGGAGCTAGGGTGCAGCCACTGAAATGATTTTGAGTATTGTTCATTAGTAATGGTAATTTTCTTTTATACAATTTTATAAATTTTTTCTATTATGTACTGACTTTTCTGGTTTATAAAATACGTTATTAAAAAGTAAGAGTTTCCGTTTAATTAATAGATAGCTTACAGATCTGTACAAGATGTGATTATTTAGAGCATTTGATGTACTCTTTTTCTAATTATATGAAAGCAGATAATTTTTGCCTTTTTATTCTTTAACTCTTGGTAACTTTGTCACTCTTTCTAAGTTTGATTTTAATTTTCTCCAGGTGACCTAAAGAATTAATGATGATTCAGAAATAAAGGAAAAAGCAGGCCACAACCTTACCAACACCAAAGAAACATCTAAGCAATAAAGTGGAAGACTAACCAAGATTTGGACATTGCAGTGTTTACTGTTATTCTTTAAGAAACAACTGCAAAAAGAAAATGTCAATAGATTTTTCCAGCAAGCTGAGAACCTGGGAATTCCTGCACAGAAGACAAGAGAGCAACCTCTCCAGTTTCAGCAACCACTAGGTTTATATTTTTTTTTCCTGGTTTTTACTGTTTTGGTAATATAAATTGAAACAAGAAATATTAATCCCACATGGGGAGAACCCCAACCAAAGAAATATATAGTAAATGCTTTTTTTTCGTTTTTGTTCATTTTGGATGCTGGTGCTAAACCTCCAAGTGTCATGATTTAAAAAGAAATTTTATGTCCTCCTTATTTATTTCTAGGATGAGGGAAGGATAATATTTTTGCTTTCTTACGTGACTCTCTTTGAAAACGTGCAGTAAGAAATTCCTCAAAAATAAAATTTTTACCCTTCAAAGGACAAAATGTTTAACGGGAGTATGTTTTTGCCGACCTTAGCATGCGTTTGTCTTTCTCCCTCACTTCACTTGCTTGACTTAAGATTAATAGTAAATTCAAAGCCAACTGTAAAGGTATATTAGTATTATTTCATAAATTTAGGCATATAAGCTTGAGGTCATAAAAAATTGGATTCCTGTTGAAATGTACAGCTGGAAATTGACAAGTTCGTGTCTGAGTTCAACAGTAGGCACGAATCATTTGGTACTGTCTTTTTTTGAGTAATCTTCATTCAGCAAGGTGACTTGATGACCTTTAGGTTAATGAAGGAGTTAACAGTTCTGATATCCTTAAGCTTCCAACCTGAGGTTTTTAACAGTAACTGCTGTGTTGTACGTATACATATGTGTGTCTTTCAGAGAAGAGATACGGACTACACATTTCTCCCCCATCCCAGCCATGGTATCCCTAAGTTGAGAAACACTATAGCATCTGTCAGTGCTATACAGTTACTTTTCAGATCTGCTGCATCCAAATTATTTTGTCCTTAAGTGCATATTGAGCGTAGGTTTGTGCTAAACATTATTCTAGTGCTAGGAGGGAACAAACCAACAAAATACCCTTGTTTCAGTGACCAGGCACATACAGAAAATTAACTGATGTGGAGTTATATCAGATGGCAATAAGTGCTATTAAGAAAGATAAAACATGGTAGGAGGATAGGGACTGGAATAATTGTAGGGAATATGTTGATTTTAAATAGTGGGGAGGGTCTCCTAATTTAAATGGAGTCATAAGGTGAGGGATCGTTAAATATTTGAGCAACTGCAGGGAAGAACCTACAGGTGGAGGGAACATTCTTGGCCTTCTAAAAATTGGCAATCAGGTGAATGTGAACTGTTCAAGAACCTTGTATTATCTCTCAGGTTAAAAGGGTTGATAAAAATTGGTAATAGGCCAAGGCAAAAAAATTCAACTACATAAAAAAGTATTCTTTTTAAAGAGTCTCCCATCTTGGTTCCAGTTTCCTCCAGGCAACCAGTTAGCATATCCTAAAAATATATCCATGTCACATATTTAATGTATGTGAGTCTGTGTGTGTATATGTGTATGTGTGATTGGCAAACTAATGCAAATTTGAGAAGTAGAAATGCGCTTAAATTGTGCTTATGTTAACAACCTAAAAACAAATTCAACATACCCATGTTTAAAATTTTATGGATAATTCAACTGTACTGTTTAGCCAGCCTTCTCTTTTTTAACTCCCCCTTCTCTGTTCTGCTCACTTTAAAGCTATTCTAGTACAGAATATTTCAAACATACTCTTTAAAATATTTTTAAGATGTACCATATACTTTGTGGCACTGATTTTTTTTCACCTAATATTTTTCCTATTAACATATGTAGAGTCCTCATCATTTCTACTGACTATATAACATTCCATTGCATAGCTATCCGTAATTGTACTAGTCTTCTATGATTGGATATTGAGGGTTTCTTAATTGCGATTGCAAACATTTTGCCTCATATAATCCCAGTATCCTTCTAAATACCATCATCTGTTTCAGGATGATAGCTGTTCTATTTCTGGAGGAAAAAAAATGAAATGATGAATTCAGAGTTGAGGAAAAGATACTTGGCAGTGGGTGTTAGTAAAATCCTAAAACACAGTGGTTGTAGGTACAGAAATAACACAAATTGAATGTGGTGTGAGGACGGGCCGATAGTATGTTATTTTACAGCAACAAACCAGAGACCTTGAATTGCTTTATCAAGAAATACAGGCTTCTGGGGTGAGACCACAGCCAGAAATTAACTAGAAGGCTGTCTGTCATACTGCAATTGCAACTTATCTGTGTGGTCGTTCATATTCGATGGCACCGCATCTATTAGAAAACAGCCCCATGCAACTCAGTATTTGAGTGCCTGCTATGTGTCAAGAGTGTTGCTGGGTGCTTTCAGATCACAAGTAAATCAGCTGTAACGATACCACAAGGGCTCTTGTATTTATTGCAAAGATGGAATCTTTGAAAGCATTTCGCTCTTAGTGGAGTGGATAAATGTATTTATAAAGACATGTTTGAGATTTTAAAGAAAATTTTAGCACTAAATTAGATTGAAGCTAGTTTCAGTTAAAAAGCAGAAAACAATCTCTTAAGAAGAATGATTTGTATATTATGGCATGAATATCTTGTTTAATAAGAAAAAGTCTCGAAAGGATACAGGTGCTGATAGAAATCTGGAAATGTGATCTTGTACAGTAGCAGTAATAAGAATTCATCAGCTTTGTGATTTTCCCAAAAATGCTTTGTGAAAGCATTTCATTTTAACTGATGAGCTAGCTGTAGAATCACCCAGGCTTTCAGAATGGGGACGGTAAGCTCTAATGAAAGATCCACGCTGGTCAAATAACACAGGGAGCTTAGTTTGCAGATCCCTCCCTATGCCTCTAGTTTGGACAGTATTCTAGTAAAAGGGGTATAGAATAGAGGCATGTGATAAAGAGCCTAGAAATCACCACTTTTGTTATTGCCATAGTATTGTTCTTTTATGCACTGATTTCATTGTTAAATTCACGAAGGCTTGCACATAAGGGGTCCAGGAAACGCCTGGAAACACATGGACTTGGCACCACTGGTGAAAACTCCCTCTTATTAGTTGAAAACAGGATTTCCTGAGTAATAAAAATTGTGGGAAGAAGTTGTATTTGTGTGTGTGTGTGTGTGCATGTGCGTGTGTGTGGTTATTTTTAAAAATTCCTAAGCTGTTTTCTAGAATGGCTGTTAAGGGCCAAATTGTGTCCCCCTAAAACTCAAATGTTAAAGTCCTAATCTCTAGTACCTCAGAATGTAACCATATTGGGAGATACGTTGTTTCAAGGAGTGATAGATTATTTTAAAATAAGTGTTCATTTTAGGGTGAGGTCTAATCCACTATGACTGATATCCTTGTGAGGAGAAGCAGCACCAGGAGCATGCATGCACAGGGGGATGGCCCTGTGAAGAAGCTGCAAGAGGAAGGCCATCTGCAAGCCATAGAGAAAGGCCTCGCGGTGAACCAAACCTGCCAGCACCTTGATCTTAGAGTTACAACCTCCAGAACTGAGAAAACGAATTTCTGTTGTGTGAGCCACTAATCTGTTACAGCAGCCCTAGCAAACTACTACAGAGGCTATGCCACTGTACATTCATGGCAGCAACCTATAAAGCCTGGTTTCCTCACATCTTCATCAGCATTTGGTATTGTCACCTTTCTTTGTTGAACTTTTTTACGTGAGGTGGTGTTTATTGTGGCTTTAATTTGCATTTCCCTAATAGCTAATGATGTTGACTATTTTCATGTGCTTATTTGCCATCTCTATATCTTCTTTGGTAAAATGTCTTTTCATGTATTTTACCACTTTTCTGATTCGGCTGTTTGGTTTGTGTTGCTGTATTGAATTTTGGGAACTCTTTATGTAATCTACATATGAGTCCTTTGTCAAAGATGGGCTTTGTAAACATTTTTCTCTCAGTTTGTAGCTTGTCTTTAACCTTTTAACAGTGTCTTGTGCAGAACAAAAGTTTCTAATTTTGATGAACTCCAGTTTATTGGGTTTTTTCGTTTATTGATTGTGCTTTTGGTGTTATATCTAAGAACTCTTTACCTAGCCTTGGTCTTAAGGATTTTCTTCTGTCTTTTCCTCCATCTTTGTGTATAAGATAGGAAGTTTAAGTTGAGATTTAATTTTTCACCTGTGTCGGTCTAGTCCCAACAGCATTTGTTGAAAAGACTGTGTTAGTTGAGCAGCTTTTCTATACTCTTGCCAAAATCTAGTTGGTTCTGCTTGTGTGGGTCTTTTTCTAGGGCCTCTATTCTGTTTCACTGGTCTAGTTTGTTATCTCTCTGCCAATAACACATTGCCATAATTACTGTAAATCTTAATATCAGGTAGAGTGGTTCTTCCCACTTTAATCTTTTTCACAATTGTTTTAGCTTTTCTAGATCTTTTGCCTTCCCATGTACATTCTAGAATAAGCTTATCTGTTTCTAAAAAAATCTTGCTCGGATTTTTATATGGAATATGTTAAGCCCTTGATTAGTCTGGATAGAACTGATGTTGAGTCTTTCAATCCGTGAACGCATACATCTATCTATTTATTCAAATCTTTGATTTCTTTCATCTACATTTTAGTTTTCAACATGTAAGTTCTGTACATATTTAATTAGACTTATACCCAAGTATTTCATTTTTAGTGATTGCAAATGGTACTATGTTTTTAATAGAAGCTTTCACTGTTCATAGCTAGTGTATAGAAATAGAATTGATTTGTATATGTTGACCTTTTATGCTGCAAATTCACTGAACTAACAGTTTTAGGAAATTTTGGGGTAGATTATGTTATCGATAAGTAGGGACAGTTTTATTTCTTCTTTCCAATCTGTATGCCATTTATTTTCTGTTCTTATTGTGCTGACTGGTGAGGAATTTCATTGCTATATTAACTAAGAATAGAAGAGTGGATATTCTTGCCTTGTTCCCAATATTAGGGAGAAAGCATTCAGTCTTTCGCCATTGCATATCACGTTAGCTGTAGGTATTTTTGTAGATGTTGTTTATCAGGTTGAGGAAAATTCTTCTTGTTTGCTGGGAGTTTTTATCATGGATGAGTTTTGGATTTTGGCAAATAATTTTTCTGCTTCAGTTAATACAAATGTTTGATTTTTTTTCTCTTTTTACCTGTTAATATGGTGGGTTATATTGATTTTTAAATATTGAACCAGCCTAGGATCCCCTGAATAAATGTACTTGGTCATGTTGTATAATTTAAAATATGTTATTGTATTTAATGTGCTAATATTTTACTGAAGTTTTGTACTCCTCTGTGCATGAGGGATATTGGTGTGTAGTTTTTCTTTTTTCTGTACTGTCCTGTCTGTACTGTCTTGGTATCACAGTTAACATTAGTTTTACAAAATGAGATGGAAAGTATTCCTTTCTCTTCTATTTTTTGGAAGAGATTATATATAATCGATGTTAAATTTTCTTCACGTTTGGTAGCATTCTTCAGTGAAACCATCTGAGCATAGAGGATTTTTAAACTACAAATGTAACAATGATAGCTCTGTTCGAATTATCTATTTTATATTGGATGAGTTTTGGTAGTTTGTGCTTTTTAAGGAATTAGTTCACTACTTCTAAATTATTACATTTATGTATGAAGAGTTATTCATAATTATTTTTTAGATTTTCCTTTATGTCTTTTGAGGATGGCAGTAAAATTTGTTTCACTACTGATATTAGTAATTTGCATCATTTTTTTTCCTTTGTCAATCTCACAAGAGGTTTTCAATTTCATCAGTTTTCAAAGAACCAGCTTTTTGTTTTATTCATTTTTCTCTGGTTTTCTGTTTTACATTTTATTGACATCTGCTCTTTATTATTTCTTTTTTTCTGCTTTAGGTTTATTTTGTTCTTTTTCTGGTTTCTTAAGATTGGCACTCAGATTATTTATTTTTGACTTTTTTCCTATTCTAATACAAGCACTTATGCTATAAATTTCCTTCTCAGCATGGCATTAGCTGTGCCCCACAAATTTCAAACATTGTATTCATATTTTCATACAGTTTAATGTATTTTTAAAATACTCTTGAAACGTATTCACTGGCCCATTAAGAAGTATGGTGTTTAATTTCCATATGCTTGTTACTTTTTCTGTTACTCTGGTATTCATTTCTAGTTTTATTTCAAAGTAGTCAGGGAACATGCACTGTATCATTTCGATCATTTTAATTTGTTGAGTTTTGTTTTGTTTATGGTCCAGGATATGGTCAGTTTTAGTGAATGTTCCATGGAGTCTTAAAAATAATTCTGCTGTTTAGTGGAGTGATAAATGTCAACTACATTCTGTTTTATGGCGAAATTGATAACTGCTGAGTTTAGGGGGAAACAAGGAAACCTGGGGCCATACGCTGATTGGGGTTGCCGAAAGATCTGGTTTGAACCAACCAGTTAAAACACCTTCTCCATTTTTAAACTTGCCTTGTGAACTCTAGATCTAACCAAAGTAGATCTAACCAAAACCTGTCTTGACTACTGCAGATCTGAGAAATTGGGTGGGGCGAAGTGGAAGACTATAAAAATTTTGTGGAAAAAAGTTGAGACGCATGGTAGGAAGCTTTCGTTAAAGTTTCTTGCATAAATTAACAGCGCATTAAGTACCAATGTTCTGAGCATTGTTTTAGCCTCCACAACAATCCTTGCTAGTCACTTTTGTTGCCATTAAGAAAATGAGAAGGTGTGTATGCTGGTTACACAAATGTATTATAAAACAAATTCACAAAAAGGAGGCTAGATGGAGAACAAGCTCAGGAATTCCAAGATCTAGGTTCAGGTCTAACACCCTTATCGTTTTTAACCTCAGGCTGCTCACTCAAGATCATGGTTTCAACATCTTTGAAAGGAAGAATGTGGTTTTCAACTAAAGGTAAAGGGGAAGACATTTCAGATTATCCCAGCTCTCCCTCAAATCAAATATGCTATTGTACTTTTGTGGATGGCTCTTGTCCTATTGGTTCTGATTCTCTGGAGAATGCTGACTAGTAGGGATTTTGGTATTGAGAGTGCTTCTAGAGGAACAGAATTTTAAGAATGAGTTTTCAGAATTGTTTCAGAGTTCCTGGCATTGACTCCTAATCTGATTAGATTTAAATATGCTAATGACTACTTCCAGTGGTAAATAAAGCATTGATAGTTTATGGTGTGAACTGTTCATGGAGATACGAGAAATCTCTCCACTGGGTACTCCTAGTCCACCACTTACAAGGAATCAAGGAGCTAAGTGACTCTGATATGATATTTTCAATCATTTTTGGAAAACTAAGGAAAATAATCATGTTAGCTGGTTGTTCCTATGTCACTAGACAGAGTAGTTAAAGAAAAGGATGAGCTCAGGGTTATGAAATCCCAGCTTAAGCACTACATAACTGGCTCAAAAGCTTTTATGTTTGACCTGAAAGAGACTCATCTCCTGTAGCTATAGAGCTGAAATTGCTGAAAATCGAAGGCAGAACCTCATCCTGTGACTGGCTGAAGTACACTGCAAGTTGAACTCCCAGGTTTGCATGGTATGTTGTATTGACGTGAGGGCACTCATTGCCTGGAAAAGCATGGGATCCTATACATTGGGATCTAGCTGTGTGGGAAGACCCTGATGAAGCTGGGGACATTAAGTCCCTCAATTCTTACAGCATTCTTTACAAGTAGAAGAGGTCTTCCCAGCCTCAGCAGAAGTGATCGCCTCAATTCCAGAAGCAGCAGCCTCCCCATGCTCAATACAGTGACATCCTCGCCCCCAGTGGTGTTAACCCTGAATTGCCTGAGAAAACAGTGATAGCCTTCCCTGAGACAGTGGCCAAGTGAAACGATGCTGATTCTCAGGACCCACCCCACCACACCTCTTTGCTTCTAGACCTATAACTAGACTCAATTCCCAGCAGGCCCCTAAAGGTGAGGTAGAAAGTGTGACCCATGAAGTACACTACACTCCCAATGAGCTACTTCAGTTTTCTAATTTATACACACAGAAATACAGGGAATACGTGTGGGAATGGATACTAAGAGTACAGGATGATAGTGGAAGGAACATAAAATTGGATCAAGCTGAATTTATTGACATGGGCTCACTAAGCAGAGATTCTGCATTTAATGTTGCAGCTCAACTCAGGGAGTTAGAACGAGCTCTAACAATTAGTTTGATTGTTTGGCTAAAACATGAGTCAAAAAGTGGTTCATCATGAGTAAATTGGAAATACCAAAAGTGCCTTGGTTTAATATAGAGGAAGAGATCCAAAGGCATAGGGATATTAAAATGTTAGAGTGAGTTAATCGTTTAAGACATACTCACACTGAGAAGTCCAGAAGACATACCTTTCAGCAATACTGGAAGAAATACGTTTGTGACGGAAGTTCTGGCATCCTTGAAGAGGTCTGTGATTGCTCTGCTCTCTATAGGCCAGACCTCACAGTGGGAACTGCAGTCACTGAATTGGGAAATCTAAATGCGGCAGGAGTAATTGGATCTTGGGGTGGCAGGGGCCAAGTATAGTTACATTAGTGGGCAGCAGAGTCAAAGCAGTAATCAGAATAGTCTGACTTGTATAGACTTGTAGCATAAGCTCATTGCTTATAATGCCCTCGAAACAAATAGGAAGCCTACTACATTTTTAAACCTATAAAAGCAGAAAAGTCCTAGGTCAAGTGAACAAAAGTCTAACCTGAATCATAAAAACAGAGAGTCATGGCTCCTCAGTTGATTACCAGACTGGGGCCAATTTACAGGCCCAAAGACCCTTAAAGGGAGTCCAGGTCCTTTTGAGGGAGGAGCATGGTATCCTATCAAAAATGTATCTGTTACTCTTTCTCCAACGCCTCCACAAACAAATCTACTACCTTTTACTAGGGTAAAAATCACTGGGGAAAAGGGAATAATCCGACATTTGGGGGATGACTGGACACTGGCTTTGAAATTACACTGATTCTGAGAGTCCCAAAATATCACTGTGACCTACCAGTCTGATAGGGGCTTATGTAAATCAGGTGATCAGTGGAGTTTTAGCTCAGGGTCACCTCACAGTGGGTCCCCAGGCCCACGCAGTGGTCTTCTTCCCAGTTGCAGATGCGTAACTGGAATAGACATTTGTTATTAGTAGCTGGAAGAATCCCACATTGGTCCCTAACCTGTGGAATGAGGGTCACTATGGTGGGAAAGGCCAAGCTGAAGCCATTAGAACTGCCTCTACCTAGGAAAATAGTAAATAAAAACAATACTGCATTCCCTGAGGGATTGCCAAGATTCACACCATCATCAAGAACTTGAAGGATGCAGGGATGCTGATCCACCCCTCATGCCCATTCAACTCTCTCTTATTTGGCCTGTCCCGAAGACAGATAGATCTTGGAGAATGACAGAGGATCATCACAAGCTTACCTAGGTGATGCTTACAGTTGGAGCTGCAGTGTCAGAGTTTCATTGCTTAAGCAAATTAACTCATCCCCTGGTACTTGGTATACATCTATTAATCTATCAAATGCCCTTTTCTCCGTAACTGTTCATAAGATTCATCAGAAGCACTTTGCTTTTTCACCTGGCAAGTCATGAATGCACTTTCACTGTCCTAACTAAAGGGTATCTTGCATTATGTAGTAATAGCAACCTTATGCTACATAAAGTGTTCACATAATGTGATAAAAGCATGTTTCCCCTTGGTAATGTTGAATACATAACAAATTTCACTGCGTTTTTTTTTTCTGGACTCTATTCAGATCGTGGCATCATTATGATATCAATGAATCCTTGATGAGATTTGGGCTTCCTAATCTTGATGCATTTCTTAATCACCTCTTAGAGAATTTAGCACAGTTATATATTTAAAGTTGATTCTACTAGCAATTTTTATGTATTTGGGCACCAATATGTATTTAATAAAGCATTTAATTTGGCAAATATTGACCGTGCAGCTTACTTTCTGTGTGACTATGGACAAGACACAGTCACTGAATCTCAGTAAAAATTACTTGTTCTTTACATCATCTATCCTTTCTGTTTCACTAAGGTTTTATAGAGTTCAAACAACATGATAAGTCTGAAAGTATTTTGAGACGTCAGTGTAAGACCATCACTTTGATCTTCCCATAATTACAAACATGTCTGGCACTTAGCAAGGGTCTATAAATCGTGAGAAATTGAGGCCTCCGTTTTTAGGGAGAATATAGCCTGTTAGAAGAAACAAACAAGGAAACTGCAAATGAGAAACACTCTGGTGCTGAGGAGAAAGAAGGACGGTTTGCATAGGAGAGAGTACAGAACAAGACAAAGTGTTTGAAAGATAAATGTACATTCAGAGTAAAGTTCAGGGACCATTTATTCCTCAAAGGTGACCTGCATTCTAAAGAACTAGGAGGAATTATTAGGTAAGTTAGGAGTGGAAGGGTTTTACAAACATAAGAAACAGAGTATGCAAATGCTTGTTGGGTGAGAGGATTTAGAACTTGTTTCTTTGGTTTTGTAGGAAGAAATGAATATTTAGTATGATTGGTGGATATTAGGAAGTATAGATAAGGTGAGTGTTAAGGGAGATTCACATTAATTAAGAAATTTTATTTTGTAAAGATTTTAAATGGGGGTAGGTATTTCATGATAAGACATAGTCATTGGAAAAATTACGCTGGCAATAAAATGAAAAATTAGAAGGTGAGGTTGAGGAGTGAAGACCAGTTAGAAGACTCTTACAGAAATTCATGCAGGAAAAGAAGAGGGGTGAATTCAGATAATGAAAGAGAGAAAGGAGACAAGATAAAGAGAGATTTAGAAGGTACGACTGTTACTGTAGCTGATGATGTGAAATGGAGGCAAAAAGACAACACATCTATGTGGCATGTCCCAGCTTCCTGATTTGAGCAGGTCAGTGGATACAGTATTCTTAACTTGAAGCTTATAGTCCCTTGGGGGGGAGGTAGCTATTTGAAAAATCACGTTTAAAGACTGCTTATTGAATAATTAGTACTAACCTTTAGATAATTATTTAGTGGTGTTTTTAAAACTCTGTTCTTTTTACCTTTATCAATGAAGTAGATGGAAATAATATACAAAGGGTGCTTTTGTGAAAAAATCAAGTATAAGCCGGGCGTGGTGGCTCATGCCTGTAATCCCAGCACTTTGGGAAGCCGAGGTGGGCAAATCACGAGATCAGAAAATTGAGACCATCTGGCCAACACGGTGAAACCCCATATCTACGAAAAATACAAACATTAGCTGGGCATGGTGGCATATGCCTGTAATCCCAGCTACTTGGGAGGTTGAGACAGGAGAATTGCCTTACCAAGGAGACAGAGGTTGCAGTAAGCTGTGATTGCAGCACTGCACTCTAGCCAGCCTGGGGTCTCAAAAAAAAATCAGATATATAGTTGAAAATATCTCAGTAGCTTAGTCACAAAAGGATAATGTCAGAATTTTGATTCAGGATTATTTTTAATGTTTCACTAGAAGGGGACTGAAATGAACAAGATAAAGTGTTTAACATATAAATGTACAATCCACCATAGGTTGCACAAATATAGATTAATATAAACCTAAGTTATTATTAGTAATATTAGGTAATAATAACATGGCAGTTAACACTTATGTAGTGTTTTGATTTTCAAAAGGTACTTTTTTTTTTTTTTTGAGACGGAGTCTTGCTCTGTCGCCAGGCGGGAGCACAGTGGCGCACTCTCGGCTCACTGCAACCTCCGCCTCCCGGGTTCAAGCGATTCTTCTGCTTCAGCCTTCCGAGTAGCTGGGACTATAAGTGCGTGCCAAACACCCAGCCAATTTTTGTATTTTTAGTAGAGACGGGGTTTCACCATGTTGGCCAGGATGGTCTTGATCTCTTGACTTCACGATCCACCTGCCTCAGCCTTCCAAAGTATTGGGATTACAGGTGTGAGCCACCACGCCCGGCCCAAGAAGTACTTTCAAGTATTTTTTTTATTTGAACTTTCAACAACACTGCGAGGTAGACCTTTTTTTATTTCATTTTACCTATAAATAAATTGGAGGTTAGAGAGGTAAAGTGTGAGAAAAAAATTTCTGATAATTAGATGTTATGAATGGAATAAGCTGCCTGGTGGCGTCCTCAGCACTGAAGAAGTGTAGACAACACTGGGTATCCACCCACCAGGGATGTTGCACATTGTGTGCAATACCTCTAGCAGGCAGGAGTTATGGGGAGATGGGTTTGCATTCAGTTATTAGAGGAGCGTGGAATATGAACCCTGACAAGAAGCTGAGGCTAATATAGCCTAACCTTTTCATTTTATGAGTGAGAAACTGGGACCCAGAAAGGTCAATCTGCTTTAGCACTGGAATTTAGCTGTAGGTCAGTGATCTCTAAAAATTATTCTAAACTGAATGACTCCATGAAAATCCTGGGGAAAGAAAGAAAATGAGAAGAAAATAATGAGTGGACCCAAGTGGTTGGCATAGTATCCTTACCGCATTTTTTTAATCTACAGGGAGAATGAATGTTCTTGATGAGACTAAAAGGATTGGCACGTGGTATACTTCTTTTATGGTCAACAGCATGTATTGATCTTCTAGTATTTACGGGAAACAGAAACTACGAGGAGGTGTAAGACATGGATCTAATACTGCAAGTTCTTCCAAGCAATGTGGTAGGCAGAATAATGGCCCCCAAAGGGTCCACACCCTAATCCTCACAACCTGTGATTATGAGGCAGGAGAATAGGGTCTGAAGGTAAAGAACCTAAGGCCGATTGGCACTGATCTCCTAGAACTGGATTAGAAGGAAAACCCCACCTCTCCACACCCAAGTAACAAAAGGATCAGAGGATACTCCCTTTGCAACTCCCCCTCTACCCTTTTCTGTGTTGCAGATGAAAAATGAAAGAACCTCTGTTTGGTTCCCTCCTGCAACCAATCAGACTGGTTGCAGGCCAGGTCTTCATGTGTGACTTTGTAACTTCACTTCAGCCTCTGATTGGTCATTTTCCACAACCAATCAGACTCGTTGTGGGCCACTACCTCATTTACATAGGGTTTAAACTAAGTAACCAGTAGGATACCTCTAGAGAGTATTTAAACTCCAGAAAATTATTTAACCAGGCTCTTAAGCCTCTTGCTAGAACCTGCGTAGTCTGTGGAGTGTACTTTTATTTTAATAAACCTGTGTTTTTCTTTCATTGCTTTGTTTGTGCCTTTTGTCCAATTCTTTGTTCAAAATGCCAAGAACCTGGACACCCTCCACCGGTAACAATTATTCTACCTTTAATGGCAAAAGTGACATTGTGATGTGACTGAGGTTATGGAGCTTCAGAGAAGAAGATTATCCTGTGGGCCCAATCTAATCATCACGTGAGTCCTTAAAGGTGGAGAAGCTTTCCCATCTGTGGGCAGAGAGAGAGCAGAACACAAAGCAATGACAGAATGGTCACAGAAACACACACCTGATGTGAGAGGACTCAACCAGCCACTGTTGGCTTTGAAGATGGGGGTGGGGGAAGGAAGGCTATCAACCAAAGAATATGGGAGACCTTTATAAGCTGGGAAAGGATAGAAAACAAATTCTTCCCAGGAACCTCTAGAAAGGAATACGACCCTGCTAGTACCTTGATTTTAACCCACCAAGAACTTTGTTGACTTCTGGCTTACAGAACTATAAAATTTAAAAAATCCGTATTGTTTAGGCCACTAAGTTTGTGGGAAGGTGTTATGTTAGCCATAGAAAACTAATACATAATGTGAAAAGAAACAGCATATACATGGAAGCTTACCGATGATCAATATTCTCTAGGATATAACAATTCTCCCATGTTTACCTCAGGGTAAACATGAGGTCATATGAATAGTAATTTCTCATACTCTTATCGCTGCCTTTAGTTGGTTGCAGAACCTCTGGTTTTTCTTAAAAGATCCTTTCCCCAACTCTCCCTGAAGATCCTCAAGGTAATAGAGGACCTCATAAATTTTCACAATCCCAAACCCGAGCTACTACATAGAATCCACTCTTTTCCTTGTCTTAGATTTCGTCTGGTGATGTCTACTGTTCTCTAAATGCCTAGGGAGCTCCATTTGGATGCCAGGCATTGCTGCAGTGATTCTACCACTGACTGTTTATAGCTTTCATCAAAGTGGCTCTGATCCTCTGTGCTAGTGCAAGCCTTTCAGGTAAGCCTCGGGACCCTGTGGAGCCACTGGTAGCCACTGCTTGCCCTTTTGCGTTTCCAGATAAAGTTGGAAAAATTCACCTGCCCCGCTTTTGTGTTATATTCCCTTGAAGACAGTTCCAAAGCAAAGCTACCTTATGTACACAAGGTCGTATACAGTTTTATTGTTGTTGTATTTTTCTGTGAAGTTACCAGTTGTACTTAGAGTCCCCTCTCACTAGGAATCTGTTATTTCATAAGGGTTTGGCCAAAGGACATTGAGATGCAGACATAATGCTGAACCCCAAGCTCTTCTTGGTAGTCGAAAATACCTCTGTGCTTTGATTTTCTTTTTCCTTATAATGAATGACTTTCTGGGGATTCCTCCATGCCTTCTGTAAATAGATTCCACCGCACTGAACCAATAAATTCCTTCCTCACAACTGCAGAATTATTCAAGAGGTAATATCCTAAGTAACATGTGGATGGATGGCTGTAACAGTTTAGAGGAGAGCAGGGTCTGGTAGTTAGGTTTCATGTAGAGTAAACTGGAGAAGAAAGAGACCTCCAGGGTCTATTTCAATGTGATTTCCTGCTACTGTTCAATACTTAATCTGGACAGTGAGATAATGGACATTCAACAAATTCCTATGGAATTAATAATGAGGCAGAAATAATCTGGTAGAAATGCTGGGGCCAAAGTATTGTTGAGAATGAATTGGAGGTTCATACATTTGAGATGGAGCTAATAATTGAAATTATAATGGAATGAAAACTTGAAGAGAAAAGAGAAATAATGGGTATTCGAACCATCTTATTCATGAGTATAATGTGTGGGACTAGCTATACATATAGCTCCTTGTGTATGTTTGCTGTTTAACTCAGACTATATAGTACTTAGAGGTTTCGCATCTGGGCATTATAATTTCCAATGTTTTCTGTATCTCAAAAATGTTTTAATGTATAATTTATTTGATTTACTCAACGAAGCTGGAGAGTAAAATTTTGGCTCCCCCGTTTGTATTATATTTTGTTTTATTTTAAATCCTAGAGGTTATAACTTCTATTACTACAATAGTAACTAGATTTTAAATGAAATTCTGTACATCAGAATGGGTTTCTAGCAATATACTCCAAAAATTTAAAAAATGATTAAACCACTGTATCTGTCATCAAGGAGCATGCTTGGGAAGGTAGAGTAGAAAATTACAAAACATAAAGTTCCCATCAATTTACTTGGCTTTATCACTTGTGACATAAAGAATGGAAAGAACAATAACTGACAAGATGTATTCCTTCTTTTGAGGTAAAATTCTCATAACATAAAATCAACCATTAGCCATTTAAAAATTTACAATTCAATGGTATTAAGTACAATTCATCCTGTTTTCAAAGGCTCTGAAGGAAATGAAAATGCCAATAGAGAAAGCGCTAAAGAATTGACATCCCTTAGTCTCTAAATATTTCACATTACATTGCACCCAAGTTCTTTTTGCTCTAATGAATGTGAGTTTGTGTTTGGTATGCGTTCAACGCTGAACAAATTGATCACATATTCAAGTTACCTATGACCCATATTTCTTTAATAAAATTTGTATTAGATGTTAATATCTAACTTGGAATTCCTTCGGCTATTTATTTTCTTAAGTATTTTTTCTATTATTTTAATTTCCATGTGGGCACGTAACATAACTACCTTCTTCGCTGTTTCCCTGTAGGAGAACCCAGTATAGGAGAACCCAGGATATAATAATGATCAATTACATAATCTTGGGATTTTAAATTCCCATTAATTCCTTATAGGTTCCCCCACGTCTCCGCAGTGGTCAATACTACCTTTTTTTTTTTTTTTGAGACGGGGTCTTGCTCTGTCACCCAGCCTGAAGTGCAGTGGTGCAATTTCGGCTCACTGCAACCTCCGCCTCCCGGATTCAATCGATTCTCCTGCTTCAACCTCCTGAGTAGCTGGGACTACAGGTGCTCACCACCACGCCCGGCTAATTTTTGTATTTTTAGTGCAGATAGGACCATGTTGGACAGGCCGCTCTCGAACTGCTGACCTCAGGTGATCCACTCACCTCGGCCTCCCAAAATGCTGGGATTACAGGCGTGAGCCACCACTCCCAGCCCCTCAGTACTGTCTTGTATCACCGGGGCAGCCTTCAGGCGAGGAATGTGCCTGGCGCGGAATAATCCACCTGAATGTGAATCCTGACCGTTTTAGGCGCCAATGGAGGCCGCTACTATGGGGCCGGCCGTGGGGTGGCGCTGTTGCCCTGTATCGTGACTCCGTTTTCACCTGGGCGGGAGTCTCCGTGATACCTGACTAGCGATCACTGGAGTAAGAAATGAGTGTATTTCAGCAACAAGCCCAGCCTTTACAGTTTCAGCAGAGGTTTCCCGTGGCTCGCGAGTGGCGAGTCCCGGAAACCTCGGAGCCCGCAGACTGCCCTTCGCGGGAGCCCTCCCGAACTCCATCCTCTGCCGGCAGCCACGCCCCGCAGTGGGAAGGAGGGACTGGACGCGTTTCCGTGAGGCTGGCACGCCTTGCTCTACCGAACCCAGTCTATTTCCCCTCTGCCTGGGCCGGTCCCATCTGAAGCCGGAGTGACCCGAGGAGGGACACGGTAGTGGACGGGGCGCGGGGGCCGGGGGCGCGGGGAAGGGGGGTGGTGGAGAAGGTGGGAGGGTGGGTGGAGAGGGTGGGAGGGGAATGGCAGGGAGGCAGCTGGGGACTCGCGGACCTTGCAGCTGGGGAAGGAGGAAAAGGTAAGAGACTGGGAGCGGAACGGTTAAGATCTGCTCTTTGTATTTATGTCAACAAACAGAAATCGCCAGGCTAGTTGGCCTGTGTTCCTTCGGAACAAGCATGTTTGGCTTCTGTGTTTCTATGGTGAGGGACTGTACCTGCCTCAGCAGATTTGGTGCAGAGAGAAACATGAGAAAGCCCGGGAATGGGGCACCTCTGTTCATTTCTGGAGAGGGGGCCATCAGGAGAGGGAGGAGAGAGAAAGAATGAGGTTACAGAAATTACTTGTCAGAGGACTGCAGTCGTTCAGACCGTGGGCTCACTGCTTCCAACTTCGGCTCCCTCACTGCGAAGCATAAATACGGTAATTACTTTCCAGGGTCGTTGAGATATTTAAATGAGATGTCAATAACCATGCTTAAAAACTGTACAGTGTGCTGTGCTATCTCTTGTTGACTGAATCACTGTTTTCTTTCTTTTGGGCCGGGGGCAGGGAAGGAGTCTCGCGCTGTCTCGCAGGCTGGAGTGCAATGGCGCCATCTCGGTCCACTGCAACCTCCACCTCTCAGGTTCAAGTGATTCTCCTGCCTCAGCCTCCCGAGTAGCTGGGACTACAGGTGCACGCCACCAAGCCCGGCCAATTTTTTTTTTTTTTGTAGCTTTAGTAGAGATGGGTTTCACCATGTTGGCCTCTGTTTTTTTTAATGTCTTTTTTTTCCTCTTTCATTTTTCTCTGTCAACCCCTCATCCCCTTTTGCCTCCTTGCTTTCTTTCATTTCTGGGATCGTTGCTTCCTTCTGTAATGAGCCCTCTCCACACTGGAGTTTCTTACACCTTTGCGACCACACTTCTTTCCTACTGAGTGGGAAGTAGTTATGTCAGTAAAGGAGCTGGTTACCGTAACGTGCAGCACAGCTCAGCTGAAATACACCTGCAAACAGAACTCTGTGCTGTCTACCTGGTTCCCCGGTTCAATACACTGCAATCTCCACTGACTGCTAGCTAGGGGGCGGCTAGGTCTTTCAGTGAGACATCATGAAGTATTTGCTTCAATGAAAATCATATACTTTTTCTTTCAGTGCCTCAATTACTGTGAGAGTTTGCTAGGACTGCTGTACCAAAGTACCACAAACTGGTTGGCTTCAACCAGCGGTCCCCAACGTTTTTGGCACCAGGCACAGGGACTGATTTTGTGGAAGACAATTTTTTCATGGATGCAGATGAGCTTGGTGGTGGGGGATGATTTCAGGATGAAACTGTTCCGTCTCACATCAGCAGGCATTAGATTCTCATAAGGAGTTCCCAACCTATATCCCTTACATGCGAAGTTCACAATAGCGTTCACGTTCCTGTGAGAATCTAATGCTTGCAGACACGGTGGCTCACGCCTGTGATCCCAACACTTTGGGAGGACACGGTGGGTGGATCGCCCTGAGATTAGGAGTTTGTGACCAGCCTGGGAAACTTGGCAAAACCCATCTCTACCAAAAATACAAGAGAAAGAGAAAGGAAGAGAGAGAGAGAAAGAAAATCTAATGTTGCGGCTTATCTGATAGGAGGAGGAGCTCAGGAGGCAATGACAACGATGGGGAGTGGCTGTAAATACAGATAAAGCTTTGCTGGCTCACCAGCTGCTCACTTCCTGCTGTGTGCCCCGGTGTCGGCACCCTGGGTGTTGGTGACCCCTGGCTTAAACAACGAAATGGATGTCTCACAGTTCAGGAGGCTAGCTGTCCAAAACTAAGCTGTTGGCAGCATCGATTCCTTCTAAGGGCTGTGAGGGCAGCATCTGTTCCAGGCATCTTTCTTTAGCTTGTAGATGGCTGTCTTCATGTTTATGTGGTGTTCTCCCTGTGCGTATTTGTCTCTGAATTTCCCCTTTTTATAAGGACATTAGTCTTATTGGATTAGGATCCATCCTAATTACCTCATACTGATTTCATTTTCTTTCAATATACACCCAACAGTGGGATTGCTGGATCATATAGTAGTTTACTATCTCTGCACTATCATCTCCAAATAAAGTCACATTATGAGTTCCTGGGTTAGAATGTCAACATATTAATTTTGGAGGGGCATACAGTTCAACCCATTAACAACTTATGTCTTTAATTATGCACAAGTTAGTTGAGTATTGCATCTATTTCAATTGTCTCAGGCAGAAACTATTTCCCGCCTTTCCCAAGCCCTTACAACCAGTCCCAACAGCCATGTGCTGTGAAGTTCTGCCAGGAGTTATATAATTCTGCAGTTCTGTTTTCTCTTAACCTGAATGTATACATTTCCTGTTGCCACTGTAACAAATTCCCAGGAAGGTGGTGGCTTAAAACAACATAAAATTTTGTCTTACAGTTCTGGAGGGCAAAAGTAAAAATGGATGGGCAGGTCTCCAGATGGATGGTTCATTTTGGAGGCTCTAAGGGAGAATCAGCTACCTTGCCTCCTCCAGTCTGTAGAGGCTGCTACAATTCTTGGCTCATGGCCCCTTCCTCCATCTTCAAAGCCAGCAATGGCTGGTCGAGTGTTTCTTATGTCTTCTCATGCTGACACTCACACTTTTGCCTTTCTCACATTTAAGGATTCTTGTAATTGTACTGGACTCACTGAGTAATCCAGGGTAATCTTTCTATTTTAAGGTCAGTTGATTCATTTCATCTCTAACCTTAATTCCCCTTTGCTATTTCAACACTATTGGAAATCAACATGTTCATAGGTTCTGGAGATCAGGACATGGATATCTTTGAGAAGCCATTATTCTGCCTACCATACCTGAGATTTCCCAACTGGGTATTCTGTATTCTTATTATAGATATATTTAAAATTTACATTTAATTTTAAAAACTTAAAAATTATATATATTTTTCATATACATGTTGTTTTGAAACATGTACACATTGTGGAATGACTAAATTAAGCTAATTAACCCTGTACTTCCTATACAACACTGTTAGAAACTACTCCCCATTCTCTTTTGTACTTTTAGTATTATAATTTAATCCTTTATGCTCAATTAGTTTCTATAGGTTATTTTTCTATAAAGCTTTTTGCAGATCCAATGCTATTTTCATAGGTGAATTTAGCTACTTATTTATTCAACAAACATATGAATGCTAATATATGCCAGACACTGCTCTTGGTGCTAGGGCTACAGCAATGAACAAAATAGCCGGTCCCTAAATTTTTATTCTCATAAACGTTTCATGTTTTTTCTTCTTACTTTGCCACTTCATTTTTGTCCTCCCAACCAGCCCAGTCTCTAGTTCCCCAACATGCTTTCTGAATTTAGTTGTGGCTACTGTTCTGTGCCTACATCTGGGGTATGCTTATGAGGGACCTATAGAAGCTGACTGTGCCCTCAAGGAAATGCAGTCTTGTTGGGAAGAAACAGATACTTATAGGCAAACTGGTTAAGTACTGAATAGGTAGGTTGGGTATTGGCATATCATGACTTGGCATAGTTTCTAACTGGAGAAAATGAAAGTAGAAGGGAATGAATATGCACAAAGGTAAAGAAGCAATTACAGTCAGGTACAGTGGCTCATGCCTGTAATCCCAGCACTTTGGGAGGCCAAGGCGGGCGGATTACCTGAGGTCAAGAGTTCAAGACCAGCTTTGCCAACATGGTGAAACCCTGTCTCTACTAAATATACAAAAAATAAAAAAATTAGCTGGGCACAGTGGCAGGTGCCTGGAACCCAACTACTTGGGAGGCTGAGGCAGGAGATTCACTTGAACCCAGGTGGCAGAGGTTGCAGTCAGTTGAGATCATGCCACTGTACTCCACCCTGGATGACAAGAGTGAAACTCCATCTCAAAAAAATAAAAATAAAAAAAGATGCTAATTATGCAGACATCAGTGTAGAGTGGATAGGGTCTTCTCTCAGTTCTCAGTTCAGGGGACCTGAAATCTGTTTTAAGCTCTGGTCCTCTCTTTGTGAGCAAATAACAAGGCACCTACCTCAGGGGTCCTTAGTTGTTTTATTATTATTTTTATTCCTTTCAAAAATGAAAGGTAGAGGTTGACTAGAAATTGCTGGAGATTCTTCCAGGTTTGAAAAAAAAAAGTCTTTTATTTTTTAACTTCTCAGAATATTTTTGAGATTTCTAACCAGAATAATAATAAGATAGTTTAGAGTTTAAGGGAGACAGTCACCTCTGGATACGAAAAGGCTAACTGTGATGAAAGGGGTTTCTATCCATTCATTGGCTTAAAACCTCATTTCCTGCAGTTGTTCTCACCTCGTCAGCCCAGGCGGCCTCTTCCCTAGCTTTTCCTCCCTACACCTTCTGCTGAATTGGGCAGTTAGAGTTCAGCCCTATCATATTGTGAATACTACCTCCTAAGGGTGAGTCTTCAGGAAGCAGAAACATTTCCTGATGCTCACTCTTTCTTTAGCCCCTAGCAGTCTAAGTTGTATCCAAGCTTCTGGGACTTCTGTGCTCCCCGAAAGCCATCTCAATCTTCTCATACTTCTCATAAAAACCCTTCATGGCATAGTGACAACAAGGAATATCAACAGTTAATTTGTTTTGTTTTGTTTTGTTTTGTTTTTTGAGATGGAGTCTCACTCTGTTGCCCAGGCTGGAGTGCAGTGGCATGATCACAGCTCACTGCATTCTTGACCTCTCAGGCTTAAGTAATCCTCCCACCTCAACTGTTAGGTAACAGAATATATGGAAACATGGTATTTTTAGAATATTGATCTAAATTAAAATTATTATATGTATATAATTCTAGGCTAAGTTAGAATTCTAATAAGGACACAGTAGTAGATGCTAAAGGCTTAAGGGATAAAAACGTGTTTCAAATTATACGCTGTGGTTATACACATGTCTATTAGACCTTCCTCACACTGCTATAAAGAACTGTCGAAGACTGGGTAATTTATAAAGAAAAGAGGTTTAATTGACTCATAGTTCCTCATGGCTGGGGAGACCTCAGGAAACTTGTAACCAGGATGGAAGGGGAAGCAGGCGCGTCTTACATGGCGGTAGGTGAGAGAAAGTATGTGAAGGAAGCAAAGAGGGTCTAAGAGCCCCTTATAAAACCATCAGATCTTATGAGAACTTACTGCCATGAGGAACAGCCAGGGGGAAACCACCCCCATGATCTAATCACCTCTCACTGGGTCCCTCCCTTGACACATGGGGGTTATGGGTATTACAATTTGAGATGAGATCCGGGTTGGGACACAGAGCCAAACCATATCAACATGTAATATCTACACTTGAAGTCAGGTGCCTTTCTGGAAAAAGCCTTGAAATGATTGGTTTTAGTTGTACACTCAGACATTGAGTGATTTATCCAGCTGTAGTGTGTTGTAGGAGATAAATGCAGGATTTGTGTTGGACAACTTTAGGAGACAGGATTATGTTATATCCATATTATGCTACCAAATAAGTGGTGAAAATATTTGCCAAAGATGCTAATTTGGGGTTTAGAGAAGTTGACCTCAACTATTTTTTTTTTCTGACAGTAGTCAGCTATCAGGACCAATTGTATGTCAAGTCACCCTTGGTTTGTGTTCATGAAAAAGGTTTAGAACCAATATTTCCAAAATCCCTGTTAAGTCAGATCAGGCTGGCTTCACCCAGACAGGGGAAGCTCCTGTTGACCCTCACCTACATACTCTGTGCCATCTCTTCGGCCTGGGCCGAAGTTTAGTACCACTTCTGGCCAGTTAGAATCTATAACAGCAAGAAAGGACTGGTTTGAGTCATAGAATCAACAGGTTTGGGTTATGGTTCAAGGAAGGAGGAGAGAGGCAGAGGGAATGCTGAAAACTGATTCTGACCTCCCTGTGGTCAGATTTATTCTGTAAGACTTATTCTCAGATCCTCAGATTCCACAAATCCAGCCCATCTGATGTGAAACCACATGGCTTCCTGGACTCCTATTTCTGTGGTCTTTCCTCACAGGCCTGACTCCTTTAACTTTCCTTGAAGATGATATCTTTGTGTAAGTCAGAGTGTGTTCTAGCTGAGGAAGAAAAAGGGAGTAGAGTATTAATTAGAATATTCTTAAAACCCCATCAATGAAAACAAAACTGGGATGTAAATATTATAGGCTTCATGTAAATACTATAGCCAGGTAGAGATTTTGGGATGCATGTGCATCTCAAAGTCCCAGAAGAAACTGTGAAAGTGTATGTACAACCTGAATTGCAGGGGCCAGGATCTTCTTCCTCATTCTCATTTCTAAAAAACTCAACTGAAGAAAATAGATGAAATATCCAGTCAGCCTTATGAAGGGTGGGAAACTGTAGTGGGCAGAGCACCAGATGGAGATTCAACACCCAATGCTTGGTGCTAACTAACTGTTGGGAGGTATCTGAACTCTGAGCCTTAGTTCCTCCACCAGTACATTTGGAATTAGGTTTTTGTCATTGCTTTTAAAGGATCCTTCTTATTGTACACATAGGGCATTTTATGGCATTCGTCAAGCACGTGCTGCATTTTATCGTGTGTTTGTCGAAGAGATCACAAAATAGACCACAGGGTTGCTGTTATTACGTTTTTTTGTTTCTGTAGCAGGGAGGTGTGATTATAGTGGTATAGAAGGTATGGTGTGGTTACCTCATTAGCAGTGTGTGAAAGTCATGGCTTTCTGACACTGAGAGTTGAACCTGCTGCATTTGCATCCCTTCTTGAAGCCCAGGCAGCTCCCCGAACCCCAAGTGACTTTGATTTCATTCTCTGTCTCCCTTTTCCTCATCCATGGTTCGTATTTAGGGACAGTCCAATAATGGATTCATGACTGGAAGTTTCTAAATCTGATTGGGTCTCTGATTCATTTTCTGACTTAAGCAAGTCATCTTTTCACTTAAGCTTTAGTTTCCACATGCAATATGAAGTGGGTAAAATAGCCATGAATTATTGTGAAATGGTTTTCTATTATAAAAATGGAGATAATTTTGAAAAATATTCCAGTTTTGCAGCATTAGAAAAAAAGAAGTGTAGGTAAACCCAGTGTGATTTATAACTACGATTATAATCTTCGCTGCCACACCAGAATAGTTTTTCTAAGTCTGCTTTTTTGGGGATAATATTAAAACAAATTATTTTTAATTTGCTGGGTTAACATTTACTAGGAAATAGAGGCAGGCTTACTTGAACTAAGGTCATAAAAGTGTGACCTTAGGATATCTACAAACAGGTGGACAATAAAGATTTGATAGTATCAGCAAGACACAACTAGTGACAGGTTGGGGGTTTATAGGTATTCAGATAGTGTGTGAGATAGATTGCTCACAAAAAGAAGTTCATTGAACTCTGGAATAGCGCTCTCTGTTCTATGCTAGATGTGCTAGCATCTTTACACCTGAATTTAGGGTTTAGAGGTGATACTGGGGGCTGCGTCTTCGTGGGCTTTTATTTAAACCTCAATCAGACATATTTTGGGTGCCTAGGGAGCAGTGGTCTCTGTAGGAGGATGGATAAACAGAAGTATTTATGTTAGCAGGAAGTTAGGGATGTGGATTCTTTGGATACAGTCTCTTGTCCCTGCAGTTCATGACAACCTGGGAAATTTAGATCATCTCAGGGCTTTTGGGGGAAAATGAGCTGGGTTCTGACACCATGACAGCTACAGAATGCAGCGCCCTATATTCTGTCTGCTTATCCAGGTATGAGAAGGATCAGTAGTGACCTTACACCATGGTACTTCACGTGCAATGCATTTCCGGCCAGTCTCCGGGAGGCATTTGTTGCCCAACCTGATTCTTTCAGAGACATAACATTGTATGGTCTCACTAAATCACACACAAATTCTGGTTTAACCTTTAGAGGCCATGAGACTCTAAATGTTATTATCAACAAATGTTACTTGTACACCAAAAACTACAAAATATCCCAAATATCCTTGAAAGAAGCTAAAGAAGACCTAAATGAATGGAAAGACATACTGTTTATTTAAAGGGACGACTTAATACTGTTAAGGTAGACGTACTCCCCCAACTGATCTATGTATTCAACATAATCGCTGTCAAAATCCCAGCTGTTTTTTTAATTCCCAAATGGTCAAAGTAATTCTAAAATTTATATGAGAATGCAAGGGACTCAGAATAGCCAAAACAGTCTTGAAAAAGACAAAGTTGGAGGAATCACACTTAATGATTTTAAAACTTACTGGAAATCTGCAGTAATCAAAACTGTGTGGCTGCATGCTATGGCACACACCTGTAATCCCAGATACTTGGGAGGCTGAGACAGGGAGATCCCTTGAGACCAGAGTTTGAGGCTGCAATGAGTTCTGATCACACCATTGCACTCCAGCCTGGGTGACAAAGTGAGACATCATCTCTAATAGTAATAAAAATAATGCTGAAAAAGACTATATTTAATAATAACTAAGAGCAGAAAAGAGTGTTTTTAACAGATTGTGCTGGGACAATTGGATATTCACATGCAAATGAATGAAGTTGGACCTTTACTAATTCAAAATGAACCGAAGGCCTGAATATATAAAAAATAAATCTAAAAAATTCTTAGAAAAAAACATAGGTGTAAATCTTTGTGGTACTGGTTAGGCAATGGTTTCTTAGACACACATCAAAAGCACTGGCAATCAAACACAAAATTGTCAGAATTAGAAACTATTATGCTTCAAAGGACATTATCAAAAGTGAAAAGACAACATACAGAATGGAATAAAATATTGCATATGATGTATGTAATAAGGATTTAGTTTCTGACTATATACTGGGTACTTATAACTCAACAATAAAAAGACAAATTGTCCAGCCGGGCGCGGTGGCTCACGCCTGTAATCCTAGCACTTTGGGAGGCCAAGGTGGGTGGATCACAAGGTCAGGAGTTCAAGACCAGACTGGCCAACATGGTGAAACCCCATCTCTACTAAAAAATACAAAAATTAGAGGGGTGTGGTGGCTTGTGCCTATAACCCCAGCTACTTGGGAGGCTGAGGTAGGAGAATTGCTTGAACTGGGACCCAGGAGATGGAGGTTGCAGTGAGCGGAGGTTGCAGTGAGTTGAGATTGCGCCACTGCACTCCAGCCTGGGCTACAGAGCGAGACTCCATCTCAAAAAAAACAAAAAACAAAAAACAACAAAGACAAATTGTCCAATCAAAAAAATTGGTAAAGGATTTGAATGTACATTTCTTTAAAGAAGATATACAAATGACCAATAATCACATGAAAAGATGTTCAGCATTATTTACCATCAGGGAAATGAAAATCAAAACCACAATGAGATATCATTTCACGCCAACTAGTTGAGCTACCATCAAAAAGAGAAAAAGCAAGAAGTGTTTGTCAAGGATGTGGAGATACTGGACTCCTTTTACTGGTGGGAATATAAAGTGATGCAGGCACTTTAAAAATAGTGGTTAGTGCCTCAAAATTTAAACATAGAGTTACCATATCAACAATTTGACTCCTACCGATATACAAATAAAAATGTAAACATGTCCACACAACAACTTGTATGTGAATGTTCACAGCAGCACTTTTTATAAATGTGAAAAAGTGAAAACTATTCAAATGCCCACCCACTGATAAATGGCTAAACAAAATCTCTCTGTATATCCATACAATGCAGTATTATTTAGCCTCAAAAAGGAATGAAGTACTCATTCATGCTACAACATGGATCATCCTTGAAAATATTTGCAAGTGAAAGAAGCCGGGCAAATACAAAAGTCTACACACTGTACAAGTCAATTTATATGAAATGCCCTGAATAGGTGAATCCATAAAGATAGAAGATAATTCATGATTGCCAGAGGCTGAGGAAGGGAGCAGTACAGAATGACTGCTATTGGGTAGGAATTTCTTTCTGGGGTAATAGAAATATTCTAAAATAAGATAGTGGTGATAGCTGCATACCTTTGTGACTATGGTAAAACCACTAAATTGTACACTTTAAAAAGGTAAATTTTATGGTCTATGAATTGTATCTCAATTTAAAAAACACAAGTAATATTAAAGATAATGCTAATTTTGTAAAAAAAGAAGTTTTTTGAGAATCTACTGGACAAACAGCATAGGACAGATTTTAAGAACATGAACTCTAAAACCAAATGATCTGAGTTGGAACCCAGCTTCACTGCTTACTAGCTGCATTATCCAGAGCAATTAAATTAGACTCAATATTTGAATTAAATTATGAAATTAAATTAGAATTAAATGACTAAGTATTTGTGAAGTGCTTGGAAGAGTACCTAACACTACCACTATATAAATGTTGGCTGTTACAATCACCTGCAATAAACTGTACTAGGCAATAGTGGGAATTAAAATCAGTATTAAGGAAGTTTGTGTTAAACACAAATGTCAGTTAAGGGAGAGCAGAGCAGGGTGGATTCCAAAGAAGATTACTTCACGTGATTTGTTGGCTGGACTCTGCTCCATGCTGATGTGTGGAAAGAGTGGGTTTTGTGCCAGAGGAGGAGGAGATGTTATGGATAGAGAATATCACACCTAAATTTTGCCTTCCTACTTGTGTCCTGGGAAAAGGCCCAAAAATAGGTTAAAGGGGACATAAGGAGTAGTAGAAAAGAATGGTTAACAGCACTTAATATATATTTGTTGTTGAATGTAAATAAAAATTAGACAAAAACTTTTCAGGATTTTTCTCTGGAAATTTGGCCGTAAACTCATAATGTTTCTCCTCCTGTTCTGATATGAAGATAACTTTTTTCTTGAGACATTTTTATTGTCTCATTTCAAAAAGTAAAGGACAGACTGTTACTGGGAAGCGTTCCCAATCCAAACCCCAACAGAGGGTTCTCGGACTTCGCTCAAGACAGAATTTGGGGCAAGTCCATAGAGTAAAGTGAAAGTAAGTTTACCAAGAAAGTGGAGGAATAAAGGAATGCTCTCCACAGGCATAGCAGCGGTGTGGGCTACTCGGCAGAGCATACCTATAGTTATTTCTTGATTATACGGTAAACAAGTGGTGGATCATTCATGAGTTTTCTGGTACAAGGAAGGCCAATTCCCAGAACTTAGGGTTTCTCCCCTTTTTAGACCATGCAGGATAACTTCCTGATGTTGCCATGGCATTGGGAAACTGTCATGACACTGGTGGGAGTGTCTCTTAGCATGCTAATGCATTATAATTTGTGTATAATGAGCAATGAGGATGACCAGAGGTCACTTTTGTGGCCGTCTTGGTTTAGGTAGGTTTTGACTGGCTTCACCGCATTCTGTTTTATCAGCAAGGTCACTGTGACCTGTATCTCATGTTGACCTCCTATCTCACTCTATAGCTAAGAATGCCATGCCTAACCTAACCTTCTGGGAATGCAGCCCAGTAGGTATCAGCCTCATTTTACCCAGCCCCTATTCAAGATGGAGCTGCTCTGGTTCAAATGCCTCTAACATATTTCCCTCTTTCCTTTTACAAGGGGATCCTTAATCCTAAGGGCTGTAGAGGGATGAAGATCCATCTTCTGTAACTTCTTCAGGCTGAATAGGGACAATGATATTGCTGCCTAACTATTAGTGTCTTTTGTATTCAGGTTAGAGAGAAGCTTGGTCACAAAGCATCAGTATGTCGAGGGCCATACTCTTGATTTCCCACAGAAGGTAATATCTGAAGGATTAATAAGTGTTCAGTTTAAGAAAACATTCAGTAACTTTATCCTGCATTCCTACACGGAGTACATAAGCAATATATTCCATGAGAGTAGAGCAAAACAAGCAAAACTATCCTAAGTAAACTAACAATGCTTTTTGTGAAGTGGGCAACTGGTTGGAACCATGAGGATAGGGGGTCACTAACTGATTCCAATACTTGGCCAGAGTTAGAATACTGATTGAGATTTTTATATCACCCATCCATCTTTATTTCTTCTGAGCTGCAGTCAGAGATCACTGGTTGGTTCACAGGAATAAGACGGGTCAGTCTAAATCGCAGAAAAAAAACCTAAAAACTGATGGGACTAGAACCTAACAACAGGTGTACCATAGTTTTTGAAACATAACTTTTCTATCTTCAATCCTCATTTGTACTAAAAACAAATCATAGTAGAACTGATTTGTTTGCAAAAATAAGCTTTAGTCTCATACTTTGTCTGATTATAAATGAAGTGTGGCAAGAATAATTAGTTTTCACATAAGTTCTTTTTATGTTAACTTTGATGAAACTTTATTCGATAAAGAATCTCAGATAAGACATTTTTTTAAAAAAAATCCTTGAGCCAGCCATGGTTTTGTACCATCAAATACCTATGAGTTCAGTAAATTCCCCTCTCTTGAGGTCCCAAGATAATTTGGGGCTCCTGGGCCTGTCAGAAAATTACATTCTTCACTTACTACAGGTCAGGAACCCTGTACAGGGATGGCATAGACAAGGTATGAGGCCAGTTTTCCCAAGGAACTTTTATTGGCTCTGTACGTCAAGTTTGATTCCTTAAAAGAAAGCATGCTATTCCAGTCAAATACTTGGTTTAAAAAAATAGTTTATCCAATTATGTTCTGTTACAAAAGAAAGCGTTCTTTTTGCACTTTTGCAAATAACTATGTTGCTCTAAATTAAGAATACTCACAAATAGTTTCCAAATTCTGGAGAAATTAGATAGAGAGAAAATATGCTCTCAAATTTTGTTTACAGGAGTATACTTAATTGCCACAAGCTGTAGATAGCTCAAGAGAAAAGTTTTATTGACTTGGGAAAACAAAGCAAAGAATTAGCAATGTTTTAAGCAAAAGTCATAAAAGGATTATTTCAGTCTTAGTTCGGTCCATACAGTTAACTCCTGTTCTGTTTGATATTCCTGAATATTTCAGCTCTCTGTGAGAATCCTGAAAGTTTTCTCTTCTATACTAATGTCACAATCTCCAAAGTTATCAGAAACCTGCATTCAAGAGCACTTGTCAAAGTCCTATTGCTGATTATATGGCACCTTTAAAAGAGGATCAAAACAAGACAGCAGTTGTCTGTGAATGACAAAAAGTCTTAGGCAAGCCACAGTGAGACATGATTGACAAGGAAATTTGGTTACCTCTGTGGCACACAATAATTTTATGTAATAAATTTAATTACTAATAACACATTAAGTCATATTAGATTTATAGGAATTTCCTGTAATTTGGGGACGTATACCAATAACACATTTATACAAATACAGCCCATAGAGATCAAAATACAATTTTATATTTTATAATGCTTCCTGTATGATTTATATAGATTTCTATACCACATTAAGCCAGATATGTCTCTTCTGGACTTCAGGGGACCTAATATAAAAAGATTAATTAGATCAGAAAAAGACATAATTTGTCATTTGATTTTGGAAACTTTGTCAAATATCAAGGTTTAAACCCTTGATATTACAAAAATAGAATCTCAGGTCACCACAAGTCATTCATTTAGTCAAAATAATAGCTCAAAAATTTTGAAAAGACAAAAACCTTTACTCATTAATGGAGGGAAGACAGCTTTCCAAACAATGTCTCTTTTCCTTCCCTTCTTTTTTCTGTAGTTTATTCAAAAGGCAAACAAAATCTTTCATTTTAAAAAATATTACATGAAAATCTTATTCAAGAGAGAAAGCCAGATTTTACCCTTTGTGTTAGTGTACCATTAAAGTAAATCACTATTCTTTAAAAAACCTTATAGACAAATCTATTCAATCTTAAGCAGTTAGACCAAAAGGTAAGATTCCCATAAACCTTTTTAAATCCTTCACAAATTTTTGTTAAAGAGCAGATCACTGCTCTAAGAACACCCTGTTGTGCTTTTATTCCAATGTTCAGTTTACAGAAAAACTGAATAAGAACCCTTTAACTTTAGCCAATATGTTTACACAGAATTTCTTTTACAAGATTAATTTTTCATAAATCTTCCACAATTTGCTCAAACTTTCAGCTTTAGCTTAACTTAAAACAACCCCTTAGCCTTCTAAACTAGGCTTAAAAAATTTCACATTCCCTTGCCTTCTTATAATCTTTACCAAAAACACATTTCACTTTCCTTATATACCTTGCATGTTAAAACTGTTTTTCCAGTAGTCTCAATTATGTTACAATGTTAACTCTTAGCAACTTTTATTTTTGCTGAAAAATCTGGTAAGTAAGTGATTTTGTTTATGTACTAGTTGTGAAACCTAGGACACCAGAAAGAAGTACAAGATAAGGTCTGATTCTTTCCAGCATAGCCAAGGGGCACAGTTAATTCTACATATCCCTAGGCCTTTTCTAGAATCTAATGGCTCTAAAGCAGGCATACCAAAGAATTTTAAAAGCTCAAATAAGCAGTTTATGACCTTAAAGCATATAGCAAACCAAATATCTGATCTGCTTAATTTAGACCAAATGTCTAAATTTGCAAGACTTTTTTTTTTGAGACAGAGTTTCGCTCTTGTTACCCATGCTGGAGTGCAATGGTGCAATCTCAGCTCACCACAACCTCCGTCTCCTGGGTTCAGGCAATTCTCCTGCCTCAGCCTCCTGAGTAGCTGGGAGTACAGGCACGCGCCACTGTGCCCAACTAATTTTTTGTATTTTTAGTAGAGACGGGGTTTCACCTTGTTGACCAGGATGGTCTCGATCTCTTGACCTCGTGATCCACCCGCCTCGGCCTCCCAAAGTGCTGGGATTACAGGTGTGAGCCACCGTGCCCAGCCAAGACCTTTAAAAAAAATTTTGCCAATAATCTTTAAAACTGTCTTTGTTTCCCAAAGCTTACTAGAGTCATATGAACTAAAAAGCATTATAGATTTTATTTTTCTGACGAAATATTTTATTTAAGTGCTTATTATTTTTAAACCAAATAATCAGAGCTCTTTCATATGTAAACATTACAGACACAACACATAGAAATACACAACAGATAGAAGATCCAGTAGTTCTAAGATTTTTTATTTGTCAATTTTTAAGGTTCTTAATTGAATTACTGACTTCAGGGAGGAGCCCTTTGAGGAACAAGGCCAAGAAATCATGCAATTTCTAGAGCCAAATAAGCAGGTACAGCTGGAAGGCAAAACAGATTCCAAAAAATTAAGGATCCCATTTTTATACTAGATCTTGGATCCCAAAAAAGAGAAAATCAGCCCATCTCCTATAGGACTCTTATCTCTCAGTGCGGCAATGGGGGACACTTCCACATCTTCCAGGTGGACAAGAGTATACTTCTCTGATCCAAACATGCAAAGAGCTGAGTATCCCCCCATGACTTCCATTAGCCATCCCTAAAAGTATGCTTCCTACATAGTTATTACACAACAAAGCTCTCTCATAATGAGAAGCAATTTCTGATACCCATAAGAGTCAAAACAGTCAGATAACACAATGCAAAACAGAACACAGCATTAGATTTTGAGAGGGATTTATTTATCTGCTTTCAATTTCCTTTTAAATCCTTTACAAATTTTTGTTAAAGAGCAGATCTTTAACAAAAGCAGGTCCTCTGTTTCATAAGGAAAACAGGTTTTGTTTTTTTTTCCAAAATAAGTTCTGTAGGAACTCCTCTGTTTTTCCCAAGGAGTCCCAAGCTGTTAGAAATTAACTTAGATCCTCTCATGTGTATTGAGAGTGGCAAGAAGACAAAATGGAGAAAAACAATTGTATTCATCCAATTTCACACTGCTGATAAAGACATATCTGAGACTGGACAATTTACAAAAGAAAGAAGTTTAATGGAGTTACATTTCCACATGGCTAGGAAGGCCTCACAATCATGGTGGAAGGCAAGGAGGAGCAGGCAAAGTGAGAGAGCTTGTGCAGGGAAACTCCCATTTTTAAAATCATCAGATCTCACAACACTTATTCACTGTCACTAGAATAACACAGCAAAGACCGACCCCCGTAATTCAGTTATGTCCCACTGTGGCCCTCCCATAACACTTGGGAACTGTGGGAGCTACAAGATGAGATTTGGGTGGGGACACAGCCAAATCTTATCAACAATTTAGTACACTGAGAAACAAAGCCTTTTTTCTTCAGAAAAATAGTATCCAAGAAGAGAATAAACATAAAGACATTTTAAGTAAACATATAGCTTAGATATATGCTTTTTTGTTTTTTTTTTTGAGATGGAGTCTCATTCTGTCACCAGGCTGGAGTGCAGTGGCATGATCTCAGCTCACTGCAACCTCCATCTCCCAGGTTCAAGCAATTCTCTTGCCTCAGCCTCCTGAGTAGCTGGGACTACAGGTGCAGACCACCACACCCATCTAATTTTTTGTATTTTTAGTAGAGACAGGGTTTCACCATGTTAGCCAGAATGGTCTCAATCTCCTGACCTTATGATCTGCCTCCCTCGGCTTCCCAGAGTGCTGGGATTACAGGTGTGAGCCACTGTGCCGGATATCTGCTTTTAGTTAAATCTGACTTTTAACGACAGCACTTTAAAAGTCCTTTTAAATCTCTTATTACCTGACTTTAGCCAGGCCAAACAATTTTTTCGGCTTTTAAACTCTACCAAAGGTAACCTCCCAGGTGAAACCAGTAAGACTTCACTAAGGTTATGACTTAACCACAAGTGTACAAATATTTTTAAAGAGATAGTTTGCAGTTTTTACAAGATTTAGAGTCTACAAGGTAGCTCAGAGAAAGGAAGATTCAAGAAGGGAAGATAGAAGTCGTTATCAACAAATGGCAAAGATCACATAAATATCAACCAGAAAGTATGCATTTCCTAAACCAGAAATTGAACCTGAACCCGGACTGCCATTGTGAAAAGGTAAAGCCTTAGCTACTAAGCTACAGCTCTGGGCAGTTTTTATTGCCCTTCTCAGAAAGAGCCTAGAGCAGCCAATTTTGAGGCAACAAAGGCTTTAACTGATAAAACAGTATTTAGAGCTAACTATGTCATAAACTCCAAAATTTGAAAGTACTCCACGTGGTTACAAGGTCAAGCTCCCAAGGATATAAAACAAGATGAGAGGGAACCCCATCCAGTTTTTGTTGTTGTTATTGTTGGTTGGTTTGTTTGTTTTAGGGACCTGCAGCAAAGTTTGTAACTGACCAGTTTGCCAGGCTGGCTTGAACAACACACTTAAGCCTGCTCTATCCCAAGGTGCCTCCCTGTGTTCCATCTCAAGGTACCTCCCTTTATGACAGAATGATATAGAAAATCAAATTCTCCAAAGCACAGAATACACCGGATTTGCTGCAGTGTAAGATTAGCCTCACAAATCATTTTACTCATTAATCAAAACAGTGCAAGAGATAGTGATTTCTACCATTCCTACAACCAGTTTGGACAGAGAGAGAGGAAAGGAAAGGGATCAAAGTGTTGCTTACAGTGGGGTGGGGAAGGCAAGGAGCTCAGGGAGACCGGAGAAAGACCCACCTATTGCAGGGACATTGAATCCAAAGTTCAGGTGGCCACTTGTCAGTAGTGAAGGGTCTTTTCTAGCAGTCCTGTCAGCTCTCAAGTTGTCCCCCTATGGGGAGAAAAAAGCTCCCCATGTCTGGTGATCCTGTGCACACCTAATCCTGTCACTCATAGCTGCCAGCAAAGAGTGCAAGGAAGATTAGTCCAAAGAAAATAGCAGTTAATATACCATAGTGCCAAACCCACTTTTAAACAAGAGGGACTTTACTGAGAGGAGCCTCTAACCCCCTAAATCTTAGGAAGGTCTCTTACCTTTCTACATTGGGCCTCAGACCTAAGTTCTATCAAATATTCTTTCTTTTTATTAGTAGGGGCCTTAACCCTTGCTGTCTTATGAGAGACTCTCCTCAGTTGGACTCTAACCCAATCCAATCCTTCACCTGGGCAAGACATACGCCCCCTCTGCCCTTATCCAAAGTCGGCCAACTGGCAGTGCTGCAGTCTGTTTCCTTTGGGTCCAGACGGTTCTCTTCAGTATAGTCCCTTCATGGTTTCCAGGAAGATGTTACTGGAAAGGGGTCCCAATCCAGACCCCAAGAGAGGGTTCTTAGACCTTGCTCAAGAAAGGATTCAGGGTGAGTCCATAAAGTGAAAGCACATTTACTAAGAAAGTAAAGGAATAAAGGAATAGCTTCTCCATAGGCAGAGCAACAGTATGGCTACTTGACTGAGTATACTTATAGTTACTTCTTGATTATATGCTAAGCGGGGTGGATTATTCGTGAGTTTTCTGAGAAAGGGTTGGGAAATAAGAGTTCCACTTCTTTTTAGACCATATAGGGTAACTTACTAATGTTACTGTGCCATTTGTAAGCTGTCATGACACTGGTGGGAGTGTCTCTTAGCATGCTAATACATTATAATTCATGTATAATGAGCAATGAGGATGACCAGAGGTCACTTTTGTGGCCATCTTGGTTTAAGTGGGTTTTGACCGGCTTCTTTACTGCATTCTGTTTTATAGGCAAGGTCATTGTGACCTGTATCTTGTGCTGACCTCCTATCTCACTCTATGGCTAAGAATTCCTTCTGGGAATGCAACCCAGTAGGTCTCAGCCACATTTTACCCAGCCCCTATTCAAGATGGAGCTGCTCTGGTTCAAATGGCTCCAACAAGACCAATCTTTAAACATTAATGCAGTGCCACATTTTTGTTCCCAGGACAAGTCAAGAATCTGCAAGGGTAGCAAGTATTGCTAGCAATATCCGCATACCTTTGCTTTAAACTGCTTTGTGTATCTTGGTAGGGGCACATCTACAATTTTTGATTTTCCTGTAGCTCTCACTCTTTCTGTCAACATACAGTATCTACAGATTCTCCTACAAGGACTGGAAGGACTGGATTTTGAGGAAATTATATGAAATATTAAATTTCTTACTTAAAAAGACGGAGAAAAACTCATCCAACTTTCTCAGTGCAAGATAGCCTTGTGCATGTCTACATGGGAGGAGAGGGAAGGATGTGGGGAATATGATAATTCTACCTTGGATTTCTGAAAGACTTGTATTCTAAAACTTTTAAGTACTTTCATATGTTTTATCTCATTTGTATTGTCAAAACGTTTCTGATTACATTGTGTGAGACTATGATTCATTATTTTGCACATTAGGAATTAAAACCCAGGGAAGTGATCAAACTTGCTGAAGATTACATATAAATGAGGGAGAGAGGAATGAAGGGAGGAGGGGGAGAGAAAGAGTAAGAAAGAGAAAGAGAGAGAACTAGAATAGTAGTTGCCAATGTAGAATCTTATCTAATAAATTAGAGTCTGGTGAATTTTCTCTGGATTCATTAAGAAAAGGAGCTAAAAAGGGTTTAAGGCAAGGTTCCGAAACTTGGCTGCATATTGGAATTACCTTAGGAGCTTTAACCATAAATCTCAATACCTGGTTCCTATTCCCAGAGTCTGATTCTGATTTAATTGGTTTGAGGTGCATCCCAGGCAATGGGATTTTTTTAAAAGCTCCTCGAGTAGAACCACTGGTTTAAGTCTTGGCTGTTAGAGTCTAGGAAAAGAATAGTACAAAATCTGCTACATCCATTTTAATATGCATATGACCTTTTAAATTTGAAAACTAGAAAGCAATTTACAAAAAAAATAGAACAATTGAAAATTTAAGATTTGAAAAAGTAGATAAATTGCAGAAGGATGGTAAGAAAGCTGTACTGAAGCCTCGTTGAGATTTTCTGTAAACTCAGATGTCTGGAAATATTTATATTCCTGTGGGATATTCAGAAATATGAGTGGTATTGTTATGATATTGATGTTACATAGAATGAAGTCCACAAGGAGAGGTCATTCAAAAATGTCATAATCTGAGGAATAATAATGATAATAGTAATTATTATCGGAATATTTTTATTATTAGAGCTATCATAGGAATAATTAGTAACAGCTAATGCTTACTATATACTAGGTGTTGTTCTAAGTGCATTATTGTGTAAACTTGATTAATTCTTGCAATGGTTCTTTATGTTAGATAATATTGCAAACCCAATTTACAGATGAGAAAATTGAGGATGAGAGAATCGGTAATTTGCTCAAGAGTACACAGCTAATTATAATAGTAGGAGAGATGGGTATACTGGATTTCGGAAATGGGCTGAGCTATGCTTCTGAGACTTGTAATAAAACTGGAAAGCAAGCTGAAACCTAGGAGTCTGAATAATAAATATGCCCTTATTATGGCAGATATAAAAGACCAGAGGGAAAGAAGCGAGTGAGTCCAGCATTTCGCGCACGCGTGCAAGTTCAGATCAGAAGGGCAGCACCAAGCCAGGAGGCTGTTGGGCTTCAGTGTGGCCCTCTTAAGATAACAAGCTAGCTACAGTAGAATTGCAAACTTCAACTTAGGAAAATACACACCCCTGCACACACACCTCATACCCACAACCACACTTGTGCACACACTGCTCCTGCACTTTTTGTTCACTGAATTGGTTTCCCCAATTTACTTAACATTTAGCAAATCTTTGGGCACTCTCATTTTATTGTTCTTGTGCTAAGAAGAAAGGAGTTTTAGCTACTCTTAAACGCTAATACATTGAAGGAAAGCCACACTCTCTTCAGACGGCTGTTGGTGGGGCAGTAATAACCAAAAAGGGAACCTTGATATGTAGCACAGAGTTGGAATCCTTGGTCTGAAAAGTAATTATGTTATACAAATGAATTCTTGCTATAAGAGGCACTTTTAGTTACTACCACTGAAGAACAATTTTGCATTCTTATTAATTCTCACTAGAATCCTCTGATGTTAAGCAGGCAGGATTATCTCAGCTGCATAGGTTAGTAAAGCAAGACTTTAATAGATTGAGATAAATCCACCCCTAACTCTGAAACTGGTTCTTTTATTCTTTCTCCTTTACTGCAGTTAGATGGAGATGATACATTAACTTTGTTCCTGGGAGTTCCAGCTTGGCTTTCTCCCAGGTCGGCAATATAATGCCTTTAACAAGCAACAATGAAGCCTGTTAGACTCCAGACCTTCACCTTGACTTTAGGCCAGGAGAGCCCTCTTTGAAGCCATTACTCTTGTTTTAATGATTGTACTTTGTCTTTCATTCTGAACACTAGTTCTTTAGGAAGATTGTTTTCTCTCTGTCTTTTTTTGTTACCCTCAGCCAATTTTCTGTTTTGTATTTCTGCTTGCAAACTTTTCTGGCTTGTAGCCTTTCTTCCTTTGCATGTTCTTATCATAAAATAACTAAAGCTTAATTCATTCAGTTTGGAAAATAGAAAATAGAGGAAACAATTATTCATAGTAACCATCATTACTGTTGCTGTAACATTCTAATAAAGTTCTCTTTGGGATTCCCCGACACAGGTGATTTTCCCTGTCAATTTCATTGTCCTTTTGTGGTATATACATTATTAAAATGTGCCTTTTTACTTAACCCAGTAATACTAAAAATTGCCATTTATGAAAAATTTTTGTGAACATAAATTTAACAAATGTATATCATCGTCCAACCATATAAAAATAATTTGAAACATACCTCCTCTTGATGAAAATTTAAGTTTTTCTTCTATTTTAAATTTTTTATTTCAGAAAATTTCAAATATATACAAAAGCAGCAAAAATAGTGGAATAACTTCCCATGTATATCCCCTGAACTCTGAAATTTTGAAAACATGGTTGGTCTTGTTTTATTTACATCTCCACCTATTTCTTCTCCTTCAAGTCCATGAATTATTTTAAAGCAAATCTCTATTTATGTTTTCGAAAAATTAAATAAGTGTTACAATTTTGTGTGTGTGTTCAGAAACATCTTCCTTTAAAAAAAAAAAAACACATAATTGACTCTTGGGAGAGAAGTTACAGAGTCAAAATTATGAAAGCCATTTGGGCTCTCAATTTTCATAGTATGAAGTTATTTTCCATAAATGTAGACATTTAGAGTCCTTGTCAGTCTTATAAGAGTGGTCTTTATAAATAAACTCTTTAGAGCATAAACAGTAGTTTTCAAATCTTTTTTCTGCTTGGTGTGGTGGCTCACACTTATAATCTCTGCAATTTGGGAGGCTGAGGTGGGAGGATCATTTGAAGCCAGGAATTTCAGACCAGCCTGGGCAACATGGCAAGGCCCCATCTCTACAAAAAAAAAAAATTAGACACATGTGGTGGCACCCACCTGTGGCCTGGGAGATTAAGACTACAGTGAGCCAAGATCACAACACTGCGCTCTAGCCTGGACGAGAGAGTGAGACCTCAGCTCAAAAAATTTTAAAATAAAATAAATAAATAATCATTTTTCTTAAATATATTGGCAAAAAATGCACCTTGTTTTATTTTAAAGTATTCTTAAAATTACTAGTTAGGATAAATATCTTTCATCTTAATCCACATGCTTCCATATTTGTTAAACATCTTGTTTTGGTGAACTGGTTTTCTTTTGTTTTGCACATTTGTTGACTATTTATTTATTGGCATATTAGTGGTTTTCTTATTACTATAAAAATACTATTTTTATATTTGTTTATAGATTGATGTTTCACTGTGATTTTTTTTTCTGTTGGAAGATAGTTTTTTTGTTTAAGCTTAGGAAGTTATCATGAACCCAATAAAATTTATAATGTTAATTTTTTATGTCTCTTAAAACATCTAGCTTTTTTCCCCAACTAAAATTTATTTTGTGTACAGGTGAATCAAAGATAATTCTTATTACCAAACAAGTATTCCATTGCCTAAATTCCATTTGATGAATAATCTATCTTAGTAGTTCTCAACTCTAGCTGTACATTAAGTATCTCCTGGAAAGCATTTCCTTGATTGAAGCTGATATGTGAAGTCATAATCTATGATGTTTTACAATCATCATAATCTCTAAGAGGAGTGGTGTGTTTATCCGTTTTTATGCTTCTAATAAAGATGTACCTGAGACTGGGCAATTTACAAAAGAAAGAGGTTTAATAAACTTACAGTTCCAAATGGCTGGAAAGACCTTACAACCATGGCAGAAGGCAAGGAGGAGCAAGTCACATCTTATGTAGATGATGGCAGGCAAAGAGAGAGAACTCTCTTGTTCTGGAAAGCTCCTATTTATAAAACTGTCAGATCTTATGAGACTTATTCACTGTCACGAGCATAGGAAAGACCTGCCCCCATGTTTCAATTACTTCCCACTTGTTGCCCTCCACAACACATGGGAATTCAAGATGAGATTTGGGTGGGGACACAATCATTCCACCCGTGGCCCCTCCCAAATCTCATGTCCTCACATTTCAAAACCAATATTGCCTTCCCAACAGTCCCCCAAAATCTTAACTCATGTCAGCATTTACTCAAAAGTCCACAGTTCAATATCTCATCTGAGACAAAGTAAGTCACTTCCACCTAGGAGCCTCTAAAATCAAAAGCAAGTTAGTTACTTCTTAGATGCAATGGGGGAATAGACATTGGGCAAATACAGCTGTTCCACAGGGAGAAATTGTCCAAAACAAATGAGGTATAGGCCCCATGCAAGTCCAAAATCCAGCAGGACAGTCAAATCTTCAAAGCTCTAAAATAATCTTTGATTCCATGTTGCACATCCAGGTCATGCTGATGCAAGAGGTAGGTTCCCGTGGTCTTGAGCAGCTCTGCCAATGTGGCTTGGCAGGGTACAGCCCCCCCCGGCTGCTTTTGAGGGTTGGTGTTGAGTGTCTGCAGCTTGCCCAGACACATGGTGCAAGCTGTTGATGGATCTACCATTCTGGGGTTTAGAGGATATTAGCCCTCTTTTCACAGCTCCACTAGGTGGTGCCCCAGTAGGGACTCTGTGTGGAGGGTCTGACCCCATATTTCCCTTCTGCACTGCCCTAGCAGAGGTTCTCCACGAGGGCTCAGACCCTGCAGCAAACTTTTGCCTGGGCATCCAGGTATTTCCATACATCCTCTGAAATCTAGGCAGAGGTTCCCATACTGCAATTCTTGACTTCCATGCACCCAGAGTCTCAACACCACATGGAAGCTGCCAAGGCTTGGGGCTTCCACCCTCTGAAGCAACAACCTGAGCTGTACCTTGGCCCCTTTTAGTCACAGCTGGAGCAGCTGAGACACAGGGCACCAAGTCCCTAGACTGCACATAGCAGAAGGACCCTGGTCCCAGTCCATGAAACCTTTTTTTTCTTCCTCAACCTTTGGGTCTGTGATGGGAGGGCTGCCACAAAGGTTTCTGACATGTCATGGAGACATTTTCCCCATTGGTGATTAACATTCAGCTTCTTGTTACTTATGTGCATTTCTGCAGCTGGCTTGAATTTCTCCTCAGAAAATGGAATTTTCTTTTCTATCATATTATCAGGCTGCAAATTTTCTAAATTTTAAGCTATTTCCCTTTTAAAACTGAATGTTTTTAACAGCACCCTGGTCACCTCTTGAATGCTTTGTTGCTTAGAAATTTCTTTAGCCAGATACCCTAAATCATCTCCCTCAAGTTCAAATTTCCACAAATCTCTAGGGCAGGGACAAATGCCACCAGTCTCTTTGCTAAAACATAGCAAGAGTCACCTTTGCTCCAGTTTCCAACAAGTTCTTCATCTCCATCTGAGACTACCTCACCCTGGATTTTATTGTCCATATCATTATCAGCATTTTTGACAAATCCATTCAACAAGTCTCTAGGAAGTTCCAAACTTTCCTACATTTGCCTGTCTTCTGAGCCCTCCAAACAGTTCCAATTTCTGCCTGTTACCCAGTTCCAAAGTCACTTCCACATTTTTGGTTATTTTTTTCAGCAGCTCCCCACTCCTAGTACCAATTTATAAGTCCATTTTCATGCTGCTGGTAAAGACAGACCTGAGACTGGGCAGTTTACAAAAGAAATAGGTTTACTGGACTTACAGTTCCAAGCGGCTGGGGAGGCCTCCCAATCATGGTGGAAGGCAAGGAGGAACAAGTCACATCTTACGTGGATGGCAGCAGGCAAAGAGAGAGAGCTTGTGCAGGGAAGCTCCCCCTTATAAAACCATCAGATTTCGTGAGACTTATTCACTATCATAAGAACAGTATGGGAAAGACCTGGCCCTATGATTCAATTACCTCCCATTGGGTTCCCTCCCACAGCACATGGGAATTCAAGATGAGATTTGGATGGGGACATAGCCAAACGATATGAAGTGGGAAATGAACATCAGCATTAATATTTTTTTAAAAAACCTTCCTAGGAGATTCTAATGTGCTTTCTGGTTTGAGAACCACTGCTCTGCTTATATTACGCTGACTTCTTTATATTAAAGTCCTAAATATGTGTATTTTTTCTGAATATTTATATGTTCTATTAATCTTTCTCTCTGTTTTTCAGTCTCTCTCTCTCTCTGTGTGTGTGTGTGTGTGTATGTGTGTGTGTTTGTGTGTGTGTGTGTGTGTGTATATATATATATATATATATATATATATATATATATATATATATAGGCTTTGTAAGACATTTATGCCTGATACAGTCCTCTCCATACCAAACTTTGCTTTGTTTTTTAGAATGAGAGATTACTGCATATTACCAGTTCCTTTTCTCTTCTTGTTGGAGCACTAAGTTTATAATCAACTATAAAATCCCTCTCTCAACTCCTCTTTTCAGTGCTCTCTTTCATACTGCTCTCAAAGATCATAGAAGAGCTCCCTAAATGCATTTTCTCCCCATCTTCACCAACCAGAACCACCTGCTCTCTGGCCACTATGCTGCAGCTATTCTCTCTACGATGAGTGACTTCCATGTTGTCTGTATCTACTGCTTATTGTTTTCCTGACTTCTCATCAGCTTTCAGTTCAGCTGTCATCCATGCTCCTCTCATTTGCTTCACAACAGCATGAACTCTTGGTTCTCCTTTTACTTCTCTAGTTGTTCCTTTGTAGGCTCTTTGCGAGTATCCTCCTGGGTCCCAACTCCTTTTCCTGCATGTAGCCCTTATCCATTGGAAGTCCATGCGTTCTGTCCCAGGCCCTGTTTTCCTCTTTTTTTTTTCCTTTTTGTTCATTTTTCCTTTCTCTTGTATTCACTTTCAAGCTTTCGATATTATCTAATGACTCCCATATATTTATCTCTGGTCCAGACTTCCCTTATGAATCCTAAGAACTGTACAACCAAGTGCTTATTTCTAATATTCTACTTAAAAGTCACACAGGCATCTCAAATCAAAATGTCCAGAACAATGTCCTCACCATCTTCTTCTCTTCTTTGATTGCTTCTTCTCCTTCTTACCTTCTGCAATGACTGTGTCCTGTTGCTTCAATCTCCTGAAGGTTTCCAATTCATTTTTTTTATTTTTACTCTCACTGCTGGAATACAAAAAATAATTATGAAATTACTAATTTCACAGTTTATATTCTCATATATATTTATCACCTGCAATTCATTATTCAACGACTGTAAAAATAATACTAGTTTTGCTTTTCATTTTGAAATGATTAGAAATTCACAAGTAGCTGCAAAAATAGTACAGAATCCAGTTGAACAATTACCCATTTTCCCCAATGGGAACATCTAAATAACTGTAGCAAATTATTCAAATTATGAAACTGACAATGGCACAGAATAATTAACTAGACCATAGAGCTTCCTGGGATTTCAGGTTTTGCATGCACACATCATCTTGTTCCTCTTTGTGCATAGTTTTATTACATTTATAGATTCATATAATTATCACCACGGTCAAGACACAAAATCGTCTGTCACCGTAAAGGAACTCTCTCATGCTACGCCTTCAAAGTCACACCTTCTCCCTGATCCTACTGGTAAACACTGGTCTATTTTCTCTCTCTAATTTTCCCATTTTGGAAATATACAGATGGAACCATACAGCATGTAATCTTTGGAGACTGGCTTTTTCACTCAGCATAAACTCCTTAAGTTCTGTCCAAGTGTTACATGTGGCAGTAATTTGTTCCTTCTTATTGCTTGTGCCTGTGTCCACTTCTAGCTAGTCAGCTCCCACTCATCATTTGCTTAAATATTGTTTACTTGGAGAAACTTTTTTTTACTTTCTTTCTAATACACCTTTTTTATAGCACCTGGTACTTCTCCTTCATAGTAAAACATATTTAATAATTTTTATGATTAATTATTTAACATCTGAGTGAAAAACTTGGAATAAGGGTGAATCCCCAAGGAATGATGTGAGATAAACTAACTAGATTGCAGAAGTGGAAGAAGTAGAGCTGTCTTGAATGGACAGTTCAGTTACAGAGTAAAATTCTGACAAGAATTAGCAACTCAGGTTTTCAGTATTGTTGGCAGAACACAGAGGCAATGGGTTCTGGGGTATGAATGAAGTGGGAATGAAGTACAGTGGAGAAGGTTGGTGGTCAGTAAAGAGGCATTCAGCCACTGTAGTTGCATTTATCTGGGAGGCTTTTACATTAACAGCAAGAGCTCAGTAATCAGAGTATAGAGCAAAATTTCAGTATCACTTAGGATAGACGACAGAAGGCCCCATCCACTTGTGTGGCATTCTGGTGCGGCGTCCAGATTCGAGAGGGTTTCATTAATAGGCATGAGTAAGTGGGCAGATTTTGGGAAGTGGATCAACACTACATCTTCCTAAATTAGGAAATATGTAAGATAAATAGGATGAAGAGGACTGAGACTGCTGATCTCCATATTGCCCGCATCAGGACTGGTTCAGAAACTGGGTGGAAATTAGCCAGCATATAAGTGATGTCAATGGAATCAGTACAAGAAACTGAAAATTTGATAGGTGGAAGAAATCAGGCAGGTGTTGATACATTTTCCCTGACAAATACCATACTACTATCTAGCATTCTTTCCATTTCTATACCTTACCTTACAGCATTGTGCTGTTTGATTTATCTGGTTTAATTCTCCCTTCCTCAACGTAATTGTTAAATTCAGGTATCTACTGGCAGCTGTACTATTTCTGCTGCCAAATGAAGTATAAGAAGTTTTAAATCCCATATTCACTTTTTGATTACTTAACTCCCTCTCTGTACATAAAAATGAGTATATTTATATCCATAAATATTTAGATAGAAAGTTTACTGTTTCATTTGTTATTTTTGGTTAAACATCTTTACCTGATTGATACAGCTATGTGAATATTTCCCAACTGGAAAGGCAGATGAAGAAGGAAGGGAAGAAAAGGGAGACTAACACACGTTGATGATCTGCAATGGCTCTGGTAATGTTCTAGGTATTTTACAGAAATTATGCTGTGTAGCTCTCAACAATCCTGGTAGATAGATAGCAGCAGCAGCACTTTATATATGGGAAAACAGAGGTTCACAAAGTTAAAATACCTTACGCAAAGTCATAATGAATGACAGAAATGAGATTCAAGCAGAAGCCAAACTCCAAAGACCTGTCTCTTACCATTATAGCATCGGAAATTGTATGCAGGGTAGGGGTAGGAATAGATACCTATCAGATTCTTGGGCTGCCATGGTATGGATGGGAACATACAGATGAAAGGAACCCTCTAAAATCTGGGAACTCTTGGAGGGACAAGGAGAGGTAGCATAACTGGCTGAGGGTACTAATTGATTGGCGTGCCCGTTTTCCAGTTGATAGACTTCCTGCTGCTCTCTGAAGTTCTTTATTACCCTTAGGAGACATGCATGTTTCCTGCGCCTTAAACTAAGAAGGCAAGGAATGACAAAGTCAGGTGACACGCTTCCGGATGCTAAATGAATCACCCACAAAACCAGAACTAGAGCTTCAAACCTCTCACTCTGTTATTACAGCGTTAAGTCAGGGCTGACTCCACTTCCCTGAATTCCTGGGCTGCTCAGCTCTGAACAATGCTGACCTACTCCCTAGGGAGGGGAACCTGCCCTTGGATCCTGGCTGTGCAGCATGAGGCAGGAGGTTGTGTGTTCCCAGAGGTGTCTTTTTCCTCTTGCCAGGAGTTTGCTATTGTTTACTGAGAATTACATTCTGCATCTAGAACTTTTACATTGACGCACCCTGTACAGCACAGCACTGAGGTAAACAGCAGCTGAGTTAATTTTCTGATAGTGAAATCTCCTGTTCATATCTCTCTGTCTGGCTGGGTCTGGGACTCATTTATCAGAGAATGAGAAAGTGTGTGTGTGTATATGTGTTCCTACAGCCTATTGTAGCCTGTCCTCCTTCAGTCCTCCTCAGCTTGGTCCCTCCTCTCTGCCAGAGGGCAGTGTGTTAGACAGGCTGGAAGAGTGGCCAGAAAACAAAGCAGATCTCCTCACTTGTGGGGGGAGACTTCCACAAGAGTTTTGGAGAACCCAAAATCTTCCCTTAGAAGGAAAAACCCAGCAGGCGGAGTACCAAAGAAGACAACTGATCCTTGGAAATGCCAGGTCACTGACAGCAGTAGGGACAAGGTATTTGAAAGAAGCCCCAAGCCGTCTTCTGATGCGGTAATCAGGTAGGAAAAGGAGACAGGGATGGATCAGAGATCATCCTATGCTGAGCGGGGGTGGTGGTGTGTGTTCTTGGCTTTTCTCTCTCATTGATAGCCCTTATTCTGAGCTCGGGAAGCTTAGGAGCTGGGAAAACTGTTACTGATTAGGAATCTCAGGAAGAGAAAGGAATCAGCAGAAGAATATTTAATTTAAGATATACTATTTCTGGGCTTTTGAAGTTTGAAACTAGTAGACAAAGGATTATGGAATTGGGCACGTAAAAAATGGCAAGACAATTTTGATAAAAATAAGCTGTTTTGAATTTGTATAACACCTCAAAGGAAATAAAGTGTGTTTATCTGTGAAACCATATCTAGAAATAAAATCTGATACCGTTTGGAAGTGTCTGTGAGCACTGCGCTTCTTACCTAGGTGTTACGGGGCCTGTCTTGCAATTACTTTGTTCCTCTACAAAGTAAACTTTTGCGAGGTGCCAGGATACTGATTAAGCTTCCTCATTTCAACTGTAGATCACCTTTGTTTAAGGAATCCCTGAAGATAGGTCAACATAGGAAGCAAGAAAAGCTGATAGCACTCAGATTTTATTATCTGTTGAGTACCATGAGTTAAAAGACCTTTTGAAACAGGCTCAGGACTCCCAGGCACCACGGTGGAAAGGGGTTACCCTGTGAGAACCCCCTTGAAACCCTTTCCCTAGGGTTTCAAAGTTCATTTGGATTCCTGGGTCTCTAGAAAGATGGAGGAGGGCAAAGATCATAATAAGCACAATTTCTCAGTACCCGAGAAGAGTAAGAGGGCGAGGTAACCACTCTTAGATACCCTCCTCCCTGCCTCTTCGACACTAGGAGACATCACAGGGCATTCGGCAAGTTATCTACACAAATCTACTTCTCTGGATTTAAAAAGAATCACCTCTCCAGTGTGCCCTTTCATGTACTCTGTGTCTTCTCACAGGTTTCCTTCCCTAGAAAGATAGAGCCTGGGGCACTGGGACAGCCAGGATGAAGATCCTAATTCCCAGGCCAGTGCTCTGTCCTCTGCAGGTTCACAGTGAAAGACTGCTGGTCCTAAGAACCAGACCTTTTTACTCAAAAAGCAGAAGATAGAAATAGGATTAGGGATCAGACCCAGGAACATGAGCAAGGGAAACAACCCAAGACTGCATGATCTGGTGAATACTACAAAAAAAATTCCGATTCTACCTCTGTTTTCAGAATATACTTTAAAGACAGACATGCAAATGTCATCTATGCCCCTATAAGCTTCCTGTATAAGTCACCCTTACAGGCACATTCAGTTCACCCATCTTTCCAAATTAGAGTGTAGTTGTTCGTAAAATTTGGTTCAACCTTGTGGTTTCCGTGATTCTTTTGGATTCTAATGTAATTCCTTCTTGGCCTTGTTGGCCTTGCTCATTTGAAAGACAAGTATGTATGTAAAAGGAAATAGTATAAAGAATATTGGGTTTGTAAGTAAAAGACCAGGGTGTGCAACCTTGCTCTGCCTTTTTGTTTTTTTTTTTAATGTGGTTAATTTATAACTTAATCACTAATTCATAACTTAATCTGTCAGTGTCTGCCTTTCCTTCTTTTTATGAAAGTGTCTAGCACAACAGCTGGCACACCATCATTACTAAAGATGGTTTTATTAGATCTTAAAACAGGAAGCTTGTTTTTTAGGATGTTGGTGACAAGTAATTCTCAGATTCTCTAGATCTGAGCACTGTTCTCTCACTTACAAATTAATATGTTCAGTTCATTAAACATGTTTTTTCTTTATTTGGTTTTGTTTTATTTTTTGTTTTTGTCTTTTTTTTTTCAGATAGCTCAAGGGTAAGGATGAAAGACTAACTATACAAGCTAGGAGCTTGTATAGTTTCTCCTTGTTTCTGGCTAGGAGCTGCTACCTCCACATATTTTACCCTCCTCAGTTTTAGTTTTGAGTCCTCTGCCCCCTGCCCAAAGTCATTAATTACTTCCTTGACCCATATGGCATCCACTTGGGAGGGTAGATCACTTGTCTATCTAAAAAAAAAAAAATAACTGGAAGATCCACGTGCGTTGATAAGCAAGTAGTAGGGTTGAAGGTGAGGCTAACACGACAGATTTAACTGTACCTTACTAGAATGGGGCCAGATGTTATAGTAAGTTCAATCATGGAAGTTTTCACAACACATAAGCAGGCAGAGTACAGAAAATCTAATTTTAGAAGTCTCCTATCTAGGTGTATTTTGGTAAGAAGAGTTTATTCTGTAAAGTCATGGGTAAATTGCAGATTATGTCCCAGAGACTGTATTGTGCTAACTGAAAAGAAATGCCACTTAATAAGAGTTGTGTCATTGTTGCAAATAGAATATAGTCTGGATTAAAATAGATGCATAAATGCCATGTGACATTATGCTTCTATTGAATGTATAAAAGTTTGGAGAATTAATATTACGATTTAGTTCAATTTCATTATGGTCGTGTTCATGAGCTTTTATGGTCTTCAGACTATACAGTCTTGTAAAGATTTAGCGTGGAGTTTACTGCTCATTTCACTTTCATTCTCTTCCTTTTTGTATTTCCTTCATTGTGCTGTTTCTCCTCAGGATTCTCAATTAAAGAGGGAAGTTAAATCTTTCTTTTTTGAGACGGAGTTTCGCTCTTGTTACCCAGGCTGGAGTGCAATGGCGCGATCTCGGCTCACCGCAACCTCCGCCTCCTGGGTTCAGGCAATTCTCCTGCCTCAGCCTCCCAAGTAGCTGGGATTACAGGCATGCGTCACCGTGCCCAGCTAATTTTTTGTATCTTTAGTAGAGACGGGGTTTCACCATGTTGACC
>CM052656.1:111070237-111107992 GCA_028533165.1 Leontopithecus rosalia | reverse complement strand
AGAAGTTAAACCTTTTAACATGCTAAGAGAAAGTCTGAAGCAACTGACGGGAGAAAAATTAAGGAATGATAACTACAAGTGAGGCAATCTTATTGTTCTAATTAGAACCCTGCCTGAAGAGATTTGACTCTGTAGATATAGGCATATGTAAACTAGAGGCAAACTATATACAATCATATTTTGTAACTATCAAACATAGTTATCAGAATAAAATAAATTACAATTTCACTAGACCCTTGATTCTAATGTCATGCATTTCATTATTCATGACATTAAATAGAGAACTGTGGATAATGGTTTATAGGGTTAAGAATTTTACAGCTCAGCTAAGAGAAGAAGCAGTAGCCTACATATTTTATTTTTAACATAGTGGGAAAAGTATTTAGATATAATGAAAGGGAGCACAGTATTAGTCGGGTTGAACAGGAATCTTAGCCAGAAGTATTCTAGTAGTCAGGTGGGCCAGAATTGAACCCATGGGAAAACTCATCCTAGAGGGTTTTGGCATCAAGGCATACCTTTTCTCAGCTTGGCAGAGTGTCCGGGCAAAGCCATATGGTTTCTGAGTATGAATTTCAAAGAAAAAAGTCATCTAGAGAGGAATATTGCTGTTACAAGTAAATGTAAGTGTCCTCTGATGTATGCGCTCTGGTGGCCTCTGTCTGGTGAGTTTCCCACATTGGCTTTCATGGATATGTATGGGTATGCCTGGTGTGTATGCCTTAAAAATCCTAGGCTCAGGCTGGGCGCGGTGGCTCACGCCTGTAATCCCAGCACCTTGGGAGGCCGAGGCGGGTGGATCACGAGGTCAAGAGATCGAGACCATCCTGGTCAACATGGTGAAACCCCATCTCTACTAAAGATACAAAAAATTAGCTGGGCATGGTGGCGCGTGCCTGTAATCCCAGCTACTCAGGAGGCTGAAGCAGGAGAATTGCCTGAACCCAGGAGGCGGAGGTTGCAGTGAGCCAAGATCGCCATTGCACTCCAGCCTGGGTAACAAGAGTGAAACTCCGTCTCGAAAAAAAAAAAAAAAATCCTAGGCTCATCTGGTACATTCCATATGCCTCTACCTAAACTGTAACCATTAGAAAGGGCTTACTGTTTACATACTGTCAGATCTCCATATGCAAGCCTGGAGCCTGAAAGTCTGAAGTCCTGCCTGTCCTGGCTGATGTCTCCCACCCTCTGCCTGCATTCTCCATTGTCCCTGATCGCGCAGTGGAGCTTTTCTGGACAAGTCCCTCACCCAACCCTGCCATCTTGACTGTTCCTCTGATAATGTAAATACCTCTCACCCAACTCTGCCATTGTAACTGACCTTGTGGTCATGTATACTCCTTGCCCCTACCCCCAACCACTGTAACTGATATTACTCTGCAACACCCCCAGCCCCCCCAAAAAATACCCCAACCTATAGAGCCAATTCCCACCTTAGCCGCTTCACCTGTCCTTTCTCAGATTCTGCCCACTTGCATCCAAGCAAGACATAAAATGGCCTTGTTGCCCACACAAAGCCTGTTTGGAAGATCTCTTCATTAAATGCACTTAATATTCGGTACTGTTGGACACGAATAACACACAACTGGAAAGCAATTTCACTGAGTGGACCTCATCACTGTATACATTAATCTCCTTGCTCTAGCATCCAATTGCATTGGGTTGCTAGGTATTAATATGCCTTGTCTCTTTAAACTACTGACATACAAATAAAAGTGATGGTGAGAACCTGGCTCAGGAAATGCAATAGCAGGCCATATTGCATCCAAAGGTGAGTGCTCTGTAATAGGTGTGATAGTCAGTGTAAGGGTATGAGCATGAGTTTGAGTTATCAGGGACAGGTGTGTTTGGCCAGGAGCCTATCTTTGAGTATGGATGACCCTCCATGAGTGGTTCTGTAGGGGGATACACGTGCACACATGGCTTTCAATGACTCCCTTCAGTATGTATTGTTTGTTTTCTGGGTAGAGCTCACGAGTCTGAACTAGCTGCTGACTGACTCTTTTCTCCACGTGTGCTATGGTAAAAGAGAGTGTGCCCAGAGAACCTCCTTCCCAGAAGGCCAAACTGGTTAAACTGGCTGCTCCCTGAATGAAAATAATTACTTCTGATAATCCAGTAAAAAGGAAGCAAACAAAAGAAAAATAAGAGTGAGAATAGCAGGGATAAATTTTCTAACAGCCTCCAGGAGGTCACCCTGCTGATCCAGTGTTTTCTTTTTCAGACCTTCTTCTTTGTGCACTCTCTCAAGGCTTTGTTTCTTTAAAGTTTCATCACTAGTGCCTGTCGTTCCATGTGGCCTCGAGAATTATGGAAACTTCCTCAGCCATCTTTCTCCTTGCCTTTTTGGTAGAAGAAAAGTCCACCGCATCAAGTGAACTTTGCTATCTAACTATTCATCGACTTCTTAGCTCCCATTCTGTGTACAAACCCACAGATAAGAATTTCCCTCGTCTGTGCAATTTTCCACCCACTGGCTCCTTTGCTATTTACCTGGGCTCTGTCAACCAACCACACACTTTGTCTCTCTTGAGTTGTAAGGGAATTGTTTAGCTATTGAACAAGTTCGTGGTGCTCCAGGAAGAAGAAAACCAGTAAGGCAGAATCTGGGAGGCTTCTTTACATAGGTCTTTCAGGCACTGAGAGACTCTGCCTCAGTAAATAACATTGTGGTTATTGGTAACAAAACAATACATAATGCAATGATAGAGGACAGCATAATGTGGCTAATTTAACACCGGTACAATATAGTAGCATATCATATAAGCTATACTTCTGATTTGTGTTTTATGTTTTTATCAATTCACTACAAAACTGGATCACATATTTAGAATTATTTAGCAGAAAAATTGCCATATTTTCCTTCAAGTTAATCAGAATTAAAGAAGCAGGCTTTGCTGACTATAGAACTGTGAACATGTCTTCTCAAGCAAAGGCAAAATATACATTTTGGAGAGGTATGAAGAGTAGTAAACATGAGTCTCTTTGGAAAGAAGGAACCAAGTTTCTGGGGGTGTTATTGAAATATATACTGATTATGTTATATACACTTAACAGAGATACACGTAAAGAATCCCTTGCCAGACAAACAAACTGACAACTAGAGTCTACTTGGAGGAGAATTAACAACTTGATAAATGGAGAAGAATCCGGTGGGAGAAAGATTTTTATGCTCTACAATTTAACATTTCCATTTTTTGAGTCACATGAATGCATTTTCTATTTATTTAAAAGAGTAAGAGAAAGAGAAGGTGACTTGGTACTGATACTCCCTTTATATTGTGGTAGGAATGAGTGTCCATGTCCATATCTGATATGAGCAGGGCAAGCACCTTGAAGCTCTGAGGGATGAGGAATTAAACAGTTTCTATGGATAAATGCTGTCTGTTCATTGCTTGTGAGGGTGAGGATATTCCAGAGAAAGAAAGCAAATGTGTAACTCATATCCTTTGACATCCATCAATTTTTTATTCATTGTCTGAATTAACTGTGTCTCAAAATGAAATTAAATGTTTTGTTTAGAGTTAGGTATGGTAGCTCATGCCTGTAATTCCAGAGACTCAGGGGGCTGAGGCAGGAGGATTACTTGAGCCCAAGAGTTTGAGACTTGAATGAGCCGTGATCACACCACTGCACTCAAGCTTGGATTACAGACCAAGATCCCAATTTTGAAAAACGTTTTGCTTAAAAAGTGTAATGCCCAGCTAAAAATATATATTAGACATGCTTAAGACTGTAGGGGAGGCAGAGCATGCTCACATAACCCATGGATCACAGTTGTTCAGAGGGATGTTGTAAATCTGTAACTGATCATGGGAGCAGAAGTCTCGGGTGGGAGGAGACACTTCCAAATAATTTCAGTAGCAATTGAATAAAAGGACAAGACCAGATCAGAGCTGTCTTTGCTGTATAATAGAGAAGCGAGAAATGCTGAAAGGAGGAGGAGGTTGGGAGTGATCTTCCAGCCTGAATATCAGCTAAATAAAGAGACATAAATGCATGACTCAGAGAGGTAGCCGTTTACTTAACTAGTGATCTGTAGAGGCAGTTTAAATTTCTGTGTGTGCTCCATTTTATTTTATTTTTTGAGAACCATTCAATCCTTAGGAATTACTCACAGCTGTGCTCTGTGCATTCTTTGTGGGCCTAGCAGGGAAGAAGACATCCCTGTGGCAATGGGCGATGAGAGGGGCATGACACGTATGCTCCTGGAATGCAGTCTCAGTGACAAGTTGTGTGGTAAGTACAGATTCCACAGATATCTATCCTCTGAATTTAGAATTATGAAGGCTAAGGTCTGGATTGATTCTAGAAGGAGGATGATTTGACTTCCAGTAGAAATGAAGACAGTGATAATAAAAGGATGGGGACTAGAGGCTCTTGTCTTTTTGGGGAGAGGGTAAATGCTAATCAGAGATCCAGATGCTGCATCTTCAGTTTTGGTAGGAAAACTGCCAGAAGCAGCGTCATGCACACTTGAAGGGCTAAGAAACAGGGCCACTGGGGTTTCTGATTAGAGAGTTGCTCCCAGCAGTGTTTCTGTTGAATGGAAATAGAGGGGAAGGTAGAAGAGATGACTTTTTCATTTACGATGAGCTGAGAGCTGGTGGGTAGGGGAAATTGCATGAACACCAGGTGAGGCTTCTTCATTCTCTTCTCTTCCTGTGTGATTGCCTACCCAGTCATCCAGGAGAAGCAGTATGAAGTGATTATCGTCCCAACTCTCTTGGTTACTATCTTCCTCATCCTTCTTGGGGTCATCCTGTGGCTTTTTATGAGAGAACAAAGAACTCAACAGCAGCGTCCTGGATCTCGAGGTAAAAAGCTCAGACTTTGGGGCTGGGCAGGAGCTTAGAGAAGATGGAGATTAAGAAAAAATATGGTCCAAGTGTCAATGAGCCCGTGTCTATAAGTCTGAGTACCTGCAGTGAGAGAAGCATGTGTTCCCTCCCGTGGTGTTGAGAGCCCGGTGATCTCTTTTCTAGGGAGTCCTGAGTTGGAATTCAACACGTGCATATTGACTGAAAAAAGAGTGTGCAGGAAAACCTCATATAACCTGTTTCATTTCCTATTGGACTACCAAAATTTTGACTATATGAGTACCTAAGGACTTAGGAGAAAGACCTAAAGTCCACAGCTTCATTAGCATCCTAGGAGGATGACATTTCACCCCATTTCATTCCATTCCTACTCTTTGCCTCCAGGATATATGATGGAAAGAAGCGGCCTTCATATTGTAATCGTCTTTGAAGTGCTAAGTAGGAGAAGATAACAGGCTGTTCTGGAGTTCCATTGAGCATTTAATAAAAGGGAATCAGTTTATACATGAAACTAAGGGTAAAAAGAAGGAAAAAGAAAACTCTCATAATGATATGCAGCTCTATAGTGGCTGATCCTCAGTTTTCCTTTAAATTTTATCCCAATTCTCACTTTGCTTTAATAGAAAACTTCTCAAACAAGTTGTCTAAACTCAATCCTGTTACTTCTACTCGTCACATTCTCTTTTGAACTCACTAAATTAGGTTTTTTTTCTCTATCATTTCACCAAAACAAGTCTTTCCAAGCTCATCAGGGAGAGCTATGTTGACAAGCCCAGTGGTCAAGTCTTAGTCTTCGTCTTACTTGATCTGTCAAAAGCATTTGAAACAATTTTGAACTTTTTCTATCATGAAATACTTAAAAGAACGAAAACCACTTCCTACATGGGATGATTTTTAGTCTTACAGATTCAAATACGTTTTCTATTCCAATGATAGTCCCTTGAACTCAATTCTCATATTAAACCACTTACTGTACAGTTTCAATAGAATAGAAGTCTCATGTGTAATATGCCCAAAACAAAGGTCCTGAAATTCTCTCACAAATGTCCTCCCAAAATAGTCTTGCCTGTCTTAGAAAATGCAAGTCCTGTCTTCTGTGTTTTCATCCTCAAACCCTGAAGTTATCCTTAACTCCCTTCTTTCCCTCACAGTTCATATCTAATTCATAAGCAAACACTGTTACTTTATTTTAAAAATAAACCCAAGTTACTCTCACCTTTCACAGATCACTGCAAGACACTCCTAACGTCCTGCTTCTGCCCCTACTCCTTTATAGAGAGGCCAGAAGTAGTCTTTTAGTACAGTCAGTAATTATCTGCTTGAAATCTCTTTGCCACACACACACACAGACACACACACGTAGTAGCTTGCCAACTTGCTCAGAATGAAAAATGACAAATTCTTTCCATGGCCTTACATGATCTGCTCCTCCCTGGCCTTATCTCCTACTACTCTCCCACGATCCCACTTGGCTCCAGCTACACTGGCTTCCTTGCTGTTTCTCAGCCATTCCAGGTATGCTCCCTGCTTAATGCCTTTGCAATTTTTGCTCCCTTTGCCTACAATACTCTTCCTGACATCAGCATTATTTGCTCCCTAGTTGCTTCCAGGCCTTTCTCAAATGTTATCTCATCAGAAAGGCCTTTCTTGACCTTTATGTATAATGTGGGTGATTGATGCTTCTTCTCCCCACCTTTGTTTTTTTAAAAAAAGATGGAGTCTTGCTATGTTGCTCAGGCTGAACACCAATTCCCGGGCTCAGGAGATCCTCCTGCCTTGGCCTCCCCAATAGTGGGGATTACAGGCTCATGGCACCACACTCAGCTCCTTCTCCTTCCTTTATTTTCCTCCACAATGTGAATTGCCTGACATGTTATTAGCTGTTTCCTCTCCCCTGCTGCTAGAAAGTAATTTTCAGGTGAATCTGGACTTTCCCTGTTCCCAACATCGAGAACAGCACATGGCATGTTAATAGGTGACATTTGTTGAATAAATGGATGAATTAATGAATAAATGTAGGTTTAATGAGAGGATGACAATCTCTTTTTTTTCTGGCAAAGGGCGGGACAAAGTACCAGAAGACTTTTTTGACCGAGACTCAAGGAAATATGAAATAATTTGACTTTTGGGGCAACTTCATGGAGGAAAAATAACCATAGCTTGAAGTTGATTAATTATCCCTACCTTTCCTTTGAAAGCCATTTGTCTGACTTAAATGACAGTTCTCAGTGGCAGCTACCTCCACCTTTAGGCATCTGTGGTTTGGATGCCGATCAGGAACTTTCCTGGTTGTCTCTATAACACCCTCATGGGGAGTGCTCAACTCTAACCCTGAGGAAGACAGAAAGGAAGTGTCCTGAGCACTTTCCTGGGGTCCTTCTTGAGTTGTCCTAAGAAGTACTGAGAATTATTATAAGGTTCTACAAGCTTGGCATTGATGCTGGTTTATAGAAAAGCGTCAGAAGACAGCTCCACATTGGCCAGAGAGAAAACTGCTGAAGGAACTTCCTTGCCCATTTGTTTCAGGCTCTGCTTTCCGGGAATCCCCAGGGCAGGGAAAAACTGGTTGACATAATCTCTCTGTTCTAGACATTGCCCCTGTCCCTCCATCTAGGGACCTAAGCCGGGAAGCAGCTGGATGTGGAGGAAATGTGGCTTTGCCACTTAAGGAGACATCCGTGGAAAACTTTCTGGGAGCTACCACACCTGCCCTGGCTAAGCTGGAGGTGCCTCGGGAGCAACTCTCTGAAGTTCTGGAGCAGATTTGCAATGGTAGCTGTGGGCCCATCTTTCGAGCCAGTATGAACACTGGGGACCCTTCTAAGCCCAAGAGTGTTATTCTCAAAGCTTTAAAAGGTAAAACAAGAAGTGTTTCACCCCCCCCACCCAGTTCCCTGACAGTAAATATTAACAGGATTTGCGAACATTGAGATGCTAATCAACAGATAGTTGTGATCACAACTGCGTACAAAAGAAAGAAATACGGAGTGGGACCTTGAGACAGAAATGTTCTCCTTGGTGTCTTTTTAAAAGAATTATACAAATTGCTTATTTGTGGATCTTCACCCACATCTCCAAATAATAACTAAAATGACTACCACAAATAAGTATAATGTTATGATGAGTAAGATGTTAGCTGTGGGTTTTCACGCAGTCTTTATTGTGTTGAGGCACTATGTTTTCACACACATAATTTCTTGTATTTTTATCATAATTTTCTGATCCTGAGGCTTCTAAATCAGTAAAATGGGAGTAATAATTATTATTAAAAATATAAGAAATTATGTATATGAAAACATAGCAGTGGTTGGTACAGAGTAAGCACTCAAAATGGCAGCCATTATAATGATAATTACATAACAACATGAGTTTGTGTAGTGTTTTTATAATGAAAGGATATTGGATTTTATCAAATGCCTTTTCTGCATTGATTGAAATGATCATATGATGTTTATCCTTTATTCTGTTACTGTGGTATGTCACAGAATTGATTGAAATGATCATATGATGTTTATCCTTTATTCTGTTGCTGTGGTATGTCACAGAATTGATTGAAATGATCATATGATGTTTATCCTTTATTCTGTTGCTGTGGTATGTCACAGAATTGATTTGCATATGCTGAATCCTCTTTGCATCCTAGGTTCCTGACTCATCTTTGCCTATTGAGGCTGTTAAAACTGATTTTTTCACAATGAATGTTACTTGGGCTAGGATTCTGTGGTTGTTTCCTCATTTTACTTTACTCTTTGATACCCTTTCCTGATATGATATTTCTTTTTTTTTTTTTGAGACAGAGTTTCACTCTTGTCACCCAGGCTGGAGTGCAGTGGTATGATCTAGGCTCATGGCAACCTTCACCTCCCAGGTTTAAGTGATTCTTCTGCCTTAGCCTCCCAGGTAGCTGGGATTATAGGCATGTGCCACCATGCCCAGCTAATTTTTGTATTATTAGTAAACACGGGGTTTCACCATATTGGCCCGGCTGGTCTTGAACTCCTGACCTTAGGTGATCCACTTTCCTTGGCCTACCAAAGTGCTGGGATTGCAGGTATGTGCCACTGAGCCCAGCTGATATTCTCTCTCTCTCTCTCTCTCTCTCTCTCTCTCTCTCTCTCTCTCTCTCCCTCTCTTCTTTGTGATACGGGCCAGTAATGATGGATACATAGAACAAGGATAAGACAAGCAAGGATATTAATCCAAAGGCCTAGGCAGTGATAACTTTTTAGTGCAAACAGACTATCTCTCTATTTAGGCAGATGAAAGCCTATCTGGTTCTAATAATTATGATACTGTGTTACCTTTGATAAAAGTTCAGTGACATTAAGTATCATCTTATTCTAATGGGTCCCCTTTGTATTTATTTGTGCCTGCACTCACTCCCACGTAGGGCCTTAAGAATTACCATCTTAACTTGTTACCTGCCCCCTGCCTCCCACTCATTGAGGATGCGCTGACTTCTTACTGCCTGGCTCTTCTGTCCTCTACAGAACCAGCTGGGCTCCATGAGGTACAGGATTTCTTGGGGCGAGTTCAATTCCATCAATACCTGGGGAAACACAAGAACCTGGTGCAGCTGGAAGGCTGCTGCACCGAAAAGCTGCCACTCTATATGGTGTTGGAGGATGTGGCCCATGGGGACCTGCTCAGCTTTCTCTGGACCTGTCGCCGGGTGAGCAGTAGCATAGAGGTATTAGGAGGTTAAGGCTTGACCTTGTTGATTAGCTTTTCACATGTCAATTAGTGTGATAAATGACAAAATACAGAGACATTATAATAGTATGACAGAAAAATTGATTATCACCATCTAATAGAACTTTTTGTAATTATAGAAATGTTCCATAACTGCTCCTTTCAATATAAACTGCTGATCACAGATGGCTTCTGGACACTTGAAATGTGCCTGATGTGATGGAGAAACTAAATTTAAAATTTTATTTAAGTTTAAATAATGTAAGTTGAAATAGCCACATGTGGCTAATGAGCACAGAGTGGACAGTGCAAGTTTAGAGCATGGACTTTGGGCTCCACCTCCTGTTAGTGATGTGACTGAGCAAGTCACCTTTCTGATCCTGAGTCTTCTAAATCAGTAAAATGGGAGTAACAATTATTATTTAAAATACAAGAAATTATGTATGTGAAAACATAGCTGTGATTGGTACAGAGTAATCACTCAAAATGGCAGCTGTTATAATGATAATTACATGACAACATGAGTATTTTTGGTAATGGTTATAATTTTGTTGTTGTTACTGTGTTTTCCATTCTGTAACATCACCATAGTATGGCAGGGCAAACTCAGAGAGAAGTTTAGCTGGTAAAGCTTTTGTACCTCAAACTTGTGTTTTTTAAAATTAAAATATTCAGAAATTTCTAGACTCAAATGGATGTCCCTTTCCTTAAAATTTCCCTTGTTCTGAAAATGTGGCACATATACACCATGGAATATTTGCAGCCATCAAAAACGATGAGTTCGTGTCCCTTGTAGGGACATGGATGAACCTGGAGACCATCATTCTCAGCAAACTGACACAAGAACAGAAAATGAAATACCGCATGTTCTCACTCCTAGGCGGGTGTTGAACAATGAGAACACATGGACACAGGGAGGGGAGCACTACACACTGGGGTCTGTTGGGGGGAATAGGGGAGGAACAGCGGGTGGTGGGGAGTTGGGGAGGGATAGCATGGGGAGAAATGCCAGATATAGGTGAAGGGGAGGAAGACAGCAAATCACACTGCCACCTGTGTACCTATGCAACTGTCTTGCATGTTCTTCACATGTACCCCAAAACCTAAAATGCAATAAAAAAAATTTCCCTTGTTCTGTATTCCTCCATTAGCCCTACTTTCTCAGCTTGCTGGTGGGCAAGTTCAATATTCATTGAACCTCCTTAATATGCTGAGTATTGTACAACTGAATATGTATGAGAAAGGGACCCTGTTATTGTCTTCCACCCAGTGTTGTCAGTAGCACAATGTGCAAGTATTTAGGCATTTTAAACTTTTTAAAGAGGTCGCTCATCTAAACCTTGTTTTGTGCTCTAACTGCACTAGCTTCTTTCCATTTTTCGAAAACACCATGTGTTTCTATTTCAGATTATCTTCATATGTTTTTCTTCTTCCACCAAACTTCTCCCTTCTGTCCTTTTTATAGTTAATGTCTACTCATCCTTCAGATCTCATCAAACACTTTCCCTGTCCCTCCAACTGAATCCACTCTCTTCTGCCCACCATCATATGCTCTCTTGGCACTTTGTACATTTCCTTTTATGGCACTTACAGATATGTAACCGTTTATTTATGTATGATTATTTGATTCTGATTCACATGCTTCTGCCACACAACAAGTTCCAGAAGGCAGCAGCCATGCTAATTTACTCATGCTTGTATTTCAAGTTTCTAACATGAAATGAGGGACATTTCAGGCATTCAGTAAAGATTCATTGAGTTAATGTACTAAATTAATCATGAGCATGTGTGTGCTCCTGTGTGCATGTCCACATGTGCATACACACAGAGCCCCAGAAAAATTGCCACTTTATTCAGTGGATAGTCTTATTTAGACTTGTCTTACTTAGCTGCTATTCATCTATGTCTGTCATTGTTTTTCCAGTGCAATGGATCATTTTGTTTATCTGCCTATCCCCACGTCAGCCTCACTTTGAACATTAATTCTTATATTTTCTTAGCTTTGATAACTGCATTTCAGAGTATCTCTGCCCAACTTTATTTCTTTTCCAAATCTGTTCGTGCTGTTTTGATATAGTGTTTTTTTTCCCCTGTCTCTTTAGGATGTGATGACCATGGATGGTCTTCTCTATGATCTCACAGAAAAACAAGTATATCACATCGGAAAGCAGGTCCTTTTGGCTCTGGTAAGATGAGGCAAAATGACAACTGATGGTGTGACATTTCCTTGTTAGCCTTGTTTTTGATGCCATCTTTCTCATATTCATATTCTCAAGTAGTGTATATGTTTCAAAGAAAAGTAGATAGAAATTAGAGGGCAAACACTCGAGCATGAATAAATTGCTTTTAGTCCCTTCTTTGGGGATTTATCTAGACAATTTACTACACTATTGGTAATTTCAGGAAGAAAGTAGTTGACTTAGGGATAATATAAGGAACAGGAAGGATTTTAAATATTTTTCAGTCTGAAAAGTCAACAGCCAGGGCCCAGAGGTATGCGCCCATTTACCTGATACTCTTACATCCCCATGTGTACTAATAATAGACATAAAAGAGACAGGTAGGGAAGCAAGTAGGGAGAAGATATGGAAAGAGAAACTGAATGGGTGAAAGGCTGCAGAACTAGAAGGAAGTATGCAATTTTACACCTGAAAAACAAGAAAAACTAGTTCAGTGCATGTTTGCTTGGAGACTTGCTTTGATACTGAATGTGGTAGAGAGCACATAAAACTACAAAATGATGAAGGAACAAGTGAAAGAGGAGCAATGAGAAGAGCAACAGCTGGATCTCCTTTATTTTAAACCAACTTAAACAAAGAGGTAAGAGAAAGAACTCAGGGTTTAAGATGTTTAAGATAAAAAATTTACCTTTACCAGAATTACCCAGGAAACTTATATGTCTATTTCTGTGAGACTATTTATATAGCTGTGTTTAAAATTAACATTTTCTATGGAAAATCGGGGCTCTATGAAGCTACTGTTTTAAGAATTTGTTGTATCTTGCTACCTCAAGGTGTGAAATATGCCAGGGATCTAGGTGGAATCAGGAAAAGGTTAGAAAAAAAATTAAGGTGGATAAAGAGTCATAGTTATGGTTGAAGCACCCATGGGACAAGGGAGAGTACACAGCATATATATGAATATTGTCTATGGTGTTAGGGTGGCCTGGTGGGTGTGTTCCCTTGATAAAATGTGTCAGGATATAGCCTACCCTGTACTCAGAACGGCAATTGCAGAGGTGCCGCACAGGGATGAATTGCTCAAATTGGTGCATTCATCAGGACCCTATGCTACCTGTTACAAGGCAATATCGTACTACTTTTTCTTGCCTTAACAACCTCAAAGTCAGTTACATTCTTTAATTCTTATCATGGCAGTATCATTTCTTATTGCTTCACCAGACACAGAAAACTGCTAGTTTTCTCTGTCATCAATGACTGGAAATCATCACCTTTACCTTTTAATTTTCTATACCATCTTTCTTTAGTAATCACAGCCCTCAATCTCCAGATCTTCAGTCATGTATAGTTTTGCAACTTCTCCTTAAGCCTTAAATAGTTTGATACCAGAGGAAATGACAACACACATCAGTTATCACAGGCTGCCGTGGCTCTCCAATGCTTTGTTGACTGTACTAGAATTTGATATTTCTTAAAAATATAGATTACCAGGTCTTTCTTCCTACATTTTGGTTTAGTAAATCTGGGGTGAAAATCTTATGTTTAAAAAACTCTCAGGCAATTCCAATATGCAGACCGACTTGAGAATTTGTAGTAGAGTTTGTATAGTACGTCCTACTAATTATAATACCTGGTTCTGGGCACTACCACTTAATAACCCTGTGGCCTTTTATAATCACTTAGATTAGCTAAAAGAGAATTTCCAAATTCAACTCATGCAGTTATTTTAGGGAAAAATTGTATATATATATATATATATATATATATATATATATATAATGGTATATATATACGTGTATATGTATACGTGTATATATATGTATATATATACTATATATACATATATATACATATATATATGTGTATCATGTATATATACATATATAAAATCACACTGAGTTTTAGTATGTATTACATTGTTTTCGGGTCTACTGATAGAAACTTGGAATCTACTCCCTTCTCCAGTGTCTAGCTGGGAAAGGAAAATCAATCAGGGGTCAGTGTTTGACACAGAGTGGGTAATTTTATTTTCAAAATCCAGTATTAATGTCATTTGAATTATTTTCTCAGTTTGGTAATCTTAACACAATGCAGAAACGTGTGATTCATTCGCCTGCTTTGGAAGTGACATACCATTATTAGTGAGATTTGTTCAGAGTAGAAAACGACCTTGTGTTTTTGAAGATTACTAGAACTGCCTCTCCTTGTCTGTGACCCAAGCTGTGACCTCAGACAACTGATCATATTTGATTTTATACTGATAGGAATTCCTGCAGGATAAGCATTTGTTCCATGGGGATGTGGCAGCCAGGAATATCTTGATCCAAAGTGATCTCACTGCTAAGCTCTGTGGATTGGGCCTGGCTTATGAAGTTTATACCCGAGGGACCATCTCTTCTCAAACCATACCTCTCAAGTGGCTTGCCCCAGAACGGCTTCTCCTAAGACCTGCTGGCATCAAAGCAGATGTGTAAGGTTTATTCCTGGACTCTGAGTTTACTTTCTTTGAGACTTGGGTGTTCTCCCTGAACATGATTTGATCTGTTGCCAATTATGTCTACAAATAAAATCTCTACCTAGAAATTAAACATACTCTCTCAAGCAGAAATGTTATGTGACAGAGTTCTTATTTGTCATCTGTCTGCAATCCCTTTTGGTACCTTTTCTTTGCTTTTCTTTTCTTAAGACAGGATCTCACTGTGTTGCCCAGGCTGAAGTGCAGTGGCATGATCCCAGCTCACTGCAGCCTCCACCTCCTGGGCTCAAGCTATCTGCCTCCCTAGAAGCTAGGACTACAGGCATGCACCACCACAATTGGCTAATTTTTTTTTTCATAGAGACAAGGTCTCACTCTGTTGCCCAGGCAGGGTTATCCTCTGACTTTGGCCTCCCAAAGTGCTGGGATTCAAGGCATAAGCCACCATGTCCAGCCTCAAGTATTTCTTCTGTATTAGATTACCAGTCTTAATTTGAAAAAAAAGTGAAAAGATTATTCACATCAATGTCTAAGGAATTAATCTAGTAAAGTCTCTTTTATCTGAAGGAGGTAGGTCCACTTAACCAAAAGGCCAGTTAAACCATAAATCGTTAAAATAAAAAGAAATATACATACCTTCAATAACTTATTTTAACTTAAAACTTATAAATGTACATTCATCTATATGGTTTTTTTGAAGGAGGGGCAAGGCTTCTTTTTATGAGGATGACTCTCCCAAATGAAGTTATATGTTGTTTTTTTAATGTAAATAGTATCTGTAATGATTTCTTTTTGAGTTCCAGTTCAGGATGGTTTTAAGTAGAGTGAGAAACTTGAAATAATTGTGAAATTGTTTGACTGCAGAGTTTTAATGCTACTTTTCCCAATTTTCTACATTTGTCTCCCTCACACAATTTGGTAACACTTCATTTTTAGCAGTTTATTTTTATAAATAATTTTCAAAACATTCAATTTATTTGGAGGAAGATAACACTTTTTTGCATTTAATCAGTATATAAAATATTTAATTGATTACGTAACTATATATAATTACAATTACATGTAAAATTGGCATTAACAGGATCGTAAAGAATCACATTTGACTTTTGGTAGCCATATAACTCAATTGCTTGGAGAAGTACACAGATGCGATGTAAAATATCCTACTCGCCATCAGTGTCATGAACAGCAGAGGAAATTTAGAATATCAGTTAAAGTGATGAGTCAGTTACGAGATTTCCATTGCTGCTTCACTGACAGCTGCTTTTCAATAGACATCTTGGGGTAATAAACTTAACCGTAAAATATTAATCATTTAATAATGATATTACAGAATAGTGAACTGTATATCTCTGAAGTCATACTGCTTAGGCAAATACCTATTCCAACTATGCATAAAGCTTGCTCTGTTAACATTTTTCCTAGGTTCGGGCAATTAAATCTACTAAGAAAATATTGACTAAATGATGAAACTTGTTTGGCTTTGCTCTAAGAATAAAGGCTAGAATTTCAGCAGAGAGGGATGGGAAGGAAGAAAAAGATGCAGAGGGAGCTTTCTTTGGGTAAATGTGCTTGTGTGATTACAGTCACTCACATTGGCAAATCATAATAAATGTCTATTAATTTAAAATGCAGAAAAATAAATAGATACATAGCGCCAATCCTAAAACAGATTCGAATCTATGGAAATTGAGCAGAAATGCTTTCTAATGGCAGTTATTCTGTTTTTCAAACACTCATCCTAGGTTCTCCTTTATTGCCTTTTTTATGGGGCTCTTACTAAAGACTTCTAACTCTTAAATAATCTCTCTTTAGACAAAGCAGAAGTAGAAATTAAGTAGATGGCTTTGCTTCTTTTACAGATGGTCTTTTGGGATCCTGCTCTATGAGATGGTGACTCTAGGTAAGGATGAGCCCCCAAATAGTTTGTACCTGTATGCAAATATGCAAGCTTGTTTATTTAGGGGTGGATGATGATGTATGCTTTCAGAAAGGGTTTCAGTACAGCTCTGAAGCTATTAAAATGGACTGACATGTTGTCTAAGCCTGATTCCTAGGCTAGTCATATAACGTGATTCTTTTCTCCTTGCCCCACTCTCTTCTTCCATGTCCTTCTCTGACCTTTCTTTTGCTCTCTTTCTCTTTATTTACTCCAAAATATTACCAAATCCAAGGGAAGTTTTCAAATCCCAAGGACAATTCCCAGAGTGGTCTTGTATAAACATAAAAAATGTTTACTTCAGACTTACTAATTCATTTGATTGAGAAATTGCACACTTTCTCATGTATGGGGAGTGGAGGACAGATCTTATGCCTTACTTTGTTTGATCTTATGTCTTATTTGATTACTTTCCTTTTTTGTTTGAGATGAAGTCTCACTCTATAGCCCAGGCTGGAGTGCAGTGGCGTGATCTCAGCTCACTGCAACCTCCACCTCCTGGGTTCAAGTGATTCTCCTGCCTCAGCCTCCCAAGTAGCTGGGACTATAGGCACCTGTCACCATATCCAGCTCACTTTCATATTTTTAGTAGAGGCATGGTTTCATTATATTGGCCAAGCTGATTTTGAACTCCTGACCTTGTGATCCACCCACCTCGGCCTTCCAAAGTGCTGGGATTACAGGTGTGAGCCACCGCGCCCAGCCTTATTTGATTACTTTCTTAGATAGTCAAAATTCTCCTAATTTACCAGGGTTTTTTTTTTCCTCCAAAACACCTTTGCTCCCAATTCACTAAATTATATCTATATTTGATCACCAGAGAGCAATTGAATTGTATCTAATATTTTTCCTATGGCTATATCTTTTGCACGCAACCAACCCAAGTGGATGAAGAATAGTGTCAGTTGCAGTTCACATTTTAGAGGACCCTAAAGTTCTCATTATTTTCGTAATGACAGGGGCACCACCATATCCTGAAGTCCCTCCTACCAGCATCCTACAGCATCTCCAAAGAAGGAAAATCATGAAGAGACCCAGTAGCTGCACACATACCATGTAAGTGGTTTTTAAAGGCCTGCTCTTCTTTCATTCCAAATATTGTTTGGCCCTCTATCAGTTGTGCCCTTTTCAAAGTGCTCAGATGATCCTCACCTGTCTATATGCACCAGTGTATAGCTTTTAACAAAACCCACTCAGTAAAATACTTCTATCTCCTATATATAATATATATGTGCATATATATTATATATACACATACATACACAAACATACACACACACACACACACACACACACTCACACATATACCCCCACCACACACTGAAAACTATATTATTAGGAACCTAATTTTATTATAGTTTAGTTCCATGGGAAGCTTCTAAAATAGGTAGCAAGTAAACTAAACCCATTGCAGGTACAGTTGTGTTTAGTCTAAATGTCAGTTTTCTGCCAGCCACAGTCCAGACAGCTGTCATAATCCATTGCACTAGAATTATTCATTCAGAGTGTGCCAGCTCTCATTTAGTATTTAACTTTTAAATTACTGTCTCCCTGTTTTTCCACCTTTCAGTGTGATAAAAGGCAACCAGAAGAAGGGGACATGGAGGGAGAAGGAGGATCCAATGTTGTTAGCAGATAGAGACAGTTGGTGAACCAACCTAGAGGCAGGAAATGGAAAAATTAAAAATTATGGACTGTTATTACCAATGGAATTGAAAAGAGAACTGAATAGAATGTAAGAAAAGGTTAAATTGTCAATTAAAAGGCAGTAGAGAATATATTAATATTTCTATTAGAATTGTTGCTATTTTGTAAGCTTTTCATCATTGAATAGGTAAATTTACAGTGCTTGGTTTTCCTTATGATAAACAATTGCTGTATTGAGCAGATCAAGTTTAAATATCTTAACTATATGTAAGTACACACACACACACACACACACACACACACACACTGAGTATAGTGATGAAGCTAGGTACAATAGAAAGGATTTGATGACAAACATTTCTATGTGTAAAAGGCTGTTCTTGATACTGGAAAAGACACCTAACTGACAAAACACCTGACCTGGTACCCCGACCTCTGGGACTTGTAATCCAGCTTTGTCATCTGCAGTTCTAGCAGCAGATTCAAGGCACAAGCATAAAAGAATTATATGAGGAGATATCTGAAACCTGCAAAATCAACCTAAAGTATGCAGCGGTATTAATGATTAAAAGCTCTGTCTCATATCAGAGTAAAAATGACATGTGTGTTCTGTTCTACCCAGCCCTGTTACTTTATTGCCCATTGCTTACAATGTACAGCAAACAATGTCTAGTGATAAAACTGTCCTGTCATACTCTAGTTTGGAAAATGTTAAGTCATTCCTATCATACAAGAGCACTTGTTAAGAAAGTGGTATGAAGAGACTTGATATAAAAAGGTTGCAAAAGCAGGGTCGGGCCTAGTTAGTACTTGGATGGGAGACTGCCTGGGAATACCGGGTGCTGTAGGCTTTAAAAAAAAAAAGACTGAGGAGTAGCACGCTTCGGGAAGAATATGAGTCAGATGGTAAACAGAAGAAAATTAAAGAATTGCAGAGTTTTTTTGTTAAGGTTTGTGAGGAGAAGAGACAGGCTCCTCATACGTTTGCCTTGTCAAGGAAGTCAATTTCTCTTGTTTCACTCTCAGGTATAATATTATGAAGTCCTGCTGGCGCTGGCATGAGGCTGGCCGCCCCTCACCTAGAGAGCTACGCTTGCGCCTAGAAGCTGCCATTAGAACTGCAGATGACAAGGCTGTGTTACAAGTACCAGAGTTGGTGGTACCTGAACTGTATGCAGCTGTGGCTGGCATCAGAGTGGAAACCCTCTTCTACAATTATAGCATCCTTTGAAGAGTCCCAGACAGGAAACATTCATGCATGATTATATGTTCTTGGACTCAATTCCTCTAAGAACAGAGAATGGTGGTTCCAGGAGACACAAAGGGAGAAATGAAAAATGGATTCTTGATCTTCCTTTGCACATTTCTCTGGAAATCTGAAATGACGTTGGATGAGACTCTACGCACCATACACCCTGAGCTGAGACACATTGTCAATCTCACTTCTGCTGTCCCAGTCCTAGAAGCACTGGGTAAAAGCGGTGGATGTGTGCAAAGGAGGTTTTAGAACTCTGCAGTATTTATTGGGGCATGACAGAAATAAGCTCATCCCTCCCATCCTAGGCTAGTTTTCTCTGAAACCACATTTTTATCTAGATGATGAAAAGGTTCAGAAAATTTGGAATAAAATGAAGAAATAGAAATCCAATAAAAGAGTTGAAGGGAAAGGAAATTTAAGGTTCTGCTTGCTCGGGATTACAGATGTGGACCAACACCTCCTTCAGAGAAAAGGTGGTAGGACACCTGATCCTTCTTCAGTCCTGATCCCTACCTATAGGGTTGGAAGAGAACTGTAATTGGAAACCTCTGAGTTTCCCCTTAAGTTTAGATAAAAGAAAGATGGTCCCCTTTTATCTGATTCTGAGACATGTAAACTCTGTTTGTTAGGACTTTTTAATGAGAAGGTGGAGGAGTCATTTCATGATTAAGAACATTCAACATGTTTTGTTCATTGAACTAGTTTCCTAGTTCCGATTAGACTAAGGAGATTAAGCCTAGAGAGTCAATGTTAGAATAGTGATAAAAATGCTGTGTGTGCATGTGTGCACAATCAATAAGGAATATAGAAACTAAGCAAGAAGTCTTAGCAGCCCAGTCTTTAACAAGGGCTAGAAAAGAATGTCATCTTATATGGAAGGATAGTAGCTTCTAATTTTCAATCATCCATTGATATACTGTGAAACCTGTTTTATTAAATTAATATTTATTGAATGGAAATACATTTTTCTGGTTTGCAACTACTAAAAATCTCTGTCCTGTGGAGGATAAAATAAATGGAAGTTAATGTCAGTAGAAGAATGAAAAGGATTCTTTCTGTGCAAATGAGGATAATACCTATCTCACAAGGTTGTTCTGAATATTGACTATGTATTTGTACAGTATCTGGCACATATATGTTCAATAAATGTGTTTCTCCTTTTCTTTTGCCCTTCCTAACCCAGGACCTTTCATATATTTTTTCATTTAAAATCTACTGTGGCCAAGAAGAGAACCTCAGTCTGGAACACCGCAAGGCAGGACATGCCAAAAGTATGGCACAAGTATTAATTTTATACACGTGCAATGATGAAGTCATCATTTTTGCATGCTTTTGGATGATGATAGTGAACTCATACTATTTCAGAATATTGAAAACATCATCATGAGGGAAGTTCTTCTGAACATGGTGGTCTGTGATTTTAAAGAACATCTTGGGTACCCTGGAAGGAGCATCTAAGGCTGCTGTAAGAAAGATGACTGGCGGCCAAAAATGTTGTAGAAGTTGGAATCCCGGTGGAATCATGATAAGTCAGCTAAAGGAATAACGATTCTTACCTCTGAGAGAATACCACAATGACTAGTTAGGATTTAAATGGGTCGTAAGTTGCAGGAGAGAGAAGGGTGGAAAAATGGGTTCACACAAAATGACAAAGTCCTATGGAATCTCATTGTTGCCTCTCATTTAAGTCAAAATTACAACGTATTTCCTAATTTATCTGACCACTTAAAAATATTGAGTGTTAAGGCTTGCTGTGCTAGATGCTTGGCTAGGTGTAGGATAAAAGAAATAGGGAGCTTTTGATTACACTCTAGAAGGTGAGACACGTTATACATTTTTTTGTGTGTGGGTATCTGTTAATTGCAAAGTGTTAAGTACTATGAAGAAAAAGTACATGATAGTAGAAGGGAGTTTAAAAGGAATACGTCCCTGAAAAGAAATGGACTAAACTGAGACCTTTGGGATGGGTAAGTAACCCAGGACGACAAAAGCGCCTCCCAAGAGGAGGACACGTGTGTGAAAATCATGAGGCAAGAAACTGAGAGGAAACATATGGGTTGCAGCACAGTGAGTTAAGGGAAAGTGGCACACAGTGAAATGGGAGGTTGCTTTTTTGTACTCTCATATTTGTTTCAGTAGGAGGGAAAGAAGCAGATGATTGACATTTAAATTTTTTATCCCCAATTTTATTTGTTTTTCTGGGGTGGAAAGCTTGATACAGTAATTTTTACTCTAAGAAAACTGGGTCTTTCTCTCACTTGGCCAGGTTTCTTCCAGAAGGAGGATGATTATTTCTGGCACCTTTGACCTTTCAGCCAAACAGTGTTTCCAAACTAATGAATGAAAAGAGAAACAAAATATTTATCATTCAATCAGGTTGACTCTAGATAGATTTTGTTGTATTGTTTTGATTGCCTTCTCTCCAGTCTTGTTTTTCCAATCTATGCTTTATTGTTAAAAAAACAAAAATTCTAGCACTTAGGAACAAAGCAAACACCCACCTAGATACAGTGTCTAAGGGAAACTTGGCAATATCATTTAAAATAGAATAGTCTGAACCAGTAGTTCTCAAATTATGCTCATGGAGAACAGTATGATTTTCATGACATATTTAGGTATTCTGTTATTAAAATTAAATAATAGTGGTCTTTTTTTACCATTTTAAAACAAAAAAAAGTAAGTGGATAGAGTTTTCTTAATCTTAACTTTGTTGCAATATTTAAAAAATATTTGCTTTGACACGCTCATTGAAATAAACAAGTAGCAAATACAGTGGAAGACTGGAAGACAGACTATTACCCTTAAGTTAGCACTATGTTTACTTGTTTTGTGCAAAAGAGTTCGAGATTATGCTATGTGTTTGAAGCACATAATATTGTCATATGCTGGAAAAAATTTTAGACTGAATAATGGAATTAAATATATAATATCATGATAATCTAGAAATAGCTCCAAGTGCTCACATATGAACATATATGATAAAGAATGGGGGCCGGGCGCGGTGGTTCCCGCCTGTAATCCCAGCACTTTGGGAATCCGAGGCGGGTGGATCACAAGGTCAAGAGATCGAGACCATCCTGGTCAACATGGTAAAACCCCGTCTCTACTAAAAAATACAAAAAATTAGCTGGGCACAGTGGTGCGTGCCTGTAATCACAGCTACTCAGGAGGCTGAGGCAGGAGAATTGCCTGAACCCAGGAGGTAGAGGTTGCGGTGAGACGAGATGGCGCCATTGCACTCCAGCTTGGGTAAGAAGAGCAAAACTCCATCTCAAAAAAAAAAAAACAAAAACAAAAACAAAAGCCAATGGAGTGGAAAGTTTGGTGTTTCTGCATGATAGTGATTCTCTTATTTAAAAAGTAATACCTCTGAGTGATAAAAAGACAGATTAGGCTAAATCCACAGGGAAGTCTATTATGGAAAAGAGAAAAGCAAGGTGGGTGGATGAATTAAAAATTAAAATAGACTACCTCATTCTGAATATTTTAAAAAATTTAAACCACATTATGCACTTATTCTTGACTTACTACTCTGATCCATTATTAATAAGTGAATGAGATAGCCCCATCTTTTGTTGTGTAAATACAAAATCAAAATGAATCAAACATTACTAATAAAATAAATATAAAACATGAGACTATAATATCTAGTGCTTATCACAATAAAGATGGAAAATGTTTCTGAAAATTGGAAGTCAGAATGATTTGATCATTTTAAACAGAGAGGCAAAAAGGCAAAAACAGGTAAGGGAACAGAGAGGACATAAAGGATCAAAGGAAGAAAGAATTTTAGATATAGGGAAAATCAGCAGAATATAAAAAAATTAAATTAACAATTATAAGAAAGAACCATCGCTGATTAATCACTATGAAGCTGAAAGAAATAAAGTTAGAAACTCTAGTGGCAGATCATTATTTTATCAATGAATATTGTGTATTTGAATAAATCATTAAGTCTTAATTTCAGTGGCAATTGGAAATAAAACATTTATTTCTTACTTACTTCACTTTGTGCTTTGAAATTTTCCACTGTGTTAGCAAAGGTAGAAATAGTATTTTGGCTGCACTTAAGCAATTCAAACATTTATTTTCATAAGTAAACTGTGTTGATATCAGTATGTAGGTCCTAATTTGGAGCCTACAACAACTGATTTGAAAAAGGTTCACAATTTTTTTTTTTGCTATTTCTAGCCCAACTAAAAGTGTATGAAAAAAATTCTTATATAACTGTGCTGACCAACACAGCAGCTTCTAGCCACACGTCGTTATTCAAATGTTAACGTAAATTAGTCAAAATTAAGAATTCAGTTTGAAGTCACACTAGTCACATTTCAAGTGCTCAGCAGCCATACCAAAGAATATTTCCACATCACTGTGTGCACATCCAAGAATACCTCAAAACACAAATGCTTTATCACTTATTTTGGCCTAAAATATGAAGAGTTAAGTAAATATAGTTTCATATTTTATCTTACTAACAGGTAGGATTATAGACAGTCTTGAACCCATAAGTCTTTTTTGGAAATCAAGACAGTAACTGGCCCACTTAACAAAGATCTTAAAACTTTGTTCATTCCATAACCTCTACTGACATAGTTACACATTCTGGTATCCATAGTTGTATTTAGGTAAACATGAAGATGTTTTGGCACATGTGCCAAAAACCTGAAGGCGATACATTAGGGAATCTAAGATATTGAATGAGGCTTTCTGTATAATTCAACAAAATGGATTACAGCTGATATTTCCAGAGATACTATGGAATACAGTGCTCAAATTTCAGTGAATTATTCTTATGGTAAGTGTGGTGACCAACTTATCTCAGTTTTCCTGAGTGTTTCCAGGTTTGGAAAGTCCCATGTCCCAGTAAACTCCACAGTCCTGGTCAAACTGGAATAGCTTGTCACCCTAGTGAGAAAGCATAGTGCTTCCTGTTTCTTATGTATTTTCCAAAATGGTGACCTATTGTAGGGATTGATTCACTTTTCTGTATTAATAGTTATATAACTTCTAATATGGACTTAAGGTGACTTGGCCCAATCTTCCTTTTTAGTCATTCTACTTGAACCTTCTGCTCTAGCTATACCAAGTTTCTTGGCTTTCCCAAAACGCATTTTCACACCACTGTCTTTGCTCAGGTCATTCTCTGCTGGGAATGCTTTTTCATACCACTAAACATACACAGAACTTACTTCTCAAGGTCCAATTCAAATACCTCTGTTGACAAACCTTCTCCTCTTTTTTCAAATTTCCCTACTCTGCAATAGAATGCATTTGCTTCCTCTGCTGTATTAGCAGCATGCTTTACATATATTCCTTTTATTTTATTTTATTTCAAGACAAAGTTTCACTCTTGTCACACAGGCTGGAGTACAATGGCATGATCTCGGTGCACTGCAACCTCCGATTCCTGGGTTCAGGCGATTATCCTGCCTCAGCCTCCTGAGTAACTAGGATTACAAGTATGTGCCACTACACCAGCTAATATTTGTATTTTTAGTAGAGACGGGGTTTCTGGACTTGAACTCCTGACCTTGGGTGATCAGCCTGCCTTAGCCTCCCAAAGTGCTGGGATTATAGGCATGAGCCAACATGCCTGGCTACGTATATTCTTAATTATCTTAAATATATTAAGAGCAATTAGCAATTGCTCCCTTGTGCTGATATTTGCCTTACATATTTGCTTTCTTTTCTAGACTACCAGTGCAAATGGTTCATTTCTAGTTTCAAACTTTTTGTCACATAGGAAATGTTTGTTAAAAGCTGTTTTATAAAATTTAAAGCTCATTTTACATATTATTCTCATTTGATCTCTCAAGAATTCTGTGTATTTGACAAAGTAGATTGCTCTATATGCATGAGACTGATGAACAAACAGGCTTAGAGATAGTGACCTGCCCAAGGTTAGGAAGCTGTAAGTGTTGGGATTGAATCCCAGGTCTTCTCATTACCACTTTTTACTAAATTCCATTGAAGGTTGTCAACTGACAGACAGGATTACTCTGTGTGTTGGTAACAAAAGGGTGATCAATCATATTTGAAAAACAGACTTCAGTCTTTTCCTTTCCTTCAAACCTACCCCACAATGGAGCATTCTTTCATGCCTCCAATTTAATTCCACCTGGCGAGAAACGTGGGCTAAATATCCTTATTATACCTTAAATCAAATTGCCAAAACTCCACAGGCTACTAAAAGTTAACCCTTACTGAATGAATGAAAAACCTTAGAAGTTCTGCTGTTAAAAGCACGGTGACTGTCAGGATTTTTCAGTGTGTGTGTGTTTTAAGACTTCAGCTCTTCCGTATGATGGATTCCTTTGACTTTGTCTCTATTATTATAGACTTATTGCTGTTATAACTGTCAGGATTTTTCAGTGTGTACTAGCGTGTCTGTATATGTAAGACTTCAGCTCTTTCGTGTGACAGATTTCTTTGACTTTGTCTCTATTATTTTAGGCTTATAGTCCAGGTAACTACCAATCATTATCCAAAGAGGACAGCACCCTGTTAGAAACCAAGAAAAACGGTTTATACTCCCAGTCTGCTATTTCGATTCTAAGCTTTATCTTTATTTAGCTCACAGTTAGAGGCGCATGAAGCCACACCCACCTCACAGATGCCAGATTGGGAGACCAGGAAAGTAAAAGCGACTTGCAAACCTTAGTTCTAAATCCATAAAAAAGACTATCATATGCTCAGATTTCTAGTTTTTGCTAATATACTATAATCTTTATTTTGAAAATAATGTGCTTCCAATCCTCTTAAAGCGTAAGTCACGTCGCTGCGACCCTCCCTTCGGTGACTCCGGCCTCTCAAGCGAGACTCGAGCTTCTAGCTTTTCGGCAGGGCTGCACCGAACGAGGAAAAGCAGCGCCCGTGGTGACGCACGTATTCCGCGCCATGACGTCACTGCCAGGCGCCGGGCGATACCGTGTGTCGGTTTTCGGCGGGCTTACCAGGGACAAAAATGTCTATGGCTAGCGATTTCTACCTGCGCTACTACGTAGGGCACAAGGGCAAGTTTGGGCACGAGTTTCTGGAGTTCGAATTTCGGCCGGACGGTGAGAGGAGGCCCACGGCACGCGGTGCTAGGAAAGGGGAGCGAGACCTAGAGTCGGTGGAGGAGGCGAGGGGAGGCCGGGTGGTGTGGGGTGAGCCGAGCTTCGGTAGGCTTGAGAGTGTGCAGGGGGCGGAGGCCACTGCTTTCCCCGAAGGAAATGGGAGCTTAAGAATATAGGAGGCCCAAGTTGGTTTTATAAAGGAAAGAGAATTGCTATCAATTAAAGCTAATCCTGTCACAAACTGAAAAGTTGAACCTACAGTAATTATAATTTTTTAACAGTGCACCAGAAGGGACTTTAAAGGCTCTGGAGATTGTCGCCGTAATTAAAAATGCTAGCATCTTTTTGAAAACACCCCCACCACTGGTGGTCCAATGGATGAATAAAATCTTGCGACCAGTACATTTTGTTCGTTCAGGCTGTGTGTGTTATTTGAAGGGGAGGAGCTCGACGTGTTAACAAATGAGAATAATAATATGTTTTAGGTGCTTAAGTATAATTGTTCACCACAGCATGTATCTAGAGTATCAAAAAAAGAGGAGAGAGGCAAAGTTCCACAAGAGGGAGTCGGGAAAATCTTCCTAGATGACGACACTATTGAGATGAGTCTGGAAATGAGAGACTTGGCCTTTGAGAGAGAAAAAAACAGACTTCCAGAGCAGAATGAGCCGAGGACCAGGTGAAACTGCTACCCATGTAGTGTGCAACAATTTGTGTTTTCTGACAGCACCCTCCTTAGAGAATGTTACGTTGATATTGCCTACCTGCAACAAGAAAGTTCATTTGGAAACATATTTTTTGGGTTTTTTTGAATGCACATTTTGTGCTGGGCAACAAGCAAATACAAAATTTGAAGATACAATAGTAAGACTTAAATTTAACTCAAAGAGATTTGTCTTGGTGGGAGACACAGACGTTTAACTATAAGGCAATATGCATATTAAGTCCTATAAGCACGGTTTGGACAATGTTCTGTGAGAGCAAGAATAAAAAATTACAGGAGGAGTGTATATTAGGAAAGGAGAAGAGTATCAAGCACTTCAGACGGAACTCACGTTAGCTACAGTCCTGCAGTTACTATTTTTTTTGAGACAGGGTCTCACTCCGTCACTCCGATTTGAGTGCAGTGGCACAGCCTTAGCTCACTACAACCTCTGCCTCTCGAGCACAAGTGATCCTCCCACTTCAGCCTCCCGAGTTGCTGGGAATAAGGCCCGCGACACCTCTCCTGGCTCATTTTTCTTTTCGGTAGAGACAGGTTTTCCCGTGTTGCCCAGGCTGGCCTCAAATTCTTGAGGTCAAGTGATTCAGCTGCCCAAAGTCCTGGGATTACACGGATGAGCCACTGCACCCAGCCAGTCCTGCAGTTATTTGGAAACCTTAATCGCTGTATTCAATCTTACTCTCCCCATAAATTCAGCTAAATTTACCTGAATTGATCCTTCTTTATATAATATTATTTTCAGTTCCTCTGCCTGTGAACAACATCATGCTTATCCCTATCCCTTTTAGCAGGTCACATAAATTAAGTACCTGAATATTATCAGGGAAATTTTTTGGTAGAACAATGGTTCTAATCAATGTAGCTGCCACTGCGCCATTCCACCTACTTCCATTGGTAATAGTGAGTCCTGAAGACTGGCATCTTTTTTCTTTTCCTTTTTCTTTTCTTTTTTTTTTTTTTTTGAGACTGGAATCTTGCTCTGTCGCCCAGGCTGGAGTGCAATGGCGTGATCCTGGTTCACTGCAACCTCGGCCTCCTGGGTTCAAGGGATTCTCCTGCCTCAGCCTCCTGAGTAGCTGGGATTGCAGGCAGGTGCCACCACATCCACCTAATTTTTCACCATGTTGGCCAGGCTCGTCTTGAACTGCTGACATCAGGTGATTCACCCACCTCAGCCTCCCAAAGTGCTGGGATTACAGGCGTGAGCCACTGTGCCTGGCCATCAAAGACTGGCATTTCCATCATTTTAGAGTATCTGCAGTACATTATAGCTGTGTCTGGGCAACTGACTGGCCATAAGGGAACGTATACACCAGAGAATACAAAAATCATGATGGATTAAAATTAAACATAAACCAGCCAACAAACTCACCAACTTTGACCCAGAAGCATTGTTTGTATGCTTCTTAGTCAATTCTAAAATGTCTGTATTATCATAATTGTATGCATACACTTGAAGGAAAAAAAATAAAACATTTTAGTGTAGTGGAGAAAGCATGAGTATTGAAAGTAGATTTAGATCTGAATCTTGTGTGACCCTGGTTAAGTTACTTTGTTTTCTCTCTTATGAATACGTGAGATAATAAAACTTGTTTTTTAGGGTTGTTTTAAAGATTAAATGCTCTGGGTAAGGCACTTAGCACCAATACAGACATATAACAAACTTGAAAGGAATGTTAGTGCCTTTTGCAGATTCTCTTTCTAGTTCATGATGTAGCTTAAGAAAACAGGCCTTAAATATGACCCAATATATAGTATAGGCATGGGCTATTTAAATATTGGCCACCTTCAGCTTCAGCAAACTTAACCAGCAAATATTTATTGTTTACATGTCTAGCATTGATCTTACACAAGGAGGGAGGAAATACGGATAAAAGTAGTAGTATAAAATGTTTTTTGCCTTCATATTTGTATACAATGTCATTGTTTTAGCAGTTTTTGCTATTATAAATTGATTTTTTTTTCCACTTCCCACAGGAAAGCTTAGATATGCCAACAACAGCAATTACAAAAATGACGTAATGATCAGAAAAGAGGTAAGTTATATTCAAATGTCTTTTTTTAGCCCGTTTTCTTCAAGTGTGTGTTGAATTTACAAAAATACATCCAAGTTTCTATTGTAAATAAGAAGCCAATTTATAGATAGAAAGGCATTTCTGTTTAAAATAGATACAATTGTTGCATCCACAGTGATGAGAAAGTTCAGAGAACTAACTGTGATGTGAACTATACTTGCATTTATCTATTTATTTATTTTTATTTTTTGAGACAGAGTCTTGCTCTGTCGCCTAAGCCGGAGAGCAGTGGTGCGATCTCAGCTCACTGCAGCCTCTGCCTCCCAGGCTCATGCGATTCTCCTGCCTCGGTATACTTGCATTTATTACTGTTCACCTTATAGATCTTGTGACGTCACAAGTTAACCAGTCGGAGGTATTTGGATCTCAATGTTACAAAGGCAGAATACAGTGTTTTCAAAGGCAGGTAATCATGAGAAGAGGGAAAAAATATATGTTAAAGGAAAGGGCAAGAGATGAAGAAAAGTCATATAACAAGGATAAATGAGTCTGTTCTATACCTTTGGAATCAATTAAATTTTTCAGTATTTCTCTATTTGAATATTCAGGGTTTGTAACTCTTATTTCCTTCTGAGTTGAGGGGTAACACAGGTGGACATTATCAAATTTTATTATGATTAATTTTTAGGCTTATGTACACAAGAGTGTAATGGAAGAACTGAAGAGAATTATTGATGACAGTGAAATTACAAAAGAAGATGATGCTTTGTGGCCTCCCCCTGACAGGGTTGGCCGTCAGGTTTGTATTTAGTGATTCTTTAAGTGCATAAATATTAAAAATGGTAATACTGTTCTGTTTTCCCTTGTTTATTTTAAATGAGTCTAAGTTGATTCTTTGGCTTTCCATTCAGTAGGCACCTGGTAAATTCTCTTTATCTCTCTTAGTTCCGTTTTCTGTACTGTCTCCTAGTAGTAAAGGAGTTGGTGCATAGTTCTAGAAATTATGTTTCTAGAAGACATCTTTCTCTGTAGTCACCCCAGCCAATGTTGGGATGTTCTCACAGTGCAGTGTTATGGAATTTCTGTTGTGTGTTAATCACTTTTATTAAGAATATGATTATGTAAAATTTACTTTTGCCAAATCATAACTTTCAAAATTCCTATTTGCATCCCCATACCCCAGAGAGAGACTTGATTGGTGGTTTCTTTGTTACAGCTGATGATTGCATTTGCCTCTCGTATTCCTTCAGAATAACTGATGTTTCTCAAAATGCTTCTGAAGAACTCTGAAGGCCTAATTTCATTCTGTAGAAAGAAAGTTTGGTTTCTGAATTGGGTCTTTTCAACTCTTGGAGACATGAGATCCAACCCCTGGAAGGAAGAAACATTTAATTTCACTTTTGTATATTCCTGAGGATTGTACTTTCTATCACCTTCTTTGACTAGAAGAAAATGTGGAGAAATATAGCAGATGCTGACATTCTGTAGGAGTAACTTAACTCTTCTGTTTAAAGAAACATTATTTAGGAAAGCAAAGGTAATAGTTAACAGTATTTATTCTAAGCATTGTATCACTTTACTTTTAAAAAGTAAATTTAGGCCTCAGTTTGTTTTATGCACATATCCATGTGTACTAAAAAGCAGACCACAGCAGCTAACCTTTTATATCATTTAGACTCAGGGAGGGCCTAGTATTTTATCTACTCGCTTAAGGATGTTTTCCTGGGTTTTGGTTAGCAGGAAGGAGCAGGCATGCTTCAGAAATTGCCTTTTGTATCAAGTCAAAGGTTTTATGGCTGTCGGAGCATCTTAGTTAATTCTCCATTTGGCCTGTGTCATTAAACTGGATAAATAGGCCTTCTGGTTAAATAAATAGCTAGGACTGTCTTCAATGGTGTCTGTTAACTTGAAAATTCATTACAGATAGAGTCTCTTCGTTTTTGGTTTTAGGCCTACAGATAATTCAGAGAAAAATCTATACAGTAATTACAGCACACTAGGAACACCTACATCATGTTGTATTTGTTTTACTAGTTCTTAATTTTAGTTATTTTACGGAGTATTAGTTTTAAACCTTACAATCTTGAGATCAAATATAAGTACTATCACTTATTAGTGGTTATTAAATACAAGCAAGTATTTTCCTCTGCTTTATGAGTTTTGGATTACACATTTGTAAAATAGGTTAATAAGGTTATTTGCAAGATTATAGAGAGTGTAAAGTCCCAAGTACTAGGACCTGACATACAGTAGGTGCTAAAGTGCTGTTGGTTATTACTGTTTTATATTTTATTTGTAGAATCTTCCAGACAGGAAACATGTGTATTTATCATATTAAAAATGGTCTTGGGGTGAAACCTCTTCTCTACTAAAACTACAAAAAATTAGCTGGGCATGGTGGCGCGTGCCTGTAATCCCAGCTACTCAGGAGGCTGAGGCAGGAGAATTGCCTGAACCCAGGAGGCAGAGGTTGTGGTGAGCCGAGATTGCACCATTGCACTCCAGCCTGGGTAACAAGAGCGAAAATCCGTCTCAAAAAAAAATTGATATACTTTGTATCAAATAAACCAAGGTTTTTTTTTTTTCTCATCTCCCTCCATTGACTGCTAGAAAACTTACAACTAGAATTGGGATCGATTTGTAGCAAGAATACAGATATCTCTTGGATAGATTTTTGCATTAAGTACATTTTTCTGCTGGTTTTTTTTTTTTTAGGAGCTTGAAATTGTCATTGGAGATGAGCACATATCTTTTACCACATCAAAAATAGGTTCTCTTATTGATGTAAATCAGTCAAAGTAAGTATGTTAAAGCATTTTGGCTAAGGTGTCATTATTAGAAAGGCTTATTTTAGAACTATAGTCAGTTTGTTAGCCAAGAGAATTTCAGAGGCATTACAGTGAATTGATAAACCTATCAGTTTATTATGCAGATGTAATTCTGATTTTTATATCATTAAAGGCTTATTATCTTGTCTCTCAGTAGAAGTTAGCAGAGTATTTCATTGATTGTCCAAAAAATTTTAATCTAACAGCTGTGTTTAATAATGCTCAAATTGTATTAGCCATTTTGTATAAAAATGTGGATATAGTATCAGAAAACCCAAAGAAAAGAAATCCTCATTAGAGCCATATCATCTCACTTTCCTCCTTGGACTCAATACTTGGGGGAAAAAAAATGGAAAAAATCCAGTATAGCCTAAATATCCTTTAGCTACCAATGTCTTCCCAAGATCTGTCTCTCTTCCATCCCGGGTTTTGTGGCACATCCCATTTTCTTGGTCTTCTTTCTGCCCATTCCCCTCAGCGTGTCCCCACAGTACTCTTACTTTTTTTTGAAATACTAAATTGTAATAATACTGGTTTGAATGTAAACTCCATGAGAACCTTGCTGTATCCTCAAAGTTAGCATAGTGCCCTGCACGTAATAGATACTTTTGATAAATATTTATTAGAGAAAAGGAGAAAGGAATGAATGCATAATAAATATTGGACACAAAAGTCTGTGTTCACAAAGACCAACCAGATGCTTTTAAACTATCAAATTTATTCTCCTACATTTGGTGAGGATGTGGCGTTGATACCCTACTGGGGTTATAAACTGTAGTGGTTTTTGGAAAGCAGTTTGATAATATGCATCAAAAACTGTTCACATTTTTCATTCACCTTTGTTCTAGTAAGTCATTTTTCAGCATCTCTTCTATGGAACTGTTCCTAAATATTGGAAAAGCTTTATTATGCATGAAGATGCTCACTGAAGTATTATTTATAATAGGAAGATAATCCCAGTGTCTAATAAGGAGAGAATTATTAAATTAATTAAAAATTATTAGTGAGTTCTTTTGAGTGCTGTGGGGAAAGTAATTAAAAACTGGCACAGGAAATGATTGTAGTTACTAACGAATAGAGAAATATCAAAATGTTTATAGTTACTCTATGAAAATAGTGGCATTACAGTATTTTTTTTCTGCTCTATTAGACATTTTTATGATGTGGTTATTACGTTCATAAGAAGATTAAACTCTTTAAATACTAAAATGAATACTGATGAAGAAACTTTTTTTCTTATAGAAAAGATATTCATTGTATGTTCATTTTAGTTGTTAGCAAAATCCTTCCTTTCTCCTAAATTTTAACTTAATTGTTAGAAGATTTTGATTTTGTTTTGTTTTAGGAATTTAAAGAATTGTTTTATCCTAGGAACAAAAAGTAACTTTTACCTTTTTAAATTTTAGGGATCCTGAAGGCCTTCGAGTATTTTACTATTTGGTACAAGACTTGAAATGTTTAGTTTTCAGTCTCATTGGATTACACTTCAAGATTAAACCAATTTAAATTCCATGTTTTTCAAGCTGTTTGTATATGTAATTAAGGGATGGAGGGTTTATTTGTCATTTACAATATTGGGGTTTTTATGAATGTGAAGCAAAAAAAAATTTGTATGTAAACTGAAAATAAGAAAATACATTAACAGGCTTAATGGTCATCCTAACCTGAGGCCACGTGGTTGGGACAGTCCCCACACACTTTAAGTTCTGTAAATAAAAGCCACCTTTTGTTAAAAATTTGCTCTAATAAAACATGCCAAATCCTGGTTGCAGAGTATTTTTTTTGTTTGTTTTTTTCCAGGAGGCCATGTCTCTAATTTACTTTAAAGATAATAAGAAATTGTTCTGGTAGGTATATCCTGTGATAGAAGGTACTTTAGGTGGAAATATGTAGCCAGATTCTCATCCATTAAAAGCAATTGTAGATATTTCCTCCATTCATGATTGAATTTAGTTTTGGGGGCTAATGGAAGATCTGGGTCTTTTGCAGTTATCACAAACCCCTCAGGGATTATTCACATTTAAATATTTTCGGTTATAAGCACTGATGTCCTAACATGTTACAAGAGTAAATTCCACCCCCTGTTAGGCATATCTTTGATTTTGCCCTTGTTTCCTAATTCACAGTATGTTTACTCTGTAGCGGTTGGGGGAGAACTAAATAAGTTTTCAACTTTATATATTGTTAAATGTTTAGATAAACACACATGTATGTAGGAATGTACATAAATATTTTTTTTTCCAAGTCAGTAAAATTTTATTAGGTCTTCCAAAAATGGTCATAAACTTTATAAACTTATTTGGGTAAACTGAGCAGAAGGTGATACAAAGAAGAGAAAATGTGCGCCCCTGCTAGTGTGAATTTGCTAAGTCACGTGACTCTGCATGCTGTTTCTATATTTCACACTCAGATTGCTCAAATATTTCATATTAGGGATTGTAAGAATACTTCAATTAAAAATTAAAGGCTATACATAATTAAACTACCCTGCCCTGGCCATTCTCCGAAAAACAGATCTCCTGGGCCCTTTTTCATGAGCCATGAGGTGAAAGACAGCAAAGAGTTTCTCAAGTGCTCAGGATTACCTCTGAACACATAACAAGCATGTCCCTGCCTCCCATAAATCTTACCATGTGAATCCAGATCTCTTCTAACCTATGCTGCCAACCAGTGGTGCTCATTTTATTGCTTAAAAACAGCCTTCTTGGCCAGGTGTAGTGGCTCATGCCTGTAATCCCAGCATGTTGGGAGGCCCAAGTGGGTGGATCACTTGAGGTCAGGAGTTTGAGACCAGCCTGACCAACATGGTGAAGCCCCATCTCTCCAAAAATGCAAAAAAAAAAAAAAAAAAATTAGCTAGGTGTTGTGGTATCCATCTGTATGTAGTTCTACCTACTCAGGAGACTGAGGCAGAAGAATCACTAACCTGGGGGGCGGAGTTTGCAGTGAGCAAAGACTATGTTATCGCACTCCTGGCTGGGTGATAAGAATGTCACTCCATTGCTCAAAATTAAATAAATAATAAATAAAAATAGACTACATATAGTCTTAATTTTATTTTATTGTTATTTTTTTAAATTGCATTTTAAGCTTTGGGGTACATGTGCAGAACATGCAAGATAGTTGCATAGGTACGCACATGGCAGTGTGTTTTGCTGCCTTCCTCCCCTTCACCCACATTTGGCATTTCTCCCCAGGCTATCCCTCCCCAGCTCCGCCCCCCCACTGTCCCTCCCCTATTCCCCCCAATAGACCCTAGTGTGTAGTGCTCCCCTCCCTGTGTCCATGTGTTCTCATTGTTCATCACCCGCCTATGAGTGAGAATATGTGGTATTTCATTTTCTGTTCTTGTGTCAGTTTGCTGAGAATGATGTTCTCCAGATTCATCCATGTCCCTACAAAGGACAGGAACTCATCGTTTTTGATCGCTGCATAATATTCCATGGTGTATATGTGCCACATTTTCCCAGTCCAGTCTATCATCGATGGGCATTTGGGTTGGTTCCAGGTCTTTGCTATTGTAGACAGTGCCGCAATGAACATTCCTGTGCATGTGTCCTTATAGTAGAACATTTATAATCCTTTGGATATATACCCAGTAATGGATATTTTTAATGTGAATACAAATGTAGCTGAGATGATTTATATATTCTATTATTAGACTACTTTGTTTTGATTTGTAACATGGGTTGTGCTGTAAGTTTAACCACTGACCCCTTTAATTAATAATTGGATTCCTAGCATGAACAGATAATGAACTAGAATAGAAATTTTTAAAAATGAGGCCAGGCATGGTGACTCACACTTGTAATCACAGCACTTTGGGAGGCGGAGGCGGGCGGATCACCTGAGGTCAGGAGTTCAAGACCAGCCTGGCCAACACGGTGAAACTCTGTCTTTATAAATAAAAAAATTAAAAATGTAATAAAGGTAACAAAGATAAATGAAAGATTTGAGGGTGAGTTCAGAGTCTGCCTTGGCTGACTCCCACATGAAGAACAGTAAAGTTGGAGAACTACCACTCAAAATCTCAGGTATCTACATTGTCCTAGTTTGAACCATATGACATGGTGGAGAGAATGCTGATTTAAGAATCAGAAGTCTTAATTACGGATCAGCTTAACTGTTTTCCCTTAAATCGCCCTCAGGAATCCTTTTTTTTGCCATTATGTAATCATGCTTAATTCCTGAGATGGCCCTCTTGTTTTTTTTCTCAGAAATAAGAGGAAGGATGGTTACTGTTTGATTGATTCCTGGAGGTCCAGTTGGGACAATATACTTTAAATTTAGAGCATCTGAATATATTGTACTGTAAAGACAAGGACAGAAAGGGTGATAGGGAAACAGAAAATCTCAAGATAGTGATCTTTTTATTCTTCTTTACTATGAGAACCAGGAAATCTAGTGTCATGCAGTGGCATAAAAAGCATCAGGACAAATAAAAAAGCAGGTGGGAGCCTGTCTGGGTGAGGTTAGTCCTCCCAGTGAAGTGATTCGGGCCATCTTCCCTGCATGCTATGGCTTTTTCCGGACATACTTCTTTTCAGTCTGGAGCAGGAAGAACAGTGTGCTGCTATGATCTGATAAATCACTGAGGTTTGAAAGTGTGACCCAAAGGTTTGAAGGTGTGACTGGAAGCTGTGTGCTAAGCTTCTGGCTAACAGTATGGTCAGGAATGAGTAAAATGTGTGGTTTCCCAAATCAAAAAGGCTTTTGCAGCAATGCAGCCACAAAATATGCAAATTAATACTTCATATATTCATATTTGTGTGTATGTGCATGTTTTGCATAAAAGTGAATTTGAAAGACAAAGTACCAGAACATTCAAAACTCTTCGTATTTCTCTTCTTTCTATTTTATTAACTGGCTGTGATAAAGTTTAGTACTTCCGACTTTGTGCGCCCTTGATCAAAAGGCCAGGCAGGGAGTTTCAATTCCATTTGAAGTTACTGTTATCTTCTGCTGCTGATTGTGTTTTCCTTTAAAGAAGAAATTTGCCTTTTCCAGCATTTCAGAGCTTGGTAATAAAGAGAAAACAAAAGGAGCACAACACAAGTTGGCTTTCTAATCATCAGTCTAATTCTGCCTCTTTTCAAAACTATGAACAAATCTTGATTTAATATTTAGTTGGTTTTCACTTTATCCACTTTGTTCATCAAATGCACTTGTATGTGCTGCAGTTTCAATAATGAATACGACAGACTTATGGACTTTATATTGTAAGGGAGGAAACAATATGGAAAAAGTGTAAAAAATTATGTTCGGCACTTCTCTAGTCTCCATCCTGAGAACTATTCACCTTCTCACCAGCTATGTGGATGTAAATCAAAACAGAAAAATGCCTCAACATCACTAGTATCTGCATGGGGCCGCAAGATATGCAGCCACGGTTTCTCTAGAGTGATGGTGTATGCTGCAGTATGCTCCCAGCTCCTAAATTATATTTGTGTGCCATCCCAACCTGTTCTTCCAAACGATGGCACTTCAAGCCTCGTGGCAGGATAGAGAACCTAGCTCAGTATGTCAGGATTTCTGGACTGCAGTCCTGGTGTTTCCCCTATTAGAACCTTAGGGAAAGAAAAACAAAACAAAAAAAAAACCAAGAAAACAGTTACTTATTTTAAAGTGTAAGAAATCCTGTCTGTAGTGCTGACATTTAATTAGTCCTACCCTATGAAGTGTGCGATACTTTTATTGAACCTATGAGAAAAGTGAGGGTTGAGGTTTTGGATGACTTGTTCAAATTTTTATAGATAAGAACAATTTGAATCTTGGACTTCAAGGAAAATTTTAACATTTTATGAGAGCCGACCATATATATGGCAGGTTGTGGTTAGGTACTTTGAGCTAGATCTCACCTCATGTAATCCTCACAGCAACCTTGGATGGCAAATAATGTCACTATTTACTATGGTGAATACAGGACTTAAAGAAATGAAGTAAGGCCGGGCGCGGTGGCTCAAGCCTGTAATCCCAGCACTTTGGAAGGCCGAGGCGGGTGGATCACGACGTCAAGAGATCGAGACCATCCTGGTCAACATGGTGAAACCCCGTCTCTACTAAAAATACAAAAAATTAGCTGGGCATGGTGGCGCGTGCCTGTAATCTCAGCTAC
>CM052656.1:111009816-111070137 GCA_028533165.1 Leontopithecus rosalia | reverse complement strand
GGCTCTAGAATTTGGCAAAGAGCCTTGTTGCAAGCCTTTGTGGCAAGAGCCTTGCTGGAACCCTAGATCCTTCTGAATTCATGGTCCATCGTGCAGTGTCTTTAGTCAGGAGTCAAGAATTAGCAATAATGTTTCCTTATGCAAGTCAATGAACCTCTTCACTTTAGTTTCCTGATTTGTAAAATGGGGACAATAATAAATGCTTGTCAGTGTTGGGAGGTTTTAATGTGGTTATATGCCCAGGAGGTACTCCAATAAATGACAGTGTCTCTGCCACCTTTTCAACAACCGCTATTACTACCCCCCAGCCCTCGCCCCCGCTCCCTACTTCCTATCTTCTTTCGCAGAACTAACTTCCTTTATTTATTATTTTGGCATTGAGATAAAGGAATAGGGACCATGTTTACTCTGATTTGGGATTACCAAAGCCAATCCAGGATTGGGGGAAAGAAGAAAATGCCCAGCAGCAAGTATTCCTGAAGTGTCCAAACTCCACACGTGAAACTTTGTCTATATTATTGAGTAAAATGAGCCTCTGGAGAGACTTCATTTAATGGCCTGCACATGATGATGTGGCTGACTTCAGGGACTACATGTCCCTGTATCAGCAATTTCCCCTGCTGTTCTGTGCCTCTCTATCCCACACTCCCTATTAACCACTATCACCTGATTTGAAGAACAATTTAAATTGGTTTCCTAGAACTGTAATGAGAAGATTGAAAAAGATTGAATCAAATAAAAGTGAAAGTTAATGAGAGATTTGAGTACATTCTGGCAGGGTCTGCCTCAGAGTAGAGCAATAGGAGTGATTTTTTTTTTTAAGTCTTCAATATAGATGAAAATGTGAGTCCCTGCTGGAAGGTTTTAGGGACAGGTTTACGAAGTGAGAATTCCTGGGCAAAACTCAAATAGAGCAATAACTTGCAAGTATCTTCTTGAAAAATCAAATGTGAACATTTTCACACACAACTGATGAAACATAAATGGGAACATCTTTTCTGGAAGGCATTTGGTGATACATATGAGAGTTCTTTAAAAATATATGCTCTTTGACCCCATAATTTACACTTAAAAAGTTTCCATAAATTTTAAAAAATATTTGATCTGTATTCAAATGTATAGACCAAATATTTTTTACAATAGCAAAAAATTGAAAACAATTTGAATATCCAACAGTAGGGGATTGCCTAAATAAATGGTGGTTTATCCATGTGGTTAATAACTATGTATAACTTAAAAAATAACATTTCAGATGAATGCTTTTAAAATAATGGAATACATATTATTTATTAGAAACTAATAAATCAAAAAATACTATGTAACGAATGATACCAACCTTAATAGTAAACATAACATATGAAAAAAAAACTGGAAGAATATATACCACAATTTTATAGTGGAATTACGGATGTCTCAAAGTAATTTTAAAAATACATTTACCTGAACTAAACGTAGATAGAAAAAGGAACTTTAAAAAAATAGTGACATATAAGAGAACATTTCTAACAGAGACTATTATTTAAGAGCTAAATAATTTAATCATTATACTTCTTTTATGTATGTCTATATTTTTATACATAAACAATTTAGTCATCTTTTTTACCAGCAGTTTCTCTAAATAATATTAGTTTTTTGTTAATATTAGTTTTATTTTCTCCAAAGATGTGTATAAAATTTATCTTTTCAGTCCTCAAATACTGAGTTTGAACATTATTTTGCAATGAGGACTAAGTGGTTGGTTAGTGGAGGTAGAGGAAGATACAGCTCTTGACCGACTTTCCTTTCCCATCAACAACAGCTTTCATTATACAATTTCCTCCTATCACTTTGGTCAAGAGGTGGGGCAGAAAATTTTGAGTTAGAGTAGCATTCGAAAAAAATTTATTTCTGCCTTTCATGTCATAGCCCCTAAGGGATCCAGACTGGAAAGGCCAACTTCTTTCTCATTTTGAAATCAGTTTTCTCCACCTGCACCACTGCATAGCACAGATACAGGTAATATCCATGTTATTTTCTCAGATCTTTCTACTAGATTATCCTTATTCCTGCTAATTCTAGAAATATGGCACTTAATTACAAATGACTTAGCATTGCAACAGGAATGATAGGAAAGCATTTGCTATTGATTGTATTAGAGCTGCATTACTCTGAAGGACATTGTAGTTCAGTATTCAAAGAAAGTTATTTTCTCTTTCTCAATATGCTATGATTTTTGCTTTGTGTTATCAAAATGAAGAATAGAGATTTGAGGGGCTAATTACTTTTTACTTGGGCCTAATGATTTACATGTTATTTTACCCATCTTGAACAATTCTGTAATAGAAAATACTATACTTCTTTTTCTTAGGAAGTTAGGGGAAATGTGACTAGGTTAGAATATTTTATAAATTTAAAAAATTTAGAAAAGAATATGGTTACATTATTTTTTTCATATTTCCCACTTCTTGGATATCATCTTTTTACATTGATTAATATAAGAAGTAAAGATTTATCACTTGATTATTCTTTTCTATATTGACATTCACTAATAAATTGAATCCTTTATGGACATTAACTAATGACTAACTGTTGACAACTTTCATTTTCACATAGGCTTCTCTGGCAACATAAAATACACTGAAAGATTATTTCTAAAATTGTAATGTACATAGAATCATTTGAGATTAAAAATACCTTTATCTGGGCTCCAATTCAAGTGATTTTTATTCAGTACAACTTGCAAAAGGCACTGAATCTGAAATGTTAACCAATTTGCAACATTAATCCTGAAATAATTCTTTTGGAGAGGGTATATGGGACACATTTTGGGACACACTGATAGAGTCAAGTAGAGTTGAAAAGAATGCAAGAACCTTTTAATATTTATATGTCTGTTAGAATACATGTAAGTTTTTAAAAGGCAAGATATTTTTATTTTTTCAGAATTTAGAATTTTTGTTTGTTGAAGTGATAGCTTTAAAGTGTCTCAGTGATTTAAGGTGGCATCAATTTCCCCTAACATGTGTATGTATGTTGAACATTTTGAGTAAAATGGCTGGGTGAATAGAACAATAATCTATTGGTAGACTTTTTTTCTCATCCTTTGTGTATTTTCCAATTATCGTAGTTATAATCACTAGAGGTATAAACGACTTTAACAAAAATGTTGAAAGATCTTTCATTTCTTCTCCAAATAAGGCTCACTCTACATGTTTTAGGCACTTAGTTAATAAACACACACCAACAGACACACAGACACACACACACATCTCTTAGCATTAATTCCTGGTGTGTTCCTATTGGCTGACATTTTAATTTTTCTTTTAACTGAAACCATCCTGTTGCAGGATTTGAATGCAAAACATATTTATCTTCTTACTCTAAAGATGAACAACCAGGGAGAGATTTATTTAACCCTTAGATTACTGCAGTTTCCTTCAGAGTCACAATAAATTAAGGCCTGATGACACTCAAAGGCCTGAGGAAACTAATGACAGAGATATATGTTTTAAGCATCTAAATTCACCTGTTTCTTATGGATTGTAAAACTTCCAACATTTGAAAAAAGATTCCTATCTGTACTTCTGGTTCTTGGCTGGTTATAAGAAACTATAATGAAGTAGAATAGTAGAAGTATTTTTTTTAAGTTGTCAGAATGTAGAAATGAATGAATTCTTTTAAACTTAAGAAGTTGGTAGAATGTTTTCATTTAAGTCTGATCAAGAAAAATTTATGAGGTCTTGAAAATAAAGGACAGACTAGAGTCTGAAGAAAATAAGACATTTCCTAGAGAAATCAAAGTATCAGAGAATGTGTAAGAAATGAAAAACAAATGTCAAAAACATTTTTATTCAGATTGAAGATACTTTAGGTGTCTTAAGTATTTACCAAATCTTAATAGCCATGATGCAGTAACAATGTTTGAATCAAAAGGGGCGTTCTAATTTTTCTATGCTCTCTCTCCCTTCAAATACGGTCATTGTTCAACTCTACAATGAGAATAACGTTTACTACTTTAACTTAGAGATAATCAGAGATACAACTTCGGACACTGAGGATCTCAAAAGCAAAAGGATGAATATAGTATTGTTTAGAGAAAAATGGAATTGAGGAAAAGAAAGAAAAGTTGCTTTCTGGAAACTCCCTCAAGGATGGTGGACCCATCCACATTTGCAGCTTCAGAATATCCACTATTGGCTGTAATTTCTTAGCATTATTGACTGCATTTTCCTTTCTCTTCATGATTAATTGTGATCACAGGAAGGAGCACACATGTCAGCTTAGATTTTGCTAATATTTTGTGTCTACTGTCATTGGTGCTTTTATGTGGGATGGACTTTTAAAATCCTATAGAACTATTCTTTTGTGTGGGATTTCTACAATGTGTGCATGTAATTTCTAGATTACAAATTTAAATAAACTTGTATGATATATTTTTGCCAAAGTTTTAGAGAAGATTGTCTCTTTGTTTCAAATGGTTTCCCAGATCAAGGTTAGTAGTGAGCCAAGCTCTTCCCCTGGTGATTATTTTCCTTCTTTTTGCATTTAAAGAATTTTCAGTGCCCTGGTGTCTCATTGCAGTGACTCTTGGGATCCTCTGTTAACTTCTTCTGATGATAGTCACAATGTTGGTGACAAAGAGTGAGTAATAAAATGCACCTTCCTGTCTGAGTAGCATGAGTAATCACTGATTGTGCAGATATTAACCATGCTCCATCCATTGTTCCCCGTCTGTAATCAGAAAATGTTCCAGGTGATTCTGGCTTTTGTTGGTAATTTTTTTCTGGACATATCACAGTGTCATTTTCAATTTACTTAACCTTGACTCTGAAGTTGTGATGAGCTGTTTTACTGTGTATAATACACGGTAATAGTCCTTCTCATAGAGGATTTAGCAATACATGTATTCTGCCATTTGGGCTTGATTATTATGAATCTGAGATAACCATTCTTTGAGAGACAACAGTTCAAAAGAAATTATGGTTTTCTCTTGACATTTCTTAAAGTATATAATGAGGAAATGGTTTAGTAGCATCTACACATGCTATTACATAATATTAAATTCCAGCTTTATCTTTTGTTTGAATTCTTTCATCTCTTTAGAAAAATCACTGATATTTTATATTCAGAAAAAATTACATATCTGGATCTTACTCTCTTTTCTGCTGTGGAAATTCCATCTGCTCCAATAATAACTGTGCTATCTCTTCATGTTTCTTAGTTCAAATTTTCATATGCCAAAGATATGGAGTTAGATGTTGGCAAACTGCTTTTTACATTGGTGCTTGATGGTAAATGATGTGTCATTAAAAATGAACTAAACTGAAAACTAAGCTGTCACCTTCGTAATTTTACTCAGATAGTTATTTATCCTACACTTAAGCTGCTAATGGTGAGAAATTTATGTTTCTATTTTTATGGTCAGTTTGTTGAAGTGTTACTTTCTAAATGTCAAATTATTAATTAAAGTAAATTAAATTGTAAACAATATTGTATAGTCTATTTTAAAATAAACAGAAGAGAGAATGAGGCCAACAAACATAAAAAATGCTCATCATCACTGATATATTATTAATCACTGGTGTATGTTAATTTTGAATGTCCTCACCACAAAGAAATGATAAATATTTGAAGAGATGGTTAAGCTAATTACCCTGATTCCTGATTTGATCATGACACAATGTATACATGTATTGAAACATCACACTGTACCCCATAAATGTATATAATTATTATGTGTCAATAAAAATAAAATAAAACTAAAAAACTTTATACAATAGTGTGAAATGCTATTTCACAGGGATGCTAGACTGTTGCCAAAGCTGTTTCTGGTAGTATAATCAGACAAGCCAATGAAGAGTTCAAGGGTATTTACTGGTCAATGTCAGTGGATCTTATTACTAGTTTCTAGTTTTTCAAAACTGGAATCTCTGGAAGTGAGATTAATCAGACTGTGGTTTTTCAGGTGAATCTGATGTTTGATTCACCTGGAAACCACAGCCTGATGAGTCTCACTTCCAGAGATTCTAGTTCAGTAGTGTAGCGGGTTGAATTATGCCCCCCAAAAGGTAGGCTCTAGTCCTCATCCCCAAGTATGTGAACATGACCTTATTTGTGACCTTTTTTGGGGAAAAAGCATCTTTGCATATGTAATTAAGGTAAAGATCTTGAGATCATACTAGACTATGGTGGGCCATAAGTTGGACTTAACTCTAATGATGGATGTTCTTTCAAGGGACAGGAAAAGACCCAGAGACACAGAGGGGACTGCTACATGAAGACAGAGGCAGGGATTGTAGTTACGCATCTATAAACCAAGGAAGTCCAAGAGCATGGCACTGGCATTGGAAGGGTCATCCCATGATGAAGGCATTATGTGGAGAGATAACAAAGGAGAGAGCTTGTTTTTACAACAGAGTCACTCCTGGGATAACTATCCCACTCTCATAAAGGAATTAATCCATTCTTAAGAGTGGAGTCCTCATGACTTAATCAACTCTTCAAGGTCTTACTTCCCAGTACTGACACAGTGGCTGTTAAATTCCAACATGAGGCTGGGCGCGGTGGCTCACGCCTGTAATCCGAGTACTTTGGGAGGCCGAGGCAGGTGGATCACAAGGTCAAGAGATCGAGACTATCCTGGTCAACATGGTGAAACCCCGTCTCTACTTAAAATGCAAAAATTAGCTGGGCATGGTGGCACATGCCTGTAATCCCAGCTACTCAGGAGGCTGAGGCAGGAGAATTGCCTAAACCCAGGAGGCGTAGGTTATGGTGAGCCGAGATCGTGCCATTGCACTCCAGCCTGGGTAAACAAGAGCGAAACTCCATCTCAAAAAAAAAAAAATTCCAACATGAGTTTTGGAAGGAACATTCAAACCAAAGCACCTCTAATGGTAACATCTTGTAAAATTATAATGTAATATCACGACTTAGTTATTGACACTGATACAAATACAGAGTGACTCTACCACAAGACTCCCTATTATTGCCCTTTTATAGCCACACCTGCTTCCCTTTCTCCATTCTTTGTTCCCAACTCCTCTGATTCTATAATTTTATCATTTTAAGACTGTTAAGTAAATGAAATCATGCAGTCTGTGACCTCAACGTAATTTCCTGAAAACTTATACAAGTCTTTGTAGGTATCAACAGTTAATTCTTTTTATTGCTGAATAGGTATGGATGCATGACAGTTTGATTAACCATTTACCTACTGAGGAATATTTTGATTGGTTCCAGGGTTTTTTGTTTGTTTTTCTCTATTGCAAATAAAGCTGCTATGAATAGGGATAGAGATTTTTGTGTGAACATAACATGTTTCATTTCTCTGAGATAAATACCCAATAATCCAATTACTGAGTCCCTGTGGTAGTCATGTTTAGGTTTACAAAACATTGCCAAACTGTTTTCCAAAGAGGCTGTTTTATATACCCATGAGTAATTCATTTTCTTTGCATACTGGACATCATTTGGTGTCATCATTATTTTTAAATTTTATCCCTCTGATATGTATATAGTGATGTCACTAGTATTTTTTTAAATAGTAGACAATATTTTTGAGCCATTTTTGTTTTACAGAAAATTTGAGTGAAAAGTACAGAGAGTTTCCATATACTCCCTCACCCTCCTTCCAGTTTCTCCTATTAATATGTAGCAATAGTGTGGTATACTTATAACTGATGATCTAATATTAATTTTTTCATGGTTTATATTAGTAAAGTTCATGGCTTATATTAGTTTCACTCTTTGAATTTTACATTCTATGGGTTTTGACAAATGAGTGACATATGTCTACCATTACAGTGTTGTAAAGAATAGGTTTACTGACCTAAAAATCTTCTATGCTTCATCTACTCCTCTACCTCTTCCTCTCTCTGAGACCCTGGCAAACACTGATTTTTTTTTTTTTACCGTCTCCATAGTTTTGCCTTTTCCAGAATGTCATATAGTTGGAATCATACTTTATATAGAATTTTCGGATTGGCTTCTTTTACTTAATAGTATGCATTATTTAGTTATGTTTTTAACTAAATAATATTTCATCATCAGGAAGTACCATGACAGTTGATGACACCTGGAGAAGCACTCTTGGTTGCTTCCAAGCGTTGGCAATTATAAAGCTTCTATAAACATTCACATGAAGGTTTTTGTAGATTTAAGCTTTCAGCTCATTTAAATAAATACTGAAGAGTGTAGTTGCTGGTTCATATTTTATGTTTAGCTTTTTTAGGAACTGCAAACCCACAGTCACAAATGAGAATGGAGCTGTTGCTCCACATCCTTGTCAGCATTTGGATTGTTGGTATTTTACGTTTTTGCCATGTTAGTGGGTGTGTAGAGGTCTCTCATTCTTTTAATTTGCAATATCCTAATGGTATATGATGTTTAATGTCTTTTCATATGCTTATTTGCTATCTGTGAGGTGTCTCTCTATGCCTGTTTATACTAGCTTTATAAGAGAAAAGAAATCCAGAAACAACCAAAATATTCAATAGGTAATCTTTTTCCCATTAAAAAAGTAGTTTGCGAGGAGAGGATCCAAGATGGCTGATCGCTGACATCTCGGGATTGCAGCTCCCAGTGAAAGCACAGAGAACGAGAGGATGCCACACTTTCAGACAAATTTTTGTTGCTCACGGATCAGAAGATTCCTAGTGGAGGAGCCCCACGGGTCGCCAGTGTGACTCTTGTGGCCGGTGCAGCAGTTTTGGTGGCACCTCGGCGCAGCAGCTCTTGGTGCAGAGTAAATGGGACTGGTTCCCCTTCTGACTGACGTTTGGAGCTCCGGGAAGGCAGAATCACCTATTATGACTCAAGAAGAAAGCCAGACTGGAGATTCCCCAGGCAGAAAAGCACCATCAGTTTTAACGCCACTGTTTTGGCTGGTGCAGCGGGTTGCTCATATTTCGGCCCTGGGAATTAACAACTTGGACATCCACTCAGAGACCTAATGTGAAAGTTGGTAATTACAAAGACGACAGGTGGATAAATTTACAATGATGGGAAGAAACCAGCATAAAAAGGCTGAGAATACTCAAAATCAGAATGCCTCTCCCTCTAAAGAGGATCACAGTTCCTCATCAACAAGGGAACAAGGCTTGCTGGAGAACGAGTGCATTCCATTACCAGAATCAGGCTTCAGAAGGTGGATAATAAGAAACTTCTGTGAGTTAAAAGAAGATGTTGTAGCTCAATGCAAAGAAACTAAGAACTTTGAAAAACAGTTTGATGAAATCCTAATGAGAATAGACAATTTAGAGAGGAATATAAGGAATTAATGGAACTGAAGAATACAATATGGGAACTCCGAGAAGTATGCACAGGTTTAAACACTTGAATTGATCAAGCAGAAGAAAGGATATCAGAGGTTGAAGACCAACTTAATGAAATAAAACGAGAAGACAAGAATAGAGAAAAAAGGATAAAAAGGAATGAGCAAAGTCTCCAAGAAATATGGAACTATGTGAAAAGACCTAATTTATGTTTGATAGGTGTACCTGAATGCAACAGAGAGAATGAATCCAAGCTGGAAAATACTCTTCAGGATATTATTCAGGAAAACTTTCCCAACCTAGCAAAGCAGGACAATATTCAACCCCAGGTAATACAGAGAACACCACAAAGATATTCCTCAAGAAGAGTAACCCCAAGGCACATAATTGTTAGATTCACCAGGGTTGAAATGAAGGAGAAAATACTAAGGGCAGCCAGAGAGAAAGGTCAGGTTACCCACAAAGGGAAGCCTATCAGACTTACAGCAGATCTCTCAGCAGAAACCCTGCAAGCCAGAAGAGAGTGGCAGGCCAATATTCAACATCCTTAAAGAACAGAACGTTCAGCTTAGAATTTCATATCCAGCCAAACTAAGCTCCACAACTGAAGGAAAAATAAAATATTTTATGAACAAGCAAGTACTCAGAGATTTTATTACCACCAGGCCTGCTTTACAAGAGCTTCTGAAAGAAGCATTATACATAGAAAGAAACAACCAGTATTAGCCTTTCTAAAAATATACCAAAAAGTAAAGAGCATCAACATAAATAAGAATTTACATCAACAAATGGATAAAACAGCCAGTTAACATCAAATGGCAGTAATCCTAAATTTAAATTGACTAAATCCCTCATTCAAAAGATACAGCCAAAACCTAATGGTACGCTACATCCGGACCCATTTCACATCCAAAGATACACAAAGACTCAAAACAAAGGGATGGAGAAAGATTAACCAACTAAATGAAGAGCAAAAATAAATAAATAAATAAAAAGCAGGAGTTGCAATTCTTGCATCTGATAAAATTGATTTTAAAGCAACAGAGATATAGTGGTAAAAGGATCAATGCAAAAATAAGAGCTAACGACCCTAACACCCAGATACATAAGACCTATAAAGAGATTTACACTCAACGAGACAGAAAATTAAGAAGGATATCAGGACTTGAACTCAGATCCGGAACAAGTAAACTTAATAAATATTTATAGAGCTCTCCACTTTAAATATACAAAATATACATTCTTGTCAATACCACATCACATCTACTCATAGGTTTAAATGAAATATTGATCGGCCATTATTAATACCCATTTTTAGAATAAAGCAACATTTCCATTCTCTCTCCCTCCTTTTCTTCCTCTTTCTTCCTCTCCTTCATTCCTTTTTTCTCTTTCCTTCTCTCAAAAAAAGTCTATTATTTACTCTGAAAGAACAAGTCTTTCTAAATTAAATGTGTATAATTGCCCAGAGCTTATTATTCAGAGTGCGTATTATAAATAGTTTTTCTGTCATCTTAATTTTAGAGAAATTGTAAGAATTTGTTCCCCTTTTGTTATATATGTACCAGTAACCAAAATTTTAATTAAGAATTGGTTCCAGGGTCAGGTGTGGTGGTTGGTGCCTATAATCCCAGCACTTTGGGAGGTTGAGGCAGGAGGATTGCTTGAGGCCAAGAGTTTGAGACTGGCCTGGGCAAAGTAGTGAGACCCTGTAGCTATTAAAAAATGTTTTTTAATAATTGGTTCCAATTACACCATAAACATATATCAGCTTTGATATACTCGCCCAGCTCTAAACATAGATATTTTAGAGTTAACACATCCTTTTATTTTGTAACTTTTCTGGGAATAATCATCTAATACTTTTACTTTGAGCAAACTTCTTCCAGTTATTGGATGTCTATTCTATGTATAGTGGAGCATCATTTATAAGTGTTTTTAGATAACTGCTGAACATCAAATTCAATAATGCTGCTATTATCCAAACACATGTTTATACAATGCAAAATGTAGTATTTCAGTCATAATCTAAAGACTGTCACTAACAATTACCATATTTTACATGTGGCACTGACTTGTTTCACTTTTACTACCTGGAAATTCTGGTAAATACTTTGCTGTGAATAGCAGCTGTAGGCAGTGGTAGGAAATCATTATTCCACAATGTTATTACATCATCTATGAATTTACAGAAAGTCAGTCAATATTTAAAAATCAATTTTCTCTCTCCCTTAGAGGAATGCTATTCTGTTGTCTATACTAAGACATTTAGACAAATACACAATGTATTCAACTGCTTAACTTTTTAATTATTTTTTTTAAGATGGGGTTTCACTGTGTTGGCCAGGCTGGTCTTGAACTCCTGACCTCAGGTGATCCTGAGGTCCTAAAAAAAAAAAAAAAAGGTAGTTTGCTTATTTTCCTACTGTTGAGTTTTAAGAGTTCTTTGTATATTTTTGGTACCAGTCCTTTAACAGTTATATGTTTTGTAAATATTTTCTCCCAATCTGTGGCTTGTCTTTTACATTCTGTTCATTTATTTAGAATTTTTGCCATAATCTTTCCCTTACTTGGCAAATAAAATTTCTTGTAATTTATCCAATGTATACACATTGTCATTTTCCTTATTTGGACATTAAAATCACATTAAATTTCAGATGGCATTTTTCTGCCACGATGTTGGGAATATTCAAACCCATCTGAGACTTTTTAATGATACTAATAGGGATATGGTACTTATGGAGATCATTATAACAATCCTATGGCATAATATCATTATCCACACTTCATAGATGAGGAAACTGAAGCTAGGTTATTCAACTAACAGTAAAAGATGGTGTTTAAACCATGGCTGGCTGACTCTACTCTGACAATGATATGAATATGTCTCTGATCTTTATCTTTAGCTCAGGTATCTTCCATTATCTTACTAGACTCAGAATAATGGATATTTTCCCACGTACAAAGGCATATGTATACGTTATCACAGGCATTTGAAAATGGCAGGTGCCATGCTTTCATGCAAGCTATTATGGTAGTTATTTAAAAGAGGCCTTTTGGTCTTTTACAACAGTAATAAGACTAAATGGAAACACAAATTAAACTCAGTAAAATAAAAAAGGTTGAGCCTGAAACTGAGTTTATCCTTAATGGTAAATGTTGACTCATGATGCAAAGAGAAGAATATTGGGAATGAATAATGTGGAATAGGGTTTCAGGTTTTTTTTCTTTGATTTTTATCTGCCTACCTTTGTTAAAAATCTCAAAGTCGAATCTATTTTTTTACAGAAAATTCCAGAAGATAATTCAGTTTTAGAAGTGATTGTTGTGTGTTTTGAATTCTCTATGCTAAATGCTGCTTGTTTCACCCATTACATGTTCTTGTCGTGTTTCATTTGGCCTGATGTGCTTTACACCTCCCATTTCTACCGGTAAAATTTTTCTGTCAAGAATCAGTGAAGTGGCATACTCTTGAACAGTTAGTTTCTCACGTTTCATCCGACCCAGAATTAACTGCCCATTTTCCTGCTCTATGAAACTCTTTGTCTTTTATTATGTCACTTTGGATTACATTAAGTAAACGTTTGTCATTTGTATTGCACTGAAAAATATTTTTTCATACACTCATTCACAATTTGCATAAAATTTAAACAGTTTATTTCCTCACTTAGTAGTTTGCCTTATGTCATTAAAGTGATAACAAAATGAAACCCATTAGGTCCAGATATCTTAAAAGGAAAGTGAACATTTAAAAATAAGACTCTTTTTAATTGAATATGGAGAAAGCTATCCTTCACCGGTGAAAAGTGTAAGCAGAGATGTGGTAGCTCTAAGACTTCATTGGAAAAAAATCTCTTAGAGCAATTATTATGATAAAACCATCAGAGGAAACAAGGATCTAAGTGGTATGTGCTTAAGTGTCAAATATCCAAGATGTACTTCAAAGCTAAATAATAAGGAAATATTTAGAATTTACTTTTATTCAGAAATTATTTATTAAGCAACTACTATATATAGAAAGTTGTGCTAAGTATTGGAATTCAAAATGGGTATGACATAGTCACTGCCTAAAACCTAGGCTAATTGGCAAAGGGATCATTAACTAAAAGATATGTATCCATGAGAGCAAGTAAATTATTGATAAGGAATGACTGTTTTAATTACAGAGCAGTTCAGAATATACATAATATACACTAATACAGGATGGCCATAAAGTTGGGAAATATAGATAACATTTAGTTTTACAGATTAACGCACTTGATTGTTTCTTCCAGAAGATGCTAAAGAAGTAGGTTAATATTGTAAAAATCAGAGACAAAAATCACAGGAGGCAAGGCATCACAAAAGCATGTGCAAGCATTGATGATAATGTTGCATGAATGTCCCATGTTGATCCCCATTATGCATGACACATTGCTAATGAGGAACAACACGTTGAACATATGTAATATCACCATAACTCAGAGTGATAGGCATAAATCACCATTATAAAACTTTTCTATGTTTCCAGACTTGGTGATCATGTTGCATACATAATATATATTATATAATATAATTTAAATATTTTGAATGCTTTCCTTTTTTTGAAAGTTGTGCCATTTTCTTCCAAAAATTTTTGAAAAGCAAAACATAAGAGCATTGACATTTATACAAATTACAATTTTCAGGGTTCAAAATCTTTTCTCTGGCTAAGTAAGAGATAATTTTTCTATTCCTCATTCTCCCATAGTTTGAATTGGTAACTTTTTATAGCAGAGTTTTTTGTTATTTTCTTCTTTGACTCTATCTGTCACATTGTGGGAGGTGCTGTCAGAACATTCTTGCCTCCTTTTGCTTCTGGCTTGGATTTCCTGTCATCACACAAACATCAAAGACAGACAAGATCTCTATATGGAAACCACATGTAAAGTGATTTCAGAGACTCTAAGCTAACTCGTTCACAGTTTTGACTAGATTATTTCTAATTTCACTCCCTTTCTCTTTCCTCTTCCTTTTTTCTTCTTTCCTTTGTTTTCTCCATCCTTCCTTGTCTAGTTATCTGTGGTATAATTTTTTTCTCTCCATTTATCAGTTAAGAATATTTATTTCATAGGCACATGTTTTTAGTTTTATTCCCTACATGAAGAGTGGAAATATAAATATCTATGAGAATTCTGACCAGAATAGAAACTGTCAAAATGCCACTGAAATGTCAGGATCTCCTATTGTGCTGCTGACAATATTTGCAGTTGTTCTGGACATGAGATATTTACTTCCTGTTGGGCGTTTATCAGGGAAAGTGAGCGACTCTCAACTCTATTTCTGACCAAATTGTTGTGGAGCTTTCAGGTAAAGGACAAAAGCGTAATCAGCTTTTGTTTCTAGGTATTTTGTTAATACCTTTAATTCTATTTGATGGCAATTGATATTTGAAATTCAGAGAGAGTAAATTGAGAATACTAAAACATTAGGAAAGGGGAGTGAATTCCCTGGATTAGAATATTGCCAAATTGAAGCGAGTTAAAAGGAGATCATTGATGGCTCACACCTATAATCCCAGCACTTTGAGAGGCCAAGGTGGGTGGATCACCTGAAGGCAGGAGTTCAAGACCAGCCTGGCTAACATGGTGAAACCCTGTCTCCGCTAAAAATACAAAAATTAACCAGGCATGGTGGCATGAGCCTGTAATCCTAACTACTCAGGAAGCTGAGACAGGAGAATTGCTTGAACCTGGGAGGTAGAGGCTGCAATGAGCCAAGATTGTGCCACTGCACTCCAGCATGAGTGACAGAGAAAGACTCTGCCTCAAAAAAAAAAAAAAAAATCAGGTCATTGAATGAAAGAATTTATATTCTGGTAATGGAATAATTCTGGGTCTTCTAAGACTTCTTTATTTTGGAACTGAATAAAGAGAATTACACAGACTAAGAAAATAGAGATGATGTAACTTTATCTTTCCCTTTCTTTAGAAATATTAGTACTTTTGTTGAACATTTTGTATCACCTTTATTCTTAGCATATAAACTAAAATAATCTAGACAGAGTTTTTTTATTTTCTGGATATATACAGACAAACTATTATATGAGTTTTTTCTTTATAAGCTGAAAAATTTTAAAAAATAAACTTTGTATTTTCATTTAGAAACAAAGCCATTCAAGCAAATCAAATTGGTCTTTTTAGATGCCTTGATACAGAATTAGTTGCTTCTTTTTCTTAGTCTTCCTTGTTTATAACTGTTTCTCTTAACAGAACATTTATTTGTCCCTTTATTCATTTGTCCAACAGTTGCTTATTCAACTCTTTCTATGTGCAAGGTATTATACTTAGTACTGAAATTGTAAAGGTAAATAAATCACGGATCTTTCCCTCAGAACAGCAATACGGACAAATAATTGAAATGCAATGTCCAGACAAATGGCATCGGGCCGTAATTAAGGTGTTCAAAGAACTTACAGTATGTTATCAAGGAAGTCTTTTCAAAGAATTGCATTCAGTTGACTTTAGAGCAAGAGTATGCAATTTGCCAGTTGGATAAAAGGGAAAATAATATTTTATTCCAATTAGTCATAGTCCAAATGCATAACTTACCATGGACTATTAGCTCTTCTGGAAGACAGGATATTGGGCCCTCTGGGAGGAGTTACGGATGGGGATAACCAGCACAGTGTTTAGCTGGAGTAGGCAAAAAAAAAAAAGTTTAAATAATAGATGTAAGAATGAATACTGTATAGGAATTTAAAAATATATAAATATTTCTGCTCAGGGCCAAACTATTCTTCTTTTCTTCTTTGATGCAGGTTCCAGAAACTCACCCCTCTTTCCTTTTCCATTTAAAGTCGTTACTGCCTGTGGTACTTTTTGATATTACCATTAACCCTGACACACACGTCAGGTGAACTTTTTCCGTCTATTGTTTTCATTTCCTCAAAGGCAATTGCTCAAGTTCCTTTTCTTAAAAGTATTTTTATATTTTTAATTTTTTTTACTGATAATTGCTGCAGGTAAACCAGCAGAGGATCAAAATATCACCAAAAATATAGTATATTGTTTTTCTTTATCCACTATATACTATGGAATATAGTACATATATTATTCCCTTTCTGGGAAGTGAAAGAGCCCTCTTGTATCTCTGACTTTCATATTTATTTTGGAGTATGAATAATAGACCCTCAAAAAATGTGTTGTCATCTGGTTAAATCTTGCGTAACCATTCACCTCAAGTAGCAGAGACTGTTGGCCAATCCATGAATCATTCCATATCTCCTGCCATTCTCACAAGTTACTCACTTGCTCAGCATCCTTGCACCTAGAGTGTTCATATGACCCATCTCTGGCCACCAAACTAAGGGCAAAGCTGACTAGAGGACTTCTGGAGTGGCTTGCTTTGCCGCTATTCTCTTCTTGCCTTGAAGACTGATCTGGGAGTGTGGCAGCTATGTGTAGCCACGACGTTGTCCACATGCCCAAGGGCAGAAGACTAGAAGGATTTAGAAAGCCAGTGGCATTGATGCTGCTGCTGAGCTGCTAACTGGCCTCTAGACTTTTTGTTACATATGTCCAAATACATAAGATCCACCTACCCGTGACTTTTAGAGATTTCAGTGGGCTCTTTATCACACAAAACAGAGTGCTCACACTGAATTCAAAGTACATGCATGTAAAGATTATCTGACAAATAGAAATGGACATGTGGGAAAAACAGAATGAATAAATCAGAATAATTCTAGATTTATTATTGCTGTAGCTATAAAGTATGTTCTTACAATCTGGTGTTACAGTATACAAATGGTGCCATACTACAAAACAAGGTGATTTAAGATAAAAAACAAACCAACCAAATGAAACGAAACAGGAAACCTTAAGATGTATGGTTTAAAAATGAACAGGATCTTAAATCTCTCAGGAAGCCAAAGCTGCAGCTTTTCATCTTGACCTTTGCCTGACAGCTCTGCTTTTGTGTATTCTGACCTGTCATTTTAATTTTCTACTGATCATGGTAGGAGGAGAGCCTCTTTGAATGATACTATCTTATAGTTTCCTCTCTTTCAAATCAAACTCTTTTTCCACCCACCACTGATGCATCCTCAACCCTATGGAAGACCACAAATGCTGTAAAACTCCAATATACACTTTACGCAGGAAGACCAGTAAAGAAATGCTTGTAAATGAAGAAAACCTACCAAAATATAATTTTTATTAGCAACTACTTCCATTATTTGTAAGGGATGTATGAATTATAATGATTGTCAAACTCTGTAAACTATCTGGAGATATTTATTTCAAACCAAATGTAAGTGACTGATGATCCATGACATGGCCCTCAGGAGATCCTGAGAACATGTGTCCAAGGTGGCTGGGCTACAGTTTGGTTCGATACATTTCAGGGAGACATAAGACATCAATAACTATATGTAAGATGCACATTAGTTTGGTCCAGAAAGGTGGGACAACTGGAAGCAGGGGCTTTCAGGTCATAGGCAGATTCAGAGATTTTCTGATTGGTGATTGGTTGAAAGAGTTATTATCTAAAGACCTGAAATAAAAAAAAAAATAGAAATGTTTGGGTTATGATAAGGGGTTGTGGAGACCAAGGTTTTATCATGCAGATGAAGCCTCCAGGTGGCCTCAGAGAGAATAGGCTGTAAATGTTTCTCATGGGACTCAAAGTGCCTCTTCTATCAGAAGTTCCAAAAGGGAGGAGAGTATAATGAGGCATGTCTGATTCCTCCTTCCCATCATGGCCTCAACTAGTTTTTCAGGTTAACTTTGAAATGCTCTTGTCTGAGAGGAGAGGTCCATTCAGATGGTTGGGGGGCTTAGAATTTTATTTTTGGTTTACATCTTGAATGATTATGGAGAAAGTTCTTCTTTCACCATATTTTATCTCGTAATGTTTCTCTACTCTCCAGAAATGACAGAGGAGAATATTTACAGAGGTGAAATCTCATGACAAAAGAAAAAATACAATCTACAACTACTGGCAGTAAATATAATTATGGTAAGCACCTATCCTCATACAATCTTAAATTTTGAGTAGGATCTTATATCCAACAATTCAAAGAGTTTATGAATTTCTTTTTACAATTTCCCTGCCAAGTACTTGTCTTTGTGGTTGAACACCTCCAAGGAAATGTAACTCATTTCTTCTCAACGTAGCAGTCATGGACTTTAACTGCTCCTAGACTATTTTTCTTTATCCTAAATCAAAATATTCTTTCTGTATTTGATATACACAAGTTTATAAGCCTTTTATTTATAAACTTGTATATAAATAATAAAAGGCTTACTTATAAGCCTTTTAATAGCAAAGAAGTAATCTCTTTTAAGTAACATCCCTAATGACTTCTGAGGCTGAGCCTAACAGCTCACAGCAATACATCATCATCTCTTCCTGGATATATAAATTAATTACAGTGCAGAAAATGCAGGAGAGATTGTTTTGTTTCATTTCTAACAGAGTCAATGTATGTTTGCAATGTAAGACTCTTGTCATTTAAAGAAATAATATGAATGGCAGGCAATTGTGTATAATGCATTACACAGGGATGTTTAGGCCGTCATCACCATTCTTTTAACTCTCTTTTAGTTCTTTTTAGACTATCCTTCTCAGTAATCCAAGTGAATACTTAACGCTGGGCCTTATTTCCTCTATCACCAGATGGCCGTGCCAGTGGAAGAACTGAAGGAAACTTTCTCGTCTTTTGTGACTTTGGCAAGTTTCAGGACATGCCTGGCATATAAAAGTCTGATTTGTAATTATCTTTGCTCTTGTAGTTGCAAAAAAAAAAAATCAAAGAAAATAAAAACACATGGTATAATTTGGAGTGAGTGACCTTAGGAAGGTGGGCTTAGGACAAATGTGATTCATATCAATTTATTAAATGTTAAAATTCTGCACATTAGCCTTTTAATCTCAATGTAGAAAGTCATTATTTGCATGCAGAAATGTGTGTGTGTGCATGCACACAGACACACCCATTAAACAACTTAAGGCAGAGACTGTAGCATGTGTGTTGCAAATTTTGATGATTTTGATTTTCTTACATTCATCTTTTTCAGTGTCTTTTATTGGGCACTGTTCCACATTATGCTGTTGCCATCCTCAATAATTTTGTGCCTCTGTAATTTGGTTTTGATCTAGATAATTAGTATTTGTTTTGTTTCAAACACTGTTGCAATAATACTTTTAATTTATATGTTAATTTCGTTCATCTGATTTATCACGCGAGTATGCTCTTGCCAAAATATAATCATGAATTGTTTACTTGCAGGTCGCCTGTGTTCCAGGTGCTGTGCTAGCTGCCAGTGATACTAACAAGATACTGTGTTTTGTTGCAGTTGTTTATAAAAATGCTTTCTTCCTCTAGACTAACAAATCCTCAGAGAATGGCACTTATTCCCAAATACCTATTTTGGTGCATTTGAGATGTAAAGGAAAGCCAGTGTGGGCGGAGACTCTAGGTTTAGGAAGAGTCACAGAAGATGCAGATGAAGTAGAGGACAGAGAATGAGTTAATTTTTGATGCTTATTTTACATTTGAAGAGAGGTCATTTTTCAACAGAGAAGACAAAGAGTAAAAATTGCATTTTAAGAGAATAGGCTGGCTGCAGTGTGGAGGATGTATTAGCTGCAGATGAGTGGATACAATCTGAAATTGCCTTGTTATGGAAAGTCTTTGCAGTTTATGAGTCTCATATTATAGGTAAAGTAAGGAATGTTTAAATAAATTTAAAACAAACACAAATAAGTGATTTGTGAATGTTTTCACATGACTGTAAAATGATTCCATCGCCTGTGACTCTTACTTCAAATGAAAAAAAAAAAAGGCCAAATAGCAGTGACGCTACTTCTGCCCACTCCTTCCTTATAAATCCTAGTGCCACTACTGCTGGACACTACTGCTTCAGCAAATAAGAAAACATGTAAGACAAGGAAAATAGAAGTCAGCATTAAAAGGCTTATTTTGGTCAAGTTGTGACAAGTTGGACATTAATAATAATACACTAGGCTGGGCGCGGTGGCTCACGCCTGTAATCCCAGCACTTTGGGAGGCCGAGGCGGGTGGATCACGATGTCAAGAGATTGAGACCATCCTGGTCAACATGGTGAAACCCCGTCGCTACTAAAAATACAAAAAATTAGCTGGGCATGGTGGCGCATGCCTGTAATCCCAGCTACTCAGGAGGCTGAGGCAGGAGAATTGCCTGAACCCAGGAGGCGGAGGTTGTGGTGAGCCGAGATCACGCCATTGCACTCCAGCCTGGGTAACAAGAACGAAACTCCGTCTCAAAAATAAATAAATAATAATAATAATAATAATAATACACTAATTAATTGAAATACACTAGCATTTTATAACGCTATGTGTTCCTAATAATACTTAAAAGACAAAAGTTCTTCAGATTACAATGATGGGTAGTTGTAATCTAAGAGGGGAAATACAATAGATTATATTTTAAAAATTTATTTCAATAAACTAAACAAATTTCAGTGAGTTCTATGTTAATATATCTAAATCATTATATTTCCTCTTTTTAAATGTATGTGTGTTTATAGAGCAGTATTTTTAAAAACTTTACACATAAAGAGAATAATATTGGGAGAAGAATATTGGGAATTGTGAGTCAAATAGTCTAGACAAAGCAAAACTAGAAACAGGATGATTAAATACAATAAGAATGGAAAGAGAAAGGGGAGTTGAATACTGTATTTTAAAACAATGAATTAGCCACATGTCTTAAAAAGGGAGCTTACTGCAAAAGTTCGATTTCTCTTCTCCTAGGATATAGAATTTCTAAGTGACCCTTAAATTTAAATAACACAATAAATCATACATAATTTGTAATAATGCTAACATGCAATATCAGTATATAATAGAGATAACATAATACATAATGAAATGTTGGGTAAGGGAGACTTAAAACATGTATCATTTATGATGGAGATATTAGGTTATAAAAATTCAAAACCTATGTAAAAGATGAGACTTGAAAGTGTCTTATTTTTATAATAAAAGTAGTTTACCTCTAAAATAAGAGCTGACTTCATGGCCCGCAGTTTGAGTTAATCATTGCGGGAAAAAAAAAATATGTCCCAAACTGATTAAAAATCAGTTGCTTGACCAGCCATTTGCTGAAGTATTTTGCTTATTGGTCTAGGGAAATTACTACAAGTCCAGAAAGACACAAAATGATGCATTAATGCAACTACTGGAAGGTATCAAGTGGAATTATAGCCTCAGAGAAAAATAAAAATTAGAGGAATAACAAAAAAATGAAGTGTAAAAACTAATGTTCTATTTTAGGATAGGTTTAAGAGTAGCAATAGGTTTTGTAATAACTTTCTTCGGGTATATTTGCTACTTAAGGTGTTTGAGGTTCTCAAGAGACAGCTTAACTGAATCTTAAATTGTAGTTTAAATTTTGTATAGGACTTCATTTGAGTAATTATGTTGAAATCACTATTCAAATGCTTGAATAGCTTTTTTTTTTTCTTTTTTAAGACAGGGTCTCTCACTGTATTGCTCAGGCTGGATTGCAATGGGCAATCTCAGCTCACTGCAGCCTCTGCCTTCCAGGTTCAAGAGATTCTCTGGCCTCAGCCTCCTGAGTAGCTGGGATTACAGGCATGTGCCACCATGCCTGACTAATTTTTGTATTTTTAGTAGAGATTTGGTTTCATCATGTTGGCCAGGGTGGTCTTGAACTCCTGTTCTCAAGTGATCCACCTGCCTCAGCCTCCCAAAGTGCTGGGATTACATGTGTGAGCCCCTGTCCCCAGCCTCAAATTCTTTGTATTAATGAATTAGTTGGCTATTTGTGTGTAACAAATTACTAAATTATCCCACAACTTATCTCATGCTTTTTAGGGTCAGGAATCCAGGCATGGGTGACTCTTACTTAGGGTTTCTCACAAGGCTGCCTTTGGGGTGTGGGTGAGGGCTACAGTCATCTGAAGGCTCAGCTCAGACAGACTCATATCCAATCTCATGCACATGCTGTTGGCTGGTCTGAGGTCCTCACTCACTGTTAAGGCAAGAAATGTCAATTCCTTGCCTCATAGACCTCTCCATAGAGCTACTCACATCATGACAGTTTGTTAGCTTGTTTTCTGTTGCGGGTGTGTGTGTGGGAGAGGGAAGATCGAGAGAAAGAGGGAAAGAAAGAGAAAGAGAGATGCCAGCTTGAGCACGGACTCTGGGAAGAAGATTACACAATGACATGAATACCAGGACATAGAATGATGATTAGAGTTATTTTAGAGGCTGTCAACCACAATTAGATATTGTACATTTGATAAAATTAAAAAAATGATTCAATGACAAATATTAAACATTAGTCACCATTTGCAAAAGCCTTCGGTAAAATTTATAATGGTAAATTCGCATTTATGTATCCCCATTAAACTACAAATTCCTAGAAATCCTTCACGGAGACTTCATCTTTTTCATCAGCAGGAAATAGAGTATCTGCCATGTGGTAGGTGCTCCAAAAATTCGGGTTGAAGAGATGAATTAATGAACATTATTTCAGTTTGTAATCTTCATTATATGGCTCCTGATAGTTTTTAGAAATCCAAGTAGTGGCCGGGCGCGGTGGCTCAAGCCTGTAATCCCAGCACTTTGGGAGGCCGAGGCGGGTGGATCACTAGGTCAAGAGATCGAGACCATCCTGGTCAAAATGGTGACCAGTCTCTACTAAATATACAAAAAATTAGCTGGGCATGGTGGCGCATGCCTGTAATCCCAGTTACTCGGGAGGCTGAGGCAGGAGAATTGCCTGAACCCAGGAGGCGGAGCTTGCGGTGAGCCGAGATCGCGCCATTGCACTCCAGCCTGGGTAACAAAAGTGAAACTCCTCAAAAAAAAAAAAAAATCCAAGTAGCAAGAATGCTTTCTGAAAACGTATAAGACTTGCGCTATCTGCCATCACCTTACACATTTAATTTTGGTCATTACAATTTTCGTTTTTTCACTTCTAATTTTGTAATTTTGTGCTATGGCCACCAGATGGCATTACCACACAAACCAAGCTCTAAAATCAAGGCTTATTTGAAAGTAAGTCTTGCTGGTAAGAATAAAGTAGTAACTTATTCTCATAAACTGCTGTACAAATGTTAGTAGATAAATACTGCACATAAATTTAGCAAAATATACTGGTAGCCTTAAAAATAGTAGTACTTTTTGAGCCAATGAGTCTACTAGAAATCTACGGAAAATAACACAGGTGGGCAAAATGCTACACACTCAATATTTTACCTTAGCATTATTTCAGTTGTCAAAATCTTGTAAATCAGGTAAAATCTTGTGGCCAACAATAATGAAAGAGTTAGTATATATGATAAAATCATATCATTAAAAAACATACACACTTTCAAATGACTTTTAGGAAGTATTCAATGACATGAGAAATGCTTCTGACATAATGCTAATAGAAGAATTGCGTTGTAAAATAATGTCTGATTCCCATTATACTGCATAGAAATGACAGAAAGGAAACATATTAATGTAATTTTATAAGGAAGTGCTTTTTTTCTCTTCATATTTCTCCTTATTACTCCAATTTTCAACAATGACTCACTGGAACATCATATGTTAATAAGAAAAACTCAAGTTAACAATAACATAACATCAGTTGTTTTAGGGCCGAGTGTGGTGGCTCATGCCTGTAATCCTGGCACTTTGGGAGGCTGAGGCAGATGGACCGCTTGAGGTCAGGAGTTCGAGACCAGCCTGGCCAACATGATGAAATACCATCTCTACCAAAAAATACAAAAATTAGCTGGGTGTGGTGGCTCACACCTGCAGTCCCACCTACTCAGGAGGCTAAGGCAGGAGAATCCCTTGAACTTGGGAGGCTGAGATTGCAGTGAGCCAAGAAGTCACCACTGCACTCCAGGCTAGGCCACAGAGCAAGACTCTGTGTCAAAAAAATTAAAAGGTTTTTAGTACTTACAATTTAAAGTTGTTTGTCTTATATTATGTTAAACCAGAAAAATATGCATTCATTCAGTCAGTCATGGTGGTTCATGCCTATAATCTCAGCACTCTGAGAGGCCAATGTGCGGAGATCGTTTGAGGCTAGGAGTTTGAGACCAGCCTGGGAAACAGCAAGACCCTGTCTCTACAATGGAAAAATTTTAAAAATTATCTGGACATGGTGGCACATGCCCATAATTCTTGCTACTCAGGAAGCTGAGATGGGAGGATTGCTCGAGACCCAGAAACAATTGAAAGTAGAGGCTTACTGAGCTATGATCAGGTCACTGCACTGTGGCCTGGGCAACAGAGTGAAACCCTGTCCCAAACAGAACACAAAAATCAAAGAAAAAGCATTCATTTAGTAATTATTTGTCTAGTGGTTTTTATATGCCAGACATTGCACTGTATGTTGATGGTTCAAAAGTGAGTAAGACATAATTTCTGCCTTCAATGCATGTATGGTCAACTTGGATTGAGACCTTTATAAACAGATATTTTGTAAAATAATATAACAAGTACAATGCTAAAGACTAATAATGGTATAATAAACTTTCTTCATCCCCTTCCAATTTGAATTATTCTATATTTGGTTTACGTGGCATAATGAACTTTGTACATATTTTTCATTGTATAATGATTTCCAACAGTAAATATGGCACATGAGTAAAAAATATTTACATTGGTTACAGGTATTTCTCTGTTGGAAAAGATATTATCTACCTGTGAGAAAGGATTACTGATGCTATTAGTAAGGTAGATTATGGTAGAAAATACTGTTTAAAAAAGAATCTTGGTTGTTTGATTTTTCCAGCATTTGGACTGTGAGGCTGAGATAATTTTTAATAATATGGATTTCCACAAGATTACCCCTCTTCTCTAGAGCTCAGTATTTTAACACAGCAGAGTTTATATGTGAAGAGGGAGAATATGTATAGGCAGCTCTTTTTGGAGAGGAGGAGTTACCTTTGGAAAGCTGTCTTTTAAGATGGGTTTCCTCTTTCTAGAAGCAGATGATTGAATTAGTATGAACAAGCACTGAGGTTTGAAGAGTCTGGAGCTCCATAGCTGGCTAAGGTAGTGTTAGGACTTTAAAATGTGAACTTAAGGTGATGTTAGGGAGATTATAAAATCTCTTTTCCTAAAAAGAACAGAAGAGTTTATGCTGAGGGTCTGATGAAAGATTCCCAGCTTGCCAAACACTGAAGTTGCAATTCTGATGACAGAATCACTGAGCAATCATTTTGAAAGCTGAAAGGTGGGTGCAAAAATGCTTTCAATGGGCCAAGGAGAGTGAACAACCTTCCTTAGGCTGCAAAATGACACTTTAATAGCTCTCTCTCCATTCCACACAGTTCTCCAGAAAACTCCCAATCTGCCTACTTTACAGCCCTTGTATTAGATGCTTCCACTCTTGTCATTCACTGCAAACTCACAGTGACCACCTGGAGATGAACATCCAGCTTGTCCCAGTTCTGTTCCTGTAGCTCGTACTTAAATTTGTGTGGGGCCTGGTTCAGTGGCTCATGCCTGTAATCCCAGCACTTTGGGAGGTTAAGGTGGGCGGATCATGAGGTCAGGAGTTTGAGACTAGCCTGGCCAATATGGTAAAACCCTGTCTCTACTAAAAATACAAAAATTAGCCAGGCCTGGGATCATGCACCTATAGCCCCAGCTATTTGGGAGACTGAAGCAGGAGGATCGCTTGAACCTGGGAGGCAGAGGTTGCAGTGGGCCAAGACTGACTCCAGTCTGGGTGACAGAGCGAGATTCCGTCTCAAAAAAAAAAATTGTGTGTGATATTCCTTGAATGTAAAAAACAAAGTGATTTGTATGGAAAGTCCTTTTTAAAAAATTTTTTGACAACCATTTTTTAATTACAGAAAAGTAGGGTGAGAATGATCACATAATTTATCCTCTTCTTCCTGCCTATAAAAGTATAAGTGAGAATTAAAATAGACTATATAAAATATAGATGTGCATTTGTCAATTGAGTGGCTTTTTGTGAGTCATCTAATACCCCTAATTCTTCATCTCTAAAACATGAACATCATTTTGGAGGATTAGATAAGATGATATATGTCAAATAGCAACAATAACAACAAAAAACCCAACCAGCAAAAACTGTGTTTGAGGCACGTGACTTTTCTACATATTGGTTGGACACAGCTGGTAAGTCACAGAATATGAATGACAGCACAAAGAATTAGCCAATGCTTATTTTTGAGGAGAGTCAATAATAAAAGGAATTGGTTATTTTCTCACTTTCAGTAAATAAACCAACCAAGTCGATACTTTACAAAAATATGGAATCTAAGGTAAAGTATGACTATAAGAAATCATTAAAAAAATACAAAGGAAACTCTCAAAAGACAAAAAACAAACAAACAAAAACCACCAATCTGGGTCCAAACTTTCTATTTTCAATTATCAGAAACTCTAGCACATTCTCATATCACATTCTCAAGTGAATGTTGCTTACTGTAAACCTATGCAGAGAATCCATACTCAAAAGGCCAAATTTAAAGCAAGCCAAAGATTTAAAGGTATATCTTAAATCCCTGTTATTTTAAAAATTAACTTTTTGCCTTGTTCCTAGACCTTGGATGAAGGAGGGAGAAGAGAGGAGGACGTCTTGTCAGGGTCACCTGGGCCCTCAGTACACAGTAAGTGAGCACCTGTGTTTGAGACTTCCTGTGTGGTTTTAGCTCACAGAGCCCAGGTAGCTCCAGCTGCAGCTCTTCCTCGGGTGGGCTAGATGTTGTTAACTTCTCAGGAAGTAGCTGGGTCTATTTTTATGCTGTATTTTCACAGTGTTTTTGATCATGGATTTTCAATTCTCATGAGGTTGGAGGATTGAGTTGGCATAGTGACCTAGAACTCACTTGTTATTAAATTATATATTTTATATACTATTTACTATATTTCTATTATTTGCTATTAAATATTATTTATTATTTATGTATAATTTACTATTGGTTTGAATATGCTTTGACAAAATGATATGATGACATTGGCTGAGTTTTAACCAATGGATGGCCAGAGAAAGTGGGCTGAAAAGGTGAGGTACTGGGAAGAACCCAGGTGGGCATGAAAAAATGCCAGTGTAAATCAACTAGGTGGAGGAGTTACTGGAACGCATCACTGAGAATGAGTTTAGAGCTATTTGTCTAGGCTGTAAATTGACCCCCTATCAGCATTGTGCCGGCTCTTGATAATATCATCATCGGGTGAGAGGCAATCCTCTATTAGCCTCAACCTGGAGATGATCATTTTCAGGTATCAAAAATTGGGATGAGGAAAGAAATATAAAGCCTAATTCAGTCTAGTTTTTATTGTATAAATATATAAAGAAATCCTGCTATTTGTGACAACATAGATAAATTTGGAGGATATTACTCTAAGTGAGATAAGCCAGACACCGGAAGACAAATATTGAATGATCTCACTTGTATGTGGAATCTAAAAAAGTCGAACACACAGTAACAGAGAGTAGAGTGGGGGTTAACGGGGTGGAGGTTGGGGGAGAAGTTAGTCAAACTTTTCATCAGAAGATGAGTAAGATCTGGAGAATGTACAGCACAGTGACTATAGTTAATAATAATGTACCATATACTTGAAATTTGGTAAGAGAGTAGGTCTTAAGGTTTTTACCACATACACACAAAATGGTGGCTAGGTGAGGTGATGGTTATGTTAGCTTCATTGTGGTAACTGTTTCACATTGTATATTTATTCCAAAACATCAGGTACATTTTAAATATATGCAACTTTTGTCAATCATACCTCATAGAAAACAACCAGTGAGATGTTAAAGAAATGATTCAACATATTCCCATTTGTTTCTAGGTTAAGAAAGAATTTTATATTCAGGTATATCCTTACTTTTGAACTATGGTCAACCTCTGATTATTTAACTTTTTAGTTTCTCATTTTTATTTAGCCCAGCCAGGGGATTAGTGGTAGGAATTCTTCACTGCTGTGACTCATTGGCTTCCAGCGCTAGCACAGGGGATTTCAAACTTTAACTGGCATAAAAATCACCTGGAAAGCTCGTTAAACTACAGACTATTGGGCCCCATCTCACAGTTTCTTATTTAGTGATTCGGGCATAGAGCCCAAGAATTCGCATTTCTAACAGTTCCCAGGTGATAGGTACTTGTTGCTGGTCCTGGAACTACACACCTGGGGAACTTTCGCTCTAGTTTATTTTCAATTATTTCCCACTGTACGTACTAATAATGCTTACCAATACTCTTGAGCAATCTGAAAATTCCTTCCTTGGAATTGCTTTCTCTGGCAGAAAAATATTCTGTTGTTTCTTAGGACAAAGCCCCAATTTGCCTTTTCTTTCCAGAGCCTTATTTTCTGATTAAATGTTTTTCCCTTAATAGAATCCGTTTTCTTACCTCATTAAGATTCACCCCTTCCTGCTGTGGGTAGTGACAGACGGTACCTGCTTTCCTTCCTCTTATGAGAATCCCACGTGTGAATGAAGAAATTCAGTTCAGGTCTATCTTGACCAGGTGGTGAGACTGTCCCTTTGTGATTCTCAATCCCACACACGGTGTCCAAGTTTCCTGCCTTCTCCTTAGGGGATTTAAAAGCGTCCAGAGGCCGGGCGCGGTGGCTCAAGCCTGTAATCCCAGCACTTTGGGAGGCCGAGGCGGGTGGATTACGAGGTCAAGAGATCGAGACCATCCTGGTCAACATGGTGAAACCCCGTCTCTACTAAAGATACAAAAAATTAGCTGGGCATGGTGGCGCGTGCCTGTAATCCCAGCTACTCGGGAGGCTGAGGCAGGAGAATTGCCTGAACCCAGGAGGCGGAGGTTGCTGTGAGCCGAGATCGCGCCATTGCACTCCAGCCTGGGTAACAATAGTAGGAAATGCACGACCTTGTTTCTGTCCCATCCTGTCCAAAGATTCTCCGTTAGCATCCACCACCCCCGCATCTTGCACTCTGCTTTTCTGCCTTCCCCTTCCCAATGCCTGGAGGAGAAACGTCGGGTTCAACAAGTGAACTTTTACTTCAGACTCTTCAGAGTGTTTTCTTTGCAAATTATCAAGAAAGAGTGCCTGGCTGGGATATGAACGAGAGGGAGTGAAAAACCTTGAGAATAAGGAAACAACTGGGCTGTTATCCCTATAACTCTGTCTCTCTATATCTGGATGTGAACTCACACATACATTTGTTCACTCATACATTCTTTCTTTCCACAAACATTTACTGAGCCCTGTGTGCCTTTTGCTAACACTAACCACCACTTTTTGAGAGATTGATTTCCCTCCCCATATACTATTTTCTAGTTAAATTCAAATGGTATTCATTATATATTAAACATATATTTAAATGTGCACTAGTCTAATATATATGTAAGGGGTGTGTTTATTGTGTGTTTTTGTTTTTTTGTTTTTGTCTTCAGAATCACCAACAGTTAAAATACTTTTTTTTTTTTTTGCTTTAAGGTGCTATATTTTATTGAATACATTTTTGGAGTCTCTCTATAATGTTCTCCAGTTACTATGTGCTCACATATGACATATGAAATTTTACAAATGTGTTTGTCTAATATTCTCAAATGCATGACAATGTGCAGATTAAATATTTGGAAGCCAGAATGAAATATTATTAAAAATTGTTACATAAAAGTACAAAGAAGACAAATTTCACCATTTATAATTACTTAAAAATTCTTTTAAAGGTTAAATTCTTTTAAATACCCTTCCAACCATTTTTAAATTAGAAAAATGCTTGTTCAACTAAACTAACAATTTAAAATACATTATAGATTTAAAAAAAATACACTTTAGATTCTATACTAAAACTTAAAATGGCAGATAATTACAAAGGAAAAAAGTTTTTAAACCCAAAATGTTATATTTAACTGAGAAATAGTCATTGTGAGTATACAATCTACTAACGTATTACAGTTGGAAATACATACAGATGAATAAGCAGAAACATAAAACAGAAATGCAATTAGTAAAATAGAATTATACTACACATATTATGCTTTAATTGCAAAAAAAAAACATTAAATTTTATGTTAGCTGGATCTAGTAGAAAATAAAAGAAAAAATTAAACTAAATAAATTAATATTTAGAATTGTTTCTTTAACATAAGACATTATTTCCTAGGTCTTCCCTTTTAAGATTAAAAAAAATATTATTGGGGCCGGGCACGGTGGCTCAAGCCTGTAATCCCAGCACTTTGGGAGGCCGAGGCATGTGGATCACGAGGTCAAGAGATCGAGACCGTCCTGGTCAACATGGTGAAACCCCGTCTCTACTAAAAATGCAAAAAAATTAGCTGGGTACGGTGGTGCGTGCCTGTAATCCCAGCTACTCAGGAGGCTGAGGCAGGAGAATTGCCTGAACCCAGGAGGCGGAGTTTGTGGTTAGCTGAGATCACGCCATTGCACTCCAGCCTGGGTAACAAGAGCGAAACTCCGCCTCAAAAAGAAAAAAAAAAAAAAAAGAAAAAGAAAAATATTATTTTTACAAAGTATTTGAAGTCACTAGTCTTTTATTCTTTAAATGTATGTTTTACTTTTAAAGATTGTTTCCCTGGTATAAAAATGTGAAGGCTTTAACATTTTCATATCTCCTGCCTCAAATTCTAAATGTATTAATTATATCATTATTTTCATTGTCTTTATGTGGATAAAATTCACACTAAGTTATGTAGTCATCATTTTCAGATTAATAAAGTATAAATTATATTTAAATCAATTTAAGATCATCACCATTCATTTTCTATGCCTGATTTTCTTATTTTGATTTAATTTTTGGTTAAAAATTATCATGGATACTTATTACTTTATAAGCAAGTGAAATAAAATATATAAAATGTAGCCTACAATTCACTTAGTAGAGTGCCATCATTGAAAAACATCCAGAAATATATTTTTACAAAGGACTTTATTCCAGCAGAGTAATATTATAATGATAACTCAAAAATAATGTTTTAACAGAAAGTGAACTAGTTAAGGAAACGTCATCTTGCATGGACTTGTGCTTAGAAAAAAAAAGCCACAGAGATAATTGCTCTTCTCTGACAACAAGGAAAATCCAGATAATGTGTAAAATCATAATGTTATCTGAGCACATCAGAGTGCTGAGGTCACAATGCAACCACTTAAACTGAACTCCAAGGGGCACATGCACCACTAAGGAGAGATGGGACTCATAGATCGTTTCATTTTTGGCAGAGCATACGAGGAAAAGGTGGCAGCCATAAAAGTAAAATAAAACGCTAAATTTTGAACAAAGTCTGAAGCTCTGTTGGGCTTTCATGTGTCACTCAGAATCCTAGCTGCAAGGGGAGTCTCCAGGTTATTTCCACAGACCTCAAGTGGGAGCTCATTAGAAGGCCTGGGGCAGGGCAAAGCCAGAGAAAGCCATTTGACGTCAAGGCAGGAAACCTCAGCATTTCCCAGCACCTTTTCTCACTTGAAGCAAAACCTTTAATATGCTTAGGGACAGCCAACAAACCCTCCTGCTCCCAGGAATCAGGCAAAGTTTGAGTGCTTTTAGAGAAGCGGTACATGCAACAGGTTTCTTCCCTAGCGGGAGGGGTAGGATAAACCTCTGTGTTTCTCCTGGTCTTAGAGAATGTAAAGTGATGCAAAGAGAAAGCTAGAATCAAAATTTATTTATAGCAGAGAAAACAGGAAGAAACCACCATACCTCCCACCACAAGCCTTGCACCAAGCAACACACACAAACAGTCTACTGCTTGAAGAGGGGCAGAAAATCCCCCATTACTGATCCTAGACAAAAACATTCTGCTGTTAAAGAAATGGGAGAAGCAAAATATGTTCAAACTGAGAGAAGAGCAGGAAACCCTCTGGGGTCAAAGATCCCACAGTGACACGGGCAGAGATCTGCTATGCCTGCAGAGGAGAAATTCTTTCCTGCCCAAGAATCCCCATAGATACAAGAAAAGCTTGGCTGCTGAGGAGGACGATGAGGAATGCCGAGGAAGCCACACTCCTGAGACCAAGGTACATAGGGCCTTGCCCGAGACATAAGCCAAAGTGAATTAGAATTTCTCTTTCCTTCCAACACTATCATTATTTTCACATAACAAGGCACAAGAGAGGAGGGTTAAGAGTTTAGAGAGAGAACCCTTTCACAGTGCAGGTGCGCAGGGCCTGCTGAAATCAGAACAGAACGCTAAGAAAAACCCTCCCTCTCCCCAGACACTGCCCATAGTGCACTGGGAGAATGTGAAGTGTACTAAAGGTGACCACAGGAACAGTGAAACATAAACTAGCTCAACATCTCACCTTAATAGATTTACAGAAGTATCTCCATGCTGGCCTGACATACAGCGTTTGCTTTTCAATAAAATTATAAGAGACAAATGCACAAAAAACAAGAAAAGGACCTGTTGCCAAAAGAAATATTACCTGAAAAAAACTCATGTATGTGTGTTCAAGATGTTGGAATGATTGGTGAGAAACTTAAAATAACTTCTTTAATATGTCAAAGAAACTGTGGACATTTAAAAAACATGCATTGGTATATGCTGAAAGTTTTCAGAGATGAAAAGTTTTTTAAAGAGTCAAATGGAAATGCCAAGGATAAAACTACAATATCAGAAATAAAGAATTCCTTCCATGCACTTATTAGGAAACTGGACACGGGATGGGGAAAAAAAAAACAAGTGAACTTGAAGATAAATAGAAATTATCCCAACTATACTACAAAGAATAAAAAAAGAGTAAAAAATAATATAACAGGTCATCCAAGAGTGTAGAGACAATAAGAATTATAATTTCACATCTGAAACTTTGCGGATCAGAAGATGATAAAGTGACTTTTTTTAATAGTGAAAGAAAATTCTGTCAGTTACTACAACAAAGATAAAGAATATTACATAATGTTGATGAGATCAAAAGCAATAAGATGACATGTGATTCCAAATACATATGTAGCTAGTAACAGATCTGAAGATACACAGAACCAAAACTGTTACCTGTTACTGGTGGAGGGTGTCCAGATTCCTGACATTTTGAACAAATAATTGGATAAATGCACAAACAAAGCAATGAAAAAAAAAAAGCACAGATTTATTGAAACTAAAGTACACTCCACAAAGTGGGAGTGGGAGAAAGCAGCTCAAGAGGCTGGTTGCAGACTTTTCTGGGGTTTAAACACCCTCTAGAGGTTTCCCATTGGTTACTTGGTTTGCACCTTATGTAAATGAAGTAATAGCCTATGACCAGTCTGATTGGTTGCTGAAGGTGACCAATCAGGGGCTGAAGTAAAATTACAAAGTTACACATAAAGACTTGGCCTGTGATCAGGCTGATTGGTTTCAGGAGGGCCCAATCAAAGGTACTTTCATTTTTCATCTTCAATGCCGAAAAGGGGTGAAGGGTGTTACAAAGGGTGGGCTCTGATCCTTTTGTTACTTGAGTGTAGAGAGGTGGGTTTTCCTTTTGATTTTTTTCTAGGAAATCAACGTGAATCAACCTTAGGTTCTCCTGATCGTATTCTCCTGCCTCAAACTGCCAGGATTGAAAGAAGAAACAGGCAAATCCTCAATTACAGTCAAACGTGTCAACACACTTCTCTTAGTAGATACTGAAATATTTAGAGAAAAATCAGTAAGGATATAAAAAGTCTGGAAGGGCACTATCAGCCAAATTGAAATAACTGGCATATATAGAATACCACACTCAACAATAGAAAAAAATATTCAAGTGCACACAGAACAGTCACCAAGATAGACTATATTTTGGGCCAAAAGAGCCCAAGTGTTTGACATAATTTAAATTATACATAGCATGTTCTCTGACTACAAATAAATCTAAAAATTCAACAGAAATATATCTGGATAATTCCCAAATATAGCAAAATTTTAAAATGCACTTATGAATAACACATAAGTTAAAGAAGAAATTATGATCTAAATTAGCAAATATTTTAAATTGAATGAAAATAAACATGCTACATTGCAAAATTTCTGCTATTATTGGAATACTGCTTTGAGGGAATTTATAAAATGCTGTTTAGAAAAGAGAGGTTTAAAATAAGTTATCCAATATTCCACCTTTAGGATTTAAAAAATAAGAAAAATTAATTCCACAGCCAACAGAAGAAAGGAAATAATAAAGATAAAAGCAGAAATCCATGAAATAGAAAATAGAAAGGCAACAGAGAAAAATAACCCAAAAGCTCTTTTAACATGTCAACAAAATGGATTATTCCCCCAAACTGTGAGAAGACACAAATTACCAATACCAGCCATAAAAGTAGGGAAAGTAATACAGATCTACAGACATTTAAAGGATAAGTGAATATTAAACATTTTCTGCTCATTAATTCTATAACATATAAAGTGTACATATTTCTTGAAAGACAATTCCACAGTCCAGTTAAGAAGGAATAGTTAACTAGCCCTATATCTATTAAAGTAATTCAATTTGCAGTTAAAAAGCCTTCCCACAAAGAAAAACCCACACTTTCATGGTAAATTCTACCAAACATTTAAGGCCAATGTAATACTATTCACTTAAACTCTTCCAGAAATTAGATGAGGAAGGAGCATTTCCCAACTCAATTGATGAGGCCAGAATTACTCTCATATAAAAATTAGACAAGCATGTGGAGGACTGGAGGAAAGAAAACTGCAGATGAATATCCTCCCTGAATAGAAACAATCTTTTTAAACAAAATATCAGCAAATCAAATTCAACAGTGCTCTCAGAGTGGGCCTTGGCAGGAGGCGAACGTGTGCAGACCCTGCATTGCCCCTGAGCACCACCGCGCCAGCCAGGCCTAGAGGCAAGATTGAAGCCAAGAGGTGGCTGAACAGGACCCAAGGGCGTTAGCCTCCTCCAACAAGTGGTGGCCTTCTGCAGCGGTCACCTCCATCTCCAGGACACCCCATGACGTGCTGAAGGTCCTGCTGTGCTCTCAGCGATCTGCTGTGGCTGACGCCTCGCTCCAGTCTCTGGACCTCTCCTACACCAAATCACCCTCCTCCCCAGCCACAGGGCAGGGCCTTCTGTACTGCAATGGTGTCCTGGAGCCCCTGCACCTGGCTCCAAATAGTGTCCACTGTGCCCCCAGGACCTGCTTCACTGGCACCATGGGTGAGTTTGTGAAGATTGTGAGGCATTAGAACACCAGGGCCCTGGTGAGCAGCCTCCTAGCTACCCTGGTGATGGCCCCGCCAGCCACCACCATCTACTTCACTAGTTTACAACAAACTCCAAGACGTCCTGTGCGACAGAGCCCTGACCTCTGACTTCTGCGCACCATTGGTGGCTGGAGCTTGTGGGGACACAGCTGAAAGCTCAGCACATGACCTGTGATGAGCTCAGCACCTCTGTCCACCTGTGGTGGCTTAGGGCAGCTGGTGCTTCCTGTGGCGGAGTTGGGCCTCACTGCCCTTCCAGATGTGCCCTTCTCAGCCCTGCACTGGTCCAACTCTGAGCTGGAGAAGAGATCTGGTTGAATGCCAAAGGACCAGATGTAAGCAGGTGTCAGCTTTGCGGCCAGCGGAGTCTCAGGGATGGTGTCTGTGATCCTGACCTTACCCTTTACGTGGTGAAGACTCAATGGCAGGTTGCCCTGGGAGCCATGGAGGCTGTGAGAGTGATGTCCCACCCACTGCACTGACTCTCTGCAGACTTCCTCCCGAGGATCCTTTAGGCTGCCCTGTGCAGTGCCATAATGATCAACCTTTATAAGTTCTGCAAAAGCTTCTTCCAGAGGCTCAACCAGGAATGGCCTCTGGGCTACAGAAGGAGATGAAGAGAGGAGGACTCCATCTCTTCACAGGAGGGGAGTCAGGGAAGGAGACTGAGCCAAATGCCTTTTCCTCAGCACTGGGGAGGGTCCTTGATTCGCTTCCCTCCCAACTGCCAGCCTCAGGGCTATGGCTGCCCCTCTGGGCCACCTAAGCCTTCTAGAGGATCCTCACTTTCCTACCCGCCCCCCAAGTTCAAGACCAAAGATCTTAGAAAACTATAAATAAAAGATAGTTAAAATGATTAAATTATTTGTATAGACACTTCACCAGAGAAGATACATACATGTCAAAACAACAGTACAACAATCGTTTATTTTTCTCCAAAGTTTAGTTTTGTTTGTTTTTTTGAGACGGAGTTTCGCTCTCCTTACCCAGGCCGGAGTATAATGGCGTGACCTCGGCTCACCGCAACCTCCGCCTCCTGGGTTCAGGCAATTCTCCTGCCTCAGCCTCCTGAGTAGCTGGGATTACAGGCACGCGCCACCATGCCCAGCTAATTTTTGTATTTTTTTTTTTTAGTAGAGACGGGGTTTCACCATGTTGACCAGGATGGTCTCGATCTCTCGACCTCGTGATCCACCCGTCTCGGCCTCCCAAAGTGCTGGGATTACAGGCTTGAGCCCAAAGTTTAGTTTTGGAGGATTGTGAGAAGAGGAAAGTCAGAGTGAAAGCAACAGTGTTTTGTGACTCAATCTCCATTTAGAATTTTCTCCTCCTCTGACTAGTTTCTTTTCCAGTCAGCTTATTACCTGTTCACACACTCATTGCAAAATAAGCTCCATGAGGCTAGATACATTTTTTTCTATTTGGTTCACTAAAATGTCATTATCACTTAGAATAGTGTCTGTCATGCCACTGATGCTCAATAAGTATTTTTAAATGAATCATTCATTCATTCATTCACTCATTCAATGAATGTTTCTTGAACATTCAAATATTAATGGCCAGTATGGCACAGGACCATATGTTAAGCATTACATAGATTTCAGTATTGCCTAAAAGAGAGAAATACTGCCCTTAAGGGTCTCACAGTCCAGTTAGAGAGATAGCAAGTATACAGATTTGGATAAATGCTATATGGAATAAAAGTGGAATTATGAAAGGTCAAAGAAGGGTATTCTTTCAATACTTGGTTCAGAAATCAAAGTGGATTATGCAGAAAACTTTTTTGACTAGGATAACTCTGATGGGGATGGAGATAAGGAAGGGTTCCAGGTGAAAGAATAGCATAGACATGGAGGAGTGGTCAGCTGTGGTTGGCAGGGTTGTGAATGACTACAGAAGCCAAGTTTTCATAAGTAATATGGGAGATAAATCAATATGCAAAATACAATTGTGATCATGGGTATGGAAAGGAAAGAATTTTAGTAACGAGGCATGAAGAAGATAGAATCATCAAAATTTGGTCAGTTGGGCCAGATGTGGTGGCTCACACCTGTCATCCAACTACTTTGGGAGTCAGAAGGGAGGGTCACTTGAGTCCAGGAGTTTGAGACCAGCCTGGGCAATAGAGTGAGACCTCCGTCTCTACAAAAAAAAAAAAAAAACCCACAAAAATTAGCCAGGCATGAAGGCGTGTACCTGTAGTCCCAGCCACTTTGGAGGCTGAGGTGGGAGCCTCACTTGAGTCTGAGAGGTTGTGGCTTCAGTGAGTTGAGATCACACCACTTCCCTCCAGCCTGTGTGACAGAGTGAGACGCCATCTCTAAAGGAAAGAAAAAGATTTGGTCAACTGTAGGATGCCGGGAATAAAGAGCCAGATATCAATGATAATACGTGGGTTTTTGCATTGGAAACTTGAATCATGGTCCCACTCAGCAAGATGTGAAATGAAGGCAGAGGGTCATGATAGCAGAAGGATGGTAAATTAAGGAGTTCAGCTTTGGATAGTGAGTTTTCAAAAAAATGCATGTGGAGAATTCTTGTGAGTTTTTTTTTTTTGAAACTTCAGATACATGAGTATGCAGATTAGGAAAGTGATTATGTTTGGGTATATAAATTTGGGTGTCTGTTATGAAGCCAGAGCAGTAGATGACATCATTCATCGAGATGATACAAATTAGTAATAGAGAAAGACCCAAAGACAGATTCTGGATAAAAATTATTTGAAGATTAAACAACAACAATAACAACAGCAACAACTAAAACCAAGCGGGAAATTAAGGTAAAACATGAGAAATCTATGAGTCTTGGGATGGAATGCAAGGGAGGAATATTCCTTTCTCTTTCCACTCAGATACAGGTATTTCTAGTTTCATGAAATGGACTGCCTCCCACTTAACCCTCTGCTGCTTTTGTGTTTTGCTTTCTGTGAGAACTGAGATAATATTAAGCTAGTCTGTCCTTTCAATTATTGGTTGGTCTCGATTTTAAGAAAGTACAAAGCTGTTGTTTACTTTGTGAGCATATTTTAGACTTACTTTTATTAATGGTTATAGACAAGGATAGGATTTAAAAATATTAATGGCCAGTATGGCACAGGCCCAACCAACCTGAAAATGTGCCAGGTGGTAACATTGGTTGTATCCTGGCTATCTATAAACATTAAAAAAAAGTTTTTTCAGTTTTGGTAAATTAAATACTTCTTGGACTTTAGTCTAATTTTTCAAATGAATTATACTTTATTTAAAATTACAGTCCTTCACACTTTGTATTCCTCTTTCCTGGGTTATTTCTTATAGAATTTACCTTCCTCTAATGAACTATATATTTTTAAACATAATAAAAATAACTCTGTGTACAGTCTGGTGACTGGCTTTTTTTTTTAACTTAAAATGTGATTTGTTTACACACATTTTATTATTATATAATATAATATTTTTAACACATGTGTTATATACATATGTGTTATGTAATAATATTACATAATAACATATTATTAATGCTAATACATATGCATTATATATTACATAAATTTGTATTACATAACACATGTATTATTAATAATATATTATGTAATATATTACATTACTTATGTATTATTACTTCTGAATTAATCTAGAGCCTCTACACTGTATGTGTGGAAACTAATGATCTGTATACATAATATAGCCATTATAAAGTATTCCTAAATGATATAACTAAATATGTCAATATTTCAAGTTATTTTTAAAAGAACCATGGGCTTTGAGGCATTCTTCCACCTGAACAGTTTTGAAGAACTCAAGTAACTAATTACAAATTATAACATTTTGTCTTCTTGAAGTAGTCATTACGAGAAATGCTCTGGTTTATGGAAAATCAGACACGAGACTAGAAAAAAAATGCATTTTACAAAAATCTACCCGGGCTTGGAGCTACAGATTCTATTGTTTGTAGTATGTGATAGTCCTCTCTGCTTAGGCCTCAGCAATTTTCTGGACAAAACATAATGCTAATCATCTTGGAATTATCATTGTGGTTATCTGCAGCATGAATGCATCTGCAGAATGAATGTCCTTTGAACATTATTGAACACAAACTTACAAAGTTCTTGCTATATGCAAGGTCCTAAGCACTTTATAAATATTATCTTATTTATTTCGTAAAATTATGAGTTAGATTTTGTCATTTCACAAATGAAGAAACACAGATATAAAGAATTGAAGTAACTTGCCTAAGCTAAGTCACACAGCTTAGCAGCAAAGTCAAGGGTCAAACCTAGCAGTTTGGCTCTGGAATCCATGCTCTAACGTTCTTGTTGAAGTTTACCTCAGATAGAGGTGTTGAGAGTCTGCGGTCTGGGTCAGCAAGCTCGAGGGTAGTAAAAAATAGAGTAAAAAAATTAAAATAAAAAATGGTAAAATATAAAAAATAGTAAAAATATAAAACAGCATAGAGGCTCTATATGAATTCAAAAGTAATAAAAGCAGGGATGTGGGGTGCTACTTTTGCCCCCAGTTACCTGGAAAATTGCATATTTTTCCTCACATATACATATCTTACCTTTGCCCCTATATTTTCCTCTCTGGGATAATAACCATTCCTGTAGTTATCTCAATATGTTAATTAGCGCTGGGAACATTTATCTTCTGTGAATCATCAGGAAAGAACACGTTGGAACGGCCTCACAGAAATGAATGATTTTTTTTTTTTTTTGAGACAGAGTCTCGCTCTATCACCAGGCGGTAGTGCAGTGGCACGATCCAGGCTCACTGCAACTTCCGTTTTCCGGTTTCAAGCAATTCTCCTGCCTCCTCCTCTAGAGTACCTGGGACTACAGGAACGCGCCACCACGCCCGGCTTTTTGGAATTTTAATGGAGCCAGGGTTTCACATGTCGGCTAGGATGGTCTTGATCTCTTGACCTCATGATCCACCCACCTTGGCCTCCCAAAGTGCTGGGATTACAGACCTGAGCCACCGCACCCGGCCTGAAGGTTTTCATTCTTATTCTCAGCCTCAGACCTAAGCAAGTCAACAACTACAAAGAATTACTGAACATAGTAGGAATGAAGGTATATGAATATTTCTGTATTTCCATCTTGTCCTGAGAGTACTAATGTACTGAATGTAAGAATGTTGAATTTTTGTCATTGCCTTTTAAGAAACCTATGAGAACTTCAGAAGTATAATTTAAACTGCATCCCAATGTATCTTTTAAAAGACAAAAAAAAAGTTCCATAATAAGATTTTTCAAGTTACCCAATAAAGAAGGAATTACCTTAGTTATCTCAGTGGAGATTTTAAGAGCAGCATGGAACAGAGACTAGTTTTCCACTTGCAAAAAATTAGGAGTTTTGCAGAATTTAAGGGATCCAACATATGGGCATCCTACTTCTCTTAGAAAGCACCTGTTTCCTCTTAGAAATAGTGGCTTCACTTCAAATTGTCATCACTAGAAATTGAGGGTAGCACAGCAAAATATGTTCTGGAGCCAGATAAAACTGGGTTTTGATATTTTCAATCAATAATTAGCTATGTGATAGTGGACTAATTCCCTAATTACCAGTCTGATAAAAATCTCAGTTATTCAGACTAAATCATATTGTATAAGTAAAGCCGTTATCATATGGTAGGCATTCAGTTTTGGGCAGTTACTATCAATTGTCCCCATAGACATGAAGTATTTTCTAAATAATACTTTTTTTGCGAAGTACACATTTTTCTTCTTGAGATTTGGATCTTTTCAACATGACAACTGCAGCCTGGCTAGTTTCTCAGTTTGCTCCTGAGTGAGTCGTTCAGCTAATTAAACGTATTTACTGAGTGTATACATGGAGAAATTTTCCCAAAGTAAGACCAGTCAGTAGGTTTCTATGGCTGTGACTTGGGCTAGCATGATGAAGTCAAGATCAAAAGATCAGGAATGCTTCACATTTATACTGGGTTTATTTTCTTCAGAGGATATTTCTAGGACTTGACACGTGTTTTCCATTTCTTTCTTTCTATATTTCATAAAGATATCCTTTTGCTATAGCCTTGTATTTCTCCCTTAGCATTTGAATTGAATCTTGGCTAGCTCCCGGTTGACTGTACTATATAGCATTTTCCAGCTGTTTGCTTATTTTCCCAGAGACATTCTCTGTTCCTACCTCCTTTCTTTGAATAATGGCCTAGTAAGGGATCCTAAGAGTCAACTCTCTTAATTTTAAACTCAGTAGCTTTTATAATTGTAGTTCACTTTTCTACAGTAAAAATCACCAACTTTGTAGTTCTAAACAAGGGAAGTGCCATGCATATTGTAAGCAATTTTAGAAAAGACAAGATTGCTGTTAAGAAGTGATAGTAATTTTGAAAATAAGTGAGAATATTACACCCTACCCCCACAGCTTTACTATACCATGAAGTACTCATTAAGGCAGCAGCACCAATAACTTCAAAATTAGAGGCAAACACTTCTAATTGCTGGTAGGTTTTCCATAAATGAAATACCCATGTGGGCTGAGTGGGTGATAATATCTATTTAATGACAGTACTAATTCTTTCAGTAATTTTATTTAATCTGTGGTTTTTTAAAAAAAAATAAAAAACTGTTTGCTCGGATAACAGCTCTTTGAAGGATTGCAACACTTTCTCTGTAATTCATTTATTCTTTTGGACAGAGTTGCAAGCAGTATCTTCTGAATGTATTGTTGCAGTAAAATCAGAAAATATATACTTAATTCTTTTGTAAATATCAATAATATTTATAACTAAGTGTAAGTATTCTACGGAGACTTTATTTCTTATGTTTAATTTTCTCTAAATGCTTTTTTTTCTTTCCCAAGGGAAGGATGAAGGGAAAATCTAATGAGATGATCACAGTCTGACATCAGAGAGATATTCTCATTTCCTGGCCTTTCTCTGGATTTGGGGGAAATATCCACAAATTCAAAGCAGAAAGTCTTTAGTAAAAAATCAAGAAGAATTGTGTTTTATTTCTATCTAACATTCCATTTTCTTTGAGAATCAGATACATTTACTCCTTCAATTAAAGAGAAGTAGTGTTTAGCTGTTTCTTCATTTTGATTCTAACATACTTGAGATCACTGGACTATTATTTATTGGTTAAAAATATAATTTTTTTGACTGCTGAAATTCATTCCTCCTGCACATTCATAGCCACTTTTTTACCCTTCTACCATTTCATGACTAATCCGGGTATAGTGTCTCTCATCTTTTGTTTAACCCAGCACATAATGATTGGTTGTTGCTTAGTACATTTAAAAAACTTTATCAATGTGAATATTAATGAATTTTTCTAGACTTGGAAATATAGAGAGAGTAGCTAGACATTTGCAATTTCAATGGCTAGCCCCATGATCTAAATCAAGTACATACTGTGTTGTATTTATCTTTAGGTCTTTACTATCCAGCAGTGGGGATTCTAAATCACATACAAGTAGGTACATACTACAAGGAGATAATTTGAAAAAGAATTGGATTGGGCTCAGTGTAAAGTATTTTTTCCCATTTTAAAGCACATGATCCATGAAATTATAGGTTTTTAGAACTATAAAGAATGTCGCAGATCAGACGGTTCAAGTGTTTGTTTTACAGTTGCTAAGTAAATTAAGAAACTCATACACCTGTTGATGGCAGAGATTAAACTCAGAAATAGGTCTTCTATTTCTAATTTTGGTCCTTTATACTATGCTGCTATTTAGATTGCTTTTTTCTTTGCTCTGTTAAATGTTTGCTCTCTGATATGATTGTATACTGCAAGTTTGCAGTTAGCTCACATGAGATATGCTATTTCATGCCTCTATATTTGCATGTGCTGTATCTTTTGTCTGGATTACCCTTAACTCTACTCTTCATCTGATTAAACCTTATTTATTAATTTTTAGATAATTAGAACATTCATTTATTTATTCATGTATTCACTGATTTAATCTTGCATAAACCATGTGTCATTTTCTATATAGTGGCTGGATATGTAATGAACAGCAAGGTGGCTGTGGTTCCTTCTCACAAAGCATGTGTATCTTCTTTACAATTCAGCTTAAATGTTACCACATTCAAATAGCTTTCCCTGGTGTGTTAGGGTCCTCTGGAGAAACAGACCAGGAGAATACACAAATACACACGTGTGTGTGTATGTATATATATATATATATATATATATATGTAAATATATATAACATTTACATTTATTTACACACATGTATATGTGTGTATAATGTATTTTTTTTGCATATGAAATAGATATGTAAAAAATATATATTCTACCAGTCTCTCTATATATATTTGTATATACTGACCAGTAAATTTACACACATGTATACATATATAGAAGACACCCACATACGTAAATGTGTGTACAACTACATATATGCATGTTTATACATATATACATATGTATGTACAACCGTATATGCATACACACATAAAAAGTATATATATAATTACATATTTATTTCTTTATTGTGGGAATTGGCTTACTTGGCTGTTGGAGCTGAGAAGTCCCACAATATGGTAAATGCAAGCTGGAGACCCAGGGGAGCTGATGGTGTAGTTCAGTACCAGTCTGAAGGCCTGAGAACCAGAAGAACTGATAGTGTAAACTCTCAGTCAGAGTCTGAATGCCTGAGAATCTGCAGGGAGGTGTGTGGAGGGTGGGGACTACTGGTGTAAGTCCCAAATTCGGAAGGCCTGAGACCAGGAGCTTTGATGTTCAAGGGTAAGAGAAAATAGAAATGTGTCCCAGCTCAAGAAGAGAGAATCTATCCTATATTTTCATTTCATTCTATCTGGACCTTCAATAGATTGTATGATGCCTACTCACGTTGGTGAGGCCAAATCTTCTGTACTTTCTAATCCAATGTTAATCTCCTCTGGAAATACCCTCACAAACACACCCGGAAATAATGTCTTACCAGCTACCTGGGCATCTGTTATTCCACTAAAATTACCATGTACAATTAACCATCAAACCCAGCAAATTCTTTCCCCCTTTATCTGAATTAGAAACCACTCTTCTTTGCCCCACAATGTGCCATTTCTTCAGAGTGTAAACCCCTTGAGGATAGGAATAGACTTGTTTTTTTTTTTTTTTTTTGAGACAGAGTTTCGCTCTTGTTACCCAGGCTGCAATCTCAGCTCATCGCAACCTCCGCCTCCTGGGTTCAGGCAATTCTCCTGCCTCAGCCTCTTGAGTAGCTGGGATTACAGGCACGCGCCACCATACCCAGCTAATTTTTTGTATTTTTAGTAGAGACGGGGTTTCACCATGTTGACCAGGATGGTCTCGATCTCTATCCCAGGTCCTGGAGTTATGGTGGTGCTTTAGAAATGTTTGTTGAATGATGAATAAAGAAATAGAGAAATAGCTAAATATATAACTCTCTTCTTGACTATGGTAGGTTATGTGTTGAAATTATTTTTTATATTTTCCTATTGGACTCAGTTTTTTCTCCTTTCTTAACAGGTCTTTATAGGCCTCAAATATGAACAACAGCGACTGTGTATACCACAACAACCAAAGTGACTGCCGCCTTCTACACCAGACATTGTTCTCTATTTATGAGAGGAATTATGCTAACTCTGATCTCAGACTGGGTGAAGATAAATGAATTAATGAACTGCCTGGTGTGCCTACTACAGGAAAGAATTTCTTTGCTTTGCTCTGTTTGTGATATTAATTGCATGTAATTTGATGTAGACATTTTTAGTGTCTTAGAGTTTCAACTTCATGGGAAGGAGATTGACAAAAAACGTTGATTCTTTATTTATTTTTATTTTTTAGAAAGCATCTCACTCTGTCACACAGGCTGGGGTACAGTGGTATGATTTTTGGCTCACTACAGCCTCGACCTCCATGTGTAAATGATCTTTCCACCTCAGCCTCCTGACTAGCTGGGACTATAGGCATGTGCCACCACACCCCCATAATTTTTTTTTTTTTGGTAGAGACAGGATTTCACCATGTTGCCCAGGCTGGTCTCAAACTCCTGAGCACAAACAATCCACCTGCCTCAGCTTCCCAAAGTGCCGGAATTACAGGTATGAGCCACAGTACCTGGCTGCTTTTTTGTTTTTTTAATTCAGATTTCAAACAAGTGTTTTTATGGAAAAATAAACGTTATAATTCAGGAATAATTTATGACATTCCTTCTTACTCTATTGTAGCTGGATTTCTTTGCAACACATCACACTTCCTATATATTTTGTGAAGAAAAGGCCAATACATTTAAGTTTTTAAAAGTGATATTCAGGTGATGTGCATTTTAAACCAAGATGGCCCATGACATGACTCCTTCCACATGCTTTTCTTTGAGAAGTATATTAAGTACCTGCAGATGGAATTAGCCTAATTTCTGTTATTCCCTTTTGAGCACTTGCAGCGTTTAAACATTTTCACAAATAATACAAAAATAAATTGTTGAAAAATAAAACCAATATAGATGCATATTGAATAAAAAGTGACTCCACAACCCCATTTAATTTCCTTCCTCTCTCCAGTGTAAACTGTTGATAATTTCATTTCTATCTTTCCATATTATTTTCCCCAAATTTGCTACGAATAATGCTACATTAACCTTTTTCATGCTTATATCTTGGTGAATGTGTTTGAATATTTCTTTAAGGTAGAAATCTCAGAGAAATTTCTGTGCCAAAAAATGCACTTCTAAAATCTTGAATAATATAAATACATATTTACCATCTGTAAATGCTGCCAATTATTAGTCACACCTGTATTATCAAACCCTACCTAATATTTGATGTTATTGATTTCTAATAGGCACTGATGTCCTTTTATCATTGTTTTAATTAATACTTTCAGTATTACCTGGTAGACAGATTATCTTTTCTGTTATTTATTGGTTATACACTCTTCTGTGATTGGCTGTTTTCTATATTCATGATTTTTCTACTTGCTTGCTTTCCTCCTATATGTGATTATAAAAAATAATTTATCTTTCACTATTACAATTTTAAATTTTAGCTTTTATTTTAATACAGATGGTACATATGTAGGATTGTTACATGAGTATATTGGACCCAGATAGACAGCATAATAGCTAATAGGTTGTGTTTCAACCCACACCCACCTTCTTTACTCCCCATCTAGTAGTCCATAGTGTTCATTATTTTTATGTTTATGACTATGTGTGCTCAATGTTCAGCTTCTGCTTGCAAGTGAGAACATGTGGTATTTGGTTTTCTCTTTCTGTGTTAATTTGCTTAGAATTATGGCCTCTAGCTCCATCCATATTACTGCAGAGAACATGATTTCATTCTTTTTTATGGCTGCATAGTGTTACATGGTGTATATGCACCCAATTTGTTTTTTCATTTCACCGCTGATGGACCACTAGGTTCATTTCATGTGTTTGTTATTGTGAATAATATGGCAGTAAATGTATGAGTGTGAGCCTTTTTGGTACAATGATTCATATTCCTTTGGGTGTATACCCAGTAATAGGATTGATGGTCAAATGGTAGCTCTGTTTTAAGTTCTTTGAGAAATCTCTAAACTGCTTTCCACAGAGGCTGAACTAATTTACATTCCCACCAACGTGTAAGCACTTCCTTTTCTTCATAGCCTAGCCAGCATCTGTTGTTTTTTGACTTCTTAATAATAGCCTTTCTGAATTATGTGACATAGTATCTGTGGTTTTGATTTGCATCTCTCTGATGATTAGTGATGTTGAGCATGTTTTCATATGTTCATTGGTTACACATATGTCTTCCTTGAGACGTGTTCATGGCTTTGACCCATTCTTGATTTGACTCTTAGCCTAGATGTTACTGGTGTATAGAAGTCTACTGATTTTTGTACATTAATTTTGTGTCCTGAAGCCTTGTTATCAGTTATAGTAGCTTCTGGCAGGGTCTTTAGGGTTTTCAAAATTTAGAATTATATTATCAACAAAGGGAGACAGTTTGACTTCTTTTCCTATTTGGATGCCTTTTATTTCTTTCTCTTTTCTGATTGCTAGGCTAGTACTTTCAGTACTATGTTGATAAGAGTGGTAAGAGTGGTCATCCTTGTCTTGTACCAATTCTCAAAGGAAATGCTTCCAGGTTTTATCCATTCAGTAATAAATTGGCTATGGGTTTGTCATAGATGGCTCATATTATTTTGAGGTATATTACTGTGTGCTGAAAATTTTTTTCATGAAGGGATGCTGGATTTTGTTGAAAATTTTTGTGTCTATTAAAATGATTATATGGTTTTTGCTTTTAATTCTTTTTATGTGGTGAATCACATTTATTGATTTGCCTATGGTGAGCCAACTCTGCTTCCCAGAAATGAAGCCCACTTGATTGTGATGAATTAACTTTTTGATTGTGCTGCTGGATTTAGTTTGCTAGTATTTTGTTGAGGATTTTTGCATCTATCTTCTTCAGGGATATTGAGCTGAAGCTTTCTTTTTTCATTTTGTCTCTATCTTGGTATTAGGGTGATTCTGGCTTTATGAAATGAGTTAGGGAGAAGTCCCTTGATAAGGTTTGCCTGTGTCCCTACCCAAATCTCATCTTGAACTGTAGCTCCCACAATTCCCAAGTGTCATTGGAAGGACCTGGTGGGAGGTAATCAAATAATAGAGGTGAATCCTTCCAGTGCTATTCTTGTGATAGTAGGTCTCATGAGATCTATGGTTTTATAAGGAGGAGTTTCCCTGCACAAATTCTCTCTTTTCTGCCACCATGTAAGACATGTCTTTTGCCTTTCACCATGATTTTGAGGCCTCCCCAGCCACATGGAATTGTGAGTCCATTAAACCTCTTTTTCTTTATAAATTACTCAATCTCAGGTATGTCTTTATCCGCAGCCTGAAAACAGACTAAGATAGTAAATTGGTACTAAGATAGTAAATTGGAGAGTGAGGTGCTGCTGTAAAGATACCCAAAAATGTGGAAGCAACATTGGATCTGCATAACAGGCAGAGGTTTTAACAGTTTGGAGGGCTCAGAAGAAAACAGGAAAATGCAGGAAAGCTTAGAACTTCCTAGAGACTTGTTAAATGGCTTTGGCCAAAATACTGATAATGATATGAACAATGAACAATGAAATCCAGGCTTAGGTAGTCTCAGATGGAGATGAGGAACTTGTTGGGAACTACAGTAAAGGTGACTCTTGCTATGTTTTAGCAGAGACTGGTGTTATTTTGTCCCTGCCCTAGAGATTCGTGGAACTTAAAACTCGAGGGAGTTGATTTACCGTATCTGCAGAAGAAATTTCTCAGCAGCAAGGCATTCAAGAGGTGACTTGGATGCTGTTAAAAACATTCAGTTTTAACAGGGAAACAGCATAAAAGTTCAGAGTATTTGCAGCCTGACAATACAATAGAAAAGAAAAACACATTTTTGGAAAATAAATTTAAGCCTGCTGCAGAAATTTGCACAAGTAACTACAAGCCAAATATGGATCACCAAGATAATGGGAAAAATGTCTCCAGGGCATGTCAGAGACCTTTGCAGCAACCCATCACAGGCCCAGAGGCCTAAGAGGAAAATGTAGTTTTATGGGCTGGGCCCAGAGTCCCCCTGCTGTATGCAGCCTAGAGACTTGGTGTCCTGTGGCCCACCTGCTCTACCCATGGCTGAAAGGGTCCAGGGTACAGCTCAGGCCATGGCTTTAGATGGTGGAAACCTCAAGCCTTGGCAACTTTCCACATGGTGTTGAGCCTGCGGGTATACAGAAGTCAAGAATTAAGGTTTGGGAGCCTCCACGTAGATTTCAGAAGGTGTATGGAGACATCTGGAGGTCCAAGCAGAAGTTTGCTGCAGGGGAGGGACCCTCATGGAGAACCTCTGCTAGGGCAGTATAGAAGGAAAATGTAGGGTTGAAGCCTCCACACAGAGACTGCACTGGGGCATTGCCTAGTGGAGCTGTGAGAAGAGGGCCACCATCCTCCAGACCCTAGAATGGTAGATCCACCAATGGCTTACATCATTTGCCTGGAAAACCCACAAACACTCAATGCCAACCTGTTAAAGCAGAAGGGAAGCTGTACCCTGCAAAGCCACAGGGTCGGAGATGCCCAAGACCATGAAAACCCACCTCTTGCATCAGTGTGACCTGGATATGAGACATGGAGTCAAAGGAGATCATTTTGGAGCTTTAAGATTTGACTGCCTCATTGGATTTCAGACTTACATGGGGCCTTTAGCCCATTTCTTTTGACCAATTTTCCCCATTTGAGACAGCTGTATTTACACAAAGCCTGTATCCCTATTGTATCTAGGAAGTAACTAACTTGCTTTTGATTTTACAGGCTCATAAGTGGAAGGGATTTGCCTTGTCTCTGATGAGATTGTCTCTGATGAGATTTTGGACTATGGACTTTTGAGTTAATGGTAAAATCAGTTAAGACTTTGGCGGACTGTTGGGAAGGCATGGCTGGATTTGAAATGTGAATACATGAGATTTGGGAAGGGCCAGTAGTGGAATGATTTGGCTTGATCACCACCCAAATTTCATCTTGAACTATAGCTCCCACAATTCCCATGAGCCATGGAAAAGACCTGGTAGGAAGTATTTGAATCATGGGGTTGAGTCTTTCCTGTGCTGTTCTCATGATAGTGAATGAGTCTCACAAGATCTGATGGTTTAATAAAGGGGGAGTTTCCCTGCATAAATTGTCTCTTTTATGCCACCATGTCAGATGTGCCTTTCGCCTTTTACCATGATTGTGAGGTCTCCACAGCCACATGCAACTGAGTCCATTAAACTTTGTAAATTACCCTGTCTCAGGTATGTCTTTATCAGCAATGTGAAAACGGACTAATACACCCGTCCTCCTTGATTTTTTGTAATAGTTTCAGGAGGATTGGTATCAGGTTTTTTTTTTTTTTGCATCTGGTAGAATTTGACTCTGAATCTGTCTAGTCTGGGGCTTTCATTGGTTGGTATTTTTTAAATTATTGATTCAATTTCAGAGCTCAATGCTATGCTACTTAGGTTTTCCAATCTCTTTCTGATTCAATCTTGGGAGATTGTGTGTTTCCAGGAATTTATGCATTTCCTCTAGATTTTCTAATTTGTGTGAATCCCATGTTGTTTATGGCATTCTTTGAGGATCTTTTGTATTTCCGTGGAACCAGTTGTAAGGTCAATCTTTGTCATTTCTGATTGTACTTATTTGGATATTCCCCTTTCTTTTTCTTTGTTAACTTAGCTAGCAATACATCAATCTTGTTTATTTTTTCAAAAAAAAAAAAAACTCAACTTGGTTTCATTGATCCTTTGTGAGGATTTTTGCATCTCAGTTTCATAAAGTTCTTCACTAATTTAGGTTATCTGTTTTCTTTTGCTTGCTTTGGGATTGGTTTGTTCTCTCCTTTTTCTTTTTCTAGTTCCTTGGGTCAAAAGTTAGACTGTTAATTTCAGATCTTTCTTTTTGTTGTTTTGGTTTGCAAATATTTTCTCCCATTCTGTGGGTTGCCTTTTCACTTTGGTGAATGTTTCCTCTGCTGTACAGAAGTTTTTAACTTGATGTGATCCTCTTAGTCCATTTTTGCTTTGGCCGCCTGTGCTTCTGGAGTGTTACTCAATAAATCTTTGCCCAATGTAATGTCATGGAGGGCTCCCCAGTTTTTTTGTAGAAGTTTCATAGTCTAAGGTCTTAGATTTAAAATGGCATTTAATCCATTTTGATTTTATTTTTATATATGTCAAGAGATAGGGTCCTAACTTCATTCTTCTGCCTGTGGATATCCAGTTTTCCCAACACCATTTACTAAAGAGACTGTCTTTTCCTCAGTGTATGTTCTTGTCTCCTTTGTTGAAAATGAGTTCAGTGTCTGGGTTCTCTATTCTGTTCCGTTACCCTATGTGTCTTTTTTTTTTCAATGCCATTTAAATGTCATTTTGGTTACTCTGCAGTATAATGTGAAATCAGGTAATGTGATTCTTCCAGGTTTGTTCTTTTTTGCTTACAATAGTTTGGGCAATTCTGGGTCTTTTGTAGCTCCCTATACATTTTAGATTTCTTTTTCTATTTCTGTGAGGAATGTCATTGATAGTTTAATTGAGATTGCATTGAATCTGTAGATTGTTTGGGGAGTATAGACATTTTAACAATGTTGAATCTTTCAATCTATGTTTATGAAATATCTTTCCATTTTTTGGTGTCCTCTACAATTTTTTGCATTAATGTTTTATAGTTTTAATAGCTTTTCTCGTAGAGATCTATTACTTCTTTAATTCCTAGGTACTTTATTTTATTTGTAGCTTTTGTAAATGGGATTATTTTCTTGATTTCCGTTTCAAATTGTTCACTGTTGGCATATAGAAATGCTACTGATTTTTGTATGTTTATTTTGTATCCTGTACAAAGTGACCACACAAAAAAGTATAGAGGCTGTGGTTACACAAAAATTTCACTCATATATACTACACTGTACTTACCAGTTAAAATTTAAAAGTAAATTTTAAAAATAATTTATTGTAATAAATTTAAAAAATATGTTAGTATATATGAACTAACACCTATTTTGCATATATATACTAACACTTTATACTAAAAATAAGCTATTCTTTCTCTCTATATATACATATACTAGTATGTTAATATATATATACACACACATAGTGTACACATATATGCACACATATATATACATGTAGTATACTAGTATACATTAATATGTGTGTGTATATATATAATATATGCAAAAATAACACTAACATTTTTTGTATAAAATGGGGTTTGCATATGACCAGTGAATTGGAAGAATATTTACTTGATTATTACATTTTTTATCTTACTGAAATACTGCTTAAATCACAAAGAGAATACATTTGATGTCCTTTCTATAAAAATAAAATGTTACTAGAGTTATAGAGTGAAGAACATGAATAAAGGATAAATTTAGGTATTATAATTGCAAACAGTTCCTCAGTAATAAACTGAAATATATTAGTTTTGAAATATTTCAAATAAGTTTTTACAAAATTGTACTCTTTCTTTCAATATCTTTATTCTGATTATTATTAATTATGTGTTTTATTCATTCAACAAACAACCTTGGGTATTTTTTTATAGATCAGGAACTATGTATGGCACCAAAGATACAGAAATGTTTTTTTTTTTTTTTAATTTTTATTGCATTTTAGGTTTTGGGGTACATGTGCAGAACATGCAAGATAGTTGCATAGGTACACATGTGGCAGTGTGTTTTGCTGCCTTCTGCCCCCTCACCCATATTTGGCATTTCTCCCCATGCCATCCCTTCCCCGCTCCCCCCCGCTGTCCCTCCCCTATTTCCCCCAATAGACCTCAGTGTATGGTGCTCCCTTCCCTGTGTCCATGTGTTCTCATTGTTCATCACCCGCCTATGAGTGAGTATATACGGTGTTTCCTTTTCTGTTCTTGTGTCAATTTGCTGAGAATGATGTTCTCCAGATTCATCCATGTCCCTACAAAGGACATGAACTCATCATTTTTGATTGCTGCGTAATATTCCATGGTGTATATGTGCCACATCAGCTTTCAATGAACTCAGTTGAAAGGAAGATTTTTTAAGTGAAGCAGATTGAAATATGAAATATTACTAGTGCTGTAATTGTATCATGAAAGGATCGGATGAGTGGCATATAACATTTTGAGGTCATAAAAGCTTCCCTGTAGGAGGTAATAATTGACACGAAGTAAAGGACAAGCAGGAATTAGGGGGCTGAAAGTAGATAAGACTCACGTAGATGAAATGAAGAACATGAATAAAGGACAGATTTAGGTATTATAATTGCAAATAGTTCTTGGATAATAAATGAATGTGACTAGAAATGGATTTGGACAGGCATAAAGCTTCATGAGGGTCTTTTGCACTATGTTAAAAATGTTTAGATTTCCCCTAAAGGCAAAGAAAATGATTAGATTATTTTAAATGAGGGACCAATATGACTCATGTTTATGAGCAGATGTGGATTTTAGAGAGGTCCATCTGAGTAGCCCAGAAAGTGGGTGGGGGGTGTGTGAAGGAAATTGTTTTAGGAGTCAAGGTTAGTCCAAACCAGCATCATGAAAAAAAGCAAGGATGGGTAGGAAACCCATGTGAGAAATGGATATGGTGTCGAATTACTGGAATCTGCATTTGATTGAGTGGTTGAGGGAGAGGAGAAAATCTGTAATTTCATATCGTATCAGGCTTCACACCTTGATGAATATAATTCTATTAAATATTATAGAAAACACAAGAAGAACACTAAACTGTGCTTTGCTTGTTTTGATAATGGTGGTGATTCAGATGCTTTGTGGTATATCACTGGAGATGACTAGATAGAACTCAGTTGGTCTGTGTCTCCAGAGTGAGCTTTTAGTAATAGACATAGACCATGTATATGGAAAAATTACATGTCTGAGATCAAGAGAGCTACCTAGACTGGATATATAAATTGTGGCTTTGCCAATCAATTAATATAACAAGTATTTGAAAACATGGTAAGGAAAGAAGAGCCAGATGATGGAAAAGCTTTGTAAAATCTGGCAGGAGTATATTACATTAGAAGAGAAGGGATCAGAATGATGGTCTTTAGGATGTCAACATTTAGAAATGAAATATGAGTAAATAGCAAAAAAAAAAAAGATATTTTGATGAAACAAGCAGGAGAGAATCCAATATAGTAGAGCATCTTGGAGAGGAAGCTAAATATAGTTTAGTGAGCTAAATGGTGAAAGTATATTGCAATGACTAAAACCTGTTGGCCAATTAGGAAACAGAGACAGTGAGTATAAAAAATTATTTTTAAAATTATGGCTAAGAAAAAAATTTAACCAGTCATTGAAAGTATGTAGAGACACATGATTTTTATATGTTATTAAAGGAAGTATAAATTGGTACAACCACTTTGGGAAACAGTTTGATTTTATCTTCTAAAGCTGAACATGGCTCAGGAATTCTAACTCTACATATCCAAGAGAAATATTTGCATAAGTACAACAATGCAAATGTTTACAGCAGTGCTGTTAACAATTTGAAACATCTCAAAACTATCCAAATAACCACTAATGGGGTAATGATTGCAAATCCTCCAACAAATACACAGATACCATCCATCTATCTCAGAAAAAAAATTTCTCTTCCCACTGAATAAGTCTGAAAGTCTCACCCCTAGTGTTGATTTCAGCCCTTCTATGAACAAGCAAGAAGGTGAGGGGATTTATGCCTGATGGTCACTATTTCTATGTGAAGTAGCAAAGGAGGAGTAGGATAATATTAATCTAATTTATCTACCGTACCTCTTTGATTCTCCCAGAGGAACATGACAATATGAGGTGAAAATAAATACCAAATTTTCTGTACAACATTCTACAATTTTATAAAGTTGAAACATTAAAAACAAAAAATAATTTTAAGGAATAACAAAGCAATAAAGTATGTATAAAATAAATCAAGGGAATTAATCACATAAATTCGGTATGATAGTGACATTTTTGAATAAGGTAGGAGAATGGGAAGAAGTGAAATATACAAATAGATAAATATAATGATTATGGTTCTAACTACAGTTTTGGGTAACAACTAACAAAGTAAGTAACCAAATAAACAAAAGTTCTTGGGGCAATGATGAAAGTGTCTTATAAATGAAATATTGTTAATAATCCATCTTGTGCACCTCAGGGTCTAAAAGTTAAAAAGAGACAACTCTGTTATAAAGGGCAGGAAAAAGAAATTATAGAAATCTGGGAAGCAGGAGTGGCTTGAGATTACTATATACTAGAGAAGAGAAACATTGGAGGGAAAATGTTGGGGGAACATGATACAGTAAAGAAGTGGAATAGCTAGAGATGATGATTCTTTAGGATACAAGAGAGGGGGAATCCACACTAGGGATGGAAATTTCAGAGTTGTTCAGTAGGAAGAAATTTTTTTTTTCTGAGATAGATGAATGGGTACCTGTGTATTTGTTTGAGGACAAGCAAGAAATTTATATCTGATGGTAACAATTTCTACATGAAGTAGCAGCTGAGGGCATTTTCTGAAAGGGAGCATCAAGGAGGTACAGTAGATAATTTAGAAAAATATTACACAATTGAAATAGCTGTTGAATTGAGAAAAAAATGACATAGTAAGTAGGTTGTATACTGTTGAGGGGCTAAATGATCATACAAACCATCAATTTGAAGGTGCATTAATCTGCATCTGTACGGTTTTGTGATTTTTTTTTTTTTTTTTTGCCAGCTGGCTTTCAGATGCTTTTGTGAAGATGAGATGGTGAGTGACAGGATGTTTCAGAACTGGCTGTTTTTAGATGAATAATATGCATTACATAAAGGCTATGGTGCAAGATTGTTAGATGTCCTGCCGAAATTATAAAGTGCTACACTATGTGGACTGGGGTGGGCAATAAGAAAAGGAGAAGAGAATTGAGTAATTACAAGGAAATAGTAGTAGTTAGAAACCAGATGTCTTTCATGTGTCTTTTAATTTTGGGTCTAGAATATAGATATTGGAGTGGATTGCTGCGTGGAGCAATAACTACATTTGTTATAATTGGAAATGTTAAGAGATTATGCAATTGATGTTGATAGGTTTTTAAGAATCAAATTTGAATGAACAATGGTGAATAGAAGCAGAATTGTTAATAGAGACTCAGTTGTGTAAGAAATCGCTGATAAATTTTTTTTTAACAGAGCCATACACTTTGTGCTTTTACATTTTTTATTCTTGACTTTTTGGAAGAAATTGCTATTTCTTTCAAGGAATCTTAACTTTCCTTCTGCACGTTAGAAATAGCTGCATAAGCTGTTTCCTTGTGTGTTTTCAATGAATCCATAATAAACTTATATGTAGAGATAAATCTCTTTAACTCTAAATGCAAACATCAATCACAACCTTGAAATAATTGTTTGAAGATGGAGTAAAAGCCAGGTAAAGTCTTTGAATTTCCAGTTTATATATTGTTTTATAAATAATTACTGTTTTACACACTGAAAAATATAATTTATAAGTAGTTTTATTAAAATTTCGTTTTATGTTCTGACATTTCAAAATATTTTGTTTTTCCCAGATTGTATTTTCACTTCATCAACATCATTCACTTTGTTCTTTAGAATTTCAGTAAATACCAGGTGCGGTAGCTGACACTTCTAATCCCAGCACTTTAGGATGTTAATACCAGCAGATCACTTGAGCCCAGGAGTTGGAGACCAGCCTGGGCAACATGACAAAACCACATCTATTAAATTAAAAAATTCAGTAAATAATGATAATGAAATGATCTTTCATTAAAGTCATTCATAATATTAACTTTATAATACAAAGTTCTGCAGAGTTCCTGTAAATGTAAAAGCATAAGATATAGAAGAGAGAAAAGAAAAACCAAATCTCCTTTCCAGAAGTTATAAAGATCACTCAGTTTTATCATCTAGTACAAGTATGTACTGAGTACTTAAGGTGATAGCAAACAGATTTTTTTCCCCATAGAATTAACCCCTTTTGCACTATTTCAGTAAAACTTTACATTGATCTTTGGCAGGACTTTTAATTTTGCTTTTTCTTATCAAATCTGTTTTCTATATTATATGTAATTCCACACGTGATTTCACTAAAGAAGACCTTATTGTCATATTGATTTGAGTAATTTATGCTTGTGAATAAATTTACCCGATATAGAACTCTTAGGATTAACATAATTCCTATATATTCACTTTGGTAGATATCTTTTTTTTTTTTTTAGCTGGAGTTTTGCTCTTGTTTACCCAGGCTGGAGTGCAATGGTGCAATCTCGGCAACCTCTGCCTCCTGGGTTCAGGCAATTCTCCTGCCTCAGCCTCCTGAGTAGCTGGGATTACAGGCACTCGCCACCGTGCCCAGCTAATTATTATTATTATTATTATTTTGTATCTGTAGTAGAGACGGGGTTTCACCATGTTGACCAGGATGGTCTTGATCTCTTGACCTTGTGATCCACCCGCCTCGGCCTCCCAAAGTGCTGGGATTACAGGCGTGAGCCACCGTGCCCGGCCGGTAGATTTCTTCCCGTAGGAAGAATGTCTCCATATTGGTGCAGTTTGTTTATACTTAAGAAGTCAAGATTTCCCAATGTAATCCTAATAGTGGCCTTGGGTCTGTCAGAGACAGTCTGGCTCAACAGTATTTTTCCCTGAAGAATTTGGTAGAAGAGCTATGTTCAATATACAGACTTTTGGCACACAGGGGAGTGCTATTTTCTGGTAATTCATTCTTAAGTAAGCAATGAAACACATAAAGCATACATGTCTCTAAATGGTCTTGGGGATGGGGTGCAGGTGATTGTTTTTGTTTTCAAGTAAAAGGCTGTACCTCTTGTCAAGGAAAATTGTTCTGCTATGGAGAAAAATGTTACTAGTTTTCAAAAGAAGAGAAAACCTGGAATGAGAGTAAGAAGTCATGCCAAGATCGGGGTTTTAGTCTCATTAGGATTGATGACAAAGAGGAGCAGGTATGTTCCTCTTTTTTATTAATCCCGAGTAAGTGCTTTATGAGAAATGTGTGTGTCCCGAGTTAGGATAATTGTTTGGGCTTTTCTCCTTTCTTATTTGGCCCATTTGGTGGAGGTACCTTTAGTACTGGTGCACATTTTACCTGCAGAGGAAAGGGACTAGGTATTAAAGAGACCTGGAAGAACTATTACTTTTAAACAAGAATAATAGCCCTGATGTGGGTGGCATGGAATGATTTTGTCTTTTTATTGTGTGTTTCATGTTCATGTTTTAGTATATCTCAGACTATTCAAATTTAGCCTCTCAGTGCTAATGTAGGACAAAATGGATGATATGAATAGTCTCAAAGAGATGACTTACTGTGTTGAGCTCTCTTCTTTCACCATCAATATTTGGGAAAGATCAAATTTCTAAGGGAAGATGATCTCTTGCTGTCATGTCTATAAAAACAATAGGATAAAAAATGAAGAATGTAAATAACAATGAAAAATACACATTATATATATGTGTGTGTGTGTGTGTGTGTGTGTGTGTGTATAGATATGTGTATATGTGTGTGCGTGTATACATTTTTTTTTTTAGAGACGGGGTGCCAGTGTGTTGCCCAGGCTGGAATGCAGTGGCTATTCACAGGCGCAATCCCACTACTGATCAGCATGGGAGTTTTGACCTGCTCCATTTCTGACCAGGGCCGGTTCACGCCTCCTTAGCCAACCTGGTGGTCCCCTGCTCCTGGGAGGTAACCATATTGATACCGAACTTAGTATGGATACCGGATGGGCATAACACACTACAGCCCAGAACTCCTGGGTTCAAGCGATCCTCCCACCTCAGCCTCCCGAGTAGCTGGGACTACAGGCACATGCTACTGTGCCCGGCTGTTCTTTATATTTTTTATCATGAATATATAGATAATTAGCATATGATTGGTCCTGGTGGCTCATGCCTGTAATTCCAGCACTGTGGGAGGCTGAGGTGGGTGGATCACCTGAGGTTAGGGGTTTGAGGCCAGCCTGGCCAACATGGCAAAACCCCATCTCTACCAAAAATACAAAATTAGCTGGGCATGTTGGTACACGCCTGTAATCCCAGCTACTCTGGAGGCTGAGGGAGAAGATTCACTTGAACCCTGGGGGCAGAGGTTGCAGGGAGCCAAGATCATGCTACTGCACTTCAGCCTGGGCAACAGAGCAAGACTCCATCTCAAAAGGAAATTATGTTCACAATATTAATATTATTGATAGAATAATATTTATTTTTATCATTAAATTATATTATTTATAATATAAATATAAATATGGCTTTACTTATAACCTGGAATGAAAAAGGAAGTTTTTCTTTTCCAGACCTATCACATGTTACCATTACTTGTAATGTTTGGAAATACAGTCAATCTAATAGATTCTGTATATGTACCTACAGCGATTCAGTTTAGGCAATGAATTCCTTTTACAATGTTCATTCCCAGTGATGTTATTTCTTATAGTATGTTAAAACAAATCAGTTAAAGATTATTAGCTTTGCTTATTTATATTTTATTAAAATTGTTATTTTATAAAGCAATAGAAGAGGGAATCAAATACAAAAATCAAGATTTAAGTATGTTAGTCAACGTAAGCCTCCGTAGTTACTGATCGGCTATCTAATAGTTTGGGTTTTGTTGTATTCTCAGAAAATTTACTTTACTTACATATAATTCATAGTTTTTCTTATGATTTCCAATTTTGTTTGCTTCTGTTTTGTTTTTGCTGTTGGAGATACTGGACTTTAGAGATTCCATGAAGCTGCTTATACCTAAGTCATACCTATATTTCTGTGAACTATTATTATAGCCCTTTGATATTTCTCAAACTTCCAAGCTTTATTAGCGCTAGGGCTGAACTTTGTACTCTAATACCTCATTTGATTATGGCTTTGTCATCCATGTCTAGTATCTGCACACAGATACACATTACAAACCCTGTGACAAACTATTTTAGAACAACTTTTGTTCACACTAATGGTTTAGATTTTTGAGTCTTTGACCTCTTTATAAAGTCTAAGAGTATAGACAAAGCAATGACTTAGAACCACTAATATTTCAAAACAAAAGTGGCCTTTCATACATTTATGTATATTCCTAACATTTAGCAGTAATATCTGACTGCATTAATGAACATGTAATTGTAGTGCTTCTTTAGAGACCTAGAAATAATAAACTACATATTTAACCTGCTTCTAAAATACCCATTTTACCTCCCACTTGACACAGCTTGCATACTTTTCATCCTTTATTCACATTGAGTATAAAGGAATTACCGTTGGGTGTTTTGTCTTCATGCAGAGTATCACAAAGTTACTTTCAGCAAGTCAGACTTGGATTGATATGTCTTTTAAGGAAGAGGGTAATGAATGAAAGAGGGAGGATGGCTCTTCTTCTCCTGGCCTGTAAGTTTTTAGTATATAATACAATTCCTTACCTGGCCTGTAAGTTTTTAGTATATAATACAATTCCTTACCTGGCCTGTAAGTTTTTAGTATATAATACAATTCCTTACCTGGCCTGTAAGTTTTTAG
>CM052656.1:110994862-111009716 GCA_028533165.1 Leontopithecus rosalia | reverse complement strand
GTGCTAAAGGCAATCAGATATTTTATAATTTGTGTAAATATGCCTCTATTATTAGACAATCTGATTATAATTTTTATAATAAATATATGGGGAAGAACATTATTATATATGAATTTTCAAATATCTCTGATATTTTTATTGGGAAGAAATACAGAATTGTTATTGTTTGGCCAAAAAGTTTGGACCTTTTTTGTGGTTTTAAGTAAAAATCGTTAAATTGCTCTACAGAACACTGTATTAGACAACTTTGGTAGGCTATTTTGTCACTCTTTGCCAATGTTAGATAACCTTTGATAATTTGGAAAGCGGATTATTTTTACTTTGTTCTTTTTAGTTATTTTCTTTTGATGTTACCGAGGCTGTTATTCCTATAACCTATATAAACTTTTTTTGCCCATTTTATTGTATTTTATTGCTTAGTATGAATTTCTCATATATTAAGCTTTTAAACTCTTTTCTGGATATCTTGCTGGTTGTTTTTTTTTTTTAGTAAGTTTCCTTTTAAGTTTATTTGCTTTTATTGGGTAAACAAATGTTTGACATTTAAGTGGACTGAAATTATCTTTATTCATTTGAAATTTATTTTAGGATGAGAAGGAGTTGAAGCACATACATGTGTATGCACACATAGATAGAACTCTTTCTCTCTATGTATATTTCAATTGGGCAATCAGTTGCCAGAGTCCTGCTTAAATGATTCATTATTCTTTCATTATTGATTTTAATGTTATATATATCATACACTAAAAAATTAATATGTAAATATTTAATAATATGTAAAAAATCATGCAGTTTAAATATTTCATAATTTATGCAAATATTTTATGTATAAACATATTTGAATATTTTCCTGGAATTGCTCATACTATTGCATCAAACTGTGAGTCTACTCTTGCTTTTATGATAAGAATAATTGTTATAATGTTGTTATTTGATCTTTTATACTTCAAGCCTTGTATAATGTTTGGCACAGAGAGCACTCAATAGATATGTTGAATTAATTAATAGGAAATATATAAGAATATGTTGGCAATATATTTCTTCTTTTTCTTTTTTTTTTGAGACAGAGTTTTGCTCTTGTTGCAGTGGTGTGATATCGGCTCACTGCAATCTCCACCTCCTGGTTTGGGCGACTCTCCTGCCTCAGCCTGCCAAGTAGCTGGGATTACGGGAGTCCGGCACCAGGCCCGTCTAATTTTTTGTACTTTTAGTAGAGACGGGTTTTCACTCATTTTCAACTGGTGTAAGTTGCAGTTATGCAAGATGAATAAGTTCTGGAGATATACTGTACAACATAGTACCTATAGTTAGCAACAATATATTGTTCACTTTAAAGTCTGTTAGGAGGTTAGAGCTTATGTCAAGTGTCTTACCTGTCCTCTGCTCCAAAATTAAAAGTACTCAAGAAAATTTTGTAGATGATAAACATGCCTACTGTCTTCATTGGTGATGGTATTATGAATGGATGCATCTATCCAAACTCATCAAATTGTATATATTAAAATGTGCATTTTTTGTATATAAATTATACCTTGATAAAGCTATTGTAATAAATCTCTAATATAGCATCTATTAATGGTTATCACTCAAATATAATTTGAAGAGAAGTGCTAGGATAATCCTAGAGGTGATGATACTCAAAAAACAAAACAAAACAAAGAAACTCCTCTCCCCCAACTCCATTCATTTATGAGAATGCATTGCAGTATTCTGACAGAAGAGGACGCTCTTGACATAGGAATCCAGTATAGTGTTCCAACCATCATCCCAGTCCACAGAAAGCATTTTAAGTCTATTAATATATGAAGATATGATGGGAAGAACACAGAAAATGAGAATTAGAATATTCAAACTGATGTTTTAAATGCCCCAAGAAGAACAATAATGAAACATAAGAAAAATATGATGCAACACTTCAAACTGATTTAAATAGCCTAAAAACAAATGAAAATAGAACAAGTATATCAAAAATTCACAAGTTAGAAACCAAACTGTACAAAGCAGAAAGAAATGCTGCAGTTCTTTCATTTTCCCATTTTCGTTCACCTACTGTTACAGGGACTTTTTAAAATCTAAATTACAGACTTTATAGCTACAAGCTACTTCCTAGGAACATCCTACATTTTAGCAACTTTCAGAATGGATTTTCCTTATATAAATCTTCATTAAATTTACTTATTATCAAGATTTTTTTTTCTGGAAACAAACAATGATAAATTACTTCCTGGATTTTAATTATTTATGTCATATGCAATGACATATTGGAGTCCTGTAAAACCACTAAATCCTTTCTAGTTTCTTTTCTTTTTTTTTTTTTTTTTTTTTTTTTTGAGACGGAGTTTCGCTCTTGTTACCCAGGCTGGAGTGCAACTGCGCAATCTCGGCTCACCGCAACCTCCGCCTCCTGGGTTCAGGCAATTCTCCTGCCTCAGCCTCCTGAGTAGCTGGGATTACAGCACGTGTCACCGTGCCCAGCTAATTGTTTGTATTTTTAGTACTGACGGGGTTTCACCATGTTGACCAGCATGGTCTCGATCTCTTGACCTCGTGATCCACCCGACTCGGCCTCCCAAAGTGCTGGGATTACAGGCTTGAGCCACCACGCCCGGCCTTCTAGTTTATTTTCTTTATATAAATTTTCACAGAAACCCTGGCAGCTGGATAACCTATCATGTAATTTATACTAGGAGAACCTTTTATAAAATGTTTTAAGCACTATTTGTCTGACAATTATAAGCCAGGACTCGGAAAAAATGGATCAATGAAACAGAAAATGTTCTAAATCAGATGGCCAGAATTATCTACGACTCGGAAAATAAAGGCAGGAACAAAGACTGTGGCCGTGAGAGCTGAGGAACTAATTCCTAGTATTTAAGTCCTGAAAGAATAAGATTTCAGCTAATATGTGTTCTGTTCCTATTGCTTTGATAATTAATCATGGAACTTTCTTTTCTTTTTCTTTTTTCTTTTTTTGAGACGGAGTCTCACTCTTGTTACCCAGGCTAGAGTGCAATGGCGCTATCTCGGCTCACCGCAGCCTCCGCCTCCTGGGTTCAGGCAATTCTCCTGCCTCAGCCTCCCGAGTAGCTGGGACTACAGGCACGCGCCACCATGCCCAGCTAATTTTTTTTTTTTTGTATTTTTAATAGAGACGGGGTTTCACCATGTTGACCAGGATGCTCTGGATCTCTTGACCTCGTGATCCACCTGCCTCGGCCTCCCAAAGTGCTGGGATTACAGGCGTGAGCCACCGCGCCCGGCCCCTCATTTTTTTAGATGACTGTAATTCTCTGACTTTGCTTTAAAAAAATCAATTCTCTTGGCCGGGCACAGTGGCTCACACTTGTAATCCCACCACTTTGGGAGACCCAGGCGGGTGGATCACCTGAGGTCAGGAGTTTGAGAACAGCCTGGCCAACATGGTGAAACCCCGTCTCTACTAAAAATACAAAAATTATCAGGGCACATGGTGGCAGGTGCCTGTAATCCCAGCTACTTGGGAGGCTGAGGCAGGAGAATTGCTTGAACCTGGGAGGCAGAGGTTGCAGTAAGCCAAGATCATCCCATTGCACTCCAGCCTGGGAGACAAAAGCAAAACTCTGTCTCAAAAAAAAAAAAAAAAAAAAAAAGATCAATTTTGTCTATTTAATCACAGCTTTCAAAAGAGACGACAGGTGTATAGATCTTTGGTTTCTGTCACAAGAAAATTACTTCTTAGGAGAATTTTCTATACATAACCAAGTTAAGAAATGCAAAAAATACACGCAGCACATTTTCTTGATCCAATCCACGTGTATTTTAACTTACCTATAATATTGATTACAAAGATAGGAAAAAGTAATATAAAGAAAATGACTGATTTTTAAAAATGTATCTTTGTGCATATCCTAAAAAACCCTGACTTCTATGTAGAGGTAACTATTACTACTTTTCTTGAGAATTTTAGAAATAACAAAAGAGAAGAAACTTTTATAGAAATCTAGATTTCCATCTCATTAAAATAGACCAAGGAGGGATTTGGATTGCAGACACTTCATCTTATTTCCTTATCTTATTCTATTCATGTTACTATCTCTAATCAAAATCATCTTTCTTACCTTTGACTAGCTGGTTTATACTATTTATAGAACACAATGTTATATATTCTGTTGGAGTATTTAATAAAATATTTTGATATAAAGCCATAATCCAAATGCGTGACAATTAAATACCAAAGAAAAACTGATATTGGAAACGTTAGTCAAATCATAATGGAAAGATTTCCAAATTTTTAGATTTTTGTCTAAGTTTACTCCTTAATACCTGCAGAGTTTGGGGGTGGGTTTATCAGCTTAAAGAGTCAGTTTGATTTCATTTTGGTTTGAAAGAAGAAACACAAATTTAGGGAGGGATTTTGGAAAAGAACGAAGTCATGGAAAGTATTACTTCATTCATACTTTTCGACTGAAAGTAATTCAGTCAACTCCTTTGCTAAGTACATAACTATATCTCTCATCAGTTAGAATGGCAGTTATTAAAATGACAACAAGTAAAAGATGCTGTTGACATTGAAGAGAAAAGGGAACACTTACACCCTGTTGGTGGGAGTGAAAATTAATTCAGGCCCTGTGGAAAGCAGTTTAATGATTTCTCAAAGAACTTGAAACAGAGCTATCATTCAACCCAACAATCCCATTACAGGATATATAACAGAAGGAAAATCAATTGTTCCACCAGAAAGACATGTGCACATTTATGTCCCTCATGGTGCTCTTCATAACAACAAAGACACTGAATCAATGCAGGTGCCCATTAATGGTGGATTGGATCAAGAAAATGTGTACACCATGGAATACTATGCTTACGTAAAAATGAATAAAATCATGTTTTTTGTAGCAATATGGATGTAGCTGGAGGCCATTATCCTAAGTGAATTAATGCAGAAACAGAAAACCAAATACTGCATGTTCTCATTTATAAGCAGGAGTTACATATTTGGTGCACAAAGATGTAAACCTGGAAACAATAGACACTGGGGACTGTTAGGGAGTGGGAGGGAGGCTGGTGTGGTACCCAAAACTACCGACTGGGTGCTATGCTTACTACCTGGATGACAGGATCATCTTTATCCCAAACCTCAGTATTACACATATACCCATGTCATACACTGTCATATGCCCTCTGAATCCAAAATAAAAGTTGAAAAATAAATTAACAAAATAAAACATATTAGATTTTAATTTTTATATATTACAAGCCTTTCACAAAGACTTCTATTTTTCTTCATGCTGCTTACAAGTTATGGCTATAAGAAAAGCAAAAAAAGAAATACCTGTATTGTATCCTAAATATCATTTACTGATTTTCTATCTGTAGTACAGGATGAATAGATGCTCTGGGAAATTACAGCAATTCTATATCATTTATTTATTCACTGAACTCACATTTATTGGGTTAACATACCTGGCCAGTTACTGTGTTAGCCCCAGGGTTACAAAGGTTAAGTAAGCATGATCCATCAAGGTGCTTACGATACATAGGGGAGCAAGACACAGAAGTCAGTGACAGCACCAAGGCAGATGGAAGTCTGGACTGTGATAGGAGTATGTAAGATGGACCTTATCCAAAATGTTAGGCTGCCCAGCATTTACATATCTGAAAATAATTTTCTGGGATATTTAATATTGAGTCAAATTTAAAAAACAAAAAGAATATTTTTTACAAGACATAGCACATTCAGATATACTATTTTCTGGTCAATATTTTTCTTATGCTCTAGCAAGCTACAACAAAAAGTATTTCTTGGTTCCCAGGAACTATGAAGAATTTCAAAAGGAGGTGGTGTAACTTCTACATTCAGAAAGCACTTTAAAAGTTAAATATGAGCAATAAAGTTGAAGGTATATAAAAACTTAGTACAATAGTAGTAGAAAAATGACTGTGTATGAGTGGTTGAGTGCATGCAATGGGATGTTTCTGCTCACCCTTGTAGAAATACAGCAAGCCCCAGAGCTGCCAAGGCTGTGTGGAACCTCTGTGGCTTCTAGGGGAGGTGTGTAGTTCAGCCCATGACGTCAATATAGTTCAGAGTGCTATTTACTGACTATTTGGCTGGAACAATCCCCTCAATTTTATGTGAACTGCTTAGTGGAAAGTTTTAAAATCAAGCAATACCTGTAAATATATTTCTTGATGAGAGAAACAGTACAAAAAGGATAATGTGAGAAACTTTTCTGGGCACTGAGGTCAATAAAACACTAGTAGAGAAAATGAGACTGACCTAAAGACATTGACAAATACATTAGAAAAGAGCAAGAGAGACGATTAAGCTCTCATATCTGTCAGCATACAAAATGTGATTATTCATGTATTATGTGAAGGGAGGTCTGAAAGTTTAGGAATTGTGTTGATACAGCTTGCATTAAAATTCAAACAGCTTTTTATCAGTAATGATATTAACACATAAGTTCATAGCTTGCTATTGATTACATTTACAAGAACAAGAATACAAAACATAGAATTGGTTGGAAATGAATTTGTTAGCAAAAAATTTGAATCTATGATTGTGAGTCAATGACTGAAAATGACTTTAAAAATCTATTGCAAATATTAGGTATTTTATTCCACTGAAGAAATCTGTTTCCTAAACAGTCATTTCATAACATATGATGAGGTCTGATTGTACACATATGGTGGAGTTTAATGTGTACAAAATTGTACATGTTCCCACACTGGTTTAGAAAATAATATTAATTTTTTTAATTGAAAGAATAATATTTTACCTCATTTTTCTCCTTGAAAGTGATTTGTTTTAAAAGTAATTTATTATAATATTTCAGTTATAGAACCAAAGAATTATGCTTTACAAACTTTAAATTTCCTGTACACAGTGGTAAGACTTATGGGGGATTGATATAAAAATACTAATTACTATACATTGCATGAAATATCATTTTTAATGTTTAGTCGTATGTCTTTGCTTTCCATATTTGATAAGTAGATTTGTCAAAATTCCGCTAGCCTGATAGAAGTGAGTGTCTTTGGTGTATCAGCCACAAAATCAAGTACACACCCATTGAGAAAGAAAGAAAGAAACACCAGGTTAAATTTTGAAAAGCCATGGCTAGTAAGGTGTTGTTAAATATGTGGCTTAAAATTCTAGAAAATCCTGAGTCAGGATTGCAGACAATTGGCATTGTGATTCTGACGTGTGCACAAACTTGAAATGTTTGAAGAAAACCTTTAGAATTTTTAAGGAATAATAATAATAATTGTGAGTCAGTGATATAGACAATTTTGCAAAGATGCAAAAACATCATAAAAGAATGGGTATGTCTCTATAAATTCAGAATAAAATTGCAAAGCATCCTGTTCTTTCCTAGATAAAGGGTAAATTTTTACTTAGCATTGAATTATATTGTCAGAACCTAGTAAAGTGAAAAATTTAGTTTAGAAAACACCATTCAATTTGAGCTCTATTAATATTTCAATTAGATTTAGTCTCATTTTTGGGATATTTAATTACTTGATACTTATTTGAATAGGGAAAATTTTATTTATGGAGATACATTTTATTATAGAACTTAGAATGTATGGACATAATAACATATTATATTGATCTGCATGCTGATATTCCAAAGAGCTTTTGGGGAATTTTGTTTGCTATTTTCCTTCAGGAAATATTTCAGAAATCTTAGCCAGGTGCAAATTGCTACATATGTGGAAATAATGTGAACATTGAACAGTGTAAAAACATTCCTGTTTCTCCACATCCTCTCCAGTATCTGTCATTTCCTGACATTTTAATGACCACCATTCTAACTGACATGAGAGGGTATCTCATTGTGGTTTTGATTAGTATTTCTCAAATGACCAGTGATAATGAGTTTTTTTTTTCATATTTGTTGGCCACATAAATATCTTCTTTTGAGAAACATCTGTTCATATCCTACGCCCACTTTTTGATGAGGCTGTTTGCTTTATTTTTTGTAAATTTGTTTAAATTCTTTGTAGATTCTGGATATTAGTCCTTTGTCAGATGGATAGATTGCAAAAAGTTTTTTTCCATTTTGCAGGTTGCCTGTTCACTCTGATGAGAGTTTCTTTTGCTGTGCAGAAGCTCTTTAGTTTGATTAGATCTCATTTGTGAATTTTGGCTTTTGTTGCCATTGCTTTTGCTGTGTTGGTTAATGAAGTCTTTGTCCATGCCTTTGTCCTGAATAGTATTGCCTACGTTTGCTTCTACGGGCTTTATGGTTTTAGGTCTTACATTTGAGTCTTTAATCCATCTTGAGTTAACTTTTATACGGAGTGTAAGGAAGGGATCCAGTTTCAGTTTTCTGCATAAGGCTAGCCAGTTTTTCCAACACCATTTATTAAATAGGGAATCCTTTTGCCATTGCTTGTTTTTGTCAGGTTTGTCAAAGATCAGATGGTTGTAGAGGTGCAGCATTATTTCCGAGGCTTCTATTCTGTTCCACTGGTCTACATATCTGTTTTGGTACCAGTATCATCCTGTTTTGGTTACTGTCACCTTATAGTATAGTTTGAAGTCAGGAAGTGTGATGTCTCTAGCTTTGTTGTTTTTGCTTAGGATTGTCTTGGCTATACGAACTCTCTTTTGGTTCCCTATGAAATTTAAAGTAGTTTTTTCTAATTCTGTGAAGAAAGTCAATGGTAGCTTTTGGGAATAGCATTGAATCTACAAATTACTTTGGGCAGTACGACCATTTTCATATTTATTCTTCCTATCCATGAGGATGGAATGTTTTTCTATTTGTTCGTGTCCTCTCATTATTTTGAGCAGTGGTTTGTAGTTCTTGAAGAGATCCTTCATGTTCCTTATAAGTTGTATTCCTAGGTATTTTATTCTCTTTGTAGCAATTGTGAATAGGAGTTCATTCATAATTTGGCTCTCTGTCTGTTATTGGCAAATAAGAATGCTTGCGATTTTTGCACATTGATTTTGTATCCTGAGACTTTGCTGAAGTTGTTTATCAACTTAAGGAGATTTTGGGCTGAGATGATGGGGTTTTTTAAATATACAATCATGTCATCTGCAGACAGAGACAATTTGATTTCCTCTCTTCCTATTTTATATATCCTTTATTTCTTTCTATTGCCTGATTACCCTGTCCAGAACTTGCAATACTATGTTGAATAGGAGTGGTGAGAGAGGGCATCCTTGTCTTGTGCTGGTTTTCAAAGGAAATACTTCCCGTTTTTGCCCATTCAATATGATATTCGCTGTGGGTTTGTCATAAATAGCTCTTACTATTTTGAGATAATGTTCTATCAACACCTAGTTTATTGAGAGTTTTTAGCATGAAGGGCTGTTGAATTTTATCGAAGGCCTTTTCTGCATCTATTGAGGTAATCATGGTTTTTGTCATTGGTTCTGTTTATGTGATGGATTGCATTTATTGATTTGTGTTTGTTGAACCACGTGCATCCCAGGGATGAAGCTGACTTGATTGCAGCGGCTAAGCTTTTTGAAGTGCTGCTGGATTCAATTTGCCAGTATTTTGTTGAGGATTTTCGTATCAATGTTCGTCAGGGATATTGGCCTGAAATTTTCTTTTTTTGTTGTGTCTTTGTTGGGTTTTGGTATCAGGATGATGCTGGCCTCATAAAATGAGTTAGGGAGGAGTCCCTCTTTTTGTATTGATTTGGAATAGTTTCAGAAGCGATGGTACTAGCTCCCGTTTGTACCTCTCGTAGAATTCAGCTGTGAATCTGTCTGTTCCTGGGCTTCTTTTTGGTTGGTAGGCTATTAATTACTGCCTCAATTTCAGAACTTGTTATCGGTCTATACAGGCATTTGACTTCTTCCTGGTTTACTCTTGGTAGGGTGTATGTGTCCAGTAATTTATGCATTTTTCTAGATGTTCTAGTTTATTTGCATAGAGTTCTTTATAGTATTCCCTGATGGTAGTTTGTATTTCTGTGGGACCAGTGATAACATCCCCTTTATCACTTTTTTACTGTGTCTATTTGATTCTTTTCTCTTCTCTTCTTTATTAGTCTGGCTAGCAGTCTATCTATTTTATTAATCTTTTCAACAAACCAGCTCCTGGATTCATTGATTTTTTTAAAGGGTTCTTTGTGTTTCTATCTCCCTCAATTCTGCTGTAATCTTAGTTATTTCTTGTCTTTTGCTAGCTTTTGAATTTGTTAGCCCTTGTTTCTCTAGTTATTTTAATTGTGATGTTAGGGTATCAATTTTAGATCTTTTCCACTTTGTCCTGTGGGCAGTTAGTGCTATAAATTCCCTCTAAACACTGCATTAGCTGTGTCCCAGAGATTCTGGTACGTTGTGTCTTTGTTCTCACTGGTTTCAAAGAACTTACTTATTTCTGCCTTAATTTCGTTATTTACCCAGTAGTCATTCAGGAGCTGGTTGTTCAGTTTCCACGTAATTGTGTGGTTTCTAGTGAGTTTCTTAATCCTGAGTTCTAATTTGATTGCACTATGGTCTGAGAGACTGTTTATTATAATTTCTGTTCTTTTCACTATGCTGAGGAGTGTTTTACTTCCAATTTTGTGGTCAATTTAGAATAAATGCAATGTGGTGCTGAAAAGAATATATATTCTGTTGATTTGGGGTGGAGAGTTCTGTAGATAGCTCTTAGGTCCACTTGGTCCAGATCTGAGTTCAAGTCTTAAATATCCTTGTTAATTTTCTGTCTCATAAACTTGTCTAATATTGACAGTGGGGTGTTAAAGTCTTCCACTATTATTGTGCAGGAGTCTAAGTCTCTTTGTAGGTCTCTACGAACTTGCTTTATAAATCTGGGTGCTCTTGTATTGGGTGCATATATATTTAGGATAGTTAGCTCTCCTTGTTGCATTGATTCCTTTACCATTATGTAATGCCCTTTTTTGTCTTTTTTTGATCTTTGTTGTTTTAAAATCTGTTTTATCAGAGACTATGATTGCAACCCCAGCTTTTTTATTTTCTATATGCTTGGTAAATCTTCCTCCATCTCTTTACTTTGAGCCTACATGTGTCTTTGCACGTGAGATGGGTCTCCTGAATACAGCACACTAATGAGTCTTGACTATCCAATTTGCCAACCTGTGTCTTTTATTTGGGGTATTTAGCTCATTTACATTTAAGTTTAATATTATTATGTGGGAATTTGATCCTGACATTATGATGCTAGGTGGTTATTTTGCCCATTAGTTGATGCAGTTTCTTCGTAGTGTTGATGGTCTTTACAATTTGGTATGTTTTGCAGTGGCTGGTACCTGTTTTTTCTTTTCATATTTAGTGTTTCCTTCAGGAGCATTTGTAAGGCAGGCCTAGTGGTGATAAAATATTTCAGCATTTGGTTGTCTGTAAAGGATTCTGTTTCTCCTTTGCTTATGAAGCTTATTTTGGCTGGATGTGAATTCTGGGTTGAAAATTCTTATCTCTAAGTGTGTTGAATATTGGCTTCCACCCTCTTCTGGCTTGTAGGGTTTTTGCAGAGAAAGCTGTTGTTAGTCTGATGGGCTTCCCTTTGTGGGTAACCTGACCTTTCTCTCTGGCTGTACTTAACATTTTATCCTTTATTTCAACCTTGGTGAATCTGATGATTATGTGTCTTGGGGTGGTTCTTCCCAAGGAGTATTTTTGTGGCATTCTCTGTATTTCCTGAATTTGAATGTTGGCCTGTCTTGCTAAGTTGGGAAGTTCTCCTAGATAATATCCTGATGAATGTTTCCCTGGTTCCATTCTCCTGTCACTTTCAGGGACACCTATCAAATGTAGGTTTGGTCTTTTCACACAGTCCCATATTTCTTGGAGGCTTTCTTCATTCCTTTTCATTCTTTTTCTTTAATCTTGTCTTCATGCTTTATTTCATTAAGTTAATCTTCAATCTCTGATATCTTTTCTGCCATTTGGTTGATTAGGCTATTGATACTTGTGTATGCTTCAGGAAGTTCTTGTGCTGTGGTTTTCAGCTCCATCCAGTTATTTATGTTCTTTTCTAAACCAGTTATTCTAGTTAGCAATTTCTTTAACCTTTTTTTAAAGGTTCTTAGCTTCTTTGTATTGGGTTAGAACATGATCCTTCAGCTCAGAGGAATTTCTTATTACTCACCTTCTGAAGCCTATTTCTGTCAATTTGTCAAACTCATTCTCCATCCAGTTTTGTTCCCTTGCTGGCAAGGAGTTGTGTTCCTTTGGAGGAGAAGAGGCATTTTGGTTTTGAAATTTTCAGCCTTTTTGCACTGGTTTTTCCTCATCTTCATGGATTTATCCACCTTTGCTCTTTGATTTTGGTGCCTAGAAGGGCAGCACTGGCCTGATGCCAGCTGGAGCTCTCCTGTTTGAGGTGTCTGTCAATACCTGCTGGGAGTTATCTCCCAGTCAGTAGGCACAGGGTTCAGGGACCTACTTGAGGAGACAGTCTGTCTCTTAGCAGAGCTCAAGCGCTGTGCTGGGAAATCCACTGCTCTCTTCAGAGCCAGCAGGCAGGAACATTTAAGTCTACTGAAACTGTGCCCACAGCTGTGCCTTCCCCCAGGTTCTCTGTCCCAGGAAAATGGGAGTTTTATTTATAAGGCCCTGACTGGGGCTGCTTCCTTTCTTTCAGAGATACCCTGCCCAGAGAGGATGAATATAGAGAGGCAGTCTGGCTACAGCAGGTTTGCCAAGCTGTAGTGGACTCTGCCCTGTTTGAACTTCCTGGAGGCTTTGTTTACACTGTGAGGGGAAGACAGCCTACTTAAGCCGGAGTAATGGCAGGCACTCCTCCCCCTCACAAAGCTCATGCGTCCCAAGTCAATGTCAGACTGCTATGCTGGCAGCAAGAATTTCAAGCCAGTGGATCTTAGCTTGTGGGGTTTTTTGGGGGTTGGACCCATGGAGCTAGACCACTTGGGTCTCTAGCTTTAGTCCCCTTTATAGGGGAGTGAATATTTCTGTCTCACTGGCATTCTGGGTGCCACCGGGGTGTGAACAAAAACTACTGCAGCTGGCTTGATGTCTTCCTAAATTGCTGCCAAGTTTTATTCTTGACACCCAGAGCCCTGGTGGTGTAGGCATTCAAGGGAATTTCCTAGTCTGCAGTTCGTGAGATGGTGAGAAAAGTGTAGTATCTGGGCTGGAATGCGTTGTTCCTCACAGAACAGTCCCTCAAGGCTTCCCTTGGCTAGGGGAAGGAGTTCCCTGACCTCTTGCACTTCCCTGGTGAGGTGATACCCCACCCTGCTTAGGCCCACCCTCCATGGGATGCACCCACTGTCTAACCAGTCCCAAAGAGATGAGCCAGGTACCTCAGTTGAAAATGCAGAAATTACCTGCCTCTGTGTTGATCTCGCTGGGAGTTGCAGACCAGAGCTGTTCCTATTTGGCCATTTTGCTAGCCACCCTCTTTCTTTTATTTTGAGGTAATGTCAAAATATCTTTGCACAGATCAATGCCAAGATTTTTCCTTTTGTTTTCCTTTAGTACTTTTACAGCTTTGTGTCTACATTTCATTCTTTATTTTGTGTTATTTTTACATAGAGTAAGAAAAGGGTCCCATTTCTTTTTTATGCTTGTGAATGTCCAGTTGTTATGACACTGTTTATATAAAGAATTGTCTTTTGTCAATTGCATTTTCTTGGCACTTGTTAATAACTAGTTGGCTGTAAATGTGTGGTTAACTGTGTGGATGGCAAAAAAAAAAACCCTAAACCAAGGAATCAACAAATAAAGTAAGACAATAAAAGAGCTGAAAGGTAAAACAGTCATTTTAAGAAATAACTGAACCAAATTTCTGGAGCTAAGAAATTCACAACAATATTTTGGCCAGGCATGGTGGCTCACGCCTGTAATCCCAGCTCTTTGGGAGGCTAAGACAGGTAGACCATGAGGTCAGGAGATCAAGACCATCCTGCATGGTGAAATGCTATCTCTACTAAAATACAAAAAATTAGCATGCCTGGAATTCCAGCTGCTCAGGAGGCTGAGGCAGGAGAATTCCTTGAAACCAGAAAACAGAAGTTGCAATGAGCCGAGATCATGCCACTATACTCCAGCCTGGCAATAGAGCAAGACTCTTTCAAAAAAAAAAAAAAAAAAAAAAGAAGAAGAAAAGATTAATTCACTGCAGTATTTTATAATACAATCAGAAGTACTAACAGCAGAATGAACCAAACTGAGGAAAGAATCTCTGAGCTCAAAGACCAGCTCATCAAATCAACTCAGTCAGACAAAAATACAAAAAAATAATTTAAGGAAATGAACAAAATCTTCAAGAAATGTGGGACTATGTAAAGAGATAAAATTTACAACTCTGCTACCACAAAAACACACATGAACATGTGGCCCACGGCACTATGAAGCAAATTAACAATTCAAGTCTACATAACAACAAGCTGACCACTTGATGATAGGTTCAAAATCACATATCAATGCTGACCATGAATGTAAACAGACCAAACACTCCACTTAAAAAGACGTAGAGTGGAGGCAGGGAGGAAGATGGCGCTGTAGAAGCAACTCACCACTGCAGCTCTCAGTTAAGACGCAGAGGGTAAGCAAACACCGCATTTTCAGACGGATCCTTATAGCCCACAGAGCGGGGGGAAAAAGCCCAGGTGTAAAAGGCACGCAGGACTCAAGCGCAGCGCTCTCCGCTGGCACGGCCAGGCAACCAGCGCCGCCGCTGCAGCCGGCGCACAAAACACGCGGGGCTGGGCACCCTGTTAAACCGGCAATTTGAGACTTGGGAGGGCAGATTGCTATGCTCATCTGATTGAACGGGTTTTGGACAATGATCTAGACCAGGAGATTTCTGGGAGGTCGACGGGTCTCACCCCCACAGGGACAAGCAATAAGGCGATTCGGAGTGCCGGGGGTTGAGAGTTCCACTGCGGGAAGAGCTGAACACATGACTGT
>CM052656.1:110974534-110994362 GCA_028533165.1 Leontopithecus rosalia | reverse complement strand
AAAAAAAAGAAAGAAATGAATAAACAGTAAAAAATCATGTTAAAGAATAATGTTACAATAGAGAGAACAGCAAGGCAAAAGGTATTTTTACTGAAAATACTTTTAAAATTTGATGAAAGACTACTAAAAATATATACCTACCAATGTATCCACAAAAGTAACAAATTTAACATTTTTAAACATCGATAAGGGCTGTGCACTTGTCAAAGTAATGCCTCCCAAAGTGCTGGAATTATAGGTTTGAGCCACCACAACTGGCTTATTTCTACATTATATGGAAATACCATTTTGGTCTTTGCAGTTATTTACACACAGTAAAACTATATTATCATTATATTTTAATGTCTATATGAAATAGAAAATTCTTAGAAAATATGCATTACCAAATGCAGTACCTCAAATAGAAATCTGAGTATATCCTACATGTATTAAAGAAATTCAGTTTAGACACAAACTTTCCTACAAAAATAGTCTACAAACTCAGATGACATTACTAGTGAATGATAACATTTGAAAATAAAGCAGTACTCTCAACAAATTCTTCCAGGTTATAGAAAAAGAGAAATTCTTCCCAAGATAGCCTTGATACCAAAACGTTTCAAGTAAATAGCTATAAATAAAAACATGGTCGAATATCCTTGTGGACATGGATGAAGAAAAAAATCTTACCATAGATCAAACATATATGCACTGATATTTTATAAAGGGAAATATACAATGATCAACATGGACTTATTTCAGAAACAAAGAGTAGTTTAACATTTAAAAGAAATAAAGATAGTTTATAAAATGTTATAAAAGAAAACATATCATTCCAACTGATCCAAAAATAATAAAAATGTTACAACAATTGATAGAAATTGTTAGGAAATAACAATTGTTAGAAAATTGGAATATTATAAAACTATTTCACTATGAGAAAAACACCAAACTTTATAAATATGAATAATATGTTGAAGTATCTTTTGCCAAAACACAAAAAATGATACATATGATATACACAGAACTTTGTACCTTCTATTCAACTATGGCCAGTGAAAATAAATTAAAATCAAAATAAGTTATGGCACATGGATAAAAAATAGAAGTGTGATGACTTGCAGATAAAATAACTGTTCATATAGAACACCCAGAAAAAAATCATACTTGACATAATAGATTTAAATACATAAATCAGTGGAAAAAGTAGTTACAAAATCAAGATGACTTCAATTTTATTTCTATTTACAACAAAAAAATTACAAAGAGAATTTTAAAATCAGGATGCTGTTTACAAAAGCATGAATGTAAAATACCTACATTTCTGTATGACTTCAATCCCCCAAAATATGATAAAGAGAAATTAAAGATAACACAGTACATGGAAGGAAACACTTTATATTGATTAGAAAAGTCAACATTATAAGGAAGCTAATCTTTAAAAATTACTTTAGAGAATAAATGCAGTCACAAACGTTTTTATTGGAGGTTTTTTTTCCTGGACTGATTTACTGAAGTGTCATGTACGTAGCATAAATTTCATCCACTTATAATGATTAAAAATCAGTGATTTTTGGTACATTCACAAAGTTACAACCATCACCACGACCAAAATTTAGAAAGTTTTCATCACAACACAAAGAAACATACTAGCAATTCATGGCCATCTCCTATTTTAATATCCTTTAGGCATTGGCAACCACTGCTCTACTTTCTGTCTCCATGCGTTTGCCTGTTCTTGATAGTTCATATAAACTGACTCATATAAAATGCATCTTTAAGAAAGGCTGAATGCCACAAACATCATGTTGAGCAAAATGAGCCCAACACAAATGCTGGGATAGCTGTAGGTTAGTCATTGTGCACATCCAATTTCGATAATTGATTCAGAATTTTCTTGTTATGGGAGCAAATAACATAGTTCATTTTAAAATTTATGCAATCATAATATTATTTCTATTTTAAGAAATATAAATTTATCTGATGTACTGCCAACTCAGATGCTTTAATTCTGAAGCTTACGCTTACAATGATGTATTATTGAAGATCCACATGGCTCTGATTTAAATCCATCTACATGTAGCATTGCACAGTTACGTTCCTCATTATTTGAATCTTTTATCCTGTAATGGAGAAAAATCCATAATTCTATTACATTTTATGCAAATGATTCATGAGACAAGAACATTTTCCATGTACTGTAAGAAAATAATTTTATGGAAAAGGGTAATAAACTTTTTCATATGATATTAGCAAATGTTATTATTCTAAAAATGTAATACAGTAGTTCTCCTTCATCCATGGGGGATATGTTTCAAGATGCCATTGAATGCCTGAAACAGCTGATAGTACAGAACCTACAGAGAGATTATGTTTTCTCTATACGTTCATAACTATGATGAAGTTTAATTTATAAATTAGGCACAATAAGAGATGGACAAAAATAATACTGATAAAAAACCATGATAGCAATACGCCAACAACACTACTCTTGTGCTTTGAGGATATTCTTAAGCAAAATAAGGGTGGCTTTTTAATAAAACAAGCACCACAATTTCCAAGGACAGTTTTGAATGTGGCCCAGGACAAATTCATAAATGTTCTTAAAACGTTCTATTTTTGCAATTTATTTTTAGTTTATCAGCTATCATTAGTGTTAGTGTATTTATGTGTGACCCAACACAATTCTTCCAATGTGGCCCACAGAAGCCGAACATTGGACACCCCTGGTCCATCTGATAACCAAGAAGGGTACTAGCTGACTACTGAGTGGGTAGACATACACGGACCACGATGGTCTATTGTAAAATATTTATATCACAATTTCACTAACTTTCCACATCTTTCTTCATGTCTATGATTCCACATAAATTTATTCATATCATTCTTCTGAATGTATCCTTTATATGTATTTTTTTATATAGCATCATACAAAACAACTTACGTGTATTTGAAAGTCAAACCATCTATTGACACCCATGGATGATGACTGCTGTTACGAAACACACCAATCCATGAGGGAGCTGAAATGGCAGCCAGAACTTTCTGAAAGCAAATAAAGAATTTTCACTTAAATAACAATTATGAAAACATTATAAAAACAATATATTAAAGTTGAAAACCACTATTGGCAAGGCCAAAAACTTTCATAAATGTTTGTAATTTTGATTTAAATGAACTCTTTGGTAGTACTTTCATTCTTCTCATGTTAATTAAAAAATTTTAATTCTTGCAATACAATAGTTACCCCAATTGACAGAATAAACACAGTAAGGCTTTATGAGTTTCCTGATACTGTGTATTTATTCCTCCAGATACTGTTACTAAATCAACCTACCTTTGTACTATATTTCTCAGAGTTGCAGACTTAGAAGAGAATAGAGGGGTTGTCATTCAGAAATAAATGACATAGAAGCTGCAGACTGGGTTTTCTGGGCACCACACCATTCTTTAACTAGATAAACCCTCACTTTTATACTTTTATCGATTCGGTTTGGTGGAATAACAGTGGTCCTTACCAGGTGGTATAGAAATGTCCCTCTCTGCTACTTCCTCTCTGCTACTCCCTACTAAAAACAACTTAAACTCTGGGATTAACGAAAGACAAAAGCAATGGAGAACTCTGAACGTTGGAAAGAGAAAGATGAAATTGTCTGGGACCCTAGCATTGGGGATCAACCAAGTGTCCAAGGGAGCATGTTAAGTTCTCCACCCAGAAGAAGGTGACGTAGGTCTGCTGTTTCCCAGCACTCGACCTGGCAATAGGAGGCGGCTCAGCAAAGCTCACTTCTGCTGTGTATTGAAGAAGAGTCCCCTCCACAACGCCAGGTAAGGCTGGTACCAATGGCAAGGATGATCTACCAGGAGATCTGCTACCAATTAGGCTTCAGAGGAAGTGCTTCCTTCTCATACCAGTAGACACCAGGGTGAGTGTGGGTGAGGAGGATCAGCAAAGGGACCCCACAACTATCAGTGCACCATCCAGGTTCCTCTTTGTCTTTGAGGACATGAGACTCACTTCCCCATCCAGAGACACAGGACTGAATGGATTGTTAGTGTTCATTGTACATAGTATAGCAGTGAACAATAACAAACCACTGATAACTGCAATAATATGAAGGAATTGCACAAATATCAGATAGGAGTGAAAAAGACAGACATGAAAATTCACATTGTATGATTCCCTTTATATAAATTCAAAAAGAGGCCAACATTATTTATACATTAAAAGTCAAGACAGTGTTTTGGAGAGGAGTCAGGATACGTGAGGAGGGCACACATAGGGTGGAACTGCTGGAGCTGGAACTTCTGTTTTGTGATCTGACTCATATCACATGAGTTCATTCACCTTGTGATCAACCTGCATGACCAGATCATATCTTGCTTGATAAAATTAGGTAGCAAAATTGATTGTGGATTCAAAGCATTTACAGAAGCATGGTTTTCCACGAAAAGCAAAAACTGAAAATTATCAAAAGTACATTAGCAGTATGCAAATTTTAAAACATTATTAGTCAAACTATTGAATATTACAGACTTTAAAATATATAAGCTAAAAATATATATATATGATTTCTACGAATATATTACAAATATACTATTGACTGAAATAAGCTTTTCATAAAGTGTTTAAAACATTTACATCTTACCATTTCGTCTTCATTATCTATAGAAAGCAGACTGGAGTTCTTTGAAGCACAGGCCAGCAAACTCTCTTCCCAAGTTCTTCTTTCCTTACCAATGTAGTAACAACTGTTGGAGTACATAATCCACTCTTCTGGACAATGGCCACAACGATATGCTAAATAAAGAGCAGGAATTACTATCCAGAACAACATGAATTTTTAAAAATAAAAATTATTTAACATATTTGCAAAGGCATAAAGCTACATGTATGCAACATATCTATCCATCCTCACAGGCTGGTAAATATGTACTTTTAAAATACCCAGTCACTTATACACACATGCACAATAAAGGGTCAGCCTCTCATCTCCTATTTGTGTTCCCATATAAAGCAAACCAGCAAACAAAAATCCACTCTATATGTGTCTTGAAAATCAATAAACAAACCAAGCTGCTTTAAAAAAAGCAACAATAAATAACTTGTATCTTACCATATTATAGCAATAAGAATTTGAACGCAACAGACAAAAGAAGGTATAGTGATTTTACTTACAGTTAATGACAAGGTAATGCCCTCATCTTTATTTATGAACATTTATTGCCAAGTTTTATAACTTATTTATCACCCCAAATTCTATTTTTGTACAGCCTAAGATCAAGAAGAAAACTGTACAATATTAGAACTTTAAAAATTATTATGTACCTTTCTGAGTTCTTATATTCAGGGAAGAATTGTTGTGCTTCTGTGTTAACGTAGCTAGAAAAAATAAAGTAATCTTTGTAAAAAGTTAGCATCTAAATCAATCATAAAAATTTTAGTTTTTGTTTGAAATTTGTTATATTATTTAGAGTTAGAATAACATAGAACAAAATTGATTTTAAGAAAAATTTTGATAAAGTAATGATGGTTTTTTTACAAAAGTATTTCATAGATCTAAACAACCAAATTTCAGCATCTCATATAGTTCTTATAGTTTGTGATTTAACTACTTTCAGAAATTAATTTCTATTTCTCAGTAAGATTTTTCAGACCCCTTCATTTTTGAGTTATGAAATAAAAATATATACACATAATTGAATCAGAAGGAAATGCTTTCAACAATCATTCTTTCATTTATTCTTTGACAAATTCAGAATAACCATTCCACATTTAGTCCAAATATGTACATTACAGAGAGAATACTATTCCCTGAATATATGAAATGTTTAGGGGCATGTTCAATCATTAATGTGAAAATTGTCCTTATAATCTTCTAAAATAGACTTACAGGGAATAACAACTATCGTTATCGCAGAGGCCATTAAGAGAAGACAAATGATTCCCAGGATCCCAATAATGAGCTTCTCTGGAGCTGATGGTGTATCTGCAGGGACAGAAATGAGAAGCAGGCAAAAGGAGAGGTGGATACAGTTGTTTAGAAGATTCCCAGACAAGAGAACTTGAATGCACAGGGATCATTCAGAGAAGGTTGGGCCCCAAACCCTCATGTCATATTGCAATCTTTCTTTCAGAATGATATACGATTGCATTTCAGGAAAAATAATGCTCCATGAATTATTGGACAAAGACTACAAATTTCAACAATGAGTTAAATCAGTCTTCATATTTTATATTGAAATCGCATGTCTCCACTTGGAATTCTGATCTTTGCAAATAGAAAATATGTAAGCACTCCCTGCTCTTTCCCCACATATCCCTGTACCCCAAGCTGCACATCCTAGACTGTTATATTGAGGAGCTTTTCAATGCTTTACCTTTGCAGTGATAGGTTTTGTCATTCCCTTGAAAATCCTGAGAAGCTGTTTGAAGGTTTAATTCCACATAGGTTATTTCCTGTTCAGTCACTAAAATGGAGCTTTCTTTGCTCTTAGGTGTTCGTTGCTGCCTCTTTGGGTTTGGGGGCAGATTCAGGTCGGAGTAGATCACTCCTTGGTGATCCATCTTTGCAGGGTGTGATGTCAGGGACTGTGCTCTGTAATAAGAGTAGTTAGGAAGCTAATAAATGGTTTGTATACAAGATCTCTAGCGCAGTTAAAAGGGTGAGGTGGAGAATGAGTATTGGAGCTCATTTTGCACTGAAGAATCTAAAGTTCTTTCTCTAATTTTCTTCCAGCTTAAACAAGCTTCTCATGGGAAATAGTTGTTTTTTTTTTTTAAGATTTTCTAGGGCCAAGCTTGTAGTGGGTCATGCCTGTAATCTCAACACTTTGAGAGGCCAAGGTGGGCTGATCACAAGGTCAGGAGTTCAAGACCAGCCTGGCCAATATGGTGAAACCTCATCTCTACTAAAAATACAAAAATTAGCTGGGCATAGTGACATGCACTTGTAGTTCAAGCTACTAGGGAAGCTGAGACTGAGGAATTGCTTGAACCCTGGAGGTGGAAGTTGCAGTGAGCTGAGATCGCTCCATTGCACACCAGCCTGGGTAACAGAGTGGAACTCCATCTCAAAAAAAAAAAAAAAAGATTTTCTACGTTTGACAAAATATTATTGCTGGGGCAATGAGAAGCAGTAAATTAGTAAGGAAGAAAGAAGTTCAGGAATGAAAAGATATTTCTTAGTTAATGTCTGATGCTGCAGATATATTTTAACAGAATACCAAACACTACTTGTATTAAAAATTAAAATGTTGTAGTACAGATACTTCTGCACTCATATTTTATTCTAATGTTGAAGTCCAGTAATGGTTAAGACTACGTGATCTGCACATGACTAATTGTAAGGGTGACATATATATATATATGTATACACACATATATACATATATTTCTTGCAATATATGTTTTATTTAGTAATTTACACATATTTATTAAAATTGATGGGGTATTAAATGTTTTTTTTCTTAATGGCGGAAACAGTTTAACAAATAAAAATTTAAATATTTGTATATATCGGAAAATGTTATGTGACACAGTTAACTTATGCATAACCTAAACAGCATTACAAACACTACAAAAATTGTTAATACTTACTTTATAGAAGTGTTGGTAATTTATTTCCTGGATAAATTATAAACCATAAAATGATAAATGAAAGTATAGGTAATTTATGTTAATTCACATTTCATTTAAACTTATAGAAACATTTTATGGTTGCCAAAGTGAGTAATGGCTACTTTAGTTTTATAAGCACTTGTAAAATTTTAGATAATGTAATTAAATCGTTTAGTCAATGGGCTCTGGAGTCAGTGAGATCTAGAATTAATTCTGGCTTTGAGACTTATAATGTGTGACCTTTAAAAAGGCATTCTATGTTTAATAACTCAGATTGTTGATCTAAAACGGGAATAAGAACATATAAAACCGTGCATGTAAAACATTTACCACTCAACCTGGCACTTAAAGTTATCAATAAACATTAGCTTTTTAATTATTATATAGTAACAATTGTTATGTTACTGTCTCTGATTCATGTCAGTTAAAGCATGGAAAATAAATCTTCAGATAAGTCTCCTATATCCATGTGCTACATCTTTCTTTGCAATATTTTGACCAATTTTTAAAAAGCATTTTGATTTTTGCATTACCTTTAACATTTTATGTAATCTACCTCATTCTGATTTTTATTAAAAATAAAAACTGCTTTTATTTATTTTATCTATGTGTCTGAGAAATTGCATTTGGCTTTCATCAATTGATTATTTTAATAATCTATAATGGCTAAACAATATAAATTATGATTGTTCAAAGATACATGATATACTGATTACAAAATATATAATTAATTGTTCATTATTGTGATGTTAGTAGGTTTCATTTAAATTATATTGATTAACATACCTACTAGTTTTCCACAAACAATAATTTAAAAACTTTAAGAAATCCTCCAACATATATTATTTTTTAGGTTTTTACCCTTAGTTATTCAAATGAAGACAGCAATATTCTACTTTGATTTTCTTATATATTAATCAAATCTCTGTTGCATCATATTGAGCACTTGTAATCACCCACTAAATGAGGTAGGCTAGTAGAGCGTTCGAGAGTAGCAACACATACCTTCTGTCCCCAGAAAATCACACATCCTTTAGTGGAGAGGCCAGGTTAGTCTCATAAAAAGGCCTTCTATAGTTGAGTAATAAAAGGTGAAATTTAAAGGTGTAAATCCAGGACAAGAACAAACAATATCTGTGATCTTCACAGACTGCCCTGTGAAGACTCAGAGTGAGTCAAGAGTGGAAATAGTAGATTTCTTATCAACGTGTTACTAAGGTTTGAACAGGAAATTCTACACATGGGCTATTTGAAATCAGTTTATTTCATCACACACCTCCAAAATATAGGATAATGTGGTCTTTTAAAGTTACAAGGTCGACTTTGAAAGTATGTCATTTAGTTGGTCCATTTTTCAAGTGCCTCTGAAATTTTTTTTCTGTCTTGATCACAAACATTGCCAATGCTCACCTTGTTAAGAGTATCTTTTTAAACTAGGTTGCTAAATCTTAACATTGCATACCTCTTTTCTTTACATTATTTTATTATGTGTATCATATTGAGATGCACATAATGGGATGCATATTATGTGCATCCCATTTCCATTATAATGGGAAAACATTCTAAAACTCATAGTAAATTATGAACTGATATCTACTGATTTTTATCACCAATTATCTGAGAAATTACTGCAGTAATTACTCAATTGATTGTAGCTGGCACAAAAATCATCATTGCCAAAGTTATAGTCTTAACTTCTCTTAGTTCTTAAATTCTTGTGTTTAATTTTATTTTTTAAGCAGATTATTTAATGTTCAGATTACTCTTGATAAAAATAAATGTATCTTGGAAAGATAAAACATTAATCAATTTTGAAATATATAATCATGCCAGAGATTGAAATATTGAGCAGCTATTCATTACATTATTCATTTATTCATCCTCTGCCATAACAAATTATCTCAACTTTAATAGAAATATTTAGTTGTAACTGACAAAAACTCAAGTCAAAATATGTATGGGGAAAAAGTAAGTTTAAAATCTTATTAGGAAGAAAGTCAGCAAATTGGCAGAATAGGTGGTCCCCCACACATACACCCCACAACAACAATAATTTTCCAGTCATCCACAGACAAAAGTTCCTTTGAGGGAGTTTTGGAATTCAAGTAGGAGTTTGTAAAATGCCAGTGGAACCCAAGACGTAGGAGGAGGGTTGTTTTAGAGAATAGATTTGCTCCCAAGTGGCAGCTTGCCAGTGGTGATTCCATCAAAAGGGACCCATCCTCCTGTGGACTTGCCGTTAGCCCCATTAGGCCTTGGTCATGCTGCCAAAACAATTTTCCCAGGGGTCCAGGAGAAGACCCACACACTAGTGTCTCAGGAGGTGGGTGTACCAACCGTAGTCTCAGTGTGGATCCTGAGACAACCCTCTAACTTGGCTTTAGCTAGCATCAGCCACAACTTGAGATCAGTCCTTCACCCATAGAGACTTCTTGGGAGACATATACATCAGTTACCCTGGGGCATGCTTGTTGACCTCTGTCCCACAGAAGATACTAAAATGGCCCTGAATCTCCACTGAAACCCCTCAACTGTGGCCAGAGTCAATCACAGGAAATTGCTGTGTGACTCACTCATCTTTGTCAGCAGTAGAGGTTTGCTGACTTTAGTTCCACAGTAGTTTCTGAAACAGCCTCGAATCTTGACCCTCACCCTTCTCAGCTGTGGACTGTGAGCAGTCTTTCCAATTCAGGGTTACAGAGGGAGGGCATGCACATCCATGTTCCCACTGGGAGACTATTGTCCTAGGTTTCACAGTAGATCCTGAAACAGGCCAGAAAAAGGGCTTCAACCCTTCTCAGCTGTGCTAGAAAGCAGTTTGCCCACACAGGGACCTGGAGAGAGACATAATCAGTGCACCTACAGGCACTGACCTTAGTCTTATTTCAGATCTTGAAACAGTCCTGTTAGCCAGCTCCAGCCCACCTCAATTACAGTCTGAAGCGAGTCTGCCTGCCCAGAGACCTGCCAGGAAACACACACATCCATGACCCCAGAGACAGACATGAAGACACTTCTTTCAGCTATAGACCCTGAGGAAGACTTGTGACTTAGTACTAACTCCTCTCAGCCACAGGCTGAAGAACCCACCCAGAGACCCAAGAGCAGCCTTCCCAGGGAACTAGATAAACTATCCCCGAGCTACACACCTAATAATAGACCCACTGTCTACAGACCCTGAAGTGAACCCTCATCCCCTCCCCACCCCTATGCAGTATGATTCTAGAGCCAGTTTTGTCCTCTAAAGGACTAAATAAGATCAAGCCTGCTAGAAGCCCTAGTAACAGGATCATGAACCAAAAATCCCCCTCTGGACCCAGAAGCAACCATATGACCTGGCTATAATCCCGTTCAACCATGATACTGAAGGCAATCTCATCAGCCCAGGATCCTAACCGAAGGTCTTAACCTACCAAAACAGCCAGTAAAGACTGAAAGAGATGTCTGCTCTTTATTTTTATTATTTTTATTTTTTGAGACGGAGTTTTGCTTTGTTCCCCAGGCTAGATTGCAGTAGCGCGATGTCGGCTCACTACAACCTCCGCCTCCCAGGTTCAAGCAATTCTCCTGCCTCAGCCTCCCAAGTACCTGAGCCAGGCACGTGCCACCAAGCCCACCTAATTTTTTGTATTTTTAGTAGAGATGAGATTTCACCATGTTAGCCAGGATGGTCTCGACCTCTTGGCCTCGTGATCCACCTGCCTCGGCCTCCCAAAGTGCTGGTGCCTGGCTGAGATGTTTGCTCTTTAAGATACACAGGCACCAGTGCAAGGATAAACAAATAAAAAAGTATCAGACAAATACAACACCACCAAAGGAAACTAATAAAAATTTAGCAACTGATGCAAATAAATGGAGATCTATAAGGGGTTCTTTTAAGATAATTCAAGACAATCATCTTAAAAAATCTCAGTGAGATGCCGAAGAGTACTAAAAAATTTAAAGCAAAAATACATGAATAAAATAAGAATTTAATAAAGAAACATAAACCATTAAAAACAGCCAAACAAAAATTCTGGAGCTGAAGAATACAACAAAAGAAATAAATAAGTCAATAGAGCATTTCAATACCAGACTTGATCATGCAGAAGAATTAGTGAACTCAAAAGAGTGTCATTTAAAATTAACAAATTAGAGTAAAAAAAGAATAAAAAGTGGCAAAGAAAGCCTAAGAGATCTTTGAGATGCCACCAAGAATATATTATAGAAAGTATAGAAACTTCAGAAGGAGAAGAGAGAGAAAAAAGGCCAAAATATTTTTTATTTAAAGAAATACTGTCTGAATACCTTCTTAACTTGGGAAGGATATGGAAATCCAGATTTATGAAGTTTAATGAATCATAAGCAAGATCAGTCCAGAAAAAACTATTACGAGGCACAACACAATCAAATTGTCATAAGTCTAAGACAAGAGAATCTTGTGGGGAGTTTTGTTTATTTTTTAGCTTAATGTGATCACGTTGTTCATTTTTGCTTTGGTTTCCTGTGCTTGTGGGATAAGACTCAAAGAATAGCCCAGGCACAGTGGCTCATGCATGTAATTCCAGCACTTTGGAGGCTAAGGCGGGTGGATCACAAGGTTAGGAGATCGAGGTCATCCTGGCCAACATGGTGAAACCCCACCTCTACTAAAAACACAAAAATCAGCTGGGTGTGGTAGCATATGCCTGGAGTCCTAGCCACTCAAGAGGCTGAGGCAGGAGAATCGCTTGAACCCAGAAAACCAAGGTTGCAGTGAGCTGACATCAGGCCACTCTATTCCAGCCTGGTGACAGAGTGAGACTCCATCTCAAAAAAAAAAAAAAAAAAAAAAATCTTTGCCCAATCAATTGTCCTGGAGAATTTTCCCAATTTATTTTAGCATTATTTTTAGATACAGGCAGTACATGTGCTGGTTTGTTACATGGATATATTGCACCAGGATAGTCAGTATAATCCCAAGTAGGTAGTTTTCTGAACCACTTTTCCCTGCTCTTCTCTCCCCTCTAGCAGTCTGCAGTATCTATTGTTCCCATATTTATGTCTATGGATGCTCAGTGTTCAGCTCCCACTTGTAAGTGAGAACCTGAAATAGTTGGTTTTCTCTTCCTGCATTAATTTGCTTAGGATGTGGCCTCCAGCTCTGTCCATGTTGCTCTAATGAACATGGTTTTATTCTTTTTTATGGCTATGTACTAGTCCATAGTGTATATATGGCATATTTTCTTTATCCAATCGACCACTGATGAGCATGTAAGTTAATTCTATACCTTTGCTGTTGTGAACAGTGCTGTGATAAAATTGTGAGGGCATGCATATTTTTGATATATTGATCTGTTTTTATTTGCTTATATTCCCAGAAGTGCAATTGAGGATCAAATGGTAGCTCTGTTTGAAGTATTTTGAGAAATCTGCATATTGCTTTCCACAGTGGTTAGACTAATTTACATTCCCACCAACAGTGTATTAGCCTTTTCTTTTTTCTGCACCCTCACAAGCATCTGCTGTTTTTTGACTTTTAAATAGTGGCCATTCTGACTAGTGTGAGTTGGTATGTCATTGGGGTTTTGATTTGAGTTTCTCTGATGATTAGTGATGATAAGTGTTTTTTAATATGCTTGTTGCCTACTTGTATGTCTTCTCTTAAGAAGTGTGTGTTCATGTCCTTTGCCCATTTTTAAATGAGGTTTTTTTTTTGTTTGTTTGTTTTTTTTTTTTTGCTTGTTGTTCTGTTGTACCCAATCAAGTTGGAAGAAAGTGCCATACTCTGAGATTGAATCAGTTCTTCATTTGCTGGGACCTAGAGATGGCCAATGCTCAAAATTCTCTTGGCCCTGAGGAAGGGGTTTGACTTCTTTTTATACCTTGCTTAAAGGAGGGGAGGAGGAGCTTAGCTGAAGCAAATTTTACAGAAGCAGAGCATGCAAAATTTAAAAGATAAGCAGCTGCAGGTGTAGGGCTTCTCATACTATCAGTGGGCACATTCCTAAGCAGGGATCAGCAAGTGCATTCCTGAGCTCCCTCGAGTACAGCTTGACCTAACCATGCACTCAGGGGAGGGGGATCGTGGGAAGGGGAAGGCTAAGATAGAGCCTGTCTGGCTCTCAGCTAAAATGGAGTCAGTTAGGCTAACACAGGGTAGGTTAGCACAGTTCTGTTTAAATTTCTTATAGATTCTGGATATTAGAACTTTGCCAGATGCATAGTTTGTAAATAAGTTTTCCCATCTGTAGGCTATCTGTATATTTCATTAATAGTTTACTTTGCTGTGCATAAGCTCTTTAGTTTAATTAGGTCTGATTTGTCAGTTTTTGTTCTTATTGCCATTGCTTTTCAGGCCAAAACAGATTGTTTGCCGAGGCTGATGTTGAGAAGGGTATTTCCTAGGTTTTCTTCTAAAATTTTTACAGATTGAGGTATCACATTTAAAATTTTAATCTATCTTGAGTTAATTCTTTCACCAGTTTAATTCTTCTGCACATGGCTAGCCAGTTATACTAGTGATATAGGAGCTAGAATGAAATTAGGCAGATAGTGAGGATAAAGGAATCCTTGACAAGGGTTTTCTTTTGAACAAAAGCGGACCCAAATAACTTGTTTTCCAACAAAGAGCAGCCTGAAAAATCAAGCCGCAGACACAGATAAGCAAGCAGGAAGCTTGCATGGGTGAATGCTGGCAGCTGTGCCAATAGAAAAAGGGCTAACTGGAAGCCAGGTATTTTCAACATGGAGGCTCCATCTTCCATTTCCTTTGTCACTAGTAAAGAACCAGGCAACATGGCACAGGCCAGGTAGAGGACCCATCTGCATAATAAATATTAGGGTGGAGTGGCCAGCTTCTTCAAGAGCTATGCAAATTCCATGCCTGATCTGACCAATCTTTTGTGCCTTATGTAAATCAGATGCTGCCCCCTCAAACTCGTCTATGAAACCTCTACATTTCACTGCGGAAGCAGCAAGCCATTTTCTCTAGTACCCCTCCCTGTGCAGAGAGCTCTTCTCTTTCTTTTGCCTATTAAATTTCTGCTCTTAACCTCAAATCTGGTGTATTCGTGTCCTAGTTTTCCATGGTCATGGGACAACAAACCTTGAATAATACCCCTGACAACAAAGCTATATCATCACTAATCATCAGAGAAATGCAAATCAAAACCACAATGACATATCATGTCACACTAGTCAGAATGACCATTATTTAAAAGTCAAAAAACATCAGATGCTGGTGAAGGTGCAGAGAAAAGAAAATGTTAATACACTGTTGGTGGGAATGTAAATTAGTCAAACCACTGTGAAAAGGAGTATGGAGATTTCTCATAATACTTCAAACAGAGCTACCATTTAACCCTCAATTGCACTACTAGGAACATAAGCAAATATCAAAAAGATGCGTCATTCACATTTTTGTCACAGCACTATTCACAACAGCAAAGGTATAGAATCAATGTATGTGCTCATCAGTGGTGGATTAGATAAAGAAAATGTGCCATGTATACACCATGGACTAGTGTACACAGTTATTGAGTAGGGGGTCCATTTATTTTTTGTCTGTCTTTTTGAAAATAAGCTGGCTGTAAGTACGTAGCTTTATTTCTGCTTTTTTCTTTTTAATTCTGCCCATTAGTCTACATGTCTACTTTGTACCATACCATGCTGTTTTGATTACTGTAGCCATATAGTAAAATTTAAAGTTGGGCAAGTAATGCCTCCCACTTTCTCGTTTTTGCTTAGATTTGCTTTAACTATTCAGGCTCCTTTTTGGTTTCATATAAATTTTAGAATAGTTTTTTTCTAATTCTGTGAAGAATGGCATTGGTCATTTGATAGGAATGCATTGAATCTGTAAATTGCCTTAAGCAGTATGTCCATTTTAACAATATTAATTCTTCCAATCCATGAACTTGGAATGTTTTTCCATTAATTTGTGTTATCTTTGATTTATTTCAGTAGAATTCTGTAGTTCTCCTTGTAGAGATCTTTTATTTCCTTGGTCAGCTGTATTTCTATTATTTCATTTTTTGTGGCTATCATAAATGTGATTGTGTTTTGTATTTTACTCTCAGCCTGGACATTATTAGTGTATAGGAATGCTACTGCTTTTGATACATTGATTTTATATCCTGAGACCTTACTAAGATCATTTATCAGTTCTAGTAGCCTTTTGGCAGTCTTTTAAAAAAATCTTCTAATTTTAGGTTTATAGGTGAGGGTTTGTTACATAGGTAAACTCATGTCATGGGTTTTTTTTTTTTTTTACAAATTATTTTATTGCCCAAATATTAAACCCAGTATCCAAGAATGATCTTTTCCACTCCTCTCCTTCCTCCTACCCTCCACTCTCAAGTAGTCATAAAATTGGCCTCTTTATGGAATCCCATACTCCTCAGAAGTTTTGTTCATTTCTTTTTATTCTTTTTTCTTCATTTTTTTCTGACTGTCTTATTTCAGAGAACCAGTCTTTCACTTCTGAGATTCTTTATTCAGCTTGGTTTACTCTGCTGTTAATTCTTGTGATTGCATTGTAAAAATCATGTGTTGCATTATCAGCTCTGTCTAGTTTCTTTTTTACATCAGCTACTTCATCCTTCAGCTCCTGTATCACTTTACTGTGATTCTTAGTTTCCTTGAATTGGATTTTATTATCCTCTTGAATCTCAGTGATCTTCATCTGAATCCATATTCTGAATTCTATTTATGTCATTTCAGCCAGCTCAGCCTGGTTAAGAACCCTTGTTGGAAAACTGGGGCAGTTGTCTGCAGACATTCTGGCCTTAAGAGTTACTTAATAATCAAAGTACTTAATAATCAAAGTTCTTGCTTTGATTATTTCTCGTATCTAAGTGTGTGTATTCCCACATGAGATACCATCTCATTGCATTTTGATTTGTATTCTCTAATAACCAGTGATGATGAGCTGTTTTTCATATTTGTTGGCCACATAACTCTTCTTTTGAGAAGTGCCTGTTCATATCCTTCACCCACTTTTTGATGAGGTTGTTTGGTTTTTTTCTTAAGTTCCTTATAGATTCTGGATATTAGACCTTTGTTATATGGATGGATTGCAAAAATTTTCTCCCATCCTGAAGGTTGCCTAAGCACTCTGGTGATAGGTTTTTCTTTCTTTTTCCCCCATGCAGAAGCTCTTTAATTTAATTAGACCCCATTTGTCAATTCTGGCTTTTATTGCCACTGCTTTTGGTGTTTTAGTTATGAAATCTTTGCCCATGCTTATGTCCTGAATGGTATTACCTAGGTTTTCTTCTAGGGGCTTTATGGTTTTAGGTTTTACATTTAAGTCTTTAATACATCTTGAGTTAATTTTTGTGTAAGGTGTAAGGAAGGTGTACAGATTCTGTTTTCTGCATATGGCTGGCCAGTTTTTCCAACACAATTTATTAAATAGGAAATCCTTTCCCCATTGCTTGTTTTTGTCAGGTTTGTCAAAGATCAGATGGCTGTAGATGTATTGTGTTATTTCTGAGGCCTCTGTTCTGTTCCATTGGTCTATATATCTGTTTAGGTAACAATACCATACTGTTTTGGTTACTGTAGATTTGCAGTATAGTTTGAAAACAGGTAGCATGAAGCCTCCAGCTTCGTTGTTTCTGCTTAGGATTGACTTGGTTATACAGGCTCTTTTTTCATTCCATATGAAGTTTAAAGTATTTTTTCTAATTCTTGATGATAATAGCACTGAATCTATAAATTACTTGATGATAATAGCACTGAATCTATAAATTACTTTGGGCAGTATGTTCATCTTCACAATATTGATTTTTCTTATCCATGAGTATGGACTGTTTTTCTATTTTTTTTGTGTGTGTGTCCTCTCTTAGTTCCTTGAGCAGTGGTTTGTACTTCTTGAAGAGATCCTTCATGTTTCTTGAAAGTTGCATTCCCAGGCATTTTATTCTCTTTGTAGCAATTGTGAATGGAGTTCACTGATGATTTGTTTCTCTGTTTGTCTATTATTGAAGTATAGGAATGCTTGTAATTTTTGCGTATTGATTTTGTAAACTGAGACTTTGCTGAAGTTGCTTATCAGCTTAAGAAGTTTTTGGGTTGAGATGATGGGGCTTTCTAAATATACAATCATGTCATCTGCAGGCAGAGACAATTTGACTTCCTCTCTTCCTATTTGAATACCCTTTATTTCTTTCTGTTGCCTGATTACCCTGTCCAGAACTTGCAATACTGTGTTAAATAGGAGTGGTGAGAGAGGGCATCCTTGTCTTGTGCCGGTTTTCAAAGGAAATACTTCCCTTTTTTGCCCAGTCAGTACGATATTGGCTGTGGGTTTGTCATAAATAGCTTTTATTATTTTGAGATATGTCCCATCAATACCTAGTTTATTGAGAGTTTTTAGCATAAGGGGTTGATGAATTTTATAGGAAGCCTTTTCTGCATCTACTGAGGTAATTATGTGGTTTTTGTCACTGGTTCTGCTTATGTGATGGATTTCATTTACTGATTTGCCTACTTCTGTCAATTTATCTATCTCATTCTCCATCCAGTTTGTGCCCTTGTTGGAGAGGAATTGCAATCATTTGAAGGAGAAAAGGCATTCTGGTTTTTGAAGTTTTCAGTGTTTTTGTGCTGGTTTTTCCTCATCTTCATGGATTTATCTACCTTCAATCTTTGAAGCTGATGACCTTTCGATGGGGTTTTTGTGGGGAGGGTCATTTTTGTTGATGTTGATCTTATTGGTTTTTTCCATTGCTGCTAGTTTTACTTTTAACAGTCAGGCCCCTCTTCTGTAGATCTGCTGCAGTTTGCTGGAGGTCCACTCCAGACCCTCTTTGCCTGAGTATCACCAGTGGAGGCTGTAGGAGAGCAAAGATAGCAGCCTGCTCCTTCCTCTGGAAGCTTCGTCCCAGAGGGGCAAAGCAGCTTGTCTATTATTGGTGTATAAGAATGCTTGTGATTTTTTCCTGATGTCAGCTGGAGTTGTCCTGTATGCGGGGTCTGTCAATCCCCATTGGGAGGTCTCTTCCAGTCAAGGCTCATGGGGCCCAGGGACCCACTTGAGGAGGCAGTCTGTCTCTTAGCAGAGCTGATATGCTGTTCCAGGAGAATCCCTCTTGTCAGGAATAGCTGCTCTCTTCAGAACCACATGCAGGAGATTAAATCTGCTAAATCTGAGTCCACAACTGCCCCTTCCCCCAGGTGCTCTGTCCCAGGGAGATGGGAGTTTATCTGTAAGCCCCTGACTGGGGCTGTTACCCTTCCTCCAGAGATGCTCTGCCTAGTGAGGAGGAATCTAGAGAAGCAGTCTGGCCACAGCTACTTTGCCATGCTGTGATGAATGCTGCCAATTTAGATCTCTCAGCCTCCTTAGCACTGTCAGGGGAAAACCACCTACTAAAGCCTCAGTAATGGTGGACGCCCCTCCCCCACCAAGCTGGATCATCCAAGGTTGAGTTCAGACTACTGTGCTGGCTTGAGAATCTCATGCCAGTGGTTCTTAGCTTGCTGGGCTCCACGGGAGTGGAACCTGCTGAGTGAGACCACTGGGCTCCCTGGCTTCAGCCCCCTTTCCAGAGAAGTGAGCAGGTCTGTCTTGCTGGGGTTCTAGGTTCAACTGAGGTATCAAAAAAACTCCTGCAGCTAGCTTGGAGTCTGCCCAAATAGCCACTCAGTTTTGTGCTTAAAACTCAGGGTCCAGGTGGTGTGGGCACACGAGGGAATCTCCTGCTCTGCAGATTGCAAAAACCATGGGAAAAGCACAGGAAAAAATGCAGTATCTGGGCTGGGTAGCACAGTCCCTCATGGCTTCCTTTATCTGGGGGAAGAAGGTCCCTTGGCTCCTTGCCCTTCCTGGGTGAAGCAACACCCCACCCTCCTTCTGCTCATCCTCTGTGGGTTGCACCCACTGCTTAACCCATCCCAATTAGATAAACTGGGTGCCTCATTTGAAAGTGCAGAAATCGCCTGTCTTCTGCATTGGTCTCACTGAGAACTGCAGACTGGAGCTGATCCTATTCAACCATCTTGGCGTGTAATGTCATTCTTTGTCCTTCTTTTTCATTGGTTTAAATATTTTTTTTCTGATATGACAATATGACTCTCGTTCTTTTTTTCTTTTCTGTTCCCAGTTTCATAGCAGCCCCTACTCTAATTCTTTATTTTAAGTCTGTTGGTGCTGTTACATGTAAGATGAGTCTCTTGAAGGCGGCAAATGGTTGGTTCTTTTCTTTTTATCCAGCTTGCCACTCTACGTCTTTTTGTGTGTGTGTGTGTGTGTGTGTGTGT
>CM052656.1:110899879-110974034 GCA_028533165.1 Leontopithecus rosalia | reverse complement strand
TTGCTGAGAATGATGTTCTCCAGATTCATCCATGTCCCTACAAAGGACACAAACTCATCATTTTTTATTGCTGCATAATATTCCATGGTGTATATGTGCCACATTTTCCCAGTCCAGTCTATCATCGATGGGCATTTGGGTTGGTTCCAGGTCTTTGCTATTGTAAACAGTGCTGCAATGAACATTCGTGTGCATGTGTTTTTAAATGTACAATTAAGTTATTATCTACTATAGTCACCCTGTTGTGCTATCAAACACTAGGTCTTATTCATCCTTTCTATTTTCTGTACCTATTAACTATCCCCACCTCTCTACTGCTACCTTTCCACTACCCTTCTCAATCTCTGGTAACCATCCTTCTACTCTCTCTCTCCATGAGTTCAATTGTTTTGACTTTTAAATCCCAGAACTAAGTAAGAACATGTGATGATTGTCTTTCTGTGACTGGCTTATTTTATTTATTTATTTTTTATCTGACCACAACCCATTTATTACCAAACTAATTTATTTTTTAGAGTTCAAAACCTTCTAGGAGAAGCTTCCCTGGCCTGGATGAAGATCCAGGTTCTTTTTTTTTTTTTTTTTTTTTTTTTGAGACGGAGTTTCGCTCTTGTTGCTCAGGAGTACAATGGCTCATGACCTCAGCTCACCAGCAACTTCCACCTCCCAGGTTCAAGCAATTCTCCTGCCTTAGCATCCCAAGCAGCTGGGATTACAGACATCTGCCACCACACCTGGCTAATTTTGTATTTTTAGTAAAGATAGGGTTTCTCCATGTTGATCAGGCTGGTCTAGAATTCTGACTTCAGGTGATCCACCTGCCTCAGCCTCCCAAAGTGCTGGGATCACAGGCATGAGCTACCACGCCCAGCCAGAGATCCAGCTTCTTAAGCCTCAAACTCAAATTTGAAATATTGTGGGTTGAAGTAGTGGATACGAATGTAACCATCTTCGCCACCGCTGCTGTAGCTCTTGCCATCAGGATGGAAGGCAACACTGTTGATAGGTCCAAAGTGACCCTTGACTCTTCCAAACTCTTCTTCAAAGGCCATATGGAAGAACATGGCCTCAAACTTGCCAATCCTGGTGGAGGTTGTGGTTACATCCATGGCTTCCGACCACCGCCCAGGACCACATGGTCATAGTTGGGGGAGAGGGCAGCTGAGTTGACAGGATGTTCTGTCCAGAAAGTCTTCTGATGTTCAAGAGTTGTGGAGTCAAAAAGCTTGGCTGTGTTGTCCTTGGATGCTGTCACAAACATGGTCATGTCCCTGGATAAGTGGATGTCGTTGATCTACCGTGAGTGCTCCTTAACATTCACCAATACCTCTCCAGACTTGGCACTATATTGGTTGAGCTCTCCACTCTCATGGCCAGCGATGATGCACTCTCCCAGGGGTCCCCAAACGGCACTGGTGATTTTAGAGTCACTGCAAGGGTTCTTCACGTAGGGCTCATTGTCGTCAATCTGGCTCGGATCCCGAAGGTCAAAGAAGCTCACAAAGCACTGGTAGCCCATCTGCTTGTCCGTGGAGAACATGATGTTGCCGCCAAAGTCAAAACCGCAGGTCCGGACAGCCGAATTGGTCTTGAGTAGGGCCAGCTGCTTTCCTGTTTCGCAGTCCCAGAGACGACAGCTGTTGTCAGCTGAGCCAGTGAGGACATGCTTGGTGTCCCAGTCAGCGTCCACACACCACACAGCTCCAGTATGGCCCATGTAGGTGCACAGCCTCTCACCATTCACAGAGTACCATACATTGACGATAGGGTCCTTGGCCACAGTAAAGAGAAGGTCTCTGTGGTTATACTTAATCTGCGTAATGGACCGCTCATGGCCCTGCAGCAGGATCGGCTTCATCACGGCGATGACGCAAAGGACTGGCTTATTTTATTTAACATAATGACCCCTTGTTCCATTCATGTTGTAGCAAATGACAGGCTTTCATTCTTTTTTTATGGCTGAATAGTACTCCATTGTTTATATAGACCACATCTTCTTTATCCATTCATCTGTCAATGGACACTCAGGTAACTTCCAGATCTTAGCTGTTGTGAACAGTGCTGCAACACACATGGGAGTACAGATATGTCTTAGATACACTGATTTTCTTTGTTTCGGGTATGTACTTGGCAGTGGGATTGCAGGATCATATAGTAGCTCTACTTCTATATTCATTTTTCTTTATGCTTACATGAAAGGAATGTCTCATAAAGACAAATGGTTATTACAGAATATATACTCTTTGCTTTTAAATTCAAACTACTCTGTACTTAATAGATTCTCAATTTCTAAAATAAAATTATGCATTTTATTTGTATATAAATACAGTTATTAATTATAACTGAATTTTTATTACATTCTGATCGAACATTACCAAGTGTTTAAATCTGTTGTTCCCTTATCTTTTCATAATAAATATATATACATACATACATTTTTACCCATACATACATTTTTTTTCAGTCTCACTCTATCACCCAGGCTGCAGTGCAAAGGCACAGTCTCAGCTTACTGCAGCCTCTGCCTTCTGGGTTCAAGTGATTCTTCTATCTCAGCCTCCTGAGTAGCTGGGACTATAGGTGTGCACCAGCACACCTGGTTAATTTTCGTATTTTTAGTAGAGATGGGGTTTCACCACATTGGCCAGGATAGTCTCAATCTCCTGACTTCGTGATCTGCCTGCCTCAGCCTCCCAAAATGCTGGGATTACAGGCATGAGCCACCATGTCTAGCCCATAATAAATACTTTGATTGTTTACTTTCCACATACAAACTTGTTAATGTAATACAATTTACACCAAACCTGCTGGCTCCTTGATCTGGGACCTCCCTGCTCTCTGAACTGTGAGTAATATATCTGTATGGTTAATAAATTGCTTAGTTTGTGATATTTCATTATACCAATACAAACAAAGTAAGATTGCTCTCTATTTTGTTTACCAGTTAGCCTGAATCTGCTCCCCAAATTCTAATTCAAATATTTATTTTAATGTTGGAAACTTTGTCATTAATACACTATCTATTCAATATCCATTGAGGTATATCCACATAATTCCTTTACTTTAAGTCTTCTTTTTGGATATCCGAGTTTTCATTGGGAAGATGTGCTTAATCTAGTGAAGATATTTAAATTTTATTTTCTTTATTTAGAGTTAGTAATAACTAATTCATTCTAATTTTTTTTAATTCCTTGAAAATCATTTTAGTTCATGTTACATTAAAAGTATATTTTCATTTCTGATTGACTTCCAACTTACCCATGACTCACAGGAAACTAGATATTGTCATTATTTGCAGTAGTCACAGTAATATATATTTAGGTTCTGTGTTAGGGTTCTCCAGATGGACAGAACTAATAGGATACATGTATATATGAAAGGGAGTTTATTAGAGAGAATTGGCTCACACAATCACAAGGCAAAGTCCCACAGTAGGCCATCTGCAAGCTGGGGAAGAAAGAACTAGCAGTGGTTCAGTCCAAGTCAAAAGCCTCAAAAGCAGGGAAGCCAAAAGTGCAGCCTTCAGTGTGTGGCCAAAGGCCCAAGAGACCCTATAAAGTCAGTGATGTAGTACAAGACTCCAAAGGCTGAAGAACCTGGAGTCTGATGTCCAAGGGCAGGAGGAATGGAAGGAAGCATCCAGCATGGGAGAAAAATGAAATCCAAAAGACTCATCAAGCCAGCTTACCCCACCTTCTTCTACCTGCTTTGTTCTACTTGCTCTGGCAGCCATTAGATGGTGCCCACCCACACTGAGGATAGGTCTTCTTCACCCAGTCCACTGACTCAAATGTCAGTTTCCTCTGGCCACACCCTCACAGACACACCCAGAAACAACACTTTACCAGCTATCTAAGCCCTTCAATCCAATCAAGTTGATGCCTAATAATAACCATCACAAGTTCTGCATGTGTGTGTGTGTGTGTATTTACTTCATATATATATATATATATATATATATACACACACACACACACACACACACATATTATGTAGAGTAAATTCTAACTACTCCAGTTATTTTGTGTAATTTTTTATTTTCATATATTTATTGTGCCTTTGTATAAGCATAAACTTCAACAAAGTTAAATGCTCAAACAGTAGAAACCCTTATTATTTTGGTAAACAAAGAACATGATACACAGTCATGTGCCACAGAAAGATGTTTTGGTCAATGGCAGACTGCACCTAGATAGTGGGTCCACTAGATTATAATGGAGCTGAAAAATTCTTATCACTTAGTGATGTCATAGCAGTAGTTGCAGTTCAGTGTATTACTCACATGTCTGTGGTGATGCTGGTGTAAAGAAATTACCGTGCTGCCAGTGGAGTAAAAGTATAGCACACACAATTACATGCACTGCATTCTGTTTGATAATGATAATAAGTGACAATGTTATTGGTTTATGTATTTTCTATAGTATACTTTTCATTATTATTTTAGAGTGTACTCCTTCTACTTCTACAAAAACAGTTGCCTGAAAAACAACTTTGGGCAGGTTCTTCAGGAGGAATTCCAGAAGAAGACGTTGTTACCATAGGAGAGGACAGCTCATATGTGTTATTACCCCAGTGGGACAAGATGTGGAGGGGATGACAGTGATATTGATCTTGCTGACACTGTGTAAGCTTAGGCTAATGCATGTCTGTGTCTTAGTTGTTTTTAAAAAGTTTAACAAGTATAAAAAATATGTAAATGAAAAATTTTAAAAAGGTTACAGAATAAGAATATAAAGAAAATAGTTCTTAAGGCTGTGCAATTTGTGTTTTAAAATAAATGGTATTTAAAAAGAAGTGGAAAGATTTTAAAAAATAAAAACTTTAGAAACCAACAAAGGGGCAGTAAAGTTAATTTATTATTAGCAAAAGAAAAAAGTGTTTCATAAATATAGCGTACCCTGTTTATAAAACCTCCAGGAGTGTGCAGCAATATCCTAGGCCTTGACTTTCACTTGCTGCTTGCTGACTGACTCACCCAGGGACTTCCATTTCTGCAGACTTCATTCATAGTAAGTGCCCTATAAAAGGATGCCATTTCTAACCTTTTATACCATATTTTTACTGTTTTTTTTTCTGTTTAGATATGATTTGGTAAACAAAAATTATTCTGTTCACTGCTTATATTATTTACTACAGTAACATGTTGCACAGGTTTGTATCCTTGGAGCAATAGGTGATCCCATATGACATAGGTGTATAGTAGCTGTACCATCTAGGTTTATGTAAATACACTCAATGATGTTGACACAAGGATGAAACTACCTACAGATACATTTCTCACAAGTACCCCTGTTCTTAAATGAAACAATCACAGTATATAACATTATTTAATGGAAAACTCTATGTGGATGTTTGTAGCAGTAGTAGGCATCAGTTCTTCAAACTTAAATAGAAAACATTAGTGAATAATACATTACGTGGCATCTTTAGTGAATAATTTTATTGTTTTAATTCTAAAATGTGACTAAGCAAAAACCTAGTTTATGAAAATGTAAAAATATGTAAATATAAATAAATTTACTTTTAATAGAAATAGATACAATGTAAACACAAGCACATATGCATATAACATTATTAACTTATTTTATGAAAATATATTACAATATATATATTACAATACATTTTACAGAAAAACATATATACCTAGCCAACATTAGCCATTCTGATGGAAGGGCAAATAATTGTCATTGCAAAGATGCAAATATGAATTTAAATTCCAACTGTTTCGATTTTAGAAAACTAAAGACTTGGGTTTTCTGAACTCAACCTATAAAAACTTACACAGGGATGGATATATTTTAGAATTATGCATAAACATTCCCCCTTTTCTTGATAGAAAGTAAATGATGAAAATATTTTATTTAATCTGACCAGGTAATTTATAGTTTTTTTCTGATGTTCGTATATACTTTTTTTAAAAAAGATTTTTGTTTGTTTATTTTTGAGACAAGGTCTGGCTCTGCTGCCCAGGCTGGAGTGCAGCAGCACTATCTCAGTTCACTGCAACCTTCACCCCCAGGGCTCAAGCAATCCTAGGACCTCAGCCTCCAGAGCAGCTGGGACTACAAGAAAACACAAAAATCCTCGGCTAATTTTTGTATTTTTTTTTGAAGAGACGGAGTTTCATCCTGTGTGTCATACTGGCCTTCAACTCCTCAGCTCAAGTGATCCTGGAGTGCTGGGATTACTGACATGAGCTACCACACCCAGGCACTCATGTACCATTTAAATTGTGTTTTAAAAATCTCCGTTTTCTGCCCATTTTTAAGTAGGTGATGTTTAAAATTTTTTTTTACCTCCCTATATAGTTCAACTTAAGTTTTAATCATTTACAACAAGTATTCCTATTAAAATGCTGACAGTAAGTCATGATTGGAGAAGGAATCAGTGAGCAGTATAGTGAGTAGTTTGTATTATTTCAATCTCTGGCATGGTGATATAGTTCAGTATTGTTTAACATTTTATTCATTCAGGAGACATTTGTTTTAATCAGAGGTATCTGGTTAACTTATATAAAGAAGAAAAATGAATGGGAATTTTAAAAACTAAGACAAAGAAATTAAGAAGATAAGTTTGAGAATTGATGTCAGTTACAATTAAATTGAAAATGTAGCATTTTCTCAGAAGAGTGACAAGTATATTAAATTCCTATTGATAAGATTATTTAAATTTTTTATTATGACAGCAGTGATATTATAGGGGTATATGACAAAGTAATGCCAAGTTTTAGGCTCCTTGTCTAAAAGTAGCAAGTAAACATCTAAGATACTTTTAAAAAGTTACAATATTTTAGTGTTTGTGACTGAAGTGGAAACAATTAACTGCATGTGTTAAATCTCTGTTCTCCCCTCATCTTGTTGACTATAAAAATAATTTCTAAGGGGTACTTGAAAATGGACAAACTACATGACCCACTAGCTATCCAAGGTGTCCTGTATTCTGAGGTGTGTGATGAGATAAAATGATTCAAAATAGCCCTAGTGTGAGAATTTCCTGTTCAAATCTGAAGTGACACATTGGTGAGGAATCTACTTTTTCCACTCTTGCCTCAAGCTGAGGTTTCAAAGGGCAGTCAGTAAAATCACAGATATCTTTTGTGTCTTGAAGAGGTAACCTGACCTCTCCACTGAAGAGTGTGTGACTTTCTGATGACAGAAGGTATGTGGTACTACTCTCCTGTTTTTCTACCAGCTCATCTCTTTTAGTAGAAGATTGTAAATACTGGATGAGGTGCACCTGAAATAAAGTTTATATAGGCTAAAATCAAGGTAGAACTCTCTTTATGTGAATAATTCAGGGTTAAAAATGAGCCAAAATGTAAAATATGTTTGAGGATTTCTTAGAGTATTCACATTATTGCCTGTGGAGAATCACTCAAGTACATGCATATATAATAATAGGTTTGCCAGTCAGTGTAATTCATAGTGAAACCCATAACCATCATGACAATGAACAATTAATTTTGAATATGATAATCATTACTGGTTTAATTGTATAGTACATGTGGGCCAACCTTTAAAAACAAATTTTTTAAATGGATACATCAAATTGTAAATGTCACATTCTCAATCACATACCTAGATTTAATGAAAGCAGTTTTAATTTTTAATAAAAGCAAGAATGAAGTCATTTCCATAAAATACAAATCTGAACTTAATAAAAAGCAATTGGAAGACTTAAAACAATTGAACCAAACATTGCAAAAAAGATTTACCACATTGCCATGAGACGCCTAACTAATGAGTTATTTTACACACTCTAATGCAAATCAGAAATAATAAAATAGCAAATTGTGTTAAAAAATAATTAAAATATCTATTATGTATTCAACGCTACTATGTGCCAGGTTGTGTGTTTAGTGTTTTACATATTACACTTTAAAAATTATTTTTCCCAACGTAGATTAGTAAACTAGGTTAGTAGACACTAAGTAATTTAGTAAGGTCACGCATTATAACTTTCAAAGCTAGAGTTAATTGTAGTTTCATTGACTACGGAGCTCATGACTAGATTATTAAATGACATTATCTGAACTATTACAATGGCTTATACAGCCAAGGCGACCCTCACTGACTTACAGACCCCCATAGGAACTCTCTGAGAGTTTGCTTGGACCGTATTCTTCCACAGATGGCCCCCAGTTTTATTTATCACTTTAAGTTTTCCTATTTTAGTCATTTAATCAATTATCAATTTCTCATGTAGAAGAAGCAATTAAAAATATATATATTTTTTGTTTTCAATCGTATTTAGTTTATGCATAGGGTAGTTTTACAAGATATAAGATGTATCTTGTACATTTTTACATTTTAATGATTTTTCTGGTTTCCTAATTTAGAAAAAAATCATTTGACAACACCTCATTTCTATTGATAAATGACTGTAATTCACTAACAACGTATTTTCGTATAAGTTGCTCTATATGCTAACAGAACTATTTTATCTTATGGCATGCAATTCTTAACCATCAGTGAATTTTAACACTATAATAAAATCAGTGTATTTTTAAATACAGCATTTTAATTTTTAACATATGCATTCTATTTTTGTTAAATGTTTTTGAAGAATCTAACTTGAATACAAATATTTTTTTATGAACTTAGTTCTCACAAATTTAATGTTTTTATTGTTCTCACTAGTCCAATATAGAATACCTCTAAAAAATTGCCGGTTATATCATAAGATTTTTGTTTAAAGCTTCAGGAAATGAGAAACATAATTTCACATGGGTTAACAGCAAAATAAACATTACTGCTCAGCCCCAACACATGCAGTTTGCCTATACCAGGGATCCTGTCAAAATACACGCCATTTATATCTTCTTAAGTGCAGTTATCATAGAGCACAGTCCCTGAGATCACACAGCTGCAGACATGAATAAACAAAGAGAAACCTTCTCAGAAGTGAGTCTGGCCCAGGACCCAAGGAGGCAGCAAAGGAGACCTAAGGGTAATAAAAGCTCTATTTCAGGAACTGAACAGGAAATATTCCAAGAAGAATTAAACCTTCAAAATGCTTCTCCGAATCATCAAGGGATTGATAAAATATATGACGGCAAAGGTAGAACATTAAATACATCTGCAATATATTGTTTTAGGATGTGCAGTTGAATATAAAGGGTGGGGGGAAAATAGGGAATAATTTGCACTTGTGAGAATCAGAGTTCATAATTGGGATCTAATATTTTAATATGAAATAGGAAGACTAATTTTATTCAAGCATTGTTCAGCTGTAATCTGTGATCAGCAACTCATGAAGCATTATATTTCCTAAAAATGAAATGGTATCTTCTGAGAGAAAGATTACTATAATAGATACAGATTTAGAGGGCAGAGTTTACCATTGTTTCTCTGTGCATGTGGGTTCTCCTACACGTAATCCTAATAAACCATCTCCCCTCTCTCAGTGCTTCTATTTCTCTCCCTGCAGGTTTACTGCCACCTCCAGAGAGGCTCACTGCTGAGTTGCTGGGAATCATTTCCATTGTCCTGATGGCCACTGTGTTAAAAACAATGGTTCTTATTCCTTGTAAGTATATTTTTGAGAGATTAGAAGGGAACTGTTTACTTTAATACTTAGAACTGCCTCAAAATATTTTATAATATTCAGGAACAGAACTTTTATTTTAATGTATATATTTGGACCGAAAAGTATTATAGTTATTCTGAACTTTTCACAACTACAAATAACAAAAAAATTGTGGGGAACCCTTTTATTTTGCATGTGTAATCTTTATATGTATACACACACAAAGATAGATATATTTTCTGATTTCATAATTCAAAGCCATGCAATAGGAGAATAGTATTTAGAAAAATTAATTTTTGAAAGTGGATACATCAAATACTACAAGAGATGGTGCAGTTTTGTGCTAAGGTCTTTAAAAATATTTCTTTCAAAGATCGATTACTTCATTTATTTTTATTTAAAAGGTTAATTTTATTTAAGATTGCCCCATTTTAAATAACACACAAAGTATCAAAGTAAGAAACTAAACTCTGTATGGGTTTATCTAGATATTAGTTTTAATAAAAATCATTTTAATTTTTCTATTACAGTCCTGGAGCAGAACAATTCTTCCCCGAATACAAGAACCCAGAAAGGTACATTTTGATTTTCAATGTTCTGTTATTAGTAAAGTTTATGTTTTGTGTCTGTTTTAAGGCATGTAAAATAGCAATAGCATTACTGGAGAAAATAAGCCATTCAATTGATCCACAAATATTTATAAACAAAGAATATAAGGAAGCACTTCCTTTTCTTCAATAAGTAGAAATATTCACTTAAAATCATTCTGCCCTCTTTTTCCCAATTAACAGAAGTTTCCTACTGCTGTGAGATGGTAAGAAATAAATAATTTTACTACCCTCAAAAAGTAGTTTTGTTTCAGTGATGTTGAAGACATGTGTAGGGTGTATTTTTGTTTATTGGTTTGCTTTATATGGAAACATAATTAGGGGATGAGAGGCCAACCCTTTTCTGTAAATGTGTGTATGAGTGACTGGGTTATTAAAATATATATATTTATAATCATGTAAGGATGCATAAATATGTTAATTCCATTGCGAATATGTAAAATAATTTTTATTTTTAAAAATGCATATTGTTCTGCATAGTAATTGATATCTTTCATAGCACATCATTGTGACCATTGTCCGGAGGAGTGGATTATGTATTTCAACAGTTGTTATTACATTGGGAAGGAAAGAAGAACTTGGGAAGAGAGTTTGCTGGCCTGTGCTTCAAAGAACTCCAGTCTGCTTTCTATAGATAATGAAGACGAAATGGTAAGATGTAAATGTTTTAAACACTTTATGAAAAGCTTATTTTGGTCAATAATACATTTACAGAAATCATTAATATGTGTGTACATATATTTAGTTTATATATTATCAAGTTTATGTAATATTCAATTGAGTGACTTGTTTTTAATTTACATACTATGAATGTACTTTTTTTTTCAGTTTTTGCTTTTCATGGAAAACCATGCTTCTATAAATGCTTTGAATCCACAATGAATTTTGCTATTTAATTTTATTGAGCATTATATGATCCGGTCATGCAGATCAATTGCAAAGGGAATGAATTCATGCCATACAAGTCAGATCATGAAAGAAAAGTTTCCAGCTCCAGCAGTTCCACCCTGTGCGTGCCCTCATCACTTATCCTGACCCCTCTCCAAAACACTGTCTTGATTTTTAACGATATAAATAATGTTTGCCTGTTCTTGAATTTATATAAAGGGAATAATACAGGGTGAATTTTCATGTCTGTCTTTTTCACTCCTATCTGATATTTGTGCAATTCCTTCATATTATTGCACTCACTTGTAGTTTGTCCTGTTCACTGCTGTACTGTGCACAAACACCAACAATCCATTCAATCTTGTGTCTCTGGATGGGGAAGTGAGTTTCATGTCCTCAAGAGCAAAGAGGACCCTGGATGGTGCACTCATAGTCATGGGGGTCCCTTTGCTGATCCTTCTTACTTACACTCACCCTGGTGTCTCTTGCTAAGAGTACAAAGCACTTCCTCTGGTTCTGAATTGGTAGCATGTCTCCTGATAGATCATGTTTGCCAATGGTACCAGCCTTGCCTGGTGTTGTGGAGGGGACTCCCCTTCAACACAAGCAGGAGTGAGCCTTGCTAAGCCTCCTCCTACTGCCAGGTCGGGTGCTGGGAAACAGCAGACCTAGGTCACCTTTTTCTGTTGGGCGGGGGACTTAATATGCTCGCTGGGACACTTTGTTGGTCCCTGATGCTAGGGTCCCAGAAAATTTTATCTTTCTCTTTCCACCTTTCAGAGTTCTCCATTGCTTTTGTCTCTCACTAATTCCAGAGTTTATAGTAGTTTTTAGTAGAGAGTAGCTAGTCTACACCACCTGGTCAGGACCACTGTTACTCCACCAAACCAAATCAGATAAAAGTGAGGGCTTATCTAGTTAAAGAATGGTGTGGTGCCCAGAAAACCCAATCTGTAGCTTCTGTGTCATTTATTTCTGAATGACAACCCCTCAATTCCCTTCTAAGTCTCCAACTCTGAGAAATATAGTACAAAAATAGATTGGTTTAGTCACAGTATCTGGAGGAATGAATGCACAGTATCAGGAAACTTACTTAAACCCTTACTGTGTTTATTCTGCCAACTGGGGTAACTATTAATTGCAAGAATTAAAATGTCCTTATTAACATTAGAATAAGAATGAAAATACTAAGTATAAACGTTGAGGAATTCATTTAAATCAAAATTACAAACACTTATGGAAGTTTTTGGCACTGCAAATAGTAGTTTTCAACTTTAATATATTGTTATTATAATGCTTTCATGATTGTTATTTAAGTGAAAATTCTTTATTTGCTTTCAGAAAGTTCTGGCTGCCATTTCAGCTCCCTCATGGATTGGTGTGTTTCGTAACAGCAGTGATCATCCATGGGTGTCAATCCACGGTTTGACTTTCAAATACATGTAAGTTGTTTTGTATGATGCTATATTAAAAAAAAACACATATAAAGGATACATTCAGAAGAATAATATGAATAAATTTATGTGAAATTATAGACATGAAGAAAGACGTAGAACGTTAATGAAATGTCCATATAAATATTTTACAATAAACCATCATAGTCCATAATGTCTACATGCTCATTACTCAACTAGTACCCTTCTTGGTTATCAGATGCACAGGGGTGTCCAATCTTTGGCTTCTGTGGGCCACATTGGAAGAAGAATTGTCTTGGGCCATACATATAATACACTAACACTAACAATAGCTGATGAGCTAAAACAAAACAAAACAAAATTGCAAAAATACCTCAAAATGTTTTGAGAAAGTTTATAAATTTATGTTGGGCTGCATTTCAAGCTGTCCTGGACCATGAGTTGAACAAACTTGAGATGGATGATTAGGTAATTGCAGTGCTTGTTTTTATTAAAAAGTCACCCTTATTTTACTTAAGAATATCCTCAGGCTGGGCACAGTGGCTCTCGCCTGTAATCCCAGCACTTTGGGAGGCCAAGGCAGGTGGATCATGAGGTCAGGAGTTTGAGACCAGCCTGGCCAATATAATAAAACCCCGTCTCTACTAAAAATACAGAAATTAGCTGGGTGCAGTGGCATGTGCCTGTAGTCTCGGCTAGTTGACCAGCCTGGCCAGTATAATAAAACCCCGTCTCTACTAAAAATACTGAAATTAGCTGGGTGCGGTGGCATGTGCCTGTAGTCTCAGCTAGTTGGGAGACTGTGGCAGGAGAATCACTTGAACCTGGGAGGTGGTGGTTGCAGTGAGCCGAGATCACACCACTGCACTCCTACCTGGGCAACACTGTGAGGCTCTGTCTCAAAAAGAAAAAGAAAAAAAAAAAAGAATATCCTCAAAGCACAATAGTAGTGCTGTTGGCATATTGCTATACTTGTTTTTTTATTAGTAGTTATTGTTGTCAATCTCTTATTGTACCTAATTTACAAATTAAACTTTATCGTAGTTATGAATGGCTGGAGAAAACATAATCTGTCTATAGGTTCTGTACGATCTGCCATTTCATGCATTCACTGGGGTTTTGAAACATATCCTCCATGGATGAAGGAGGACTACTGTATTGAGTGTTCAGAGTAATGACTTTTACTAATAGCATTTGAAAAATTTAATTACCCTTTCTCATAAAATTATTTTTTTACAGTACATGGAAAACACTCTTGTCTCATGGATTATTTGCATAAAATGTAACCAAATTACGGATTTTTCTTCATTACAGGATTAAAGACTCAAATAATGCTGAACATAGCTGTGCAGTGCTACATGTAGATGGACTTAAATCAGAGCCATGTGGATCTTCAATAACATATCATTGTAAGCATAAGCTTTAGAATTAAAACATCTGAGTTTGCAGTCTGACAGATAAATTTTATATTTGTTAAAATAGAAATAATATGATTGCATAAGTCTTAAAATGAATCATGTTATTTGCTGTAATAATAAGAAAATTCTAAATCAGTTATTGAAATATAATACACAAAAGTGTACAAAAGTACAGATCTCCTAGCATTTGCGTCAGGCTTATTTTGCTCAACTTGATGTTTGTGGCATTCAGCCTTCCTAAAAGGTGCATATTATATGAGTCAGTTTATGTGAAGTAGCAAGAACAGGCAAACTCATGGAGACAGAGAGTAGAATAGTGATTGCCAATGCCTAAGGAAGGTTGAAATAGGAGATGGCCATTAATTGCTAGAATGTTTCCTTGTGTCAGTGATGAAAACTTTCTAAATTTCAGTAGAGGTGATGGTTGGAACTCTGTGAATATACTAAAAATCACTGATTTTTAATCATTTTAAGTGGATGAAATTTATGCTGTGTGCATGATACCTCAATAAAGCTGTCAAATTAAAAAAAAACCTCTCATGTGGTTGTTTGTGACTGCATTTAATCCTTAAAGTAATTTTTAAATATTAGCTTCTTGACTTTTCAATCAATATCATATTGTGTCTTTCAATGCACTGTGTTCAATGTACTGGGTTCTCTTTAATTTCTCTCTATCATATTATGCATTTTGGGAGATTTCATCATACAGAAATGCAGATGTTTTACATTCATGCTTTTGTAAATGGCATCCTGATTTTAATATTCCTTTTAGTAATTTTTTTTGTAAATAGAAATACAATTGATGTCTGCATTTTGATGTTTTATCTAGTTATTTCATTTATTTTACATATTCAAATCTATCATTTCAAATATAGCTTTTTCTGGATTTTCTATATAAACATCAATTTTATCTGCAAATAATCGCACTTTTATTTTTTCTATCCATGTGCAATAACTTATTTTTTTGCACATAAATAAACTACATTTATTTTCACTGGGTAGGGCTTTATATCCATAGTTGAATAGAAGGTACAGTCAAATTCTGTGTGTATCATATGTATCGTTTTCTGGTTTTGGCAAAAAAAATTCAAAATATTATTCATATTTACAAAATTCGTTTTTTATCGTATCTTATGTTGAAGCAGTTTTATAATATTCCTTTTTTAATAGATTTTATCAATTGTTACATTTTTATTATTTTTATTAGTTGGAATGATATATGTTTTCTTTATATAACATTTTATAAAATAAACTAGTTTTGTTTTTGTCAAATGTTAAACTAGTCTTTGTTTCTGAAACAAATCCATGCTGATTACTGTATATGCCCCCTTATAAAATATCAGTGCATATATTATATCTACGGGAAGATTTGTTTCTTTATCCATGTTCACAAGGATATTTGACCATGTTTTTATTTATAGCTATGTACTTGAAAAGTTTTCGTATCAAGACTATCTTGGGAAGATTTTCTCTTTTTCTATAATTGGGAAGCATCTGTTAAGAGTACTGCTTTATTTTTAAATGTTATTCACTAGTGATGTCATCAGAGTTTGTAGGCTATTTTTGTAGGAATGTTTATGTCTAAACTGAATTTCTTCCATACATTTAGGGTTTACTCAGATTTCTATTTGAGGTACTATATTTTGGTAATGAGCATTTCCTAGGAATTTTCTATTTCATATGAAAGTTACAATGCAGTGATAATATGGCTTTATTGACAGTTTAAGGGTAAAGACCATAATGGTATTGCCATGTTTAAACTAGAAATAATATATATATATATATATATATATATTTTTTTTTTTTTTTCCCTTGAGACGGAGTTTCGCTCTTATTACCCAGGCTGGAGTGCAATGGCGCTATCTGGGCTCACTGCAACCTCCGCCTCCTGGGTTCAGGCAATTCTCCTGCCTCAGCCTCCTGAGTAACTGGGATTACAGGCACGTGCCACCATGCCCAGCTAATTTTTTTTGTTTTGTTTTTTTTTAGTAGAGATGGGGTTTCACCATGTTGACCAGGATGGTCTCGATCTCTTGACCTCGTGATCCACCCACCTTGGCCTCCCAAAGTGCTGGGATTACAGGCATGAGCCACCGTGCCCGGCCTAGAAATAAAATACTTGTGCCTTTTCAAAATCTTCCTTCACTAGTCTTTTGTGAAGACTTTGATCTTTTCTTTGGCCCACATGTTATGTAGATACATATTCCTGAATTTAAAACCGTAAAAGGTTCTCAGATTTTTGTTTATTGACTTCTATTGTAGGTAACATATAGTTAGAACATTTTTTACAAAGCTGGAAATGTTCTTCGTCTCTCTATAAATGTGGCTCGTGTGGTGAAGAATTGATTTTAAATGTTATCTGCTTTTTAATAATTAATGTTAAAGTTTAATAGCTATATATCAACTGTCTCCTGGCCAAGCTAGTGGTACTATACTGAAATTGAGTACATATGTGAGTGTGTGTGTGAATGTGTGCATATAAGTGATGGTTACTTGCCTAGTTTAAATCTTTTTATAGGCTCACTGTCCTGTCTTGTATTAAGCATCAAGAGTCTTTAAAATCCCATTATGATTTTTCACTTGTTCACTTTATTCAATTATGTGTTGAACTTGTATCATTAGATATATGCAATGATAAAAAATATATTACTAATGGTTTGGAAAATTAATTTTCCATTATGAAGTGTGTTTCTCCAATTTCAGTAAATTTCATCTCGGCTCACTGCAGCCTAGACCTCACCTCCAAGGCTCAAGCGATCCTCCCGCTTCAGTCTCCAGAGTAGCTGGGACTACAGGCAGATACCATCATGCTGGCTAAGTTTTGTATTTTTTTTTTTTTTTTTTGCAGAGACAGGGTTTTATCATGTTGACCAGGCTGGTCTTGAGCTCCTGAGCTCAAGCAGTCTACCTGTCTTGGCCTCCCAAGTTGCTGGGATTACTGGCACCAGCTACTGTGCTCCAGTGCTCATGTAGCATTAAATTTGTGTTTTAAAAATCTACTTTTTCTGCCTCTCTATTTTTAGTGATGTTGTAAAAATTACTTTTTCATCTCTGTATAGACTTAAGCATTACTCATTTACAATAAACATTCCTATTAAAATGCAGACAGTTATGATTGGAGAATGAATCGGTGAACAATATAATGAGTGGTTTTTAAATATTTCAATCTCTGGCGTGGTGATATAGTATATTGTTGTTTAATATTTTATTCTTCCCAGAGACATATATTTCAATGACAGAAATCTGATTATTTTAAGTAACTGAATGAGGGAATTTTAAGAACTAAGGCAGAGAAATCAAGAAGGTAAGTTGGGAATTTAAGTTTGAAAATCGATGTCAATTATAATAAAGTTAAAAATGTATTTTCTCACAATAATTAATGACAAATACATTAAATTATTGGTAAGATTATTATTTTTAAAATTTGCCATCATATTAGCAGTGATATTATAGGGGTAGATAATAAAGAAGTGTGAAATCACAAGCTTTAGCCACCCTGTATAAATGTAAAGGTTAAACATCTAAGAGACTCTTAAAAAGGCATAAGATCTTAGTATGTGTTTGTGATTGAGATGGAAACAATTAACTGCATGGGAAGTAGTCTCTGTTCTCCCCAAATCTTGTTTCCTATAAAAAGAATTTCTAAAAGTCTCTTGAAAATGGACAAACTAAATGACATCCTAACAGCTCAGTCTCCTATATTCTGAGGTGTGTGATGAGGTCAACCAATTCAAAACAGTCCTGGTATGAAAATTTCCTATTCAAACCCGAAGTGATACGTTGATGAGGAATCTGCTTTTTCCTCCCTTGCCTCACTCTGAGCTTTCACAGGGCAGTCTGTGATGATCACAGGTAACTTTTGTTATCTTTAAGAGGTAACCTGACCTCTCCACTAAAGGGTGTGTGACTTTCTTTTTTATTTATTTATTTATTATTTTTTAAATTTTTATTGCATTTTAGGTTTTGGGGTACATGTGCAGAACATGCAAGATAGTTGCATAGGTACACACGTGGCAGTGTGTTTTGCTGCCTTCTGCTCCTTCACCCATATTTGGCATTTCTCCCCATGCCATCCCTCGCCTGCTCCCCCCCGCTGTCCCTCCCCTATTTCCCCCAATAGACCTCAGTGGTGTGTGACTTTCTGATGACAGAAGGTATGTGTTGCTTCTCTCCTGTTTCTTTACTAGCTCATCTCCTTTAGCAGACAATTATAAATATTAAATATGATGCAACAAGGTAAAGTTAATACAGAATAAAATCGAAGTAGGACAGTCTTTACATGAATAACTCAGGGTGAAAACCCAAAATATAAGATACGTTTGAGGATTTCTTGAAGTATTTACGTCATTGCCTGCAGAGAATTAGTCAAGTACATGCATACAAAATAATAAATTTGTTAATCAATATAATTTAGAGTAAAACCCATAAATATTGTGACAACGAAGAACTAATTTAAAATTTTATAATCATTGTAGATGTAATAATACTTTTTATTTAGCCCAGACTTTAACAATCGATTTTTAATGGATACATAAAATTGTGAATGTCAAACGTAATTCCTCATACACATACTCAAATTAATTTAAAGCAGATTTTATTTTTTAAGAAAGCAAGAATAGTTTCCATAAAACGCAAATCTAAACTTAATTATAAATAATAGGATGACTTAAAAAAATTGAGCCACACATTGCAAAAAAGATACACTACACTGACATGAGGCCCCTACCTAATTAATTAGTTGATTTGCATACTCAGTATGAATTAGAAATAATAAAATTGTCAATTGCGTTAAAAACTATTAAAATATCTAATCTATATTGAGAGCTAATGTGTGCCAGGTTGCACGTTAAGTGTTCTATATACATTATACTTTAAAAATTATTTTTTCTCAATCTAGATTAGTAAACTGGGGTAGTAGACACTGAGTAACTTTGTAAAGGTCATGCATTATGAGTTTCAAAGCTATCATTAATGTTAGGTCTCACTAACTACAGAGCTCATTGACTAGATTATTAGATTACATTTTCTGATTTATTACAATAATTTACACAACCAAAGTGACCCTCATTGCCTTTTAAAACAACCAGAGGATCTTTCTGAAAGTTTGAACCTGAAGTGTTCTTTCATAGATGGTCCAAACTTACGTTTATCATTTTCATTATTCCTATTTTAGTCATAAAATCAGTTACCAATCTCTTCTGTAAAATAAGCAATTAAATTTTTTTCAGTAGGATTCAGTTTATGTATAAGTTAATGTAATGTTTTCAAAGTATAAAATATTTCTTTAAAATTTTAACAATTTTTGTGATTTCCTCAATCATTCAGAATAAAAACTATTTGCCAGCACCTCATGCCTACTTAGTAAATGAATGTAAGTCAACTAATGTAACGTATTTTAGTATTAAAAGTTACTCTATATGCTAACAAACTATTCCTCCATCTTTAGCACTCAATCCTTACATTAATAAATTTTAAAATTGTCATACAATTAGTGTACTTTATTTTCAATACAGTATTTTAGTTTTTTACACAGGTATCTATTGATGATAAAATATTTCTGTAGAATCTGACTTTAAATTAATGAAGATATTTATATCCATTTACTTCTTAGCTTTCTTAAATGCATTTTTATTGTTTCTGTTAATATTATGTCAAATATAGAATATCTCTTAAAATGACCTATTATATCATGAGATTTCTGTTCAAAATTTTAAGAAATTGGTGCCAGACTTTTACATTGGTGGTCAGCAAAATGAACATTATTACTCGTCCCCAACACACACAATTTACCTATACCAGGGATCCTGTCAAAATATACACCATTTATAGCATCTTAAGTGCAGTAATCATAGAGAACAGTCCCTGACATCACACAGCTGCAGAGATGAATAAACAAAGAGGAACCTACTCAGAAGTGAGTGGTCCTGGATCCAAAGAAGCAGCAAAGGAAACCTAAGGGCAATAAAATCTCCATTTCAGGAAAGGAACAGGAAAGAATTCCAGTAGAATGAAATCTTCAAAATGCTTTTCTGGATTATCAAGGAAATGACAAGACGTATCACTGCAAGGGTAAAACATTAAATAGATCTTCAATATTATTGTTCTAGGATGTGCAGTTGAATACAGAAGGCTGGGGAAAAAAATAGGGAATAATTTGCACTTGTGAGAATCAGAGGTCAAAGTCCTGATCTAATATTCTAATATGAAGTCTGAGGCCTAATTTTATTCAGGTATTGTTCAATTGTGATCTGTGATCAGCAACTCATGGAGCATTATATTTACTGAAAACGAAATGGTATATTCTGAGAGAAAGATTACTATAGTAGATGTAGATTTAGAGGACAGAGTTTATCATTATGTTTCCCTGTGCATGTGGGTTCTCCTATACGTAATCCTAATAAACCATCTCCCCTCTCTCAGTGCCTCTATTTCTCTCCCTGCAGGTTTACTGCCACCTCCAGAGAGGCTCACTGCTGAGGTCCTGGGATTCATTTCCATTGTCCTGAAGGCCACTGTGTTAAAAACAATAGTTCTTATTCCTTGTAAGCATATTTTTGAAAGATTATAGGAGAACTCTTCCCTATAATGATTGGAAGTGCCTTGAAACATTTCACAGTAATAAGGAATAGAACTCTTTTTAACTTATACATCTGAACCCCAAGATAATATGGTTCTCTGAACTTTTCAAAATTATGACAGAATAATTGTAGAAAACATTTGTTATCGTGTGTGTATAAAATATATATGTATATATGATACACACAGAGATGTATTCTGATTTAATGATTCAAAGACATGTTTTAAATGAAAAAATATTTAGAAAAACAAATGAATTTTTGGAAGTGGTTAAATCAAATGCTGCAAGAGATGGTCATGTTTTATGCTAATGGATTTAAAAGTATTTGTTTTAAAGATCTCATTACTTGGTTTATTTTTATAGAAGAGTCAATTCAATTTGATTTCAGATTGTTTCCGTTTTAAATAACACACAATTTCAAAGTAAGCAACTAAAATTATTATGGTTTATCTAGATATTAATTTTATTGGAATTACTTTAATTTTTCTAGGTATTGGGGAACTGGAGCAGAACAATTTTTCACTGAGTACAGGAACCCAGAAAGGCACATTCTGATTGTCAATGTTCCGATGTTAGTACAATTTATATTTTGTCTCTATCTTATGACATGCAAAATGATAATAGAAATTTCGGAGAAAATAAACTGTAACATTGAGCTGTAGATGTTTATAAAATAAAGAGTATATGAGGGCATTTTGTTTTCTCTAATAATAAGTAGAAATACTCAGTTAAAATCATTAAACCCTCTTGTTGCTAATTAACTGAAATCTCCTACTACCGTAAGATAATAAGAGACAAATAATTTTACTATACTAAAAAAGCAGTTTTGTTCAGTGATGTTCAAGACACATGTAGGGTGAATTTTTGTTTGCTGGTTTGTTTTATATGGGAGCACAATTAGGGGATGAGAGGTGGACTTTTTATGTGCATTTGTGTAAGAGCGACTAGGTATTTAAAAATACATATTTAACAGCCTGTGAGGATGTATAGGTATGGTGCGTACCTGTATGTTTATAGCTTTGCAAATAGGTAAAATAATTTTCATTTGTAAACATTCATATTTTCTGCATAGTAATTCATATCTTTATTCAGCACATCATTGTGGCCATTGTCCTGAGGAGTGGATCGCATACTCCAACAGTTGCTATTACATTGGTTCCTTGAAAGAACTTGGGAAGAGAGTTGGCTGGCCTGTGCTTTGAAGAATTCTGATTTGCTTTCTATAGATAACGAAGAAATGGTAAGATGTAAATGTTTCAACACTTATTAAAAGCTTATTTCAGTCAATATCATATTTGTAGAAATCATCCATATGTTTATACATCTATTTACTTCATAGATTTTTAAGTCTGTATGATATTCAATTGACTTCATAATATTTTCTATTCATATGCTGTTAATGCACATTTGATTATTTCCAGTTTTGCTTTTCATGGCAATCCATGCTTCTGTAAATTTTTTTTATCCCAAAATAAATATAAAAAAGACTAAGCCTGTCATGGTCATGCATATTGATCAGAAAGTGAATGGACTTGTTATACAAGGCAGATCACGAAATAGAAGTTTCCAGCCCCAGCAGTCCTGCCCCTGTGTATGCCTTCCTCACTTTCCTGCCTCCTCTCCAAACCACTGTATTGACTTTTAATGTGATAAATAAGCTCATTTGTTTTTGAATTTATATCAAGTGAATCATACAGTGTGTATTTTCACCTGGTCTTCTTTTACTCCTGTATGATATTTGTGCAATAATGCAGTTAGCTGTTGTTTGTTACTGTTCTTTGCTGCATGATGTACATAGAACATTTACAATCCATTCAGGCCTGTGTTTCTGGATGGGGGAGTGAGTCTCATGTCTTCAGGGACAAAGGGGAACCTGGATGGTGCACGTGTAGTCATGGGATTCCTTTGCTGACCCCTCTCACCCACACCTTCCCTGGTGTCTTTTGGCGTGGGAGGAGAAGCCCTTCCTCTGACACCTAACTGGTAGCAGGTCTCCTGGTAAATCATCCTTGCCAGTGGCACCAACCTTGCCTAGTGTTGATGGCAGGACTCATTTTCAGTAAGAGCAGCAGTGGGCTTAGCTGAGCCACCTCCTGTTGCCAGATTGGGTTCTGAGAAACAGAGGCCTAGATCGTTTTATTCTGCTAGATGGGGGACTGAAGATGCCTGGACACTCTGTTGATCCATGATTCTGGGATCAACAACCATTTTCTGGGATCTCAAACCATTTTGCCTTCCTCATTCCACCTTTCAGAGTTTTCCTATGTGTCTTTCATTACTTCCAGAGTTTATGGTTGTATTGAGTAGGGAGTAGCAGAGGAAAACGATTCCATGTACCTGGTCAAGACCATTGTTATTCCACCAAAACCAAATTAGATAAAAATGAGGGCTTATCTAGTTAAAGACTGGTGTGGTGCCCAGAAAGGCCAATTTTTGTCCTCTGTGTTATTTATTTCCTCAACCTTTCAATTTCCTTCTAAACTTCAAGCAGGAAAGTTCCGCTATGAGAACCATAGTGGAAAAGTACATTGATTTAATCAGACTATCTGGAGAAATAAATGTGCAGTATTAGGAAATTTATTTCAGTCCTTACTGAAGGATGAAGGTCTGTCTTACCCAACAAGGGCAACTGTCAAATTACATGAATCACAGTTTTGCTTATTAAAATAAGAAGAATGAATGTACTAAGTATAAAAATTAAAGTGTTCCTTTTAAGTCAAAATTATAAAAATTCCTAACAGTTTTGACAATATAAAGTATCAAGTTTATTATTTTTTAATGTATTTATTTTGTTTTAAAAATTAAGCATCTTATGAAAGAATGTATTACTTGAACTTTTAAAAATTAATAAAAATTTAATAAAAGTTCAGAATTCAAAGAAAGCACCTAAAAGTTAATTAAAACTTTTATAATTATTATTTAAATGAAAATTTTTTATTTTCCATTAGAAATTTCTGGGCTCCCTGTCAGTTCTCTAATGGGTTGGCGTCTCTTGTAGCAGCAGTGATCATCCATGGGTGTCAACAAATTTGAACGTTTGAATGTCAACGTTCAAATTTAAGTAAGTTTTTTGAATGATTCCATATAGTAGAAGAATATAAAAGAACATGTTCAGAATAACATTATGAATAAATTTAAGTGCAATTATAGCCATAAATAAAGATGTTGAAAGTTAGTGAAATGTTGATATAGATATTAAGAAATGATCCACAATTCCACTTTCTGTGGTTTTAGTTACCCAGGCTCCACCACCGCCAAAAATATTAAAAGGAAAACTCTAGGAAGGAACAATTCATGAGTTTTAAATTTTGCACTGTTCTGAGTAGTGTAATCAAATTCTTTATATAGTGTATGGATCTGTCTCACCTGGGACATGAATCATTGCTTCACCCAGGATACCTGCACAGCCTAAGTTCCCTGGCCATTAGTCATCCGGCTGTCTCAGTTAGGAAGGAGATTGACTATCGCAGTATTGTAGTGCTTATGTTTAAGTCACTCTTAGTTTACTTCATAGCGGCCCCAAAATGCAAGAGTATTTTTGCCGGCTATTGTTATAATTGTTCTTTTTTCATTATTATTAGTTTGTTTTCATCTCTTACTGTGCCTAATTTATAAATGAAAGTTTATCAGAGCTATATATGTATAGATAAAACACAGCATATATACAGTTCAGTACTATCTGTGATATCAGACATTCACTGGGGGTATTAGAACATCTCCTGAGACCAAAGGAATACTTAGTTTTCATCTCTTACTGTGCCTAATTTATAAATAAAAGTTTATCAGAGCTATATATGTATAGATAAAACACAGCATATATACAGTTCAGTACTATCTGTGATATCAGACATTCACTGGGGGTATTAGAACATCTCCTGAGACAAAAGGAATACTTCATTCAATTTTCATAATAACCAACTCATAATAATATAGGGAAAATATCAACTGTTTCATAATGTTCTTTTCTTACACTGTGTGGAAAATGTTCTTGTTTCATGAATTGTCCCCATACAGTCGAATGTGATTATGGATTTTTCTCCATTACAGGATAACAGAATCAGGTATCGGTAAACATAACTGTGCAATGCTGCACTCATCTGGACTTAAATCACACAGGTGTGGATTTTCACAACTATATAATTGCAAGCATAAACTTTAGAATTAAAGCAACTGAATTTGGAGTCTCTTCAGGCAATTTTAATTTCATAAAATGGAAATAAGATTTTGATTGAAAAGTTTTAAAATAAATTATGTAATTTGTTCTAATAAAGAATATTTCAAAATTATTGAAATGTAATATACACACCACCAAGTACAGATATCATTGCTGTAGGTCTTGCTCTTTTTACTCAACATTATATTTGTGGCATTCAGTCTTTCTTAAAGTTTCACAGTATGCAAGTGTGTTTATATGAAATATCAATAAAAGGCAATCCCATAGAAATAGAAAATGGAATAGTGGATGCCAATGCCTAAGGGAAGGTTGGAATAGAAAGTGACTGTTAATTGTTAACAGTTTCTTTTGAGGATGATGGAAGCTTTCTAAATTTCAGTAGTGATAGTCACAACAGAATATATTAAAAATAACTGACTATTGCAATGAGACTTCTAAAAACAAAAAATAAAAATAAAAAAATAACTGACTTATGCACATTAAATGGATGAAATTTATGCTGTATGCATAAAACCTTAATAAAGCTATTTTGTAAAAAAAACTGGATTTATATTTGAGACTAATGTGATATCTAAAGTAGTGTTTAAATATAAGATTTCTTTATAACATTGACTTCTCTAATCAATATCACGCTGTGCCCTTCAATACATTCCTTTCAACAAATTAGTACTTTTACCCCTTCTTAGACAATGAAAAGATCAAACTCTCTTTCCTATGGTTTAAATATTTGTGTCTTCTCAAAATTTATATTGACACATCCCTATTTTGTTGTTTTAAGAGGCAGGGCCTTTGGGAAATAATTAAGTCAGCAGGGCTTTGCCCTCATGGGTTGATTAGCGCCTCACAAAAAGGCTGTTAGGAACTAGCATTCACTCCATTTTTCCTTCTGCCACATGAGGATGTAGCAACACGGTGCCACCTTGGAAGCAGAAAGCGGCCCTCATCAGACACCAAATCTGCAAAATGTAATGAATATGTAAATCTAAATAAATTTATTTCTAATAAAAACACACAACATGCATGTAAGCGTATATCATATCAGATTATTTAGGATTATAATTATAAAAATACAATAAAATGTAATTAATAAAAATGCACATATAGCTAGCAAACAAACATAGGTATTTCAGATTCATGGTTTTGCAAATGGCATCCTTATTTTTAAAATTTCTTTAGTAATTCTTGCTATAAATAAAAATACAATTGAAATTTGCAAATTGATTCTTATATGCAGTTACTTCACTGAATTTTTTTTGTATTAAATGTATCATTTTAGGTGTAATTTATTGGGTTTTTTATATAAACAGGTATTGTGTATATAAATAATCACACTTTTATTTTTTCTTTTTAATTGCCACATTTTCTCTTTATTTCTTTTCTTTTTGATAACTGAAAAAATTATGGATACATAATAGTGTATGTATTTACAAGTATATGTGATATAATGATACAAGCATACAATGTGTAATGATCAAATCAAGTAATTTGGGTATGCATCACTTCAAAAATTTATCAATTCTTTGTGTTGGAAACATCTGAGATCTACTCCTCTAGTTATTTTGAAAAATACAATGAATTAATATTAAATATAGTTGCCTTATTATGCTACCAAACACTAGATCTTATTCCTTTAGTCTAATTGTACTTGTGTAATCATTAACCAACATTTCTTCATAACCCCACACTATCCTTCCCAGTGCTATTAACTATTCTACTCTCTACATCCATGAGATCAATTTTAGTAGTTCCCACATATGAGTGAGAACAAGTGACATTTGCCTTTCTGTGCCTGGCTCATTTCACTTAACGTGATGTCCTCCAGTTCCAACCATGCTGTTGCAAATGACAAGGACTTTATGTGTTTATGACTGAATAATATTCCATTATTATTCCACATATATGTGATCTATCTGAACCACATTTTCTTAAGTGGGTAGTACTGCAATCAACATGGTAGCTTTGATATCCCGATTTCATTTCTTTTAAATATATACCCAGCAGTAGGATTACTGATCACATGGACGTTCTGTTTTTTGTGTTTTGAGGAATCTCCATATTGTTTTCCATGATGACTGTGCTAATTTACTTTCCCACCAAAAGTGTATGAGGGTTCCCTTTTCTTAACACCCTCATTAGCATCCATTATTGTCTTTTTTATAGTAGCCAGTTTAACTGGAGTGAGATGATATTTCATTGCAGTTTTGATTTGCATTTCTCTGATGATTAGGGATGTTGTGCATTTTTTCATATACCTATCGACCATTTGTATATCTTCCTTTGAAAAATGTGTATTCAGATCTTTTGCCCATTTTTAATCTAATTATTTGGTTTCTTGCTACTAAGTTGTTTGAGTTCATTATATATTCTGGTTATTAATTCCTTGTCAGTAGAATTGTGTAAAAATATTTTCTCTCATTCTGTAGGTTGTCTTTTCACTCTGCTGATGGTTTCCTTTGCTGTACCAAAGCATTTTAGTTTGATGTAATTTGTCCATATTTTATTTTGTTGCCTGTGCTTTTGAGGTCTCACTCAAGAATTTTCTGCCCAGACCAATATCTAAAACATTTCTCCGATGCTTTTTTCTAATAGTTTTATATTTCAGATCTTACATGTAAGTCTTTAATCCATTTTAGTTTGGTTTTGTATATAGTGAGAGATAGGAGTCTAATTTCACTCTTCTGCATATCAATATGCAGTTTTCTCAGCATTATTTTTTGAAGACACTATCTTTTTTACCAGTGTATGTTTCTGGCACCTTTGTCAAAAGTGAGTTGCCTGTAAACACACAGGTTTATTTCTGGATTCATTGGTCTATATGTCTGTTTTAATGCCAGCAACATGTGGTTTTGGTTGCTACAGCTTTGCAGTATGTTCAGGTAATGTGATGCCTCCAGCTTTGATATCAAGCTCAGAATTGCTTTGGCTATGCTGGATGTGTTGTGGTTTCATATAAATTTGAGGGTTGATTTCACTATTTCTGTAAAGAATGTCACTGGCATTTTGATACAGATTGCACTGAATCTGGACTAGCTGAGGTTTTACTTTGAATGTTGATTAGAAGGCACAGAAAGGGTATATTTATATCATATGTATCATTTCCTATTTTAGGTAAAAAGTTTGCAACATTTCATCCATATGTATAAAGTTTGTTCATTTTTATTATATCCTCACATTGAAGCAGTTTTATCGTATTTTTCTAATAGATTTTATTACCGATTGTAACTTTTTTTGTTTTTGTTTTTGTTTTCTGTTTTTGAGACGGAGTTTCGCTCTTGTTACCCAGGCTGGAGGGCAATGGTGCGATCTCGGCTCACCACAACCTCCACCCCCTGGGTTCAGGCAATTCTCCTGCCTCAGCCTCCTGAGTAGCTGGGATTACGGGCACGCTGTAATTACGGGCACCACCGTGCCCAGCTAATTTTTTGTATTTTTAGTAGAGATGGGGTTTCACCATGTTGACCAGGATGGTCTCGATCTCTTGACCTCGTGATCCATCAGCCTTGGCCTCCCAAAGTGCTGGGATTACGGGCGTGAGCCACCGCGCCCGGCCGATTGTAACATTTTTATTATTTTTTGCATCAATTGGAATGATACATGTTTTCTCTGCATAATGTTTATAAAGTTCTATTTCATTTCTCTCAAATGTTAAATCAGTCTGAAATAAAACCATACTGGTCATTCTGCATTGCCTGTTCAAATTTATTAATGCGTAGGAGATTTGACTGTGTTTTTATTTATACCTATGTGCATGAGGAGGCATTGGGAAGCATTCCTCTTTTCTGTAACCTAGAAGACTTTGTGTAAGAGTACTGTTTTATTTTAAAATGTGATTATTCACTAGCGATGCCACCTGAGTTTGTAGAATGTTTCTGTAGTAAAGTTTATATAGGAAAGTCAATTTCTTTAGCACATATAGAGGTTACTCAGATTTCTGTGTGTTGTATTGCATTTTGATAATTTGTATTTTCATGAATATTCTATCTCATATGGATATAAAATTATTCATAATGGTTTCATCATCTGTTTAATAACTGTAAAAACCTTAATGGTTTTCCCTTATTTAATCTAGAAAAATACTTGTGCCTTGTCAAATTATTTAATAGTGTTTTATCAATTTTATTAAGTCCTTTCAGTGAAAATACCTTCAGCCTCATTGACCCTCTCTACTGTAATTTTGCTCTTTGTCATGGTTTTTTACTATTTATTGTTTTCTTTACTTCTATTTAATTTTAGTTAATTTCACCTTTCTGTTTTTATTTTTGATACATGTTCAGACCATTTCTTATCTGCAATTTTTGTTGCAATATATGCATTTAAGGCATATATTTAATCCCTAATTCAGAATATTCATATTTTAAGTTTACATGAAGATCTCCCAAAGCTACACTATATTTGCATAAGCCTATGCATTTTAACATGAAATTTAGAAGTTTGTTATCAATACACTGGCACTAGCCAAAGTTGGCCAGTGGACACTTAAAATGTTTTTGTTTCAAATTCTTATTTTTCACTGTCATTTTTTAGGCCCACATGCTAGGGATTGTCCTTGTGAATTGCATAGCTTGGTTGTCAGCCAATATATTATTTTAAATGGTTTGTTGAAACACCTTAAGTTAGTGGAGGTTCGACTCTGTACTAGTGGGGTGTGTGTGTGTGTGTGTGTGTTTGTGTGTGTGTGTGTGTGTGTGTGTGTAGTGGAGGAAGTGTTCATAACTTTACAATCTGTTCTCAAATCCCTTTGGGCTTTTACTTTTTACTGGAATCACCCTGATTCCTCTACACATATGCATATTTTTTTCAATAATCGAGAATAAAATCCCCTTACTTATGACAATATGGATGCACCTGCTGGGCTGAGATCGCGCCATTGCACTCCAGCCTGGGTAACAATATGTTAAGTAAAAAAAAGGCAGATTCAGAAAGACAAATACTACATAATCTCACTCATATGTAGAATTAAAGCAAAAAAGAGCTGATATTATAGAAGCAGATTGATCACCAGAAAAACACCATAACACTGATCAACTGGAGGAGAGAAAAAGAGGGGGACAGGGCAAGAGCTTGGTCAATGGGTATAAAGTCATAGTTAGGAAAAGGAGTAAGTTCTTCTGCTCTATTGCGTAGTAGGATGATAGTGGCTAACAGTAAGATATTGCACATTACAGAATAGCTGAAATAGAAGCTTTTGAATGTTCTCCACAAAGAAATAATAAATACATGAAGTGGATGGATACACTGAATAACCTGATTTGATTTTTCAATACAATATATGTATGTATTGAACATCACATTGTACCCCATAAATATGTACAATTGCAATGTGTCAATTAAAATATTTTCAGAGTATGTAGAGAGCCAATATTATGAAGTCTGTTGGACTCTCATTTTAGAGCTCTGTCACCCAGGCTCTTGTTACTATACTAATGGCTGGCATTGTTCTTGCCCCAAAGGAGACTGCACCTCAGACTTAAAAAAAAAATGGGATTTTTCTCATTCATTTCCTACAAAATTCAGCACTTTGAATTAAAAAGCAGTGGTCTATTACCCTATATCCCCAACCTCTGGCAGCGAATTAAGTCTCTCCTTGTGGCAAAAAGACTGTTGATTTTCCCTGCCTTCCCCAAGCTGTAAAACTGCAGTTGTTTCTCACGATGTTGGGGTGTGGTGGGTGGGCAGGGAGGCACCGGAGTAGCGCTAGGTAAACTTACTACAGATTTGCTGCATTCTTTCTTGAATCCCTAGCAGTTTTTCCAGAAAAAAAAAATATTTCACAAATGATTAGTAGCCTTTGATCAATTTCCAGAGCCTTGGTGTTGTTTTGTTAATTCGTCCTCCTCATTCAGTTGTGGCAATACATTTTTATGTGTTCTGTGTGTAACACTTATCTTAGTGAATTGAGGCTGGAAAGTAACAAGAATTAGCTTTGCTATTACAAAATTTAAATTAGTACAATAGCTTTGATTTTGCATCTCACAAAATTTATTTTCTCATACAAATTCTCCAACTCTGCCATTAATTTTTTTATGGATTGCAGTCTCCTGCAAAACAATAATCGTTTGCAAGTGTGGCCAAATGGCTCAGTTTTCTATTGTAAACACTAATCTTTTTGAGAACTTCTATATTTTACACCTAGAAGGAATAATATTAGAGAGAAAAGAGTAATATGTGAACAATTCTATAAATACTTGTTTCCACAGACAAATTATGTAGAAAATATTAATATTTAGATATATAAATATTAATCTAAATAACTTGTCTATTCTTAAAATACTGTTTTTTTAAATTACCAATATTAGCAGTACATTATTTTGTGTATTTCAGGTTTTCAATATCTTCAGAGAGGAACAAGAACTGTGTATATTTGAATTTTTACAGAGACAAACTTCTTTTGAATTTTGTTTGGAAATTAAAATATGCTTGTAAACACGAGCTTATGAACACTTGTGTATTATAGCTTACATAGGTTTGATATAATGTAACTTCCACCATCAGTAAAGAACATATTTCTAGTTCTTCAAAAGTTCTTCAAAAGTCATACAATTATGTTCTCAGAATTATTTTTACATCTTTACATTATTTTAAAAATTCATATCCAGATACATAGTTTTTCTTTTTTTTGAGACAGAGGCTCACTCTGTCACTCCAGCTGGAGTGCAGTGGCACAATCTCGGCTTACTGCAACCTCAGCCTCCCAGGCTCAAGCCATTCTTCAGCCTCCGCCTTCTGAGTAGCTGGGACTACAGGCACGCGCCACTACGCCTGGCTAATTTTTCATAGAGTTGGAGTTTCACCATGTTGGCTAGGCTGGTCTCAAACTCCTGACCACAAGCAATCTGTCCACCTCGGCCTCCCAAAGTGCTGGGATTATAGGCGTGAGCCACCGCGCCCAGCTATATTATTTCTTAAACACCTGCTAGTCATTAAAATACATCATGTATAAATTATAAATCATAATATTATCAAGAACTATTATTTTTAAGTCCTGAATAAAACGAATATTTCCACTCATATATTCAGATAAATTAAGTTTTTCTAGTCTTGAAGGTGTTTTAAACGAGTTCAACAACTGTGGGTGGTCCTAGGACAGGGCAGTTTGAAAACCGGCAAGCTGGCCGGGCGCGGTGGCTCAAGCCTGTATCCCAGCACTTTGGGAGGCCGAGGTGGGTGGATCACGAGGTCAAGAGATCGAGACCATCCTGGTCAACATGGTGAAACCCAGTCTCTACTCAAAATACAAAAAATTAGCTGGGCATGGTGGCGCGCGCCTGTAATCCCAGCTACTTGGGAGGCTGAGGCAGGAGAATTGCGTGAACCCAGGAGGCGGAGGTTGCCATGAGCCGAGATCGCGCCATTGCACTCCAGCCTGGGTAACAAGAGCGAAACTCCATCTCAAAAAATAAAAAAAAGAAAAAGAAAACCAGCAAGCTGAAATTGGTGAGGATGGATCTCACGCTGTGACGGGCAGGCAGGAAGAGTTTTCATTCCAGAGTCCTGGAGCTAGATGCTGGAAGGCATGGGACGGGCAACCAAAACCTGCTGGAGGGTAAATACCACAGGAAGTCATGCAAGCCTGCAGCTGGTAGCCACAGCCATATGAGCAAAAGGAGAGAAAGTATGATAAAACCAGGAAGAAAAACCCTTTCTCTTCCCATCTACACAGTGGCTTTTAGTGTCAAAACTTATCATATAAGCTGGCAAGGGAGAAAATTTATGCAATCTATTTTGTTTGTCTTAGACCCAGGCAGTCAAGGATAGATTTGGAACTAAGGTGCAATAAATTGTTAAAAAAATACACAAGGTTACTATGCAGCGACCACAATGTTGCTGTATGACAGCGATTTGGATATCCCCCTTCCTCAGAAAATGAAAGCAACATTACATTCTAAATCTGTTCTAGTGCAGCATTGTCAATAATTAGTTCTGCTTTCTGGTAGAGATTGGTACTTTCGTTGGGATATAGCTTCCTTTGTTAATATCAAAGTTCCAGGTAAAAACATCATTTGCTTCTTACTTTATTTTATTTTTTTTTTAATTTTTATTGCATTTTAGGTTTTGGGGTACATGTGCAGAACATGCAAGATAGTTGCATAGGTACACACGTGGCAGTGTGTTTTGCTGCCTTCTGTCCCCTCACCCATATTTGGCATTTCTCCCCATGCCATCCCTCCCCCGCTCCCCCCACCGCTGTCCCTCCCCTATTTCCCCCAATAGACCTCAGTGTGTGGTGCTCCCTTCCCTGTGTCCTTGTGTTCTCATTGTTCATCACCTGCCTATGAGTGAGTATATACGGTGTTTCCTTTTCTGTTCTTGTGTCAATTTGCTGAGAATGATGTTCTTCTATTGCATATGGCCCGTAATCATTTGTGTCTGTTCTTCTAGCTCCATTAATATCAAATTCATTGTCCTCTGAGTAGGTCACATTGTCTACTCAAAGCCTGGAAACCTGGCCTTGTTAGCCTCTTCCTTAAAACCCCTCAAGGGCTTTTTACTGACTTCATGGTACTACTCAGAATAGCTTAGATTATCAACCTTTCTTCTCACTCACACCTTTTCCTGTGGGCCCAGGTTGCTCCCGGCTCTATTTTTGTCTCCAGCTTTTCATAACTCCACTTAATAAAACAACAATACTGGACTACATATAGCTTTATTTGTTCATTTTAATGTCTCTCTTCTATGTTTTTGAGATTTCTGTCTTCAGTCTGTTTTAACAATATTACCTTGATTTTACCTTGGTTTCTAACATATTTTTAAAAATATTCTCTGGAAATCACCCAGTCTAGGACACCTTCCCTAATGCTGTACCTATTAGAAAATTGTCATCCATAATACTATCATTTAAAACACCCAGATTTGTGTCTACCACAGTGAATTACATACTAATTTAAAACCACATACTTGAGTGCATGCCTTAAATAGAATGTGAACAACTAGATGACAGGGATTGTGCTTTACACTTTATTGAACTTTGTTTATTCATGGCCAAGCAATATGCTTGCCCCATAATAGGTAAAAGCTCAACAAATCAATATAGAATGATATTACGACAATATCAATTATTTCCTATTTATTTACTAATTTTTGTTAAACTTTGGTACTATTACTTCTATGTCAAATAGTGAAGGCAACATGAGCTGGGTGTGGTGGCTCATGCCTGTAATCCCAGCACTTTAGGAGGCCGAGACGAGGCGATCACTTGAGGTCAGGAGTTTGAGACCAGCCTGGCCAACATGGTGAAATCCTGTTTCTACTAAAAATACAAAACTTAGCCAGGCATGGTGGTGCGCACCTGTAATCCCAGCTACTCAGGAGGAGGCAGGAGAATCTCTTGAACCTGGGTGGTGGAGGTTGCAGTGAGCCGAGACCATGTCATTGCACTCCAGCCTGGAAGACAGAGTGAAAATCTGTCCAGGACCTCTTGGCTAAGACCTCAAAAGGAGCATTGTAAGATTTTAGTTGTGATGTTTATATCAACCAAAGCATAATGCAAGAGTTGTACACTTTAAACCATTTGCATTTTTTATTCCTCTGCACACAAATGAAGTTACTGGGGATAAAGGAGGGAGAAATAAGTCAATAAAAATTTGACCACCTGCCATTAGGTTCATAAGAGGGAAAAAAACGTGACTTGAGACACCTTGCTTTCACTCAGATCTACAATTAATGAGCCATTTTCTTTTGGGGAAAAAAAATGCTCTCTTATCCCTAAATCTGTGTCTTTAAGCACTTGTGGTAAGCAACACCACAAATTCAAGACATCTTCAAAATTCTAGACTTCTTTGATATTTGAAGCACTGAAGTAAACACAAAATTCACTTGAATGCGAGATGCAAAAGTCATTTAAGGCATCATTCCATTTACAAATGTGGAGTTTATCACCATAGCAGGAAATGAAAGGTTAAATGGCAAAGAAACACGCAATCAGAGAAAAGTAACCAGGATGCTAACAAAAAATATGATGTCATCTGACCTGCAAGTCATGCGTGTGACTTTCTTGAGAACAAGTTTTAAAGGTTACTATTTATTTATGGCCATTTATGCACAATTATAAAGATATTTATATCTTTATAACTACAGTGGGAAAAAAAACACTTTTCTGTTCCGTCATACTATATAGATTGCAATTAAACAAACAAACAAAAAATGGTGTGTCCTAGCATGGATTAGTTAACATAACTTGTTTGCTAAAGATATTTTAATTAAATTTCAGAATTATAGAAAGCTTCAACTGAGATGGGGCCAAAAAATCATTTAATCATTCCTGGCTTAGGAAACTGTCCCAGAGAATATTAATTAATTGCCAAGACAATGACCTGTTTTTTCTCCAAAGTATACCTTCAAGATTTATGGAATCTTGGCCTTGAGTTTATATAATTATAATACACCCATTGACATTATACACGTCTAGCCCAGTATGTAATACCTACTTGAATGCAAAATAGGTTCTGGAAAAAAATATTTCTTAAAATATGTTTGCAGATTTTTAACCTTTGCATCGGTCATCATTGCACTTCTGCTTCAATACGCCCAAACATGTCCAGACGAGACTGGGTGCCTCACGGTGGTGTGGCCATAGATGCCCCTGCATATCCAAAGATTCAGCTCTATTTCTTCCAGTCCCTTTTATTTTCTTTATTGTCCATGTGGATTTTAAAAATGTGTCCTTTTGACATGTCTTCTGTCAATTTAAACACATTTACCAAAAAGTCAAGATTAAAAATCTTTTGCTTGGCAATAACTGCACGTCTTACGCTTTCATATTTGGGCAAGTGTCCAGTAAAAAAACACCTCTGACCACAACCAATTTTATAGCGTCGCAGCTTGAAATGAGCATCCTGCCTAAAGCTCTGTTTCTCACCACAAACTTGCACTGCGTGTGAAGTCTTTCCTGTGTACCAACAGAGGGAATTTCTGAGGCCACAGTGTAAGTTAACTTACTGACCAAAAAGGCCAATTGATCGTTGGCTCTTCTCAACTAATGAACGTACTCGAATGCTTTATTGTGGTGATGCGTGTTCTCAAATGACTTGAGCCTAGGCTGTTTGCAAAATATTGTAACTTTTCTTCCAACAATAGTTTTTAAAAGTTGCATAAATAAAAGAACTTAGAAACTTCTATATGAAGTTTGATCACGTACTTTCATAGTCAAATTATTCTTTCTGCGTAAGTTCATTTATGTTGGTTTTATTCCATTTATTTGAAAGTATTTTTTCTGAAAGCTACGCCATGTCCTTTTGCAATTCCACATAGCATAAACTAGTACAAATGCCCAGAAAATCCCTAATAAGTTTACCATCATGACTATAGCAAAGTGAGCCTATGTTCAACATTGAGAAAGAAATTGGAGTTTGAACATACCATTTATCTAAGTAACTGTTCTAACTTAACATACAGGACTCATTTTAGACTTTTCTGCTTTAAGAATCCTTTCCACACTCAGTTGGTTTAGGGACCTTTATATACGATAATAAAACTCTCCATGTGCTTAGCTTTATCATGGTATTTATTTCAAAAATCCTCTTGTAGATATATCTTGTGACTTCCTTGCTGGCTGTGAGTTGCGATTTGAACTAAGTGAAATAGGTAGGATATTCAAATGTTCTTTTTTATCTTATTCCTATCCCCTTTACTCGATTTTGTGTTTAAGAGAAAAATAATCTCTATTCAATTGAAAACTACATATATAAAAATAACTCTTCATGAAACTGTGATTCAGGTTTTCCCCATAAAAAGCCTGCATTTACACATTTATTCATTTCCTTTTGAAAACCAAATAGTTGTTAAAATGTGGTTGCAAGAAAATACCAGCCTATACTTCCTCTATGTAGATCTATTTTTACTATATAAAATAGTTAGTAGAAAATGTTTTCTCTGCTTTCTGCTCTTAGTGCTGAATAAAAAAAAAGAAAGAAAATGTTTTCTCTTACACACAAAATTGAGTAAAGGGGATAGGAATAGGAAAAAAAGAGCACCTGAATATAATTAATAGAAAATGTTGGTTAGCTGAAAAGAATCTTGGTATGTCAGAAAATAACATATGTTTTTCAACTTGTTTTATATTCACCTAACTTGTTTAATTTTGAAATTGTTTTATACTTATTCATTTTCTATCACCTAAACTAAAAAGTAACTTCCAGGCAGGTGTGGTGGATGAGACCAGCCTGACCAACATGGTGAAACCCCTTCTCTACTAAAAATACAGAAATTAGTCAGGAGTGGTGGCACATGCCTGTAATCCCAGTTACTCTGGAGGCTGAGACAGGAGAATTGCTTGAACCTGGGAAGCAGAGGTTGCAGTGAGCCAGGATCATGCCATTGCACTCCTGCCTGGGCAACAAGAGCGAAACCTCATCTCAAAAAAAAAAAAAGTAATTTTCATGTGGGCAAAAACTTTCTTTTGGATTGTTTGCTTCGACATTCTCAAGACCTAGAAAAGTGTGTAGCAAACAGCATTCGCTAAAGAAAAGAAAACGTTGAATAAATTTATGTCAAACTTTAACACATCACCACACGAAAGTTGTTTTCCTTCCTTGTATTTCAGAGTTTTGGGATTAATAACTTTGGTTTTTGTTAAAATTTTATAATCTGTTCATCTTATATTGCTTTAAATGATGTCTGATGTTGACATTTTAAACTAATAAATATAAATAAAATATATATTTAGCTAATCTTGCTCATTGGTATCAACTCATATATTTACTTACTTTTATGTATACTGGGGTATATATTTAAGTTTCTAATTCTTCTGCATATGATGTATATATGATAGATATTTAATTTCATATTTCTATGTTAAAATTTAAAATTTCCCTGGACTAATTTTTTTTAACTTAAAGGCCAGAGTGATAGTAACCCAGGACTAATCATTGAAAGGAGCTAATTTCTCACTTTATCTGCAATGTTGCCTTATGTTTTTTAATCTGTGCACATGACTTTTTCCTTTCTCAATTTGTCTACGTTCACGTCACTCTGTCTTTGTGAATATGGTTTTAACACATGTCTCTATGCCTAGTAGAACAAGGATCCCCCATTTTCTTCACCTGCAATAGCGATTTTACTAGTCTTGACTTGTGTAATTTAATGTACATTTAGAATTCTCCTTTGTAAGTAACACAATAAAACCTGAGGTATTAATTGGAATTAAATGGAATCTCTAAAATATTAAGGATTTTAGAATTTGGCATCATTTAAATTCATCATTTTCAAGTCCTAAAATGTTATTAAATGTAATGGAAAAACCACAACTACTTTTGCACCAACCTAACAGTTATCAAACAGTAGGTGGTCCCATCTCTTTTACCAAATTAGCAGTAATATTTTGTGTGGTGATAAAGTGCAAATGCTGTGGTTTGTGTTATGTTTTTCCGCAGGAAGATGAGATTATAATATTTGTCATATCTTTCTCAAAGATAAAAATTTACTGAGTAGCTCTACTTTCAATTCCAGATCAGGAACTCGGGGCATGTCTAAATGTTCTAGTTTTATAGAAGGCTTTTATTCACAAGAATCAAGATCATCCCTTTCTGAGCAGGTGTGTGTATGTGTGTACATGTGTGTGTTTATTATTCAAGTTATGAGGAACTATATTTCAATTCAAAAAACTAAAATATTTACACTATAAGGTAATTCCAATTGTTTCTTAGGTGCTCAAATAGAACTCCTGAGATAGAGAATGTTTATCATTTCTGGTGTATGTTCTATCACCGTGTCTGATGATAGGTAATTAGGATATATTTACTGAAGAATCAGAAGTTGTAATGTTACCATAAAAAGAAGCTTTGTCTCTAAGCAAAACTGGAAAAATGAATCTATATTTAGGATTAAAAGAGTTGAGTTTCTATTTGAATTCTCAAATGTATGAGTTTTCCGATGTTTTAGGGGCAACCTTTGATACACATCTTTACATGCAAGGTGAAACGCGTCCTGTCTGTGCTTTCCAACTATCATAATCAAATGTGAAATAGCTTTTATTTTTTAAATCTAAGCAGAATGCATATTTACTAAATCGTTATTTTTTCTGGAAGCTCTGCTATGCATTACTAAGATGTTACTATATAAACATGTGAAATTAGTTTCGTTAATGATGATGGTGACAATAATTTGTTGCTGTTGATGATAATATGGGCATGTTGGATTAAAATGCACTAGGGAAAGACACTCAGCAAAAACGCATGTAAGTTACCTGAGTTTAGCTTGCAGAAAACTAAATTATCACCAAATAAAATAAACAAGTATAAACACTTGATCTTAGCTAAAAGGCCAAGAAGCAGTAAACAACTATAAAGAGAAAACTATGTGTGTTGTTATCTAATATCAGTAATATAAAATATTTGTATTAAATATCTCAATGTAGGTGAATTAAAATAGTCATTATATTGTTATGACATTTTGAAATAATTGGCAATTATTTCACAACCAAGAGAAATGTATAAAATTAATTTTGCCCGGCTTTATATGAATTGTTTTTCCATTCTTTCCTTAGAGACATGCACAGGGGAAAAGTTTCTGCATTTTACTTTTCTATTCAAAATATTGTATCTCACCACAAGGAAAGAAAACAAAACACCGATGCTCAATTTTATTTTATTCAGGAATCCTTTGTGGATTGAAGACTTCAGATTCTTCTTTGAGGTGTAATTACACGATGGGGTGGATTCGTGGTCGGAGGCCTCGTCACAGCTTGGGTATGTTTTTTCTACATAAGTGTGTAGTTTTGTTTTTATACAGTTTTAAGATACTGAGAATTTTATACAAGCATATAAGGTATAGGCAAGCAATTTACTCTGATTCTTTTCATGTTCTATTTATGTTGATTTCATGTTAGGTTCATATTGTATTTTAAATCAAGTCTTCAAAAACTTAAAAAGTTTTTCCCTTTATTTTATTAACTATACTATGGTAAAGTCACTCACAATTTGGGACAGCTTGAAATCGAGGAAGAGATGTGGAGTCAGACTTGAATTTTACTCAAACGTTGACCACCCTCTAGATTTGAAGTGGAGTCAATTACAACCTCTGTGTAGTTTCGTTTCTTTTTCTGTCACATACAGGCATGAAACATTCCATATTTATCTTAATAGTTTTGTGCAATATTCAAATCAGGTGACATGTATTTTGAAGTGCTTCTTATCTTAAAGGTGTTTATTAATTTATAATTTATTCACAGTTGCTAACATATTAAATAAGCTATATGATTTTGGCCATCTCTAACATTCGATTTCTCCATCCATCAAGTGATATCTACACTCTTTACTCCGTATATTTAATAACTGAGTTAGATATTACATTTGCAAATGATGTCTAATTTTAGCTATGAAAGATACTTCATATTATCATTCACTTTGTAAAAGGCTTTTGTACAACAAACCCCTGTGACACAAGTTTACCTATGTAACAAAACTTCACATGCACCCCTGAAACTCAAAGTTTTTAAAAAGGCTTTTAAGTAAATATTAATCATCAGTAAATAATTAGTATTTCAAGAAAGTAAAATGATTCTTTAGGTATTTTGTTCAGAGGCAAGATTATCTGTCCTTGTTCCAAAGTGTTAGATCCTACTATTTTAGCCTGTGTATATCCTTCACTATAAAGAAAATTAGACCCTCTAGTATTTACTAAGAGATTACTAAATGATTGATGTCATTGATGCTAAGTTCATTATATTTTATTTTTAAAATACCCCATACTCGATTGTAAAAATACCCTCTTCTTTTTGATTTCTTTATTCTTTCATGAGTTAGGAAACCGGGATGCAAAAGCTAAATTATTTGTGAAGTTATCAAGTTTGTGTATATGGATCTGTGATTTAAATACATGTCTTTCTCCCTACATCTGTCTTTTTACTGTATCAAGTCTCCTTCTTGTAATGTTACGTCTCATGATACATTACGAATTAACTAATTTTAATAGTATATAGGATTTTGCTAAGGATACTTTCCCATGGAATAAATATAATTTTATTTATATAGTGAAGTGTAAACATAATAATGTAATCATATAAAACAAAAGTAAGTTCATATTGTACTTTAAAAAGGATACTCATGGGAAGTACATCGATGGAAACAGCAAGTTGAATTTTTAAAATCCATGCCCCAAATGGCAGAAAGGCCTTGACTCATGTATATAAACCTGAATTCTTTTTCTCTAGCGATGGGTGAATTTCATAATTATAATTTGGAGCTAGCAAACGGTGATTTTTCGACACGATGGCAAAAGCAAAGATGTCCAGTAATCAAAAGCAAATGTAGAGAAAACTGTAAGTCCTGTGTTCCATTTGTCTTCTCTCAGTATATTAAAATGAATCTTGGAAATGATGTGATTAAATCATGACAACCATTCAGTTTACCTTCATGAGGAAAGTAGGAATAACACGAACTATAATATAATATTAAAATATATAATAAAATTACGGTATTGAAAGCTACTGAGTTTGGAATCTTTTCAAGCCCTAAAAATGATGAGCTTATTTATCAGGAGTTCCTAAGAGAACACTGAAAACAAACAAACAAACAAAAAAAAAACTAAATAGAAATAAGAAACAGAAGAGAAAAGAAATTTTAAAAATCTTCCAGAGATCTGTTCTTAAACATTATAGAAGAGATAACTTGATTATTATTTATAGAATTGTGTCTGAGTGCAGTGAAGACGATATACTCTCCAATGTCTTTTTTCAAGGCAGAATATTATTGATAGTAGACCTGTATATAGTTGGTATGAAAAAGAAGAAAACAGATGACCCTCACCTATTCATTTTGATTAAAAACTAAGAAATAAATTATTGACAAATAGCATCACTTTTCCAGAATTAATTTAGGAATGCAAAGTGCTGTATGCAATAATCCCTCTTTGGACTGAAATTTTCGACTGTTAACCAAAATTTAAAACACACATGCCCTTCCACTCAGCAATTATCATTGTGGGAATTTATCCCAGATCGGGACTCAAAAATATGCACAGATGGGTATGAAATGTATCATTATTTCTAATAGCAAGACCCAAGAAACAAGTTAAATATCCACTGGAAAAAAATTGAAAGTCTGTCAAAAATTAGATTGTGTCCAGAGTTGTCAGTGAAATACAATGCAGCTATTTATAAACTTTGTATCCTTATATGCCATGATATGGACTAATCACCAGGATATTGTCTTAGGTAAAAAAAAAATACATGGGATATTTTGTATATTATAGTTTCTTTAAAATGTATTTTTAATATGTAGTTAAGGGGAATGGTATTTTTTATTTCTTTTTAGTTGACATGTAATAATTATATATACGTATGGGATACAGTGATATTTCCATATAACTATACAATGTGTAATGACCAAATCAAGGTAATTGGCACATCCATCACCTCAAACATTTATCATTTCTTTTTCTACTCTCTACTTCTATGACCTGAAAGTCTTTATCTCCCACATATGAGTGGGAACATGTGGTATTTAACTTTCCATGCCTGGTTTACTTAACATAATGTGCTTCTGACTCATCCATGTTGGTGCAAATAATAGGATTTCATTCTTTTCACACTTTTTTATGACTGAATGGTATTCTATTGTGTTTTGTGTGTGTGTGTGTATGTGTCTGTGTGTGTGTGAATACATACCCATATATACACATATATGTACATATATACATATGCACACATTTGGTTTAGTCATTCTTCTTTAATGGACACAGGTTAATTCCACATCTTCACTATTGTGAATAATGCTGCAGTAAGCATGGGGATGCAGACATTGCTTCAATATACTGATTTCCTTTCCATTGGAGAGAGAGTGAGATTGCTGAATCATATGGTAGTTCTATTTTTAGTTTTTAAGGGACCTCCATACTGTTTCCATAATGACTATACTAATTTACATTCCCACCAACATTAAATAAACCGTAGACTTTCTGTGAATCCTCACTGTCATTTGTTATTTTTGTCTTTTTAATAATAGCTATTCTAACTAGGGTGAGGTGATATCCATTGTGGTTTTGATTTTGGTCTTCTTGATGATGAATGACATTGAACTTTAAAAAAATATATTTTGTGGCTATTTGTGTTTCTTCTGAGAAATATCTATTAAAATCCTTTGCCCATTTTCAAATTGGTTGTTGTTGTTGTTGTGGCTGCTGTTGCTATTGTTTGAATTCCTTGTGTATTCTGGATATTGTTCTCTTGTCAGAGGAATCGTTTGCAAGTATTTTCTCTCATTCTACAAGTCGTCTCTTCACTCTGTGAATTGTTTCCTATGCAGTAAAGAAGTGTTTTAGTTTGATACAGCCTCATTTGTTTCATTTTGCTTTTGTTGCCTGTACTTTTGAAGTCTTATCCATAAAATCTTTGCCTAATGTCCTATGGTGTTTCTCCAATCTCTTCTAGTAGTTTTATAGATTTGGATCTTACATTTAAGTCATTAATCCATTTTGAGTTGATTTTTGTATATGGTGTGAGATCAGGGACTAATTTCATTCCTCTATGTGGATATCCAGTTTTTTCAGCACCATTTATTGAAGAGGCTGTTCTTTCCAGTGTATGCTAATGGTGTCTTTCTGGAAAAATCAGTTGGCTGTAAATACATGAATTTATTTCTGGGTTGTCTATTCTGTTTTATTGGTGTAAATGTCTATTTTTATACAAATGCCATACTGTTTTGGTTATTATGGTTTTATAGCATATATTGAAGTTAGGTAATGTGATGCCACCAGTGTTCTTCATTTTTGTTCAAGATTGCTTTGGCTATTTAGTCTTTTGTGATACCATATAAATTTTAGGATTTTTATTTTCTATTTCCATAGAGAATGTTATTGGTATTGTGATATAAACTGCATTGAATCTGTAGATTGCTTTGAGTGGTATGATTACTTTAATAATATTCTTTCAATCTATGAACATGAGATATCTTTCCATTTTTTTGCATCCTCCTCAGTTTTATTCATCAGTATTTTTCATTGTAGCGATTTTTCAAAAGCATCTTGTTTAATTTTTATACATCTGTGCAGTTTCCAAAGTTCCTCTTGTTATAAATTTCTAGTTTTATTCCATCATTGTTAGAAAATTACTTGATATAATTTTGAATTTTGAAACTTTGTTGAGACTTGTCACCTAACATGTGGTCTATCCTGAAGAATGTTTCATGTGCTGATAAGAAGAATGTGGATTTTTTAGCAGTTGGGTGAAATGTTCTGTACATTTAGTTAGGTTCATTAGGTCTAGATTATAGTTTTACTCTGATGGTTTTTTTCTGATTTTCTGCCTGAATGGTCTGTCCATTGCTGAAAATGAGTGGTTGAACTACCCTACCCTTGTTGTATGAATCTATTTCTCCTTTCAGGTCTATTAATATTTGTTTAATATATCTGAATGCTGTAGTATTGGGTGCATATGTATACTTATACATATTATATTGCTGAATTGACCCATTTATCATTATGTAATGGTCTTCTTTGTCTCTTTCTTAGTGTTTTGACTTAAAGATTGTTTTATCTAAGTATAGCTATGCCTGCTCTTTACTGGTTTTTATTTTCATGGAATATCTGTTTTCATCCCTATAGTGTCAGTCTATGTGTGTTTTTACAAGCAAAGTGAGTTTCTTATAGGCAATATATACTTTTGTTTTGTTTAATCCATTCACTTACTCTATATCTTTACTTGGATAATTTAGCCCCATTGTATTTAATGTTATTTTTATTGGTAGATAAGAACTTACTATTGCCATTTTGTTCCTTGTTTTCTAGTGGTTTTTTAACTCTTCCTTTATTCTTGTCTTTCTTTATGATTAAGTTACTTTCTCTGGCAGTGTATTTTAATTCCTGGATTTTCATTTTAGTGTATCTATTTCAGGTTTTTGCTTTGTGGTTACTATGAGAGTTAAATGGACATCTTACAGCTACAGTAATTATTTTATACTGATGACAACTTAACTTTGATCACAAAGAAAAGAAAAGAAAAAAACTAAACAACTCTACACTTTCATTCCATCTCCTTTCACATGTTTACTTATGTTTGTGTGACTTTACATCATTTTACATTGACTATCTCTTAACAAACTGTAGTCATTATTATTTTGATAGAGTTGTGTTTTGGTCTTCATACTAAAGATCTGAGTGGTTGATGCACCACAACTAAAGTATTAGAATGTTCTGAATTTGTCTGTGTACTTACTTTTATCAAGGAGTTTTATACCTTCAAATGTTTTCTTATTGTGCATTTGTGTTCTTTTTTTTCTGACTGAAAAACTCTCTTTAGCACAGTGTGTAAGACAGATCTGCTGGTAACAATTTCACTAAACTTCTGTTTGCCTGAGAAATACTTTTTATCTACATTGTGTTGATAGTTTTATTGGGTACAGTATCTCAGTTGGCATGTTTTTTCCCTCAGCTCTTTGAATATGTCACCCCACTTCCTCTTGGCTTGTAAAGTTGCTGCAGAGAAGTCTGCTAACAGATGTGTTGAAGCTTCTTTTTATTTTATTTTGCTTTTTAAATTTTGTTTTCTTTAAAATTCTCACTTTGTCTCAACCTTTAAACATTTAAATTTTATATGCCTTGTGGTCATCTTATTTGGGTTGAATCTGCTTGATAATCTTTGACCTTCCTATATTTGGTTATTCATATCTTTCTCTGGGTTTGAAAAGCTTTCTGTTTGTCCACAGCCTCCCAGACCAGTGCTGTGCCAGGACTTGCCCAAGGGCCATGGTTGCTGTGGCCAGCAGCCACTGAAATTTTCTGGGGACTCAAGGCCACTTTAGTCAGCTGGTGTTAAAGTGGGCTGAGGCTAAGTTTCCTCCTGCCTAGGCAGTGGACTCCCCTCTGGCCCATGATGAGTCAAAATACTCCCCATATGAGTACTGGTTTGAAATCAAGGGCCATGGGGTCTCTGTCTTTTGCTGTGTTCCAATGTGGTGGGGCCTGTACTAAGTTCCAACACCAAGTCCCACACTTTTATTTCCCTTTCCCAAGCAGGCAGTTTCTCTCTAAGCACTGAACTACCTGGGTTTGGAAGAGGAGTGGTTAGGCAAGGCAAGGCCATCTTTTCTTACCTATTTAATGTGTTTTTTCTTGTTGTAATGCTAAAATCAGGGTACTGTGATAATTCACCTAATTTATTGAATTTTTCTGAAGGTACTTTTTTGCATGGATAGTTATTTAATTTGATGTTTCTGTGAGAAGATAATCACTAAAGGGTTCTTCACAGCCATCTTGCTCTTCTGTCATTTTCTTAATTGTTTTATGGAATACACATTGCTCTGCATACCTACTGATTTTTTCTCCTCTATTATTGCTTTTTTTATCTTTGTGGTTTCCTGGTTCTCTGTGGTGATAATGTTTGATTCCTCTTTCTTTCTTATTTGTGTATCTGCCCTACCAGTTCAATACTTCTGTGTATTTTCATGATGATAGATATTATCCTTTTGCTTCCAGATATAGGACTCCCTTAAGCATCTCTTGTGCAGCTAGTCTAGTGGTGATGAATTCCTTCAGTTTTTGCTTGTCTGGAAAAGAGTATTTCTCCTTTATTTCTAAAGGATAGCTTTGCTTGATACAGTATACTTCTTTGGCAAAAGCTTTTTCTGGCATTTTGAATGTATCATTCCATGCTCTTCTGGCCTGCTGCTGGGGAAAGTAGGATTGTTGGCAGCGGTGGCAGTGGGCCCCAAGCAAGTGGCTCTGGGAATCTGAGGGGCACATGCAGACTCTCTTTATGCTGAGGACACACTCCCTACTTGGCTGCATCACTTGTTCCCTGGACATAAGGCCCTTTATGGGCTTGATGCCAGGGTCACACCTACGCCATTGACTGGGATCACCTGGTGTTACTATGTTGCAGTCCTCTAGGTGGATTTGGTGGAATGTCAGCAGGGCCCCAGGCATGTGAAGATGCAAAAGCTATTGGGCCCCAAGGATGTGAAGATGAAGGAACTACTAGGTCCCAGAGCAGGGTATACTTTGGTGGTGGCTACACTCTCAAACTGGTGCAGTGCTGCAGCACCCTGTGTACCCGAGAAGACGGGGAGCCCAGTGTGAATTCCCACTCTGGAATAATGCAGTTATGTGGATTCCAGTCAACTCCCAATACTGGACTTGGGGCTAGCGAGGAATGCGGAGCTCTCCTATAGCTAGGATAGCAGGCATTTGTAATGGGAATGCGGACTTCCCGGGAGCTCCTGTTTGCCTTTTCTCCTCAATGGAGAGTCCCTCTTGGCTCCAAGCTGATCCTTGTCACCCGCTTCTCTTCCATTTCTGTGCTATCACCCTGAGTGTCTGTGCCTCAGGGAGACTTGGTGGCTTTCTTGCTGAATTCCAGCATTCTCCCTTCAACACTCTATTCAATGTGTGGTTATCTACTCCTTGTTTTGGTCCTTGTTTGTGGACGTGAGTGCTGGGTGCCTGTAGTTAGCCATCTTGATGATGCTTCCTCTTTCTTTGTTTATGTTTATTATTGTATCTGCATAGAAAATAATAAATCATAAGCATAATTTACTCTTGGGATGACTGGGGAACTTTTACAGAAGGATAGGAGGAAATATTACGTTGTTGTACTCTTCATTTTTGATCATTTGCAAGGTATTCACATTCTGTTCTGGGAAAAAAAATTGAGGCAGGAAAGGGACCTATACTACCTTCTCATTAAAAAAGTAACTCGAATATTTATATTAAATACAAAGATACCCAAACCCTTTATGCTTCCTTTTCTGATCTGTCTCTTTTTTCTTTGACAGCCCCTCCATTATTTTTCTGCTGTTTCATTGCTGTAGCTATGGGAATCCGTTTCATTGTTATGGTAACAATATGGACTGCCGTATTCCTAAATTGTAAGTGATAATAGAGAGGTAGATTGCAACATTGTTAACGATTATAATGTATTGCCTTTGTTAGTATTCAGAAACACAGAAACTAGAAATATTAACTAGAAATATTAAATTTACCTTTGTCACATTTTTGCTATTAGCCCAGAAATTTGTAAACTATATTTGCTTATATTATGTTACCAACAATACAAACTTTTCAATATATATGGTTATTTTAATAGCATTATTCAACCAAGAAGTTCAAGTTCCCTTGATCGGTAAGTGAATTTTTAAAATATTTTAGAGCATATATTGTATGTATTTACCTACACTATTGTGTAGGCATGTATTCGATGATGTAAAAAAAAAAGGAAAAAGTAAATAATTAATTCTAGTCCATAATGCACTATGGCTTCTGTTTTCCTCTTAACAATGAGGAAATACTTGTAAGAGCAGAGGCTACTTAGGTTTGACATCCTTCTCTCTTTCTCTTTTTGAGATGGAGTCTCTCTCTGTCACCTAGGCTGGAGTGGAATGGGGTGATCTCAGAACTCTGCCTCCCAGGTTCAAGAGATTCTCATGCCTCAGCCTCCCAAGTACCTGGGACTATAACCTCTACCCCCTGGGTTCAAGTGATTCTCATACCTCAGCTTCCCAAGTAACTGGGACTGCAGGCATGTGCCACCATGCCCGGCTAATTTTTGTATTTTTGTGGAGGCGGAGTTTGATCATCTTGACCAGGCTGGTCTCAAACTCCTAACCTCAAATGTGTCATCCGCCTAGGGCTCCCAAAGTGTTCAGATTACAGGCATGAGACACCACACACTCCCTGGCCTCTCTATGAATATGTAGAGATATGTCTTTGGTTATGACTGTAATAATTCAATAATCTGAAATTTTAGCATTGGAGTGAAAAAGACATTTAACTTGTCTGATAAAATCTGCTATAATGTTCAGATGTATGGCATTAATAATACATTCTCTCTTTCTAGAAAGTTACTGTGGCCCATGTCCTAAAACCTGGATATGTTATAGAAATAACTGCTACCAATTTTTTAATGAGAATAAAAACTGGTATGAGAGCCAGGCTTCTTGTATGTCTCAAAATGCCAGCCTTCTGAAAGTATACAGCAAAGCGGAACAGGTTGAGTACTTAATTTCCCATCCTATGTTTAATCTTAACATCTGAGGCAACTCAGGAATATGAACCTGAAACATAAAAGAGATGCTGTGACTTGGTTATTCTAATAACAACCCTCAATCTTTCTTCATTAAAAAGAAAGCACAGAAATTGCAGGTATCGTGTATGTGTTGCCCAGATGGAAACTATGCTATTTAGGGGACAGAATGTATTTTTTTGACAAGTGTGAGAACAGATGAAATAGTTACGATCTTGAATTTACTAAAATTATGAACACTGATTTTACTTGTAGTTTATTTGTGGTTTCAAACAGGATTTCCTTAAACTGGTGAAGTCATATCACTGGATGGGACTAGTATACATTCCAACAAATGGATCTTGGCAGTGGGAAGATGGCACCATTCTCTCACCCAATCTGTAAGTCTCTGACCCAAGGGGTCTATAGTTTTGGATTATTTTTTCCCTAAACTTTCCCTGTAATCATTCTAATCACTCATTTCACGTAATCATCTCAGGATATTTGCACATTTTAATAGATCTAGTAAAAAGTGCTTAGGCCCTAAATTTGGGAGAAAGTTATGTTAGTTGTAGAGCAGCCAACACAAATACTAGTGAGTAATATAAATTGTTTACTATATGCTAAGCGCTATAGAAAGCAGGTCTAATATTGTGTTCATCTTACAGATAAAAAGACAGGAGGAGAGACATTAAGTATCACACATATTTCTTTTTGAATTTATTACCAGATATGTTGAGATATAATTAACATGGCACATATAAAAAGTATATAATCTGATGTCTCAAGAAAATATATATGCACAAAACCATATAATTAACATATAATTAACATATAATTAACCATATAATTAACATATAAATTACCTGGAAAACATTCTCTAAGCCTGCACCTTTGTGATTTCTCCTGTGTCCCTGCCTACTTACCTCTGTTTTTTTCCAGTCAATCAATTTTCTGTCACTTTAGATTAGTTTGCAATTCATAGAATTTAATGTAAATGAAGTCCTTCAATATATATCATTTTTAATGTCTTATTTTCACTTAGCAAAGTTATCTTGAGATTCATCTATCTCACTGCATGAATAAAGAATTAATTTCTTTTTTTCTCCTCACTTATTGGTGTATATTTAGGTAATTCCCAGTTATTGATCATTATAAATCAGGCTACTTGCAAATATTTGTGTACAAGTCTTTGTAGCACATTAATGAAGTCTTTCTTTTCCTTAATATAAATTCCTAGAAACAAAATGGCTGAATCATATCCTAAGTATATATTTTAACTTTTTAAAAAGTGCCATACTGTTATCCAAGTGGTGATGATATTTTTCAAATTTACTTTCTCTCTAGCAATGTGTAAGAGAAAATCTGAGCGAGAAGTTGCTTCACATCCTAGTCAACATTTGTTTTGATCAGCCTCTTAAATTTTATACTGGCTGGGTGCAGTGGCTCACACCTATAATCCCAGCACTTTGGGAGGTTGAGGTGGATGGATCACCTGAGGTCAGGAGTTCGAGACCAGCCTGGCCAACATGGTGAAACCCCGTCTCTACTAAAAGTACAAAAATTAGCCAAGCATGGTGGCAGGCGCTTTTAATCCCAGCTACTCAGGAGGCTGAGGCAAGATAATCGCTTGAACCTGGGAGGCGGAGGTTACAGTGAGCCAAGATCGCACCACTGCACTCCAGCATGGGTGACAAAGCAAAACCCTGTTTCATAAATAAGTAAATAAATAAATAAATTTTAGACATACTAAACTATGTGTTTTGGTATATCACCGTAGTTTTAACTTGCATTTTACTAATGACTAATGATAAGTAGCATTTTTTGTGCTTATTTGCCATTCAGGTAAAAATTTTCTTTTCACTGATTTCTGCTTTGAGTTTTATTAGTTACTGTCTTCTTACAGTAGGTTAAATTTGCTTTTTTAGTTTCTTATATTGATAGCTGATATGTTGATTTGAAACCTCTTTTTTTTCTAATACAAGCTTTTTATGCTATTAATATGTAAGATGATGTGGCAACATAAATATTTTGAGATATTTTTTATTTTCATTCAGTTAAAAATAGTTTCTAAATTATCTTTTACATTCTTTGATTCATTGATTATTTACATGTGTCATTTAGTTTGCAACATTTGTGAATTTTTCAGACATATTTTTATTATTGATTTCTAATTTCATTTCATTTTCATTAGAGAATTATTTTGTATAATTTAAAGCTTAAATTTATAGACATCAATTTTATGGACTAGACTATAGTGTGTTTTTAAAAATGTTTTACATGTATTTAATCAGAAATTGTATTTTGCTGTTTTTGAATAGAATGGGTTTTTTTTCTTTCTTTCTTTTTTGAGATGGATTCTCACTCTGTCACCCAGGCTGGAGTGCAATGGCATGATCTTGGTTCACTGCAACCTCTGCCTTCTGGGTTCAAGCCATTCTCCTGCCTCAGCCACCTGAGTGACTGGGATTACAGGTGCCCACCACTGTATCGGGCTAATTTTTTGTATTTTTGGTACAGATGGGATTTCACCATATTGGCCAGGCTGGTTTCAAACTCCTGACCCTAGGCGATCTGCCTGCCTTGGCCTACCAAAGTGCTGGGATTACAGGTGTGAGCCACCACATCCAGCCAGAGTAGAGTATTTTATAAGAGTCAATTAAGTCAAGTTGGTTGAGAGTTGCTCAAGTCTTCTACAGTTTTTTCTGATTTTCTGTATACTGGGTTGGTTGGTTGTTTTTTGATAGAAGTATCTGTTAAAATGTGCATGCTGAATGAAGAGACCCCCCAAATAGGCTTCACCTGGGTGCAGGTGGACTAAGGCCAAAAATGACGTCAGTGAAGGGCAGAGGGATAGGAGTTGGTTTTGTAGGTTTGGGGTGGGCTGTGGAAAGTTACAGTTTAAGGAGGTCTTCTGCAAGCTGGGAGGGGGTTGTAGGGTATGGAGTCACGAGGTTGACCAAGGTCTTACAAAGTCCAATAGCTTTATCAATTGGGGTGGGAATAAGGAACAACAGAGAACCCCTAAGAGTTAAGTAGGGTTGATCATTTCTTCCTCTTTTCACGGTCTTCTAGTTACTTTAGATTTTCCAGGAACTCATCTGGAGTGTCCATGCAGGTCACAGAGGTTAACATGGCATCCATGACACCATCAGTCAGGCTAAAACACCATACAGTATCAATTATTTAAAAATAAGGCTGGGCACAGTGGCTCACACCTGTAATCCCAGGATTTTGGGAGGCTGAGGGGTGCAGATCACCTGAGGTCAGGAGTTTGAGACCAGCCTGGCCAGCATGACAAAACCCCATCTTTACTAAAAATACAAAAATTAGCCTGGTGTGGTGGTGGGTACCTGTAATCCCAGCTACTCAGGAGGCCAAGGAAGGAGAATGACTTGAACCCAGGAGGTGAAGGTTGCAGTGAGCCAAGACCATGCCATTGTACTCCAGCCTGGGCAACCCAGCAAGACTGTCTCAAAAAAAAAAGCAAAAAAAAGTACCAAAGTCTTGATCTGTAATAATGGACGTATGTATTTCTCCTTGCAGGTCAAATAAATTTTTGCCATATATATATACATATTTTTGAGACGGAGTTTCACTCTTGCTACCCAGGCTGGAGTGCAATGGCGCGATCTCAACCTCACTGCAACCTCTGCCTCCTGGGTTCAGGCAATTCTCCTGCCTCAGCCTCCCAAGTAGCTGGGACTACAGGCACGTGCCACCATGCCCAGCCAATTTTTTGTATTTTGAGTAGAGACGGGGTATTTCACCATGTTGACCAGGATGGTCTCGATCCCTTGACCTCGTGATCCATCCGCCTCGGCCTCCCAAAGTGCTGGGATTATAGGCTTGAGCCACCACGCCCGGCCTGCCTTATATATTGTGAAGCTCTGTTTTCAGTTGCATAAATGTTTAGTATTGTTGCACACTCCTAATGAATTTATGAGTTTAACATTATGTAATGAGCACTTTAACTAATGATATTTTGTGTTTTGTAATGCTACTTTGTCTAATATAAACATAGCCACTCTAGTTTCCTTTTGTTTAGTACTAGAGTGGTATATATTTTCAGCTTATATTAACAGTGAGTTTCTTATAGACAGAATATAGTTGAATCTCACTTTTTAAATCTAATCTAACAATTTCTGCTTTTAAAATTGGGATGTTTTTAAATCGAATCTAACAATTTCTGCTTTTAAAATTTCTATTAAATGTGATTAGGTATGCTTTAAGTTATCTTACTGTTTGCTATTTGTTCCATTTGGTTTTTCTATTTCTATTTGCCTTTTCTTCAGTCTTTTAAAAGTATTTTGTTTTATGCTAACATTTGTTATCATCATAGCTTAGTAAATATTTATATTTAGGCTGGGGCTGATCATGGTGGCTCACACCCTATAATCCCGGCACTTTGGGAGGGCAAGGTGGGTGGATCACTTTAGGTCAGGAGTTCGTGACCAGCCTGGTCAACATGGTGAAACACTGTCTCTACTAAAAATATAAAAATTAGTCGGACATGGTGACACATGCCTGTAATCCCAGCTACTCGGAAACTGAGACAGAAGGATCACTTGAACCTGGGAGTCAGAAGTTGCGGTGAGCCAAGATTGAGCCACTGTTCTCCAGCCTGGGCAACAGAGCAAGATCTGTCTCAAAAAAAAAAAAAATAGTTTTCTCCCTCTAGTGGCCAATTATTCAATTATAGAACAGAGGTTATTACATTGTTCTTTTAAATAGGGATAGCATCAGACCATAATCTTTTTCATTTTTTGCCAATTTTACATTGAAGTGACATCCTCACTCTTTCTTGAGCTATTTCCCATCTGCTATGAAAGAACACAAATTATATTAATCATATAACTCCAAAAGATTAAAGATGCTAGAGTAAAACACATATGTAAATGTAGAAATCTCTACATGGAATGCCTAAGACACGCACACAAACACACACATACACACTTGCGAATGTATGTATATATGTATTAAAAGATTTTTTATTTTGTTTTCATTTCCTCACCGAGTAAAATTGCATATATCTGAAGAAAATGTTTTATTTTTCCACAAACCACAGTATCAAATTCTAAGTTGAATTACGAATTTATTTCTAACATAAATATTTGTTTTAAAATAAACGTTTTAAAGCTTTCATTTAACTTGGGTATACATATGAAGAAATTTTAGACTTCAGAAGTGATTAGTTTCCAATGTATAAACTAGTGGCATAAAAATGGTGGCACATTATTTACAATAGAAAGGAATTTTTACTTTTATTATCTGAGTTGGCTGTATTTTGTTCATGAATTGGGACCAGGTATGGTCCTAAAATCTCCTAAAATGGTATTAAATTCCTATATTTGAAGTTTAGTAGGTATTATTCATTTTTATTTTCCTGCATTAATGTAACTTATACTTGTCTCTTCTCTAGACTAAAAATTATTGAAATGCAGAAGGGAGACTGTGCAGTCTACGCCTCAAGCTTTAAAGGCTACACAGAAAACTGTTCAACTCCAAATACATACATCTGCATGCAGAAGACTGTGTAGGGATGATCAATCATCTCAGTAAAAGCCAGGAACAATGAAGGGATTAAACCAGTGGAAACACTGCCAACGGAGACTAAAGGAAACAGAAAACAGGACAAAATGACTAAAGACTGCCAGACTTCTTAGACTCCACAGGACCAGACCATAGACCAATTCCAATGCAAACGTGCATGATTCTCCAAGACAAAAGAATAAAGATCCTGAAGGCAATTCCTCAAGGCTGCCTCTCCCACCACAAGCCCAGAGTTGAGGGGCTGGGGGAGGAGTCCTATTTTAATTTCTAAAGGTAGGACCAACACCCAGGGAATCGCTGAAGGAAGAGAAGCCCAGCAGATCCCTGAGAGGGCAACTCCACCTCCGCAGGAAATTGCCTTACGGGGAGGGCCACGGCACAGAGACACAGTATGGGCAATGCCTTGCTTGCCTGTGGGGGTCATGCTGCCACTTTTAATGGGTCCCTTCCCGACCCTGTCCCTGCCACTTTTAATGGTCCCTTCCTAACCCTGGGTCAGGAAGGTGAGACTGCTGCCCCAGTGGGCCATGATTATGTTAAGGCTTTCTTCTCCAGCCTTAAGGTCTTTTGAAGTTTCCTTTGCTAGGATTTGGACTTGCTTGAGTACTATTACTGTTTCTCTTTCTCTGTTTCTTCTTTTTGGAATAGTAATGTCTAGACTATGTTTGTCCCACTATTGTATTTTGGAAGCACAGAACTTGTTTGGTTTCACAAGTTCACAGTTCAGGAGAAATTTTGCCTCTGAAATAGAATCTTGAGTCTCATGCATACCTTGTTTGATGATATTTAGATAAGACTGTAACCAGGAGAGCATATCCAGCTCCCAGAAATTGGAGGGCTAACCCTGAAGAATGGGGAAAGGGTCGCCGGTGAGTTTACTGTTCAAATAAATATCGTGGACCCAAAGAGTTTTGCAGAAGAGGGATTTATTAGACAGAGAGTGAGAGAGAGAGACAGCTCCCACGCTGCTGTGGGAAGGGAGCCCAGAGTGGGAACTCAGTATAGGTAGGAGCAGCTGGAGTTTTAACCCTTGAGTTATTCCCTCCCCATTCATGTTCTTGTCCAATGAGAGGAGTTCTTTTGAATTTCCTCTGGAGTGATTGATCTTTGATTCTGATACCAGATTGGCTACTTGCTCCACCATCCTGAGTTACAGAGCCCCCTCCTCCCAGAGCTTTCAGTGGGATTTTGGGACAAAAGAGCCACACAAAGAGCCCCACCTGGTTTTCCCTACCTGGCCCCTGTGGGGAAAGCCAGAAAAATAACTTGACATTTGAAACTCCTCTGGTTCCTGGAGGAGGTTCTCAAAGGAAATCCCTGCATTTGAAACCACCCCCCCCTTGTGGACTTGGGAAGAGAAGTCCCTCAAGACTCCGGACTTTAGACTTTACAATCGATTCTGCAAAAAGTTAAGACTTGGGGTTATTAGGATGGAATAAATGCAAGCAAAAAGAAAATAAACTTTGCCAGGGAGAGAATGTCATGGAGAGAATGTTTCTACTCCCCTAAAATTCATATTTGAAATTCTAACTCCCAATGGTGTGGTATTAGGAGGTAATTTAGGTGTGAAAGTTAATTATAAGAATTGGGTAATTCTTTTCATACCTAAATAAAGCAGAGTGGAGAAGCCAGTGGGGAAAGCATTCGAGGTACAAAGCATTGCTCTAAAAATGTAATTATCTGCAAGCCTGGCTGCTGAAACTGCCTATTGTAACCAGAAACCAGTTTTATCTATAGCTTCTGAAATAACTTACTGCAACTCTAGGACTAATGTTTGCTCACACTATTGTCACTCAACAGTCGGAGTTTTCCCGCTCCCCAAATCCTTACAAGTGTCAATGAACTTTCTCAAAAAGCAATGTGTAAAACCCCTAACCTTCTCTTTGTTCTTTGGATATACTGAAGACCACGTGTATACCCTGAACTGCAATTCTTTCTTTCCAAATAAAACATTACATTTAGAGATTTGTGTCTACATTTTCATTTTTACTTCTACATACTGTTATAGGAGTTATGAAGAAATTATTCTAGGCAGATAGAGTGTAAAAGGGGTCCTTGGGAAGTTTTTGCTTCTTTTAAAGCAGCTCCAGAAACTCGCAGGCAAACTTTGATATGCAAATGCAGGCCATTAGAAACTGGATCCATCCAAACATGGCAATTCCTGCCCTACTCTTCTTGCTCTTGCCCCTACATTTGCCTGGCAACATAGCGGCCCCCACATATCCCACTGGTGTAGAACATCATGGCGTCCTGTATTTGCATATTAAAAGGCTAGGGTGGGAGGGCCAGGTTCTTCACCGGCTACATGAGTGGCATGCCTGGTCAAACCAATCCCCTGAGCCCTAGGCAAATCAGACATCACCTCATCCAGCTTCCTCATAAGCAGTGACCATTAAATTCTGTCCTTCCATTGTTTCTCTTAAGAAGTTACGTTCCTGGGCCGGGCACGGTGGCTCACGCCTGTAATTCTAGCACTTTGGGAGGCCAAGGTGGGTGGATCACTAGGTCAAGAGATCGAGACCATCCTGCTCAAAATGGTGAAACCCCATCTCTACTAAAAATACAAAAAATTAGCTGGGCATGGTGGCGCACGCCTGTAATCCCAGTTACTCAGAAGGCTGAGGCAGGAGAATTGCCTGAACCTAGGAGGCAGAGGTTGTGGTGAGCCGAGATAGCTCCATTGCACTCCAGTCTGGGTAACAACAGCAAAACTCCGTCTCAAAAAAACAAAAAAAAAAAAACCCAAAACAAAGAAGTTATGTTCCTGGCCAGGCACTGTGGCTCACACCTGTAATCTCCACACTGGGAGGCCAAGATGGGCAGATCACCTGAGGTCAGGAGTTCAAGACCAGACTTGCCAATATGGCAAAACCCGGTCTCTGCTAAAAATACAAAAAATAAAAATTAGCCGGGAGTGGTGGGTGGGTGCTTATAATCCCAGCTGGGAAGCAGAGGTTGCAGTGAGCTGAGATCATGCTGATGTGCTCCATTCTGGGTGACAGAGCAAGATGCCATCTAAAAGAAAAAAAAAGAAGTTCGATTTCTAAATTATTTTTGTTTTTCTCCTCCCATGGTTAATATTAAAATTGTATTTTCATCCTTGTTTTCCATAAAACTATACCTTGCTATGATTTTTCTGTTTATCCTGTCCTGAGTATTCTGGGTTTATTTTTGTTGCTGTTTCCACTTTTTCTCCTCAGCCCCTCACTTCAATTCCTCGTAAATTTTACTGCTGGGTATATAGCACATTTCATTCACCCATTTATCTGTTTTTATTTTTCCACTTTGTTTTGTCTCCGTGTGATATGGTTTGATATTTGTCCCCTCCACATCTCATGCTGAAATGTGATCCCTAGTGTAGAAGATGGGGCCTAGTGAGAGGTGTTTGGGTCCTTTATGATCCCTTATAAATGGCTTGGTGCCCTCCCCATGGCAATGAGTGAGTTCTTGCTCTGTTAGCTCACATGAGAGACGGTTGTTTAGAAGAGCTTGGCATCTCTCTTCCTCCCTCTCTTGTTCCCTTGCTCAATAGAGGCTTTCCAATGTCACATGACTCCAAGTTAATTTTTAAAAAGAAAGCAGGTGCAAATATGCTGTCAATTTCATTTGGAAATAGGATGCACTTGTTGCACTTTTCAGATGGCAGCAAGTTAAGATCGTTGAAGGTGTGGCAAAGGTGTTTTGTATGACTGCTTTTACGAATAAATTCTACAGTAAGAAAGAGAAATTAGAAACAGAAAAGTGATTTAAACATTAGAAGCCAGCTACAGTTATTCATTTTTAAAGGAATAAAATGTGAAAATTATAATTAAACTGTCATTAAATTAACTATATAAACTTATGAATAATATTCCTCAACCCCTTAAGTTTTCTGCTTAAAGCACAATCATAGCTCACTGTAGCCTCAAACTCTTGGGCTCAAGATACTCCAGCCTCAGCCTCTAGAGAGGCTGGGACTACAGGTGCACATCACCACACCCAGCTAATTTTTAAGTTATATTTTGTTGAGATGGGGTCTCACTGTGTTGCCCAGGCTGGTCTTGAACTCCTGCTCTCAAGTGATCCTCCTGCTTTGGCATTCAAAGTGCTGGGATTACAGACATGAGCCTAACACTTCTTTTTATTCCTGTGTTTATAGTAAACCATTTGACTTACAAAACACAGGTCAAATATTTTTCATGGAAATTGCACTAGTATTATAAAACAAATAGTTTTTAAACTCATTTTTAGAATAGTATTTCACCCTAATTAAATGAAGAAAAAATTTTTTTGCAAGTCTCATAATTTTTTTCTATTATGTGTCAGAGGCCCAGATAAAGTTATATTCTACTTTAATTTTCTTTCAAGGAAATAAGGAGGTGAGGTGACCACTTTGGTGAAGGAATTAGAGGAATTAATAGTTTTGATAACACTGAGTTACCCCAGCCCTGTAATCTATGGAAAATTTAGTTCTTCCCTTGAGATGTTTTTATTTTAATAATTTAATGTCTTAATAAATACGGCATCAAAGACTGGCAAGTATCCTGAGTTTTGAGGGTGATATCAGCCATGTATTCAAGGCTCCTATCTTCTCCAGTTTTATCACGATTGTTCTTCGTGAATAGTAAAATTTCCACTGATTTTTCAGTCCCAAAGCCATGACCTCGGCCAAGGGTCAGAATTGGTTTTGCAGCTTTCAGCCATTTCCAGAATCAATCACCTTTGCCGGATGTGAGCATACGCTAGATCTCCAGTGTCAGGCACTGCTCCTGTGATAAATGATTTCACTGAGTGCTGTTTGTTGGTTTGTTTATCTATAGCTCCTTCTGGCTAATCTGCATTCCCTTAAATACAGAGAACTTTGGGAGCTTTGGGCAGTTGGCTTTTTTTTTCTTTTTTAGGTTTTTTTTTTTTTTTTTTTTTTGCCTTGCTTTATATTCCTGAATTTTGTCGTAGAATTAGCAAATGGCTTATAGGAAAAGTGAAGATTTGAACACTGTTTTGTACTGCTACAATAGAATACCAAAGACCAGGTAATTTATAATGAACAGAAATGTATTTGCTTACATTTCTAGAGGCTGATACGGGGCCAGCGTCTAGTGAGGTTCTTCTTGCACCATCAAATGGCAGAAGGTGAGACGGAGAGAAAGAACCTACTCAGGAAAGTTATTTTTTAAAGGCACTAAACTCACATATAAAGGCAGAACTCTCATGGGCCTTAGAGGCCCCACCTCCCAATTACATTATATTTGCAATAAATTTTTTTTTTTTTTTTGAGATAGAGTTTCGCTCTTGTTACCCAGGCTGGAGTGCAATGGCCCGATCTTGGCTCACCGCAACCTCCGCCACCTGGGTTCAGGCAATTCTCCTGCCTCAGCCTCCCGAGTAGCTGGGATTACAGGCACGTGCCACCGGGCCCAGCTAATTTGCAATAAAATTTTAACCTGAGTTTTGGAGGGGACAAACATTCAAACTGTAGCAAAATCCTTCGAAATTTAGTATTGTCACCCTAGTCCACATAACCACTAAAAAAATTGCTAGCTTCTTTTTCTTCAAACAGTTTCTCTGTCTTGGCCAGACTCCGATCCATGAAAAAAGAAAAATAACGAAAGTAGCAAATTGCTAATTCTTTCTCCCTACTCTGGAATGAAAGTCATTTGGTTGTAATTCCATAGATCTCTGATGCCCTACAAATGCCTTTTTGGGGAAAATCTGGCAAGAAGACCCAATAGAAACAGCTCGGGTCTGCAGCAGAAGCAAGATGTGACGTTGCCTCACCCAGGAAGTGCAAGGAGGGAACCTCCCTCAGCCAAGGGAAGCCATGTGGGACTGTGCTACCTGGCCCAGATATTGTTCTTTTCCTATGGCTTTTGCAATCCACAGACTATAAGGTTCCCTCATATGCCTACACCAGCAGGGCCCTGGGATCCAAGCACAAAACTGGGAGGTTGTTTGGGTAAACACCAAGCCAGCTTCAAGAGTTTTGTTTTGTTTTGTTTTTTTCATACCCCAGTGACACTCAGAACCCCAGTGAGGCAGAATCATTCACTCCCCTGGAAAGGGGGCTGAAGCCAGGGAGCCAAATGGTCTTGCTCAGAGGGTCCCACTCTCAGGGAGCCCAGTGAACTAAGAAAAACTGGTTTAAAATTCTCACTGCCAGCACAGCAGTCTGAAGTGGACCTGGGGCAATTAAGCTTGGTGGAGGGGGAGGAGTGTCCACCATTGCTGAGGCTTGAGTAGGCGGTTTTCCCCTGACAGTGCTAAGGGGGCCGGGAAGTTCAGCCTGGGCAGGACTCACCACAGTGTAGCAAAGTGACTGTGGTCACACTGCCTCTCTAGATTCCTCTTCACTGGGCAGGGCATCTCTGAAAAAAAGGCAGCAGCCCCAGTCAGGGGCTTATAGATAAAACTCCCATCTCCCTGGGACACAGCACCTGGAGGAAGGGGCAGCAGTGGGCGCAGCTTCAGCAGACTTAAATGTTCCTGCCTGCTGGCTCTGAAGAGAGCATGGATACTGCCAAGGAGGATTCTCCCAGCACAGTGCTTGAGCTCTGCTAAGAGACAGACTGCCTCCTCAAGTGGGCCACTGACCCCTGTGCCTCCTGACTGGAAGACTCCTTCCAGGAGGGGTTAACAGATACCTCATATAGGAGAGCTCCAGCTGGCATCAGGTCTGTGCCCCTCTGGGTTGAAGCTTCCAGAGGAAGGAGCAGGCAACAGTCTTTACTGTTCTGCAGCCTCCACTGGTGATACCCAGGCAAAGAGGGTATGGAGTGGACCTCTAGCAAACCTAAGCAGACCTGCAGAAGAGAGGCCTACCTATCAGAAGGAAAATAACTTAGTAGACATCTATAGAACTCTCCACCTGAAATTAACAGAATATACATTCTTCTCAGTGCCACATGGTACTTATTCTAAAATTGACCACATAATTGGAAATAAAACACTCCTAGCAAATGCAAAAGAACAGAAATCATAACAGTCTTTCAGACCACAGTGCAATCAAATTAGAACTCAGGATTAAGAGATTCACTCAAAACCTCACAATTACATGGAAATTGAACAACCTGCTCCTGAATGACTCCTGGGTAAATAATGAAATTACGGCAGAAATCAGGAAGTTCTCTGAAACCAAGGACAAAACAAACCAGAATCTCTGGGACACAGTTAAAACAATGTTAAGAGGGAAATTTATAGCACTAAATGCCCACAAAAGAAAGCTAGAAATATCTCAAATTGACAACCTAACATCACAATTAAAAGAGCTAGAGAGACAAGAGCAAACTTATCCAACAACTAGCAGAGGACAAGAAATAACTAAGATAGGAGCAGAACTGAAGAAGATAGAGAAAAGAAAAACCCTCCAAAAAGACCAATAAATCTAGGAGCTGGTATTTTGAAAAAAACGAGCAAAATAGGCCGTTAGCTAGACCAATAAGAAAAGAGAGAAGAATAAAATAGGCACAATGAAAAATGATAAAGGGGATATCACCACGGACCCCACAGAAATACAAACTAACAACGGGGAATACTATAAACACCTCTACCAAATTTTCACTTCTTTGAAGACCCTTTTGAGGAAGGTCTTCTAAAGGGTCCCCAAGGAAGCAGAAGCCAAGAGATGAAGTTGTTTTTCTCGGAGTTCAGTAGATTTCCACCTTTTGGAGATTGTTTTTTCTTTTGATACAGGATTTACTTCATTTGGGTAACTAGGTCATGGGGGCCTCACTTCATTCTCTTCCACTTCATTTAGTGGTAGTGAGACTGGCAACTTCAAACAGATGTTAACTTCTACCAAAATGGTTAATGGCAGAAAAATCACTACAAAGAAAACTGTCGAGAATGGTCAAGAGTAGAAGAGTAGAAGTTGAAAAAGATGGCCAGTTAAAGTCCTTAACAATAAAGGGTAAGGAGCCGCTCCTATGCTGGGATAACAAATAATTCAATGCACTCTCTTAACAGAAATGTTAAACTGTAACAAGCACCGTTAGAGGATTAACAGGAACACTTTTTCGAAGATATCAAGTGAACTTGACTTTCAGTATAATTATACCTAATCTAAAGTGTTTATAAACAGTTCATCAGTGCCTCTATCTGTCATAGACTTTTGAGTTTATTATTGGAACCACATAATAGGACCATTGTTTGTGTCTTTAAAATTTTTGTAAATCTCTGTATATCCCTTGCTTTTTTATTAAACATACTCCAGGTGAGCCTTGACTCTTTAGTGTAGGACAAGATTGTACACTAACACCAACATGGATCTGCTTTTCCATGTGAGCCTGCTGTGAAGTTAACATTGAAAGGACAAACCTACAGAAATAATTTCAAATTTTTTCAGTATTTAGTAGTGAAAGGTATTAATACATTAAAGGTAATGCATTTCTGGTTTAATATAAATTAAGGATGTTTTCTAGTTGTATATGAAAACTGGAAACTTAGTAAGTTTTGACAATTGTTTAAATGTGTAATGTTAGGCTTAGGTTAAAAAAAGTAAAGATGGTAAACTGGGTCTTTGTCATATGCTTTAAAAAAAGGAAAGAAAAGAAAACACTCTCAATAAACTATGCATTGATGGAACATATCTCAAAATAATAAGAGCTATTTATGACAAACCCACAGCTGATATAATATTGAATGAACAAACACTGGAAACATTCCCTTTGAAAACTGGTACAAGACAAGGAGGCCCTCTCTCACCACACCTATCCAACACACTATCGCAAATTCTGGCCAGGACAATCAGGTGAGAGAAAGAAAGGGTATGCAAATAGGAAAATAGGAAGCCAAATTGTTTCTGTTTGCAGATGATATGATAGTGTATTTAGAATACCCCATCATCTCAGGTCAAAAACTCTTTAGGCTGATAAGCAACTTCAACAAAGTCTCAGGATCAAAATCAATGTGCAAAAATCACAAGCATTCCTTTACATCAATAATATGTCAGCAGAGAGCCGAATCATGAATGAACTCCCATTCACAATTGCTACAAAGAGAATAAAACACCTAGGAATACAGCTAATAAGGGATGTGAAGAACCTCTTCAAGGAAAACTACAAACCACTACTCAAGGAAATAACAGAAGACACAAACAAATGGAAAAACATTTCATCCTCATGGATAGGAAGAATCAGTATCATGAAAACGGCCATACTGCCCAAAGTAATTTATAGATTCAATGCTATTCCCATAAAACTACCATTGACATTATTTACAGAATTAGAAAAAAGTACTTTAAATTGTATATGGAATCAAAGAAGATCCCATATAGCCGAGACAATCCTAGGCAAAAAGAACAAAGCTGGAGCATCACACTATCTAACTTCAAACTCTACGACAAGGCTACTGTAACCAAAACAGCATGGTGCTAGTACCAAAACAGACATATCAACCAATGGAGCAGAATAGAGACCTCAGAAATCACACCACACATCTACAACAAACCTGACAGAAACAAGCAAGGGGGAAAGAATTTCCTATTTAACAAATGGTGTTGGAAAAACTCCCTAGCCACATGCGAAAAGCTGAAACCGGACTCCTTCCTTACACCTTATGTAAAAATTAACTCACAATGGATTAAAGACTTAAATGTAAAATCCAAACCAATAAAAACTCTAGAAGAAAACCTAGGCAATATCATTCAGGAAAAAGGTACGAACAAAGACTTCATGACAAAAATGCCAAAAGCAATTGCAACAAAAGCCAAAATTGATGAATGAGATCTAATTAAACTAAAGAGCTTCTGCACAGAAAAAAAAAAGAAAACAACAACAACCATAAAAACCCTAAAAGGAAACCTAAGCAATACCATCCAGGACATAGGCATAGTTGAGGACTTCATGACTAAAACACCAAAAGCAATGGCAAAGAAAGCCAAAACAGACAAATGGGATCTAATTCAGCTTAAGAGTTTCTGCACAGCAAAAGAAACAATCATTAGAATGAATCAGCAACCAACAGAATGGGAAAAAATTTTTGCAAGCTACCTATCTGACAAAGGGCTAATATTCAGAATCTACAAAGAACTAAAGCAGATTTACAAGAAAAAAAACAGACAACCCCATCAAAAAGTGGACAAAGGATATGAACAGACACTTCAAAAGAAGACATTTATGTGGCCAACAAGCATATGAAAAAAATGCTCATCATCACTGCTCATTAGAGAAACGCAAATCAAAACTACATTGAGATACCTCATTAAAAAATCTGGAGACAACAGATGTTAGCAAGGATGTGGAGAAATAGAAACACTTTTACACTGTTGGTGGGAATGTAAATTAGTTCAACCATTGTGGAAGACAGTGTGGTGATTTTTCAAGGATCTAGAACTAGAAATACCATTTGACCCAGCAATCTCATTATTGGGTACATACCCAAAGGATTATAAATTGTTCTATTGTAAAGACATGCATACATACATTCATTGTGGCACTGTTTACAATAGCAAAGACTTGGTACCAACCCAAGTGTCCATCAATGATAGACTGGATAAAGAAACTGTGGCACATATACACCGTGGAATACTATGCAGCCATAAAAAAGGATGAGTTCATGTTCTTTGCGGGGACATGGATGAATCTGGAAACCATCATTCTCAGCAAACTGACATAAGAACAGAAAGCCAAACACCACATGTTCTCACTCATAGGTGGGTTATGAACAATGAGAACACATGGACACATGGAGGGGAACGTCACACACTGGGGTCTGTTGGGGGGTGGGAGGCTAGGGGAGGGGTAGCAGGGAGTAGGGAGGTTGGGGAGGGATAACATTGGGAGAAATGCCTGATGTAGGTGATGGGGGGATGGAGGCAGCAAACTCCCATGGCATGTGTATACCTGTGTAACAATCCTGCAAGACCTGCACATGTACCTCAGAACTTAAAGTATAATTAGAAAAACAAAAACAAACAAAACTATCGCCAGAGTGAACAGGTAACCTACAGAGTGGTAAAAAAATTTTACAATCTACTCATCTGACAAAGGTCTAATATCCAGAATCTACAAGGAACTTAAACAAATTTGTAAGAAAAAATAAACAACCCAGTCAAAAACTGGGCAAAAGATATGAACAAATGCTTCTCAAAATAAGACATTTAAGCAGCCAAGAAACATGTTTAAAAAAAGCCCAACATCACTGATCATTAGAGAAATGCAAATCAAAACTGCAATAAGATACCATCTCATCCTAGTCAGAATGGCAGTTATAAAAAGTCAAGGAACTATAGACGCTGGTGAGGCTGTGGAGAGATAGGAATGCTTTTACACTGGTTTGGGGAATGCAAATTAGTTCAACCATTGGGGAAGACAGTGTGGTGATTCCTCCAGGATCTAGAACCAGAAACACCATTTGACCCAGCAATGCTATTACTGGGTATATACCCAAAAGAATATAAATCATTCTACTATAAAGACACATGCGTATGTTTATTTGTGGCACTATTCACAATAGCAGAGTCATGGAACCAACCCAAATGCCCATCAGTGATAGACTGGATAAAGAAAATGTGGTACATATATACCATGGAATACTATGCAGCCATAAAAAGGGATGAAATAATGTGCTTTACAAGGACATAGATGAAGCTGGAAGCCATCATCCTCAGAAAACTAATACAGGAACAGAAAACCAAATACCACATGTTCTCCTCATAAGTGGGAGTTAAACAATGAGACTGCATGGACACAGGGAGGAGAACAACACACACCAGGGCCTGTTGGGGGGTTGGGGGCAAGGGGTGGGAACTTATTGGAAGGGTCAACAGGTGCAGCAAACCACCATGGCACATGTATACCTATGTAACAATCTTGCACGTTCAGCACACATATACCAGAATTTAAAGTAAAATTAAAAAGAAAAATCTTGAGTAAGTTTATCCTAGAAGGTGAAAGAGTTATATGCCAAAAACTATAAAACACCAATGAAAAAAGTTTAAGCTGACACAAGTATGGAAAGATACCATATGCTCAGGGAGTAGAGAAAGATATTACAAAATTTTCGTGCAACCCAAAGTGATCTACAGATTTAGTGCAATCCCTATTAAAATTCCAATTTTGTTTTACATGAAAATAGAAAAAGCATTCCCGAAATTTAAAATCACAAAAACCCTGAACAGCCAAAGCAATCTTGAACAAACAGAACAAAGCTGGAAAGATCACACTCCTTAATTTCGAACTCTATTATAAAGATATTGTAATTAAAACAGCATAGTACTAGCATATAAATAGACACATTAACCAACAGGACTAAATAAAAAGCCCAGAAATAAACTCACACATTTAAGGTCAATCAATTTTTGACAAAGGTGCTAATACACAATGGCAAAAGTACAATCTCTTCAATAAATGATGTTGGCCAAACTGAATATGTACATGCAGAAAAATAAAGTTGGACCTTTATTTTACATCATACCAAAAAATCAACTCAAATTGGATTAAAGTGTAAAATGCGAGACTCGAAATTATAAAACTACTAGAAGAAAACATAGGGGAGGGAAAATTCTATGTCATTGATCTGGGCAAGAATTTTTTCATATGACTCCAAACCCACAGATAATCAAAGCAAAAATAAATAAATGGGATTGCAACAAACTAAAAAGGTTTTGTGCAACAAAGAAAACAATTAACAAAGTTATGAAATAAATCACAGATTGGGAGAAAATGATTGCAAAGTGTACTCTAATAAGGGGCTCATGTCCAAAATATATAAAAGAATTGTATAATTAATTATCAAGGAAATAAAGAACTAAATTCAAAAATAGGCAAAGAACCTAAAAAAAAACAATTTCTGAAAAGAAGGCATATGAAGGATCACAAGTATGTAAGAAAAAAGTGCTTAACTTCTAATTATCGGAGAAATGCAAATTCAAAACACAATGAGAGGTTACCTCACACCTGGTAGAATAGTTACTATCAAAAAGTCATTAGATAAGAAGTGTTGGAAAAAAAGTGAAGAAAAGGAAACTCTCCTACATTGTTAGTGGAAATGTACATTCATACAGCCATTATAAAAAACAGTATGGAGATTCCTTAAAAAGCTGAAAATACAATTACCATGTGATCCAGCAGCCCTACAACTCAATATAGCCAAAGGAATTGAAATGCATATATCAAAAAGAGTTGAATGGTATGCTGAAGAGATATCCGAATTTCACATTCATTGCAACGTTAATCACAATAGCCAATATATGGAAGCAGCTTACGTGTCTATCAACATATGAATGCATAAAGAAAATATGGTATATATACAGAAAGAAATACTATACAGCCTTTAAAAAGCAGGAATTTCTGTCATTTGTGACAACGTGGAAAAATGTGGAGGAGATTATGCTAAGTAAAAGAAGCCAGGCACAGAAAGACAAATACTGCCTGATTTCATTCACGTTTGGAATCGAAAAAAGTTGAGCTCATGGAAGAAGAAAGAATAATGGTGGCTACCAGAGGACGGAGGTACAGGGATTTGATGAAGAAAGGGGAGACATTGGTCAAAGGGTACAAAGTTTCAGTTAGACAGAAGAAATAAGTTTTAGTAATCTATTGCATAACATAGTAACAATAGATAATAATGTCTGGTACATTTCAAAATTGCTAAAAGAGTAAATTTTAAATATTTTTACCATAAAAATTTAAGTAGGTGAGTTGATGGCTATGTTATTGACTTGGATTTAATCCTTTTACAATGTATGCATATGTCAAAAGATCACATTTTACCCCATAAATACATAAAATTCTCAAGTAAAACTTCTAAAATAACAAAATAAAAAATAATAACCTGTGAATAGCCTTAGAAGGCGATCAATAAGCCAAACTTTTGCACGCTGAACATCCAGAAGGAAAGAAAAAAAGGTATCAGTGCATGGGTAGCTAAAACTCTGAGAGAAACATATTTTCCTGACAAATCAGGAAAAAGGATTTCTGGAGCAGGGGAGAATATGAGAAATTTCAGAAAGGACCAAGTTGGAGAAGAGGATAGCTGAATTTTGTATATGAACTGACACAAGTCTAGGGTTCACCTGTTACACAAGTATAGTGCAAAGCCAAGGTAGCATAGCAAAGGATTTGAGAACCGAGCTATGATTTGTACCACTAAGTCCCACATCAATGACTGAGTGACTCCTGAACAGGGTGGACCCCAAGCAGCATACCAAAGGTTTTGAAACTGAACCTACATGGAACCATAATCCAAAGAAAGCAAAGGTCACAAAGAAATTTGGGGTATGGTGGACAGGTTAACTATGTTAATGGACATTTCATGAATATATACATATGTTGAAACACATGTAACTGTACCTTTAAAGATGTGCCCTTTAGAGTAAATATCAATTATACCTCAAATAAAATAAATTTTTTTCAAACATTTGAAAATAATCAAATGCTTTTCAATTCACCAGCCACAAAAAATTAGAAAACGAGCCCGTAATTCCAGCACTTTGGGAGGTCGAGATGGATGGATCACCTGAGGTCAGGAGTTTGAGACTAGCCTGACCAACATGGAGAAATCCTGTTTCTACTAAAAATACAAAATTAGCTTGCTGTGGTGGCACATGCCTGCAATCCCAGCTACTCAGGAGTCTGAGGCAGGGGAATCACTTGAACCCGGAAGGTGGAGGTTGCGGTGAGCTGAGATTACATCATTGCACTCCAGCTGGACAACAAGAGCTAAACTCTGTCTCAAAAAAAAAAAAAAAAAGGCTGGGCGTGGTGGCTCCCGCCTGTAATCCCAGCACTTTGGGAGGCCAAGGCAGGTGGATCACGAGGTCAAGAGATCGAGACCATCCTGGTTAACATGGTGAAACCTCATCTCTACTAAAAATACAAAAAATTACCTGGGCATGGTGGCACGTGCCTGTAATCCCAGCTGCTCAGGAGGCTGAGGCAGGAGAATTGCCTGAACTCAGGAGGCGGAGGTTGCGGTGAGCCGAGATTTCGCCATTGCACTCCAGCCAGCGCCATTGCACTCCAGCCTGGGTAACAAGAGTGTAACTCTGTCTCAAAGAAAATGAAAAAAACCAAAAAAAACCAAAAAAAGAAAGTAGATAAATAAGACCATATTATATAACACCAAAAACTATTAAATAACTAAGAAAAAAATCTAACAAGAGTTTTATCAGACATTATTGCTAGAATTGATGAAGTTTTTCCGTGAGAAAGTAAAGGTAACATAAATAAATGGACAGATAATTTTTGTTCATGGATTGGAAGATTCAGCACTGTTAAGGTGTTTGTTCTCTTCTAATACACATAAAATCTAGAAATACAGATTCCATACAATTTCAATATAAAATCCAGTCTGTGTGTATGTATGGAAAATGCAAGATAACTTACATATACAAACACAACTTAGAAATATATGTATATTATATACATATATAATATTAATAAATGGTAGCCAAAGACTTAACAGGCATTAGGTAGAAGAAGACATCCAAATGAACTAAAAGTTACAGGTTCTATTAATCATAAGAGAATTCAAATTTAAGCTACAATTATATACCAATATATAATATAGCCCAGAAATATGTGAAACTGAAGAAAGATTGACAATGGAAGTGCTGGCAAGGAAGCAGGCAATGTTACTGAAACAGCCAGGGGTTTGGTCTAGGTCCCATTGCTCACTGCACAGAAAGCAAGTCATTGAGACACGTGTTGCCAGAGAATAAGGGTTTATTTGGGTGCTGCAACTGAGGAGATGGGAAGTCAGTCCCAAATTCATCTCCTCAATTGACTAAAATTTGAGGTTTTGTAGTAGGAAGAAAAAAAGGAACTATCTGTGAAAAAATAGGAATTAGGGAGGGGTAAGAAAGAGGAGTTAGTCAACAGGAAGCAGGTGGTTGGTTAGGAACTGTGATAAGTGAAGTGTGGCTCTCCTAGTCCAGATACCATGACCTGGTAAGTTTCAGTTCTGTGATACTTTCTGGGAGGTCTGATGGTTGGTTCCTTGAGAAGGAAACTCAGATTAGACAAATGTGTGTTTCTCAAATTTGAAGACTGACAGTCAGTCAATTTCTACGTCTATTTAAAAGAAACAGTAAACATCAGTTCTATGGGGCAATTTGGCTGGTTTCTGCAACCGACAGCCACATAAAACCACTGGTAAAATTAAACATTTTGACTAGCACTTTGGAAAACTGTTTGGGATCGCCTTCTAGACCTAAGTACATGCCTCTGCTATGGCTTTAGGAATCTAATTTTTCAATATACATGTAAGGGAAGTGAGGATACATATCCACTAAAAGTGTACATATACAAGAAAAATAAAAATGTTTAGAGAATATTTTATTCATAATATTTAAAAACAGGTAATAACAGAAGTGACCATCACAAGTAGAACAGTAGAACTGATAAGCAAATTGTTGTGTATTCATACAATGAAATTCTACTGGTAATAAAATGTATCACACATAGGCACAGGAAAAGACTTCATGATGAAGATGCCAAAATCAATTGCCATAAAACCAAAAAAATGACAAAAAAATTTGACAAAAAGTGACAAACCTAAATAAAATAAAGAGCTTTTGCACAGCAAAAGAAACTGTTAGAGTGAACAGATAACCTATCCAATGGGAGAATAGGTTTCCAATGTATCTGACAATGGTCTAGTATTTAGCATCTACAAGGAACTTAAAGTTATAGGGAAAAAAACCCAACTTCATTAAAAAGTGGGAAAAAGACATGAACAGACACTTCTCAAAAGAAGACATACATGTGGCCAAAAACATATGGGAAAAAACCCTCGACATCACTGATCATTAGAGAAATGCAAAGGAAAACCAGAAGATGTCATCTCACATCAGTCAGGATAGCTGTTATTAAAAAGTCAAAAAACAACCGAGGCTGGCGAGGTTGTAGAGAAAAAGAAATGCTGTTATACTGTTGGTGAGAATGTAAATTAGTACAACCATTGTGGAAAACAGTGTAAGGATTCCTTAAAGACCTCGAGACAGAAAGACCATTTGACCCAGAAACCCCATTACTGGGTATATACCCAAAGGAATGTAACTCGTTCTATTATAAAGATACACACACACACATATGTTTGTTGAAACACTATTCACAATAGCGGAGGCATGGAATCAACCTAAATGCCCATCAATGAGAGACTAGATAAAGAAAATGTGGTACATGTACACCATGGAATACCATGCTGCCATCAAAAGAAACAAGATCATGTCCGTTAAAGGGACATGATGGAGCTGGAGGACATTATCCTCAGCAAACTAATGCAGCAACAGAAAACAAAAACTGCATGTTCTCCCTTATAAATCGGAGCTGAATGATGAGAACGCATGGACACATGGTGGGGAACAACATACCCTGGGGCCTGCCAGAGGGTGGGTGGAGAAAAGGGAGAGCATCAAGAAAAATGTGTCAGGGATGCTGGGCGTAATACCTGGGTGATGGGATTATCTGCAGCAAACCGCCATGGCACATGTTTACCTATGTAGCAAACCTGCATGTCCTGGCCATGTACACCTGACCTTAAAATTTAAAAAAATATCACAAACTTTAGGCTGAAAGGATGCAGATGCAAAGAATATGTACTGCATTATTTCATTTATATGATATCCACAAAGAGGCAAAAACAGTTTACAAAGTTAGACATCAGAATAGTGGTTTTCTTAAGGCTGAAGAATAATTATTAATAGACACGAGGCATGAAGAAACCTTTGTTAGTTCTAGGAATAGTCTGCATATGAAATTGGGTAATAACTGTATGTGTGTTTGCACATGTAAAAAATTAATCAAGCACTTACAATTTATGAACTTTGTGTTATCTCTCAAATTTTTTTAAAAAAGAGGAAATTTGGAAGAGTTACTAGTCCTGATGTGTACGAATTGATTTCTAAGCTATAATTAGAATAAAAAGCAGTTCCATAAATTTAAAAATGGCAGAAATGGTATACTATTTAGGAGCATGTAGATGTAGCAAGATTTTATTTTGGAAGAATAAATTTACACTTATTTGTGTGTGTTTTCCATATGCCTCTATGGTTCTGATAATGATACTCGCTCAGCTAGATTCTTCCATGTTAATTTTCAAATTTCATAGTAAAAGACAGCAAAAAAAAAAAGAAAAAGAAAAAATTCTCTACTCTTACTCTAGTAAGAAGGAGCCAAGCTGGCCAGCCATGGTGGCTCATGCCTCTAATCCCAGCACTTTGGGAAGCCAAGGCAGGTGGATCACCTTCGAGATCAGGAGTTCGATACCAGCCTGGCCAACATGGCAAAATCCCGCCTCTACTAGAAATACAAAAATTAGTTGAGCCTGCCTGCAATCCCAGCTACTCAGGAGGCTGAGGCATGGGAATTTCTTGAACCCAGGAGGCAGAGGTTGCAGCAAGCTGAGATCCTGCTACTGCAATCCAGCCTGGGCAGCAGAGCAAGATCCTGTCTCAAAAAAGAAAGAGAAAGAAAGAAAGAAAGAAAGAAAGAAAGAAAGAAAGAAAGAAAGAAAGAAAGAAAGAAAGAAAGAAAGAAAGAAAGAAAGAAAGAAAGAAGGAAGGAAGGAAGGAAGGAAGGAAGGAAAGAAAGAAAGAGAAGGAAGGAAGGAAAGAAAGAAAGAAAGAAAAACAGGTGGGACGGATTTTGGTTATAAGTTCTTTAATACTTAGGGATATATTTTAATTTTAAGCATTATAAGTGCCTCAGTACTAAGGAATTTATTTTCACTTTAAGGTATATTGCTCTGGAAACAGTTAAGCCAAAACTTTGCATATATGTGAGAAATACAACGCATAAACGTGCTAAGTCAGTGTTCAAACACTTTGGCTGATAATTTTCTACTTTGCATCTTTCGTCATATAACTTAGGTACATCCTTCCTAAATCATCCTCTGAGAACTGTTCCACTTTGCAGTCCTATTGGAGCTGTATCTTCAGAAATAAATGAAAGAGTTTCTTCCACTGTAATGACTCTTTGTAAACAAGTTTGGTGTTATTTGTTTTAATCATTTTGATTGAAATGTAGAACTAGAAACAAAATGACGGTGTAGTTAAGTTTTTAGGGAGTCAGAAGTTACACAAGGACTTTCAACTGCAGAGGAGTCAGGGACCCTAATGCCCACCTTGTTCAAGCATTGACTGTACATGTGTACATCTGTATTTTTTTCTAGTTAAGAAATAGTTATACATTTTTAACTTTTCTCGTGAGCTTTATCTGTTCAATGTTTTTGAATGTTTCAGGAGCATTTGAAGAAAAGATATATTTGCTATTATCAGTGTATACTGATCAATATGTATTCAGAATATCTACTATACATTAGACTTAGATCTTCTACAATATAACTTATTTTTTTGTCCACACTTCCTGTCTTATATTGAGAGTGGTATGTTAAAATCGCCCTTTATTAATGTGTTATTGTCTATTTTTTCTTATATCTCTTTTAATTTGTATTTTATATAATCCGTATATTAATCGCTGCATAAATTCTTAACTATGTAATCTTCATTGCAGTATGTGGATTTTAACATTACACAACATCTTTCTTTGCCTCATTTAGTTCTGTTTTTATGTCTACTTTTTTGTCTGCCATCAGGATTGCAAGCCCAATAAGAAATTGCTAACATTTGCCTTGTAAATCTTTGTTCATTACTTTACTTTGATATACTGTTACCCCTCCAGTTGAACTCCTGTTTCATACCAACCTTATTCATTGTTTTTGGCATTTCTGTTCTTGTTTTTGTGATTGTGTTAGAATGTCTAATTCAATTTGCAGCGTTTATAACCCTTTTCGTTTGCTTCGTGGTTGTTTCCTTTTTGAGTAAGTGACTTTTTATAAGAAAAATGTTTTAATCACATTGTGTGAAATTTTAAAGAGGTTTCACATAAATACGGTTTGTTTTTTTCCTATTCCTAGTTCGTAGACCAGGATCCTGGTTAGAGAGCTCCCTCTTCTGTCAGTCTCTATGGCTGGTGGCGTTGATGGCATTAGGAAGGGCAAAGGATTGTCCTGTCTTCTTTTTTTTTTTTTTAATTTTTATTGCATTTTAGGTTTTGGGGTACATGTGCAGAACATGCAAGATAGTTGCATAGGTACACACGTGGCAGTGTGTTTTGCTGCCTTCTGCCCCCTCACCCATATTTGGCATTTC
>CM052656.1:110796375-110899379 GCA_028533165.1 Leontopithecus rosalia | reverse complement strand
GTAAAACTCTTTATTGGTCTATGCAGATAATCCAATGAAATCTACAGAAATGTTTCTAGAATCAGTGAATTTAGGCAGGTTGAACAATAAAAGATACACTTATAATCAACTATATAAATGAACATATATATATTTACAATTTTAAAATAAAATATTTGAAATTAGAAAATACAATGTATAATAGCATTAAAAACACAAGACTACTTTGGGGAAATCTTATAAAAACATAAAAGGCCTGCATATTAAAAACTACAAAACATTGCTGGGTATGATTTAAGAACATTGAGACGATGGCCTAGATAAAGAAAATGTGGTCCATATATACCATGGAATACAATGCAGCCATAAAAAAGAATAAAATTATGTCCTTTGCAGCAAGATGGATGGAACTAGAGGCCATTATCCTAAGTGAATTAACACAAGAACAGAAAATCAAATACCACATGTTCTCACTTATAAGTGGGAGCTAAACATGGAGTACATAGGCACACAGAAAAAGGAAACAATAGACATCAGGGCCTGCTTGAGGGTGGAGAGTAGGAGAAGGGTGAGGATTAAAAACCTGCCTGTCAAGTACTATGAGGATTACCAGGGTGACAAAATTACCTGTACACCAAACCACTGCAACATGCAATGTACTCATATAACAAGCTTACACGTGTATCCCTGAACCTAAAACAAAACTCAGAAACAAACAAAAAAAAATAAACATACGCATATTGAGGTACAAGAAACATATCTTGTTCAAGGATCAGGAGACTCTTAGAAATAAAAGGGAATGGATAGGAGAATGGTGCCTCATGCCTGTAATCCCAGCACGTTGGGAGGCCAAGGCAGGTGGATTGCTTGAGGTCAGGAGTTCAAGATCAGCCTGGTCAAAATGGTGAAACCTTGTCTTTACTAAAAATACAAAAATTAGCTGGGTGTGTTGGTGAGTATCTGTAATCCCAGCTACAGGCGAGGCTGAGGCTCAAGAATCTCTTGAACCCAGGAGGTAGAGAATTCAGTAAGCCAAGATGGTGTCACTTTACTCCAGTCCAGGTGACAGAGCCAGACTCAGTCTCAAAAAAAAAAAAAAAAACAAAAAGAAGAAATAAAAGGGAATTAACTATTGATACATGTATCAACATAGGTGACTATAAAAACTATGATGCTGAACGAAAATCCAGACCACAGATGTACATATCATATATTTCTATCTATATAAAACACAGAATGGCAAATTTATAGTAACAGAATACAGTACAATACTCACCTGTGGGGGAGGAGCAAGAGGAAAGTGTTATATATAGGCAAAAAGATACTTTGAAGGTAGTATGTGTTTTATATATTGCTGAAGTGATGGTTTCACAGATGCATAGATATGAAAATACATCAATGTCATACTTTAAGCATATAAAGTTGTATCTCAATTGTACTGCAGCAATGCTGTTAAAACTAGATGATGGCTGAAAGCTTAAACAAGCACTACATAGAAGAGGATATAAAATTTTTTAAAAAAAGATGAGCAGTAAGCATATTATTTATTAGGGAAGTGAAAATGTAATGTACAGTTGCACGCAAATGCATAGTATCCAGAAGGTCATTAGACCAAAATAATTCATAACACTATGTGTTGTCAAGAATGTAGAGTAACACTCACATAAACTGCCAGTGAAATTATAAATAAACTTTATAAATAAATTGTTACAGGTTTTTAAAGCATGAACTAAAGGGCCTAAATATATGACAGCTTATGACTTAGAAATTCAACTCCTAGGCATCCACTCAAAGATATGAAGCCATATGTCCCACAAGAGATATATTAAAATGTTTACAGCAATTTTACTCATAATAGTAAAAAGTGGAAATGACTCAAATGTTGAACGATATTAGAGTGAATAAGCAAATTGTGACACATTATTATTATTTTCTTTTTCTGAGACAGAGTCTTGCTCTGTCACCAGGCACCAGGCTGGAGTGCAGTGGCGCAATCTCAGCTCACTGCAGTGTCTGTCTCCTGGGTTCAAGCAATTCTCCTGCCTCAGCCTCCTGAGTAACTGGGACTACAGGCATGTGCCACCATGCCCAGCTATTTTTGTATTTTTTTTTTAGTAGAGATGGGGTTTCACCGTGTTGGCCAGGATGGTCTCGATCTCTTGACCTCATGATCCGCCCACCTGGGCTTCACACATTCTTATGAATTCTACATGACAATAAAAGGAGCTACTGCTGCACAAATATATGGATGTATCTCACAGACATAAAGCTTAGCAACAGAAACCACAAAGATCATATACGTTGAGCTTCCATTTATATGAAATTCAAGAACAGGCTAAACAAAACTCTATTTTCAGAAATCAGAGTAGTGGTTTTCTTGGAACAGGGGAGACAGTGTCAATTAGCAAACAGCAGGAGAGTCTTGGTGGTGGTAGATAGTCTATATTTCAATGTGGTGGTAATCATCTAAGTGTAGACATAGCTTAAAGATTTAAATGTAAATGTAAAATAGGTATTCTTTATTGTGCTTTCACTCAATTAAAAATATATAAAGAGGTACGGTGTAACCAATGAAGTATTTAGTGTAAATGAGAAAATTGGTGAAGAAAAATTTCATGAGAGCAGTTCCTGGAGCAGGTCTAGTAAGGCGCCGGTCCAAATAACAGCAGGTGGGTAAGGGCTCTTGGAAGGATATTTTCAATGAGAACAAAGTGACACTCATGGGTTATATAACATAACTGAGAACTAAAAACTACACAAAAAATAAACCTTTAATCTGGCAGAAGAGTTTGCTTCTTATTGTATAAGGGTTATAATCATAGAAGCTCAAAGAAGGAAATATAATTTTAGCTTACTATTGGGCTCTAAAATGTCCTCTCTGGCTGGACACGATGGCTCATGCCTTCGTGTAATCCCAGCACATCAGGAGGCCAACGTGGGTGGATTACTTGAGGCCAGGATTTGGAGACCACCCTGGCCAACATGGCAAAACCCCCTGTCTACTGAAAATACAAAAATTAGCCAGGTGTAATGTGGGTGCCTGTAATCCCAGCTACTCAGGTGGCTGAGGCATGAGAATCGCGTGAACCAGGGAGGCAGAAGTTGCAGCGAGCCGAGATTACATCACTGCATTCCAGCCTAGGTGACAGAGTGAGACTCCATCTCAATCAGTCAATGAATATGTCCTCTATTCCTGAGGTCATGATGATGAAACATTGTAGTCGCTAACTACTATAAAGAACAAATTATCCTCAAAGCTGTAAGCGTAAAACAAAACATTTCACTACACACAGTTTCTTGAGGTCAGGAATCAGGAGCAATTGTGCTAGGTGGTTCTAGCTCAAGATCTCTCATGAGGTTGCAGTAGAAATGTTGGTTGGGTTGTAGTTACCTAAGGCTTGACACTGGCTTGAGAGTTGATCCAAGGAGGCTCACGCACATGGCTGTCTGCAAGAGGCTGCGGTTCCTTGCTAGCTCTTTATAGGAGGCCTCAGTTCTTTGCCACATGGAATGCTTCAGAGTTGCTCGTGACAAGGTAGCTGGCTTCCACCAAATCAAATGACATGAGAAAGGGCAAGGCCGAAGACATACTGTCTTTCATAATCTAGCCTCAAAAGTGACATGCTGTGACTTCTGCCTTATTCTCTTGGTTGCACTGATCAACCCTTATACAATGTAATTGATTACATCAAAAGTGTTCAAATCCAAGAAAAAGGGATCATTTGGAGCATATAGGAAGCTGTTTACAAGAGTCTAAACTTTCGCCCAAAATTATTTACATCCCTCCCACATACAAAATCCACACCGACTCCCAATTCTCATCCCATTACAATGTCAGCTCAAAGTCCAGAAATTTGTCACACCCAAGTATGGGTGAGACTCACCAGGTGTAGTTCCTTAAGTTTAGCTTCTGGAGTATAATTTTTCTCCATCTGAATGCTTGTGAAGTTAACAATACTAGAGATTGTCCTCCCTTATACACACAACATCCAAAAGAATGAACTCTATAGACATCCTTGTTCAAAAGAGGGAGGGGCATGAGAATTACATAGGAGTCACTGATACATAAGAATTTAAAATCTAGCATAGCAAATGTTGGGACTTACTTGATTAGGACTCAGTCCTGTTTCTATTATCAAATGACTCTTTATAACTCCTGGTTCCAGCTTATAGGTTCTTAGCTCTGTCCTTTGAATCATTCCTAGTTTTTAATACGAGGTAGTACTTCATTGTCATTTTTCTACTGACATAGTCATCTCAGAAATGTTCTGAGGTTTTCTATGAACTCTGTTTGTAAAAACCACATGTATAAATCCCTTCAGTCTTCCCTCTACCTGGAGCTTCTGCTGAAACAGCTGAGGGACAATGCCCTAGAGCTGTCTAGAAGACCTATTATTTGACCTTTATAGATCCTTCATCAGACTGAATTGAGGCATTACTTATGTTCTTTCTATGGTATTTACAGGAAATTTTAGTCACGCCCACAGCTTCTTCTTTAGAATCATGCTTTCCTGAGAGCACCCTAGATTAGACCTTTGCTCAGAATCTATTTCTCAATTTTAGCATTTTTCACATGCTAAAATTTGAAAGTCCAGGAATCTCAAAACTATCAAGTTCTAACTTCTTTTGTTTAAAAGTCCTTCCAATAGGTTATGTGTCTTCTATAACATTGTAATATAAGCAGTAGGAAGAAAGCAGACAGTATCTTCAGCACTCTGACTGGAAATGACTTTAGAGCATTCTCTTAATTCATTAAGTACATTTTCTACCTTCCACGATACTACAGACAAAAGTGTTGCTAAACTTTCTGGAACTAAATAAAAAGATTTTTACTTTCTCCAGTTTCTAATATGTTTTCACTTCCCTACTGTAAGCCCTTACTCAAAGGTTTCAGTCTTTCCTGTCCTTTTAGCCTCCATCCACTGCCTATTTTCAAGCACTCCAAAATTTTAGTGTTTTCTTTCTCTTTATAACAGTAACTTCGTTCTAGGTACCAAAATATGTATTGGTTATCTATTGCTATGTGAAACATTAATACTTAGCAACTTGAAAGAATAAACAGTTTACTGTTTCACACAGTTTCTGAGAACAAGGAATCCTCAAAAGCATGGCAGGATGGACCTAACTCAGAGTCTCACATGAGGTTGCCATCAAGACACTGGCTGGGGGCTGTAATCACCTGAAGACTTGACTAGGACTGGAGCCCATATGTGCAAAGAAGGCTTATAACATGGCTGTTGGAAACAGACTTCAGTTCCTTGCTGGCTGTGCATAGAGTCTTCAGTTCCTTGCCACATGGTCCTTTCAACAAGGCTGCTCATGACATTGTAACTGATTTTCTCCACATCAAGTGATCTGGGATAGAGGAAAAAGAAAGAAGTCATAATATCTTTGATGACCTATTCTCAGAAATGACATATCATCATTTCCACTTTATTTATTTATTACTTTTTTTTTCTTTTTTTCTTTTTTTGAGATGGAGTTTTACTCTCTGGAGTTTCACACTGGCTAGAGTGCAGTGGTGCAACCTCGGCTCACTGCAACATCCGCCTTCTGGTTTCAAGCATTCTCCTGCCTCAGCCTCTGAGTATCTGGGATTACAGAAGCCAATCACCTAATTTTTGTATGTTGGTATTTTTAGTAGAGATGGGGTTTCACCATGTTGTCCAGGCTGGTCTCAAACTCCTGATCTCAGGTGATCTGCCTGCCTCGGGATTGCAGGTGTGAGCCACCATGCCCAATCATTTCTGCTTTATTTCGTTGGTCACACAGGTCAACCCAGTGTGGAAGGAAATTCCACAAAGGTATGTACACCACAGGTGGAAATCATTGATGAACATCTTGCAATTTGGCCATGACACATAATTTGTAGATTTTTACCCTTTAAAATGAACACAGATGGATAGTAAGAGCCATAACTGTTTACACATAGCAAAATGTATAAGTACATTTACAACTGGTAAGAAGTGATGTGGAAAAGATTAAACCATGGAGTAGAATAATGGCCTTAGAGTCTCACCTTACAAACTTGGGCATGTGTTGGCAAACTATGGCCTATGGACCAAATTTGTCTCGCCGTATGTTTTGTCAATAAAATTCTTTTGTAACACAGTCAGACCATTCATTTTTGTATTATTTATGTCTTCTTTAGCACTATCATGGCAAGGTTGAGTAGTTTCAACATAGAATGGCTCACAAAGTTGAAAATAAATGCTATATAGTTCTTTGAAAAAAGTTTTCCAATCACTGGCTAGGATATAAAGAGAGAAGTTTCAGAAAGTCAAAAATTATAGAACTAACATTTCCAGGTATAGATAACTGAAAGGAATTATAAGGTTCCAATGAACATACCCATGAAAAAGCTCTTAATAAGGGAAAGGACTATGTTACAGTAGGAGAAAGACAATTCAAATCAGCAGTGTGGGACCAAGAGACATCTAGAAACAAGCTCTTCAGTGTTCTTATTTGTACAAAGACACCCTTCATCTCTGGATGAAACCTGATATTTGTGTGATGAAATGTGGTTTCGGAAGAAATGAAACTGAAATTTCCTGCAGTCTTGTATGCCCATCTGGTCACATAGCAGACACAAGATTTGCCATGATCTCAGCTGGAAACTATCAATAAACAAATTGACCCTAGATTCCACTAAGGGATTTTGAACTTTAAAGAGCTCACGATAAACCATTAGTTAGGCTAACTAGCTAACTAGCTAACTAATGGTTTATAGTGAGTTCTGCCCATATCATGGCCAAGAGTCAAAAACAGACACCAAGGCATTTCTGGAAATAAACAAAGAGCTGTCCCAGTTCAGATATAAAATAACTCACCTTCTTATGCATGCATTATGAGAATTAGATGTCACTAACTGATATGGCTTGGCTGCGTCCCCACCCAAATCTCATCTTGAATTGTAGCGCCCATAATCCTCACATTTCGTGGGAGTGGGGAGTGGTAGTGGGAGTGACAGTGAGTTCTCACTGGATCTGATTATTTAATAAGGGGCTTTTTTCCCTTTTGCTCAGAGCTTCTCCTTACTGCTGCCATGTGAAGAAGGAAGTGTTTTCTTTCCCTTCTGCCATTATTGTAAGTTTCCTGAGGCTTCTCCAGCCCTGAAGAACCATGAGTCAATGACACCTCTTTTTTTATAAATTACCTAGTCTCGGGTATATTTTTATTAGCAGCATGAGAACAGACTAATACACTAATATTGTGGGTGAGCAACAGCTATCTGAGCCAGTGGCTTTGAGGTAAAAGAATTTACCAAGACAGTTGTAGGTAAGAAAAGCAGATTCATTAAAGAAAAGTAGGAAAATATGTTTCCAGGGAGGCAATAGGCAGCATCAGCAGAAGGAAAGCTGACTGCGAAGAAACAAAGGCTTGCCAGAGATGTTATGGAATAGCATTTATGCTGTATGCTGCAGAGGGCTCTGTACAGTACTGAAAATGCCAAGGTTGCAGTGAGTTAACTTACAGGTGTCTGGTGACACTTAAGCACACGGCCCATGTCCTGGACCATGAAGAAAGGCAGACTAATAGCTTATCTGCTTTCTTTTTCTGCCTTCCCCCTGCTCCCACCAGCCTGACTCCTTTTCCCTAATTAAGACTTCACAACTAATGGAGGAACAAAGAATCAATATACTGGGGAAGCCAGAAAATAATTACTTGTCCTAGCATATGTCAATTAAGGAACCAAAAGGCAGTGTTTAAAATATATAAACTGGCTGGGCACTGTGGCTTATGTCTGTAATTACAGCACTTTGGGAAGTCAAGGCAGGCAGAACCCTTGATCCCAGGGGTTCAGGACCAGCCTGGGCAACATTGAGAAACTCCATCTCTACAAATGATATGAAAAATTAGCTGGGCATGGTGGCTGGCACCTTAGTCCCAAGTACTCAGAAGGCTGAGATGGGAGGATCACCTGTGCCCAGGAAGTCAAATCTGCAGTGAACCATAATTGTATCATTGCACTACAGCCTGGGCAATGGGAATGAAACCCTGTCTCAAAAATAAATAAATAAATAAATAAAATGACATAAACTATAAAGTAGCAGTTGTAACATATTTTTAGGATTATTTGGGGACAGTAGACATAACTCTAAAGTGGTTTCTAATTGGTACCCCAGTGGCCTAGTATACACCTGCATCATCCTTTCCCCTTTAGTTTGAGTAGGATTTGGGATTATGATGGGATGTTACTCCATGTTTAGATTACACTAAATGACAAAGATGAGGTAGGTTTTCAGATGCAATTAAGGTTCCAAATCCTTCCCTTTTTTTTTTTTGAGTAGTCTTGCTCTGTCCCCCAGGCTGGAGTGCAGTGGTGCACTCTTGGCTCACTGCAACCTCCACCTCCCAGGTTCAAGCGATCCTCTTGCCTCAGCTTCCCAAATAGCTGGGACTATAGGTGTGCACTACCATGTCCAGCTAATTTTTATATTTTCAGTAGACACAGGGTTTCACCATGTTGGCCAGGCTGGTCTTGAATTCCTGACCTCAAGTGATCTGCACGCCTCGGCCTCTCAAGCACTGAGATTACAGGCATAAACCACCACACCCAGTCCAAATTCTTCCATCTTAAGTCAATCAAAATGATTTTTTTCATTACATCAGTGATGAAAATAGACCAGCTTTGATACGTAGCAGAGAAAAACACTCTTAAGTGTTAAAACAGAAGACAATGCCTCATGAGAGGAGGTCAGAGAGATACAAGAGTCAGCACAAAAAATATCTATAACCAATACATGCTTGCTTATGTTAAATTTTTTAATTAAAAAATATATAATTTTGTAATCACATGGACAACAAAACCAAAATATTAAAAATCTCCAGAAAGAGCAATTCCTAATAAGCTGTCTTAGTTCAAATTAAACATATGAAAGATATTATATTTCATCCGATATCTTTTGTAAGTTAACTGAAGTGCATTTTTCCTAAATCAGTCCTCATACAAGAATGTGAAGAGGGCCAGGGATGGTGTTTCACATCTGTAATCCCAGCACTTTGGGAGACCAAGGTGGGAGAATCACTCAAGGCCATGAGTTCAAGACCAGCCTGGGCAACGTAGCAAGACCTTGTCTTCACAAAAAAGTAAAAAATAAAAATTAGCTGGGCATAGTGGCATGGCACTTGTAGTCCTAGCCACTTGGGGGGCTGAGTCAGGAGGATCACTTGAGCCCAGGAGTTGAGGTTGTAATGAGCTATGATCTTGCCACTGCACTCCAGCTTAGGCAGTGTGAGTTAAATTTTATTTTGTAAATTTTATTTGATGTGAGTTAAATTTTATTTAAATTTCTGCTGAGAATTAGCAAGAATGTAAATAAAGTTACATAAATCTGCAATAAAACTACATCAAATTTAACATTAAATGTATACATCAAATCAAAATACAAAATTCTTTATATTAACTTTATAATTTCAAATGTAAATGTACAAATTTCATCAATTGTAAAACACATCATTTCACATATATGACAATTGTATAAGACACTGTTTGAAACATTTATAGATTCCAGAAGTAGACAATAAGTAATAATATAACAGGTAAATGTATCACTATTAGTAATGTTGGGTCTCTACTCTCCACCTTCTCCGCCCCAAGAAACATTTAAATGACCTGTTGCTTACAGATAAAACGGTTTTTAATTTCACAGGGTTCATCTACAGCATTTCCCTTTGGGTTATACACTATGCAGTTCTTTCTATTAGAAGTTCCAAACAATGGTAATCTGTAATGAAGAAGAAAATGTTAACATATGGAAAAAGGAAGTGAGAATGATCAGGGAAGTTTTCAATTAAATGATGTAACCTTTAAGAGCATTTGAGTGAGATATTAACGTATCAAGTCCTTTTTTCTTTTTCAGTAACCACAATTTTCATGATTCTCTAGTATACTGCTACAAAATACCCAGTTGTTTTCTCACTGATCAATATCACTGAGGCCAGGGATTTTTCCTTGTTGTTTTTCTGTTGTCATTAATGGTTTAAATGTGTAATTTGCTTTACTTCTATTTTATTTAAGATGTATTATCTGATCTAGTCTAGGAAAGTAGAAACAAGCCAGAGCATAAACTTTGTCCCTGTGTGATGTTGCAAATCTCATGTTTATAAATGAAAATGAGATTCAAAAAGTACACATATACTGAAAATAAGTCTACAGTATACAAAATATAAGAGGATGCTAAGAATATTGGAGTCTACCAGAATAAATAAAATAAGGGATATGCTGTTTTATCCGGACTGCCTCTGTGTATATGAGTATCTGTACATGCACATATACTGCCAAGTGCTTATACTAAGGCAAAAAAAAAAGCATATGTTAAAGTTATTTTATGGCCACAAATACACTAACTGTATGTCACTTGAACATAAACTTGGACGTTCTAGGCAGATCTAAAAATGTTATTTTGTTGTACCTTTTCCTTTTTCTGTATTTTCATGCCCTAGACAAGGTTATTTCAGCTACAGTGCTCCTGGATTTTACCTTTGCTAGTCACATCTAAGGACAAATTCATAAAGAGCAAAAAAGGTAATGAGTGGCAGAAACTTACAGATCCTGGGAGAGTACAGAGCCACTCTCCCATAACCAGGCGTTTTGTTCTTCACTATAAGAGAGTCCAATCCAGTAAAATTGTTGACTGGAGCTCATAAAATCCTGCTTCAAGTAAAAGACAATCACATTAATCTAATTTTAATCTACTCTGGGAATAACAGATTTTGAAGGAAAGTCAGTGTTCAGAATAAGATTCAGCCTGTCCATCACACAAAAGGTATAGTCACAAGACTCAAAGTTCTTATTTATCTGGCCCATTCATGTATGGATAATAAGTACCACAAAATCTCACTTCTTGAAAAATTAAAACCCTTATAAAAGGAGATAGAGTCTTCATGTAACACTTCCTTTACAGGGGATCAATTAAATTTGATTCCAAAATAATGGTATTCTGAAGGATGAATCTCATGAGTATAATCTACTCAACCTATAATCAGCACAGGTGCTGCATGCATCTGGAGAATTTTTTCACTTTTTCTTATGGATTGGGCAATTAGGGCCATGCATGGTAGCTCACACCTGTAATCCTAGCACTTTGGGAGGGAGAGGTAGGTGGACCACCCAAGATCGGGAGTTCAAGACCAGCCTGGCTAACATAATGAAACCCTGCCTCTACTAAAAATACTGGTGGCGTGCACCTGTCATCCCAGCTACTCAGGAGGCTGAGACAGTAGAATTGCTTGAACCCAGGAGGCAGAGGTTGTAGTGAGCTGAGATCATGCCAGTGCACTCCAGCCTGGGCAACAGAGTGAAACTCTGTCTCAAAAAAAAAAAAATTTAGTAATTTTTCTTACCATATTTTCCATACTAGCTTATATACCAGAAAGATGAAAAAACTATAAAATTATTTTTAAAAAAGAAATTTAATTGAAAGAGCTAAAAATCACATTTAGTTAGTTCTTTAAATAAAATGGGTAAATATAATGACCTATTATCTAAAATGGATAAATATAATGACTTTGGATTCTTCCTGAAAAGTTTCTTTCACTTTATTTGCCACCTATCTTTATTTGTATTCTTATGATATAAATCATCAAGAAATTTAATATATATTTTACAATGACTATTTTAAGGTACATGGAATCAATAACTCAATTCCAATATAACCATCCACTTATGATCTGATTAATTACTTAAAGTATTTAACTTGTTTAGATAGTATATTTTTCTAGATCAAAGAAAATGTAGAAAATCAGACTTAGTACATGCCAGTTCATCTCTGCTTTGAAGCTGAAGAAGACTGGATTTCTGAGAAGCACAGAGATGCCTACTTTCATTCCAAGTTCTGGATTCACTGGAAATGAAGTAACAGTTGCATCGATAACCAATCCATTTTTCCTGGCAAGAACAGCAGTCAGAGTCTGACAGAAAAGATAAAACATAACTGATGACATAGGAGATGACATTTTCTTCAATGCCATTTCATTATTCAAAATTTATTTGCTGTTTATCCTTTTAACATTCTTTCAGAATCTACTGTATATACTGCAGTTCAGGGGCTATTAATGTGAACTAATTAGACATGAACATGGTGTTTTTTCCTCATGGGGATTATATTCTAGAGATAGAACTAGAATTATATAATTTTCAGTAATTTATTAACGATACTTGATGATTTAGGTAAGTACACAAAAACAATTAAGTATTTTAAAACAGCATGTAGCAGAGTATAAGATGAGGGGCAGTTAGAAGAATCTTTTTTGAGGAAGTAACTCAAAACTAAGTACTGTAGCATAAATAGAAGTTAACTAGATGAGAGAGACTGAAAGGAGGAAAACATTTTAGCACGTTTTCTGAGTCAGAAAAGAATATGGCACTGGTCGGGAGTGGTGGCTCACACCTGTAATTCCAGAACTTTGGGAGGCTGAGGTGGGCAGATCACTTGAGGTCGGGAGTTCGAGACCAGCCTGACCAACATGGAGAAACCCTGTCCCTACTAAAAATACAAAAAAAAAAAAAAAAAAGAAGTCAGCTGAGTGTGATGGCACATGTCTGTAATCCTAGGTACTCGGGAGGCTGAGGTAGGAGAATTGCTGGAACCCAGGAGGTGGAGGTTGTGGTGAGCTGAGATTGCACCACTGCACTCCAGCCTGGATAACAAGAGTGAAACTCTGTCTCAAAAAAAAAAAAAAATGATGGGTGGGTGGGATTTTGGTACATTTGGAGAATTTTGATATGTTTGAAAGGGAATATAAATAAACCAATTATCTTGAGTCTTAATTACATAGTTTATCAATAATAGCGTTTTCAACATTTGTTATCCGCAGCAATAAAAAGCATGACATAGCATAGGCACTCAAATCTTTGCCATATAAGTGGTGCTGAAGATGTTGCACCATTTATTTATTTATTTGTTTGTTTGTTTGTTTGTTTGTTTATGAGACAGAGTCTTGCTGTGTTGCCCAGGCTGGAGTGCAGTGGTGCCATCTCAGCTCACTGCAACCTCTGCCTCCCAGGTTCAAGCAATTCTCCATGCCTCAGCTTCCTAAGTAACAGAGACTACAGGTGTGCGCCACCATGCCTGGCTAATTTTTGTATTTTTAGTAGAGACCAGGTTTCACTATATTGGCCAGGCTGGTCTCAAACTTCTGACCTCAAGTAATATGCCTACCTCCAGCCTTCCAAAGTGTTCGGATTACAAACATGAGCCACTGTGCCCGACCAAGATGTTACACTGTAAATGAAGCAGTATATGATCACAGAAGATGATGAGACAACTTGGGGTGCATTTGGAAAAAAATATATTTAGAAAATCTGGGCTGGGTGCTGTGGCTCTGCTGGGCAGAGTGGCTCATGCCCGTAGTCCCAGCACTTTGGGAGGCTGGGGCAGGTGGATCACCTAAGGTCAGGAGTTCAAGACCAGCATGGCCAACATGGCGAAACCCTCTCTCTACTAAAAATACAAAAATTAGCCGGACATGGTGGTGGGTGCTTGTAGTTCCACCTACGCGGTAGGCTGAGGCAGGAAAATCTCTTGAACCCAGGAGGAGGAGGTGGCAGTGAGCCGAGATAGTGCCACTGCACTCCAACCTGGGAGACAAGAGCAAAACTCCGTCTCTAAAAATAAAAGAAAGAAAGAAAATTGGACTTTGAGCTGGCTTCCATTGTATAAGTAAGATTTGAATTCTGTGCACTATATTTTGCATCATTTAAAAATCAAAATGGAAAAGTATGAGATGCAAAAGTATAGGTTATAAGCAAATTCAGGCAGGTAATGAGGATTAACTGTAATGTTTCCTGCGGTTTAGTTTTTGTTACCTGATGATGAGCACTCATGTATTTTTCATTTCAGATACCATTTTTCTAATTAGTTGAATGTATAAATGTACATTCAGTGTAATTCAATCATGTTTACATTAGAGAACAGTAAAATGAGACTATCCTACACTGGCAGGCACATTTCTATTACTAAGTATAATATTCTATCATGCTTCTCTGTGTGAGAAACAAAGAACTGCTTATTTCATCTTTACCAATGCTAAGCTTTCCAAAAAATATGACCTACCTTTCTGGAGTTCTATGTTGGGTCCTGGAGTAAATGCTGACTCAACACTCAGTTTAGTAAAAGCTATAACAAATGATTAGAAATTTGTTTAATTAGATATGGGTTTCTGAAATAATAACATATTAATGCTAGTAAGATGAAGCCTTTATTATTAAATGATGTCATCACAGTTTTGATTTTTATGGAGACTTGCTTAGAAGAACTTACAATTTTTTAACAAAATTCCCAGTGTGGCCATCAACGAAAGGCATATTATCCCTAAGGTCCCAGAAATCAACCTCCAGAAAGTGGCCTTAAACACTGTAAGAAAGGCAGACAGGGTAATGACTTAAAGAGCAAACACAGGAGCTGAGTTCTTAAAAGCAGAAACTAGTGAGAGAGGATCCAAAACATTCTTTCATTTGATAACGGTGTCAGCTTGCCAATAAAACACTGAAAAATGAAGACTTTCCAATCAGGACTTCACCCAATACCAACATTTTTATGTGATGTATCTTATTCTTCAGGGAGATTATTCAAACATTTTCTACTCTACCAGCTCTGTCTCAGTAAAGTGAATTTACCGTGTATGTTTAAAACTGATAGAGAAGTTTAAAGATCTAGAGGAAGAAGATATTAACAGGCACCAAGTTGTGTTTTATGAACTTACATAATTACCATTTATTTTTATTCTCTCAACAAAATCGTAAGATAGATAGTATGATTCTCATTAGGTAGATGAGAAAACATAAGGTCCAATAATAATGTTATTTTCTCAGGTTATCAAAGCAAGTAAGTATCCAAGTCAGAAATCAAATGAAAGTGTGTCTAGCTCAAGAATCTTTCATTTAGCATAGTCTACCATTGTCACAATAATACTACTTGAGAGTGTGTCCTCTCCTCATCTCAATGCAGTTTTGCTCTGATAAATGTCTAGCTGCTCATGGCTTCATAGAGATATTATAGGGAAAAGAAGACATAGGAGCATTCTGGACTTCGTGTGATAACTCTTTCTACAACCAATAGATGGGTGATGCCTTGGAGGCCTGGGTTCATTTCACAGTACATTGAATTATGATACTCAAACAATCTTTTCGTCCCCAAGAACATTACATTTGTTCACACTCAAAATTGCTTGTTTCTAGGCTGTTCACCTAAAACATTTCAACATTAGGAGATTCTGTGCTAACACTGCCACACTCTCAAATAATGATGTTATCATTAACAACAGTACAATATGTCAAACTGTTCATTTGTGTAATTTCTGGATGTCACAACATAAATAGTAAATTTAAAACTTTTAAGCATTGAGCCATTAATATTTGGCACTTTCTACTTCTATATTAGAATTCCATTGCTCACAATTTAACCAGGTTAAAGTTCAGTTCTTGTTCAGAATTTAGAGGTAGCCCTGCCAGAAGCCACTCGTTAAACCTGTCATAAAAGCTTCATGGAATCATTTCTAAGTTAAACAATGAAGAATCAGGAAACTAAAATGAATGGAAAAGTGCAAATGCATGAAAAGCCTGAAAATATCCACTGTTAATCATGTCCTTTTTTCTTAAAGCACTACCCCAAAATTAGCCAATTCAAGAAATAGCTTTTCTGATTATTTTTAATTTGGCTATTGAAATCACACATACCTGCCATGAGAAGTTATGTTCCAAGAGCAATGTAGAGAAGGCACGACGTGTACTTGTTCAGAAAGAGCAGCGTTAAATTGCTGGAGCTGAGCTGGAGTTGAAAGACTCTGAAAGTTGAGTATGAAGAAATATAGCAAAAAAATAGAATAAAAAATTGTGTATTTAAATGACGTTTTTGAATTATCTATTGATGAGCCATGTATTACAGTACGAATAAGAAGCAGTAAAATCACAAGCTTCTAACGTGTTCCAGGAACCACAATACAGGAAATTCTCACAGTACTTTTGTAATATTAACACTGTGGTAAGCACTAAAGAAGGTGAGAAGAGGTGAGAGGAAGTTTTGTTGTTTTGGTTTTAATGTTTGAAAATAGAATTCATTTTGAAGAGTTATCTGGAAAAATGAAGGAAATGATTGGCAAACCAAAGGTAAATTTACTTAGTGCAATAAAATTACTCACAGAATTTTCCTCTTTTAATAATAACAAACATTTATTACTTAGCTTGTACTTGAATTGTACACAATTTAAAGAACTTGGCATATGTTAGCTCATTTATTTCTTTAAATGGTTTGATAGTAAAGATATACAAATATCCTCAATCTATCAATGAGAAAACTGAGGCATATAGAGCTAAGTAATTTGCCCAACGTCATGTAAAGTGGGATTTCCCTGTGTCACTCTGTTCTTCTGATCCCTACCTAATTCCTCTGCACTACAGGAAAAGTTCAAAAAGGTAGAACTGGATGGGTTTCCCACTTGAATGCCTCATTCACATCAGCCCTAAAAGCTTTGGTCAACACCTCACTTTTGATTTCCTTAAAGTTCTTTGAACATGACTTTAGCTGCTTTATTTTCTTTATTTTTACTAATATATTAATTCCTATATTGTTTAGTGTCTTATCTAATTCAAATACTATACTGCTACTTCAATGTACCCATTTTTGTCTACAGAAGAGTAACCTTGTTGATAGGAATATCAAATGTGGAACAGGTCAAATTTCCAATGTGGAAGAGATTGGCTATAATAAGAATCTTCAAATGACAGATTTCGATCTATGCCTTATTATCTGGAAATACAATCTACCATGCATCCTCATACAAAAGCAGACACTCAAATAAACTTTTGTTTATCATATTGTGTATATTGTTTATGTTCAAGCATTATAATGTAACTATAGATAAACATTTTTTAAAAGATGGGCTTTCAAACAACAGAAAAAAAAAACAAAGACTACTTTGATTTCTCAGTTTTTATGAGCTCAAAACCTTTCCATCTTTTCAGTGTGCATTGTGTGTATAGAGCTGGTTTCATTGCACCACCAAATTTATAGAAATATAAATCCTTACTGAAGAATATAAGCATAAAATCTACTTCAGCCAGAACTTATGCAAATCTTAGTTGAAGTGATTTATTTAAAAATCCTTTGCTTACTTGAAATCTATTCATTTTCAGTTTTAGTGTTAGAAAAAGCTAATCCAAAAGAAACCTAACTGATATTATTTTCCCCCATGTAAAATTGCCTTAAAATACCGGAGTTTAGGGGTTTGCTTTTAGTTTTTCTCTTGAAATAGTACAAATTTATGACAGAATGTGCAACAGGGGTTATTACTACACTTTCATTACTAACTGAACCACCTTTGTTTGGAAGTTATTCTAAGTTTTGAGAACCATGTTTAGTGAGAATACATCCATCAATCATTGTCTTTTTTTTCCTTCTTAGTTCACTGACTTAGAAATAAAAATCCAACAAACACAAGTTTAATTCAAGAACTCCAGCCTGAAATAAGATATCCAAACACACCCACCCACCCCCACCCCACACACAGACACACACACAGAGTAAGCATATATATCTCCTTCCTTTAACTCTTTCTGAGCTGCCAACTCTGTCCTTTCTGTTTAATTTTGCACATAGGCAGGTGAATGGTTTCCATGCACTGTATTCTCTTCCACTCATCTCCACTTGTTCCTGAGGTTATCATTGCCTTGCCTACATCCCTTGGAATATCTGGGGAACTATGGCCAACTAGTTATCTGTATAGCTGTATCTGTGGGTTCTTTTCTGTCCAATAACTGCTGAAAGCCTTGCTGCTCTCAGACATGCTAGCCCGGAAGTGCTGAATAATCATCAACAGAAGGGTCCTCTACAAATGAATCTTGGGATTCTTTAGAGTCCAGCAGTCTCAGCCCTGAAGTCAAGTAATTCTGAACATTGTGTTTTGCCCCATTTCCCAGAATCACTCAAAGTGTTATGCTCCAGTCCTCTCCTCTAGAAACTAGATTTAGAAAATCTTTATTGTGTCCCACCTTCCCTTTCCGATTACACTTCCTTTTCTACCTTTATTCCATACACAATTCCAAATAAAGTTTGCACTCAAAGGATTCTCTGGGGCTCCTGCAGAGAGAACCCAGACTAAATTCCTCTGAAATGTCCAGCTTCACTTATATAAATTTGCTTTTGAAAAGTTAGGTATCCTGACAAAAGAACATCTTTCTTTGTGGGACCTCCCGTCCACCAGCAACCACTGCAGGAAGCCACCCTCTTCCTCCCCTGCTGTTTATTAGTGCTTTTGTTCAGAGCAAGTGATGACTTCAATAGCTAAGCCTACTTTTAAACCTCAGTCAAGAGCCAGGAAAATAAACTAATGTTCACTTAAGACATAAACAGTGGAGTCTTTTCCCTACCTAAAAATGTATAATTAAAATGTCACAGAACACAATAACGTACATTTTTATCCCCAACGAAGAAATTTATTTTGATCTCACTGCTTTTAGAAAATGTATTCCTTGAGCGGGGAAAAAAATCGCTAACATCAGGCTACAAATTCTTCTTTTAACAGGAAGAGAGGGATCCCTGGGAAAAAATAAAAGATGTTACTGACCTGGTAAAATCTTTGTAAACATGCTAATAATAAACCTACTAGCTAGATAGTGGGTTTTGCTTGCAAAATCCTTATCAATTGAATGATTTTAGCAGGATGTATTAGAGTGTCTAAAATTGTTAGTGAGTGGTAAAATCAAATAAAAGTGTAAAACTAAGGCCAGGCATGGAGGCTCACACCTGTAATCCCAGGACTTTGGGAGGCAGAGGTGGGAGGATCACTTAAGGTCAGGAGTTTGAGACCAGCCTGGCCAACATGGACAAACCCCATCTCTACTAAAAATGGAAAATTAGTCTGGTATGGTGGTGCACACCTGTAAGTCCTGCTACTCAGGAGGGTGAGGCATGAGAGTCTCTTGAACCGGGTGAACTGAGATCACGCCACTGCACTCCAGCCTGGGTGACAAGAGCAAAACATCACATCGATAAAAAAAAAAAGCATAAAACTAGAATCTGTGGGTTTGTGGAGAATGGCTTCCTGGAATACGTCACATAAACTATGTGTAACTATAGCCATGTAACCATCTGAGCATAAAATAGAGATGTGTCAGCACCAACGCACCTCCCTGCATGTAAATGTGCAGCTATAAGCACCATTAAGAGACCTTATATGTTTATCTGTTTGTCTGGGCCAGAGTGTGTCTTAAGGGGAAAGTAAGAATGAGAAGCTGCTCTTGCAGGCCTGGGTTTTCCACTGTTTTGTCTGCATCTCACAATTACTGTATAACTGAAATTATGAGTAAAGCATGATGCAGGGTGAAATCTCTGAGGATGCTTATGATTCTGATTTGACAATCCAATCCTTTGTGTTACTTTCTTGAAGAACTGGTTAAGTTTTGTCCATGTGGATAATGAGAAATATGCATACAAATATATGTATAGAAGCCAATACTCCTTGCCTTTCATTATATAGCAAAAGTTATCATTGCCCCTCTCATATATGCAGGAAAAATTGTTGTACTTGGACAGACTTTCACATCTCCAGGCTTTGGGCCTTCTTTTCCCCCTAGAGCTGCTAAAAGCTTTACCACCCTCACACCGATGGATCTCAGGAATGTATACATAAATATCCAAAATTGTTTTGCTTATCTTATATGAAAAGGCTATTTGAGGATATATGTCAGAAAAAGAAATGTGTTGTTGAGGCTCAGGACATATCACCCCAAAACATGATAGGAGACCAGAATATGTCACCCCAAAATATTTCTCTTTTTTGAAATATTTCAAGCTGGTTATTTTGAGATGCTGCAGACACAAGAGTAGCTCATGTGAAAAGCTGCCCTTTTGTAAAGGAAAATGATGTCAGTTAAGGAATCTATATTAGTAAAATTATCTATATCAGGAAAAGTGCTGCTCTTAAACAACATTTATTTTTCCCCGGAAGGACTCTTATTTACATAACAAGAAAACCTTTATTCAACTATTTCCTCACCTTCACCCTCCCACAACATGTCCCTATTCCAGAAGTCCCTTTCAGAAGCCCCAGTCCCCAATTCCTTTATACCACATATCAATCATCTAGCCCTTTATTGAGTTTCACATTTTTGTGGGACCCAAGACTAAGAAAACTCCCCTAATATGAAAGAAAAGAGGATAAGCATGAAGGTGAAGTGGTGAATGAGAGTAGGCAGAGAAAAGAGGTCAGAGAAGCAGGACTCAGTGCTTCTGACATGAAGGTTCTCCTGCTGTGACTGAAGCTACCTCAGCAGAATTACAACAGTGAGAGAAATCTGACATAGTTCATTCGATCTAACTTCTAACTTCCAAGCTGTCCTTGGTCATTACTGGGTGTAGGCCGAGCTAACTTCAGGAGGAATTTAGTTTATAGTTTAACCTTAAGGCAAGGATGGTAATAGCCCTTCTCAAAACTCAACCGCTTTTGACTAACTAAGAAAAGGGCCACACGGTTAGGATTATGAGACGTACCTGAGCTCTGCTAAAGTGTAGGTATAGTTTCTATAATCACGTACTGCTCAGTCGTGTGGCTAGTGACATTCCCAATTGCTCCTATAGATACCATTACTATTGTAGATGATAAGGTTGGTTTCTTTGAAATGCTTTTTCAGACTGACCCCATGTGGACCCCTGGCTCATGACGCCACCCAGAAGCAGACTGAGGGCACGAGAACCATTTTCTACACCTTTAGGTTTCACCACCACCCCCCACCAACCAACCAACAGCACCCATTTCCTAACCCCCTGGCCACCATATTGTCCATAAAGATGCTAGCCTTATGGAACCAAGTTGGAAAACACTCTTCAGGATACTTACAGCCTAGTAAGACAGGCCAACATTCAAATTCAGGAAATACAGAGAACACCACAGAGATACTCCTAAGAAGGGCACCCACAAGGCACAAAATCGTCAGATTCACCAAGGTTGAAGTGAAGGAAAAAACGTTAAGGGCAGCCAGAAAGAAAAGTCGGGTCACCCACAAGGGGAAGCCCATCAGGCAAACAGCAGAACTCTGCAGAAACGCTACAAACCAGAGGAGAGTGGGGGCCAATATTCAACATTCCTAAAGTAAAGAAGTATCAACCCAGAATTTCGTAATTCAACCAAACTAAGCTTCAGAAGTGAAGGAGAAATAAAATCCTTTACAGACAAGAAATTGCTGAAAGATTTTGTCATTGCCAGGGTTTCGTTACAAGTGCTTCCTTCAGGAAGCACTGAACATGGAAAGGAAAAACCAGTACCAGCCACTGCAAGAACATACCAAATTGTAAAGATCATACATACTATGAGGAATCTGCATCAACTAACGAACAAAATGACCAGCCAATATCATAATGACAGGATGCAATTCACATATAACAATATTAACCTTAAATGTAAATGGGCTAAATGCCCCAATTAAAAGACACAGGCTGGCAAATTGGATAAAGAGTCAACATCCATTGATGTGCTATATTCAGAAGACCCATCTCATGTACAAAGACACAAGTAGGCTCAAAATAAAGAGATGGAGGAATATTTATCAAGCAAATGGAAAGAAAAAAAAAGCAGAGGTTGCAATACTAGTCTCTGATAAAACAGATTTTAAACAAACAAAGATCAAAAGAGACAAAGAAGGGCATTACATAATGATAAAGGGATCAATGCAACAAGAAGAGCTACCTATCCTAAATATATATGCACCCAATAGGTGAGCACCCAGATTCATAAAGCAAGTACTTAGAGACTTCCAAAGAGATTTAGGTTCCCACATAATAATAGTGGGAGACTTTAACATCCCACTGTCAATATTCAACAGATCAACAAGACAGAAAATTAACAAGGATATTCAGGACTTAAACTCAGCTCTGGACAAAGCAGACCTAACAGACATCTACAGAACTCTCCACCCCAAACTAACAGAATATACATTATTTTCAGCACCGCATCTCACTTATTCTAAAATTGACCATGTAATTGGAAGTAAAACACTCCTCAGCAAATGCAAAAGAATGGAAATCATAACGTCTCTCAGAACACAGCACAATCAAATTAGAACTCAGGATTAAGAAAGTCACACAAAAACTGTACAACTACATGGAAACTGAACAACCTGCTCCTGAATGACTACTGGAAATAATAAATAACAAAATTATAAATAATAAATAGTAAATAATAAAATTAAGGCAGAAATAAGTTCTTTGAAACCAATGAGAACAAAGACACAATATAACAGCATCTTTGAGACACTGCTAAAGCACTATTTAGAGGGAAATTTATAGCACTAAATGTCCACAAGAGAAAGGAGAAAAGATCTAAAATTAACACCCTAACATCTCAATTAAAAGAACTAGAGAAGCAAGAGCAAACAAGTTTAAAAGTTAGCAGAAGACTAGAAATAGATATCTAAGTCACAGCAGCACTGAAAGGGATAGTGACACGAAAAACCCTTCAAAAAAACCCCAACGAATCCAGGAGCTGGTTTTTCAGAAAGATCAACAAAATAGACTGCTAGCCAGACCTAATAAAGAAGAAAAAAGAGAAGAATCAAATAGATGCAATAAAAAATGATAAAGGGGATATCATCACTGATCCCACAGAAATACAAACTACTATCAGAGAATACTATAAACACCTCTATGCAAACTAGAAAACCTAGAAGAAACGGATAAATTCCTGGACACAAACACCCTCCCAAGTCTAAACTAGGAAGAAGCTGAATCCCTGAATAGACGAATAACAAGTTCTGAAATTGAGGCAGTAATTAATAGCCTACCAATTGAAAAATAAAGCCCAAGACAAGATGGATTCATAGCTGAATTCTACCAGCGGTACAAAGATGAGCTGGTACCATTCTTTCTGAAACTATTCCAAACAATAGATAAACTCATCTTATGAGTTCAGCATCATCCTGATACCAAAACCTAGTAGAGACACAACAATAAAAAGAAAATTTCAAGCCAATATCCCTGATGAACTTAAATGCAAAAATCCTCAATAAACTGGCAAACTTAATCCAGCAGCACATCAAAAAGTTTACCAAGCACAATCAGATTGGCTTCATCCCTGGGATGCAAGGCCAGTTTGACACACGCAAATCAATAAATGTAACCCACCACATAAACATAACCAACGATAAAAACCACATGATTATCTCAATACATGCAGAAAAGGCCTTCAATAAAATTCAACATCTCTTCATGCTAAAACTCAATAAACTAGGTATTGATGGAACATATCTCAAAATAATAAGAGCTATTTATGATAAGCCCATAGCCAATATCATACTGAGTAGACAAAACCTGGAAGCATTCGCTTTGATAACTGGCACAAGACAAGGATGTCCTCTCTCACCACTCCTATTTAACATAGTATTGGAAGTTCTGGCCAGGGCAATCAGGTAAGAGAAATAAGTAAAGGGAATGTAAATAGGAAGGGAGGAAGTCAAATTGTGTCTGTTTGCAGATGACATGATTGTTTGTTTTGAAGACCCCATCATCTCAGTCCAAAATCTCCTTAAACTGAGAAGCAACTTCAGCAAAGTCTCAGGACACAATATCAATGTGCAAAAATCATGAGCACTCCTCTACACCAATAATAGACAGAGAGCCAAATCATGAGTAAACTCCCATTCACAATTGCTACAAAGAGAATAAAATACCTAGGAATACAACTTACAAGGGATGTGAAGGACCTCTTCAAGGAGAACTACAAACCACTGCTCAAGGAAATAAGACAGGACACAAACAAATGGAAAAACATTCAATGCTCAAGGATAGGAAGAATCAATATCATGAAAATGGCCATACTGCTCAAAGTAATTTAGATTCAATGCTATCCCCATCAAGCTATCATTGACCTTCTTCACAGAATTGAAAATAATACTTTAAATTTCAAACTAAAAAAGAAGAGCCAGTATAGCCAAGACAATCTTAAGCAAAAGGAACAAAACTGGAGGCATTATGCTACTTGACTTCAAACTACACTACAAGGCCACAGTAACCAAAACAGTGTGATACTGATACCAAAACAGATATATAGACCAATGGAATAGAACAGAGGCTTCAGAAATAATGTCACTCATCTCCACGTATCTGATCTTTGACAAACCTGACAAAAACAAGCTATGGGGAAAGGAGTCTCTATTTAATAAATGGTGTTGGGAAAACTGGCTAGCCGTATGCAGAAAACTGAAACTGGACCCCTTCCTTACACCTTATACAAAAAGTAACTCAAGATGGATTAAAGACTGAAATATCAGACCTAAAACCATAAAAATACTAGAAGAAAACCTGGGCAGTACTGTTCAGGACAAAAGCATGGGCAAGGATTTCATGACTAAAACACCAAAAGCAATGACAACAAAAGCCAAACTTGACAAATGGGATCTAATTAAACTAAAGAGCTTCTGCACAGCAAAATAAACTATTTTCAGAGTGAACAGGTGACCTACAGAATGAGAGAATAATTTTGCAATCTATCCATCTGACAAAGGGCTAATATCCACAGACTCAAAGAACTTAAACAAATCTACAAGAAAAAAAAAAAACATCAAAAAGTGGGTGGAGGATACAAACAGACACTTCTCAAAAGAAGACATTTATGCAGCTAACAAACATGAAAAAAGAGCTCATCATCACTGATCATTAGAGAAATGCAAATCAAAACCATCTCATGCCAGTTAGAATGGCAATCATTAAAAAGTCAGGAAACAACAGATGCTGGAGAGGATGTAAAGAAATAGGAATGTTTTTACACTGTTGGTGGGAGCATAAATTATTTCAACCATTGTGGAAGACAGTGTGGTGATTCCTCAAGGATCTAGAACCAGAAATACCATTTGACCCAGCAATTTCATTACTGGGTATATACCCAAAGGATTATAAATCATTCTACTATAAAGACACATGCACATGCATGTTTATTGTGCCACTGTTAGCAATAGCAGACTTGCAACCATCCCAAATGCCCATCAGTGATAGACTGGATAAAGAAAATGTGGCACATATACATCATGGAATACCATGCAGACATAAAAAAGGATGAGTTCATATCCTTTGCAGGGACATGGATGAAGCTGGAAACCATCATTCTCAGCAAACTAACACAAGAACAGAAAACCAAACACCTGCATGTTCTCGCTCATAAGTGGGAGTTGAACATTGAGAACACATGGACACAGGGAGGGGAACATCACACACTGAGGTCTGTTACAGGGTCAGGGGCTAGGAGAGGGGTGGCATTAGGAGACATACCTAATGTAGATGATGGGTTGATGGATTCAGCAAACCACCCTGGCACATGCAGAACTACATAACAAACCTGAACATTCTACACATGTACCCCAGAATTAAAAGTATAATTTTAAAAATGCTAGCCTTTGAGCCTTCAGGGAGACTTATTTGAGTGATAACTCCAGTTCTCCTAAGTAAGCCAGCCTTGTGTCAATTAATCTTTCTCTGCTGCAATACGGGTGTCTCAGTGGATGGATTTTGTCTGTGCAACGGTCAGGAAGAAACTATTGGGCAATCGCATGAGAAGGGAGGCTGCATTGAGTGACACTTACCTGCCACTGACATCAGCACTTCCCTGCATCAATATTCTGAATTTTTATGGGAGTTCAGTAAGTGTCTTCAAAACAACCCATACTCTGTATAGATGAGAATAGTTATACCTTGTTTTATTGCAGCTTACTTTATTGCACTTTGCAGAAATTGCATTTTTTACAAATGGAATATTTATGGCAAGCTTTTGTCCAGTAAGTCTATCAACACCATTTATCCAACAGCATGTGTTCAATGCATGTCTCTCTGCTGCAATTGTCAAATGAATTTCAAATAATTTCATTAATATTTTATCTTTTATGGCAATCTGTGATCAGTGCTTGTTGATGTCAAGCTTGCAATTGTTTCTGGGTACCAGGAACCATGTCCAGATAAGATGGGAACCTATTAGTAAATGTGTGTGTTCTGCTTCACTGACCAGCTGTTCCCCATCTCTTCCTCCTCTCCTCAAGCCTATTATCTAAGATACAACAATACTGAAATTTGGCCAGTTAATAACCTACAGTGGCCTCAGGTGTTCAAGTGAAAGGATGTCTCATGTCTCTCACTTTAAATCAAAAGCTAGGAGGACGTGTCCAAAACTGGGATTAGGCTGAAAGCCAGGCTTCTTACACATAAGAGTTACCAAGTCATAAATGCAAAGGAAATGTCTTAGAAGGCAATTTTAAAAGTGCCACTCCAAGTGAACACACAAATGACAAGAAAGCCTAAAAGCCTTATTGTAACAGGACTACTAAGTCGTCATGCCCACTTTGTAGCAACAGACCACTGACAGCAGGTTTGCAGCAGAGAAAGAGTTTAACAATCACAAGGTACAGAACACGGAAATGGGAAGGATTCTCAAGCATCAATTTGTGGAGGTGTTCTGGCAAGAGTTTTTAAGGGATTGTGGAGGGCAGGAGTTGGAACATTTGGGATCATCTACTGGTCAAGGTTAAGGGGGTTAAAATCATCAGGATGCAGTAATGACATTCTGTTATGAGTCAGCTTCTCACTGGGCCCTCCATACTGGCTGGCACTAGTGGTTTTGCTGATATGCAGAACCTAAAGAACAAGTTCAAACAAAAGTTTGTCTTCTCACAATGTCTTAGATTTTATCTATGGAACAGAAAAAGAAAAAGGCCTGCATTATCCTGGGGTACTAAGCTACAACTGGTTACACAGAAATGAATCAAAGGACAAGCTGACTTAATCATTGTTGCTAGTGTGCTGCAAGCCTAGTTGGATTTTTTTTCCCCCTTAATTCATTTTAAAAAATGTGGAGGTGGGGGACATTTCATTATTGAGGATATGGAGAAAGTTGTAGTGGTCTGCATTAAATATCAAACCAGTCACAACATTCCCTTAAACCAAAGCCTAATCTAGAACCTTAACTTTTTAATTCTATGAAAGCTGAGAATGGTAAGGAAGCTGCAGAAGAACACCTGGAGGCTAGCAGAGTTTGGTTCATGAAGTTTAAGGAAAGCGGTTGTTTCCATAACATAAAAGTGCAAGGTGAAACAACAAGTTCTGATATAGAAGCTGTAGCAAGTTATCCAGAAAATCTAGCAAAACTAATTGGTGAAAGTGGCCACACTAAGTATATTTTTAATGCATACTTCTTCCTTATATTGAAAGAAGATGCCACCTAGAGCTTTCATAGCTAAAGAAAAGAAGATGATGCCTAGTTTCAAAGTTTTCAAGGGGAGGCTGTCTCTCTTCAAAGGTGCCAGTAGGGTTGGTAACTTTAAGTTGGAACCACTGCTCATTTATCTTTCCAAAACTTTAGAGCCTTAAGAATTATGCTAAATCTATTCTGTCCATGTTCTACAAGTGAATAAACAAAGTCTGGATGGTAGCACATCTGTTTATAGCACGATTTGAATATTTTAAACCCACTATTGAGACCTACTGCTCTGAAAAAAAGATTACACATTTTAAAACACTACTGCTCACTGACAATGCACCTGGTCACCTAAAAGCTCTGAGGGAGACGTACAGGAGATGCATGTTGTTTTCTTCCCAGCTAGCACAACATCCATTCTGCAGTGCTTGAATCAAAGAGTCATTTCAACCTTTAAGTCTTATTAATATTATTTAAGAAATGCACTTTGAACTATAACTACCATAAGTAGAGATTCCTCTGATGGCTCTGGATAAAGTAAATCTGGGATGGAGTCACTATTCTGAATGCCATGAAGAATTTTCATGATTGACGAAAGGAAGTCAAAAATACAGCACTAACAGGAGTCTGGAAAAAGTTGATTACCATTCTCATGGATAACTTTGAGGGGCTGAAGTATTCAGTGGAGGAAGTAACTGCAGATGTGGTAGAGATAGCAAGAGAACTAGAATTAGAAATGGAGTCTGAAGTTGTGACAGAATTGCTGCAATCTTGTGAGAAAACATGAATAGATGAGGAGATGCTTCTTACAGCTGAGCAAAGAGAGTGGTTTCTTGGGATGGAATCTACTCCTATGAATATACATAAACTTAGTTGATAAAGCAACAGCAAGACATTAGAGGATTGACTTCAATTTTGAAAGAAGTTCCACTGTGGGTAAAATGCTTCAAACATCATCACATGCTACAGAAAGTCTTTCATAAATAGTCAACCAGTGCGCAAACTTCATTTCTTTTCAATTTTAAGAAATTGCCAAATTCATCCAGCCTTCAGCAACCACCACCCCAATCAGTCAACAGCCATCAACATTATGACAAGACCCTCCATTAACAACAAATTAGGACTAGCTGAAAGCTTAGATGATCATTAGCATGTTTTAGCAATAACGTATTTTCAAATTAGGGTAGATATACTGATTTTTAAGACATAATGCTATTCACACTTAACAGAATACAGTGTATCATAAACATAACTTACATACATTAGGAAACCAAAAATATTTGTGTGATTTATTTCATTGTGGTGTTCTAGAATCAAACCCACAATATCTCCAAGATAGGCCTATCTTCTGCATTTCCTGCACCCAAAAGATATTGTAGCTAGTTTTCTTATCATTATCTGGAGATAAATTTCCTTTGAAAAAGACAGCATCCATACTATTTAACTTCATCTAGATACCTCTGTTCCTTGTCAAAGTCAAGAATTCTTGCATACTTTTAGCAAAAAAAAAAAAAAATTTTCTTTAAAAAGCAGAATGGAACCCTAGTGGTTACATGGAAAAGACTATCTCTGAACTTTGGTTTGTTTAGACAAAGGAAATCCTAGATTGATTCTTGGCTGGAAAAGTAATAAAGCACCTTTCTATACCTTTAGAGAGAAATCTGATAAAAATATAAGAACCAGAATGAAAATTATTTCCCTTGGGGCAGGACCAGAGTGAGCACAAGTGGGAAACAGAACTGTTAATTTTCATAATGAGTCATTCTGTACTATGTATTTTTAAAGCATATGTATGTTTTACTTTCATTAAAAAATAATTAAGAAAAAAGATTAAATCTCCAAGAAGCATGATTACTAACTATATCACTCACCACAAACTTAAGTTCATTTTCCTAATTATTCCTTTATTCAACTGTGGAAACGGTTCTGGTTTGACAGTCACATTGTCTTTGTAACTCAGGGCTTTCTTGACTCTTGGCATGTTGTGTGCTAAAATGATGAAGTCCAGTTAAGTGTTTCTCAATTATATCATTAGCACTTGAAATATACTATTAGATGCAAAATAAGACTATCAATTTAAGTTTCTTAAGATATATATGCACCATTATTATAAAAGTTTATTGCACAATAATATCAGACACATGATATTTGGAGAAAGTGTTTTCTGGATTGATCAGGGAGAAAAAAAGTTCAAGTAAGTGACTCCTTTGTTGATGGAAAAACAAAAGAAACACACTCCAGAGAAAAAGTAAGAAGTGCTAAGTTAAGGTGACCAGGGCATAGATTATACTTCATTTGGGAAAATCTAGAAGCAATCACTGGGTTAACGACTGTGTCAAAGCAAGAGGCAAAGGACTTTCACTTGGTCTGCAGACTCAGAACCACTTAGAGTAGATCACCCTACATCACTCCCTTTTGTGAATGAATAATACATAGAAAGAATCTCCAGCGTTTGGTCAGAAGAGAGCGAGGCAAAGATCCAGAAATAATTTCCCATTTGTGAAGGGAGAAGAAGAAAATTCCAGTTCACTGTAGCATAGCAACAACCCTGAAAAAGAGTTAGGGTTGCTGAAACCGAGGCATAGTTCAGTTTTGCCTGGTTTGAGAATTTATGTCACTGTAACGTATATAGTTACATAATATAAATTGTTTTGTGTCAAGCTTCATCCAAGAAATCATTTCTGTAACCTTGACACTAATAAGGCAGGATACAAATTACCCTGGCCAGTGGACAAGATACACTGATTGGCTCAGTTGGGATCCAATTTGGATATCAGAGTGAGTCCAACTTCAGTCAAAACAAAATGGAGGCTGGGCACAGTGGCTCACACCTGCAATCCCAGCGCTCTGGGAGGCCAAGGCAGGCAGATCACCTAAAGTCAGGGGTTTGAGACCAGCCTGGCCAACATGGTGAAACCCCATCTCTGCTAAATATACAAAAATTAGCTGGCATGGTGGCATGGGCCTGTAGTCCCAGCTACTTATGAGACTGAGGCAGGAGAATCACTTGAACCCAGGAGAGAGAGGTTGGAGTGAGCTGAGATCACGCCACTGCACTCCAGCCTGGGTGACAGAGTGAGGCTCCTTCTTAAAAAAAAAAAAAGGTAGTATAAGGGGAGCCAAGAGAAAGGAGAGTAGACCCAAAGTCAGGCAAGAAAGTTTTATTAACCTGCAGGCTGCTCCATACGAGTCAGAGGAGGTGGCCCTGAGCTTACAAAACAAGGGGTTTATATAGGGTGAGAGGGGCACAATCTATCCACTGGCAACAGGAACAGAGATAGTTTGTTAACTCGTGATAGACCTGCAATACATTATCCTGTGACTTTTGTGGTGACAATCTTTTTTTAAAAAAGAGAGAAACCAGGCGTTTTTTACAGATATGTGTCAAACAGGAATTTACAATGATGGATAGATAACCAACATATGTTCTTCCTGCCCTCCCTTGAGCTGCCTGGATGGCTGTAACCAGGCTTTGATTAATTGTAGTATGTCTGGCAGCCTTGATGTGGCGCCTAGGTAGAGGTTCAGAAGTGCAGCTGCAGAGCAATTAGAGCAGGAGAAGGGGTCAGCCTGCACGGAGGGGGTTTTCTTGTCCCTAACAGGTAGCAATGATTATCTAGAGAAAATTTTGAGGTACTAAACTTCTAGGAGGATGCACTTTGACAAACTGTTAACTCCTTTTCATACTTGGTTATTTTCATTTTGTTTTGTTTTGTTTTTTTCTCAAGATAGATCTCTCTGAATGAGTCTACTATTGATTTACATGTGCAAGTTCATGTTAAAATATAGTATTTGGGAAAACACAAGAGTAAAGAACACATATTTGAGTGTGTTGGATAGAGAAATCTTCCAAGTCCATATTCATCAAGAAAGAAAGAGCAGCAATGACTTTCACAAGCTGTGATTGGAAACAGCACATCTGCCATCTCTGAATTTACCATCTTTGATGTGGCATGACCATTTATTAAGTAGGAGTGGGAGAATCAACAACGTGGCTGAGACATAAGAAGAAAGGAAAGTGATGATAGCTAGCATTAATACCAAGGGAATAAAAATACTGCCTACTGTTAACTTCTGGGATTTTTTTTTCAGTTTTTATTTTAAAATGAATATAGGTTGACAAAAAAGTTACAAAAATAGCATAGGGCGCTCCCTTGTCCCTGCTGTTGGGTTTCCCCAGTGATAAGACAGACACACCTCAGTTTACTGGGCTTCACTTTATTGTGCTTCACAGGTGTGGTATTTTTTACAAATTGAGGTTTTATGGCAACCCTGCCTCAAGCAAGTCTATCAGTGCCATTTTTTTTAAAAAACAGCCTGGGCTCACTTTCTGTCTCAGATTCACATCTTGGTAATTCTTGCAATATTTAAAACTTTTTTACTATTATTGCAATATCTTTTATGATTATCTGTGACCAGTGATGCTTGATGTTACGATTGAAATGGTTTTGTGATTCAACAAACAACACCCATATAACAGAGTTAACTTAGTTGATTAATGTACAGTTATGACTGCTTCGATGGGCAGCCATTATCCATCTCTCTTCCTTTCTTTAGGCCTCCCAATCTCCTGAAACACAACAATACTGAAACTAGGCCAGTTAATAACAGTACAACAACATCAAGAGTAAAAGTGAAAGGAAGACTCACACATCTCTTACTTTAAATCAAAAGCCAGAAATGATTCAGCTTAGTGAGGAAGGCATTTTGAAAGCCTACACAGGTCAAAAGGTCTGTTCAGTCAACCATTTAGCCAGATGGTGAATGCAAAGAAAGAGTATTTGGAAGAAATCAAAACTACTATTCCAGTGAACATGCAAATTATGTATATATGCATAATATATATCAGCCTTATTGCTAATATGGAGAAAGTTTTACTGGTCTGTATCAAAGATTAAACCAGCCACATAATGTTTCTTTAAACCAAAGCCTAAGGTGCTAACTCCTCAATTCTATGAAGACTGTGAGAGGTGAGAAAGCTGCAGGAAAAAAAAAATTGGAAACTAGCAGAGATTGGTTCATGAGATTTATGGAAAGAAGCCATCTAATAACATAAATGTGTAAGGTGAAGCAGTAAGTGCTGATGAAGAAGCTACAGCACGTTATCCAGAAGATTAACTAAGATAATTGATAAAGGTGGCTACACTGAACAACAGATTTTCAATGTACGTGAAACAGCCTTCTACTGGAAAAGCCATCTATGACTTCACTAGAGAGGAAAGTCAATGCCTTGTTTCAAAGCATCAACTTCAAAGGATAGGCTGACCCTCTTGTTAGGGGCCAACTGGTGACTCATTGAAGCCAATGCTCATTTACCATTTCAAAAAATTTAGGGCCCTTAAGAATTATGCTCAATCTACTCTATGTGTGTTCTATATATAAAACAACAAAGTCCAGATGGCAGCATATCTGTTTACAACATGGTTTACTAAGTATTTTGAGCCCATAGTTGAGACTTAGTGCTCAGAAAAAAAGATTCCTTTAAAAATATTACTGCTCATTGAGAATGAGCCTGGTCACTCAAGAGCTCTGATGAAGATATACAAGGAGATTCATGTCATTTTCAAGCCTGCTAAGACAACATTCATTCTGTAGTCTATGAATCAAGGAGTCCTTTCAACTTTTAAGTCATATTATTTGAGAAATATATTTTGTATTTATTAAATAAATAATGATTCCTCTGATAAATCTGGGCAATGTAAATTCAAAACTTTCTGAAAAGGCTTCACCATTCTGGATGCCATTTAAGAACATTTGTGGTTCATGAGAGGAGGTCAAATATAACATTAACAAGAGTTTGGAAGAAGCTGACTTCAACCATCATGGATGACTTTTAGAAAGTAACTACAGATACAGTAGAAATAGCAAGAGAACTAGAATGAGAAATGAAGCCTGAAGATGTGGTTGAATTCACTATTTACAATAGCAAAGACATGGAACCAACCCAAATGTCCATCAATGATATACTGAATAAAGAAAATGTGGTACATATGCACCATGGAATACTATGCATTCATTAAAAAAAAATGAGATAATGTCCTTGGCAGGGACATGGATGAAGCTGGAAGCCATCATCCTCAGCAAACTAACACAAGAACAGAAAACCAAACACTGCATGTTCTCACTCATAAGTGGGAGTTGAACAATGAGAACACATGGACACAGGGAGGGGAACAACACACACCATGGCCTATCAGGGGGTGGGAGGCGAGGGGAGGGAGAGCATTAGAACAAATACCTAATGCATGCAGGCTTTAAAACCTAGATGATGGGTTAATAGGTGCAGCAAACCACCACGGCACATGTATATCTTGTAACAAACATGCACATTCTGCACATGTATCCTAGAGCTTGGAATAAAATTATTTTTAAAGAAAATATTTGGCTGAATTGATGCAATCTCATAACAGAGCTTTCATGGGTGAGAAACTGCTTTTTATAGATGAGGAAAGAGAAATTTCTTGGGATGGAATCTACTGGTGAAGATTCCATTGTGAACATTGTTGAAGTGACAACAAAGAATTTAGAATATTACAAATAAGGTAGTTGATAAAGCAGTGGCAGGGTCTGAGAGGACTGATTCCAATTTTGAAAGTTCTACTGTGGGTAAAATGCAATGAAACAGCATCATATACTACAGAGAAATCTTTTGTGAAAGGAAGAGGCAGCCAATGCAGTGAACTTCATTGTTGTCTTATTTTTAGAAATTGCCACTGTCAGGCTGGGTGCCACGGCCTACACCAGCAATCCTAGCACTCTGGGAGGCCGAGGAGGGTAGATCACAAGGTCAGGCATTCAACACCAACCTGGCCAATATGGTGAAACCCCATCTCTACTAAAAATATAAAAATTATTTGGGCGTGGTGGTGGGCGCCTATAGTTCCAGCTACTTGGGAGGCTGAGGAAGAAGAATCTCTTGAACCCAGGAGGCGGAGGTTGCAGTGAGCCACTTGCGCACCACTACACTCCAGCCTGGGTGACAGAGTGAGATCCTATCTCAAAAAAAAAGAGAGAAAAGAAATTGCCACTGTTACTCCAGCCTTCAGCAACCCCTGTGCTGATCAATCAGCAGACATCAATGAGGCAAGATCCACCAGAAACAGAAACAGACTAGGACTCGCTGAAAGCTCAGCTGATTGTTAACAATGTCTAGCAATAACGTATTTTAAATCAAGGTATGTACATTGTTTTTCAGATACAATGATTTTGAACACTTACTAGATGCAGTATGGTGTAAACATAACTTTTATATGCCCTGGGAAACCAAAAAAATGCATGTGACTTGCTTTATTTCAATAATTGCTTTGTTGTGGTTGTCTGGATCAGCATGCACAATATCTCTGAGGTATGCCTGTATTTTACATAACTACAATACAATGTCAAAACCAGGAAATTGACATCGGTACAATCTATGGACCTTATTCAGATTTTGATACTTTTATACATGCATTCATTTGCTTGTGTGCATGTATGTATGTAATTTTATTATGTGTCAATTCATGTAGCCATTATCACACAACCTCTGATTTTATATTCCAGAAAATACTTGCCACTAATTATTTTGTTATTCTGCGGTATGATTATTAAAGAAAAGATAAATACTGAAACTTTTCCTTTATTTACCAATTTTCATTTTAGTAAGTTTATTAGGGGAGAGTTGTGAACATTTATTTAGCACACATTATATGCCAATTCTAGTGCTTAGCATGTATGTCTCATTTCAGTGTGTGTGTGTGCGCGTGCATGCGTGCGTGCGTGCATGCATGTATCAGGAATTTTCTTGTCCAATGCTTTAATATAAATAAGATTACACAAATTTACCTAGCAATATGAAATCACTATAAAGTCCTTCTACCTCTGATTATCCTTGTCCTAGAGTTAAAGGTTCTAATATCATTTTAAATTAAATACCCAGCTTCTTATTGGTCATTCATTCTGCGATTTTATGGGTCTTGTTCTGGTGTTTCCCAAGGAATAGTGATGACCGTTTCTTAGCTACAATCCAAGCAAGTAAATATTTGCCGTGGTAGATGTTTGCTATGTTGACTTTCAGTTCCTATTCAACATACCCTTATAATCTATGTTGTCCAATGCCTTTGCAGTTATATATTAGGCATTGGAAACTGACTTGTTATTGTTATTTCAAGTATAGTATTATTTTACAGTTTCAATTTTAACTGAAAATTACAAATTCAATTATGGATATTGACCAGATGCATTACACAAGAACATTTCCCTTTTTTTGCATCTGCATCAAATTAAAAGAATCCAGAAAACTGCTCCCCACTAAAGGAAATAAGTGAATAAATAAATAAATAAACCAAAGCAGCTACCAATTCCACATGTGGTTCAGAAATAGGCAACCTCCAAAAGAAACAAAATAATGTTCAAGTTATGCATGTAACTAAATCTATGCTTCCCGGTAGCTATTTACAAAGTGACGTGTTTACACGGTAAAAGAAATGTGCAAATGGTGGTGACAGAATTGGTAACATGTATTTTGAATAAAACATTGACAGTCTCCCTGATTGTTTAGCATAGAAAGATGTTTATGAAGCCAGAGTGGAGGAAACATAACTTGTTTCAAAATTTCTTAATTTGAGTCCTTAATGTGCATCTTTTCTAAATAATACGTTATGCCTCACATGGGACCCAGCAAGATGTAAGGACCTCATGAAAGAGCAGCAAAGAGCTCAGTTGCAGCTGCAGCTTTTTAGCTCCTATGTGGCTAGTAACAAGTTTCTCTGTGGTGAATTGTTGGGTGACCCTTTGGGTTCTCTTTCTGAAATAACAAACAAAAGTTAACATATTGGTCATAAAGTCCAAAGCCTGAGTAGTTTCACTAAGTGTCAGTGAAGTGGAACTGAGCCTCTGTCTTGGCCTTTAGGCAAAACTGCCTACATTGTAAAGCTCTGTGGTCAGTATCTGTTGATAGAACCTGGGCATAAAGAAAAAGAGACACAGGAAGTAAAAGGATTCCCTAACTCAGAATAATAAGACACATAAATACCCAAACAGGAGATGAAGAATCAGTCCAGTAAAACTCTATCTAACTAACCAACTCATCTTTTAACATGTTGTGTGTAAACACTCATTCAGTACATGTTAAACAGTTTATACATTCTCAAGCTCCAGGGGCTTGAAATCTCAGGAAAAGAGTCTTATAAATGATGATTGTTAATACTTTATAATTTACCTCTAACACTTTCACAGTGAAGTAGTCTATAATTGATTATATTTAATGATTATCTATAAAACAATTAACAATTTTTGAGTCTACTTTATGCCAGGCTCTGTGTTGATTGTTTTATAGAAGTTATTTCATCTGGTCTTCATAAACCCAATGATATTGATAGCACTAGTTCTTAAATTTCATAGTTGAAGACACAAGAGAACATGCTCAAAGTCAACAAAGCAGTGATCAAGCTGAGTCTCACTAACCTTTGTCTACCTCTACCTCTAACAGATTAAAATGTAGAGAGTCACTTTGCATAACCGTAAGAAAATTATATTTTATTTTGCCTCAATTGTGCTGGGAATTTTTAGGTTTTGTTCAAATTTAGATAAATACCACAAATATACTGAATGTAGGTGACAACATATATTTACATATATATATACATATGCATATAATATGCATGCACACACACACTTGACTACGTACTGACTGATCTTTCTTTTTTTTTCTTTTGAGATGGCATCTCAGTCTGCCACCCAGGCTGGAGTGTAGTGGTGCAATCTCAGCTTACTACAACCTCCACCTCCTGGGTTCAAGTGATTGGAATTACAGGAACGCGCCACCATGCCTGGCTAATTTTTGTATTTTTAGTAGAGATAGGGTTTCACCATGTTGGTCAGGCTGGTCTTGAACTCCTGACCTCATGATCCACCTGCCTGAGCCTCTCAAAGTGTTGGGATTACAGGTGTGAGCCACCACACCTGGCCTGATCTTTCTCATAGAGGTAAAAATCCATATTTAGACAGATAATTAAACTAAGTTATCCCCGTAGTTTTGTGTGACCTAGGGGTGGTTTTTAAAGTCCTAGGAAGTTTTTAGTTACATGTTTTATTTCCTGGTTTCTCTATTTTCATTCCTCTGTCTACTAAGAAACATAATTTAATTCATGAAAATGTCTGCCTATATATAACAATATCTATTTATGGATTTTATAATACTTCAGTATATAAATACTTTACTTGAAAAGGATGTTGGCACCAAAATGGATGGTCTTTTTTAAAACTTAGAATTTATTTGGATTTGTTTGAAGTTAGGTTAATGGGAGGAAATGCTCTCATTATTTGTATAACATTTTTTTGCAGCCTATCAGTGAGATGTCTGAGTGTTAAGTAAAAAAAAATTCTGAGTTATTTGTATGTATGCATGTGTTTGTGTACTAATCTTATACATACCCTTGCATTCTCCCATGGCTGTCTAATCTAACTTCAAACCTGTACCTTACAATGCATGTCCATCTTTCCTATAGGTACAATTTTGCCACGGTTTTTAATCATCAAAAAAACACAAACAAATAAACAAAAAAAAAAGAGGTTTTTAATTTAGTTTGGTTTTTTTGAGACAGAGTCTCACTCTGTCACCCAGGCTGGAGCGCAGTGGTGCAATCTTGGCTCACAGCACTCCAGCGTGGGCAACAAAGTGCAGTCTGTCAGCTCCACCTCCTGGATTCAAGTAATTCTCCTGCCTCAGCCTCCCAAGTAGCTGGGACTGCAGGCATTCCACTACGCCCGTCTAACTTTTGTATTCTTACTAGAGACAGAGTTTCACCATGCTGGCCAGGCTGGTCTCGAACTCCTAACTTCAGGTGATCAAAGTGCTGGCATTTCAGGAGTGAGCCACCGCACCTGGCCCCCAGTGAGGTTCTTTATAAAACCAAAACTATATGTAAACAGTTATGGGATGGGGTACGGTGGCTCACACCTGTAATTCCAACACTTTGGGACGTCAAGGTGGGAGCGTGGCTTGAGCTTAGTTTGGGACCAGCCTAGGCAACAAAGTGATTATCTTTACAAAAAGTACAAAAACAACAACAACAACAAAAACAACACCACAAGCTAAATAAAATGATGATGATTCAAAGACTATTTGCATTCAAAATTAATTTCTAGTCAATCCTTCTCAGGTAATCATTCTTTCTGCTTCTTCAACCTGCTAAATATGAGGTGTCAAAAGTAAGTAGTTTCAAGTGCTTGATTCTGCTTTTGGTAGATTGTAAACTTGAGTCAGTTACATAACCCCTTTAAGATTCATTTCCATCATCTGTAAAAAAAAAATGTAAAATACAACTAAATAGTTTATTGGAAATATGTTCTGAGAATGGTTTAATGTATAAATGTATAAGGTATTTAACACCCAATTAGTGCTCAAAACCATTAAGAAACATATTGGGGCAGATAGGATATAAGCTATTAATTATTAGCTACAGTGAGTTTGAAGACTGAACTTTAAACTTTAATGGAAATCTCTGGATTCTGATACGACCCTGGCCCCCTGTCAGACCTCAGTCATCAGTACACTTTATGTGTAATGGGTGCGGCCGACACATCACACCATACTGTACAGAATATTTCCAACCACAGAGTTGCTGCTGCCCGAAATAAGAGTTAACACACTTTATGTGTAATGGGTGCGGCCGACACATCACACCATACTGTACAGAATATTTCCAACCACAGAGTTGCTGCTGCCCGAAATAAGAGTTAACACCTAACACTGGTCTTGGTGTGACTATAGGATGTTGGAGATAAAGTAGATGGGTAATGGGTGTTGCAAACAATATTGGAAGTTGAAGCACTGTACCTGGCCAAAAAGCGGAAGATGTGGCTTAGGGAGGAGAGAAGAGACCAGAACTGAGGTTTCAAGCATGAATGCACCTGATCGCTATGACTGTAACTGCATGTTTTTGTTGTTACAGAAAGTGTAACCATAGAAAGCATTATTAAACTCAGAACTGTGACAATATTTACCTATTAAGAGAGGAGGAGGGTGGCCGGGCGTAGTGGCTCACGCCTGTAATCCAAGCACTTTGGAGGCCAAGGCGGGGGGATCACCTGAGGTCAGGAGTTCAAGACCAGCCTGACCAACATGGTGAAACCCCGTCTTTAAAACTAATAATAGTAAAATAAAATAAAATAAAAAGAGAGGAGAAGGGAAAGAGGAGGAAAGAGCCAATCATAAAGAAAAAATAACATAAGGATCATAAAGCATTGATTGGACTTTAAATACTAGTCATATTCACTTTACGAAAGAAGACATATATGAGGCCAATAAACATGAAAAAATGCTCATCATCACTGGTCATCAGAGAAATGCAAATCAAAACTACATTGAGATACCATCTCACGCCAGTTAGAATGGCGATCATTAAAAAATCTGGAGACAACAGATGCTGGAGAGGATGTGGAGAAATAGGAACACTTTTACACTGCTGGTGAGAGTGTAAATTAGTTCAACCATTGTGGAAGACAGTGTGGCGATCCCTCAAGGACCTAGAAACAGAAATTCCATTTGACCCAGCAATCCCATTACTGGGTATATATCCAGAGGATTATAAATCATTCTACTATAAGGACCCATGCACATGAGTGTTCATTGCATCACTGTTTATAATAGCAAAGACCTGGAACCAACCCAAATGCCCATCGATGATAGACTGGACAGGGAAACTGTGGCACATATACACCATGGAATACTATGCAGCCATAAAAAATGATGAATTCATGTCCTTTGTAGGGACATGGATGAACCTGGAGACCATCATTCTCAGCAAACTGACACAAGAACAGAAAATGAAATACTGCATGTTCTCACTCTTAGGCAGGTGTTGAACAATGAGAACACATGGACACAGAGAGGGGAACACTACGCACTGGCATCTGTTGCAGGGAATAGGGGAAGGACAGCAGAAGGTGGGGAGTTGGGGAGAGATAGCATGGGGAGAAATGCCAGACATAGGTGAAGGGGAGGAAGGCAGCAAATCACACTGCCATGTGTGTACTATGCAACTATCTTGCATGTTCTTCACATGTACCCCAAAACCTAAAATGCAATTTAAAAATAAATAAATAAATAAATAATAGTCATATTTTCTATGAGATGGTTTTTAACAGGATTATTTTTCTGATAATGTGCTTAGAGATAGCATGTTTTGTACGTGGAAGTAATGGACAGGTAAAGACACACACACACACAAAACAACGTTAAGCTGCTGTGGAGAAAGATGTTAAATAATACCATGTGAGAAATTATCATGGTGCTTATGGATACCCAAAGGACTTCTTTAATATGGGAAGCTTAAGGAAATGAATTGTTTGTCCCTGAGTTGCTTCTGAATATTTACTGTGACAGAATGGTGACTGTAACAGAAATTTTTGAGACTAGACATAAAGATGGTTCACATGAGGGGAAAGAAAATGAGCATATGGCAAAAATAATTTCTGGAATCAAAAGCTATGTTTTTGCAGACAGTTTTTTTAAAGAAGCAACCGTTTTTTATCAGTCATAAGACTCTGTACTTACATTTCAATTTGGCAACAACACAATCTAAAGGTAAGAATTTCTTTTATAAATAGTAGCAAAGTATTTAGAAAATACGGAAATGGCATTTTCTCCAGGTTTATATGCAACATGGCTGGCATGGTACACTAGCAACACTGATAGAGGCACATAACAAGAGAAATGTCACAGAAATAGGTCAAAGATTGTTCTTTTATCTATAGTTTTCTCACCACACCTTTAAAAATTTCTAAGTGGAAATTAAATGACTGTAGAATACAGAGATCCTAATTTCTTATCTGGAATTTGTGGAAATAAATATATTTTAAATTTTATTAGTTTATATTTTAAAATATATGTGCTTCGGCTGGGCCGGCGGCTCACCCCTGTAATCCCAGCACTTTGGGAGGCAGAGGTAGGTGGATTGCCTGAGCTCAGGAATTCATGACCAGCCTTGGCAACACGGTGAAACCACGTCTCTATTAAAATACAAAAAATTAGTGGGACATGGTGGCATGCACCTATAGTCTCAGCTACTCAGGAGGCTGAGGCAGAATTGCTTGAACTCGGGAGGGGGAGGTTGCAGTGAGCTGAGATTGCGCCACTGCATTCCAGCCTGGGTGACAGAGGGAGACTCTGTCTAAAAAAATATGTGTGTGTGTGTGTATGTGTGTGTGCGTGTGTGTGTGTATGCATACATAAATTAACAGCCCCATTGACATTTGATGATTCACCCTATAACCAACCAAATTAATATTTCCACACAAAAGCGGAATTGTGTTTTTGTCCCTCCTTCATGCTATGTCATTTGAACTGCTGCCACATGACAACTGCTTCCCGTAAGGCACCAGCCACTGTGGTGCAGTGCCCATCAAGTGGTTCTTGTGAACCCACCTGCTCCCTTGTTTCCTCCAGCTTTGGGAATAGTACTTGCTTCCTGTTTTGCCCATATCTAAATGATCTTCTTTCTCCTGACTGGCTCTTAAGAGTTCTTCAACTGCTTGGTAAATACCCTTCTGTATTAACTTCCCTCTATGTAATGACTTTGGCACAGAACTTGCTTTTCTGCCTGGACATTCACAAATACATCAACCTACCTTGAATGATATCTACTACACTCTTGCTTCCCTGACAATTTCTGTGTCTTTTTCTCTACCTTATTTCTGCTCCATCTCTCCCTCTGATCTAGCCACAATGCTATTTCTCAAGCAAACCATTCAGTCTTATGTTTTAGAGATGGTCCACTATTAGAACAGTTCCTTGCTCAAATATTTCAGAGGCTCTCTGTTGTCAAATGTCACTCATTTGACATTACTCAAATGACACCTTTGAGATGCCTTCCTTGAACACATCTTCTAACTTTGTACCCACATTATTACTTATGCCCACAATATTTCTTATGACAGATAAAGAAGCCTAAGTTCAGTCACAGGAGCAATAACTTAAAGTCAAAATATAAAGTAGCAGACTGTTTTAAACATAATTCTATATATGAAATTTATAGTAATTATATTTTTATTTGATATTTATAACATTATGGAGAATGTATTTTATTATATAATGCTGACATTATACAAGATTATAGGCAATGTTAGAGACATCAAATATTTATATGTTTATAAAAACAATGAACAGCAGAGTGACATATAACCATCAGAGTCCTTCATTCTCAAATTCACAAAAATGAGAAAGCAGAAGATTAAAACTAGAAGAAATTAGTGGTTATTGGTTGGTTTTTTGTTTTTTGGATTTATTTTTGAGACAGAGTTTCACTCTTGTTGCCCAGGCTAGAATGCAATGGCACGATCTTGGCTCACCACAACCTCCACCTCCCAGATTCAAGCAATTCTCCTGCCTCAGCCTCTGGAGTAGCTGGGATCATAGGCGTGTGCCACCACACCTGGGTAATTTTGTATTTTTAGTAGAGATGGTGTTTCACCATGTTGCCCAGGCTAGTCTTGAACTACTGACCTCAGGTGATCCGCCCGCCTCAGCCTCCCAAAGTGCTGGGATAACAGGCATGAGCCACCTCGCCCAGCCAGTCATTGGTATTTTTAACAGAATTCTCATTAAAATGTTTACATTTGTATAAGAATTATTGTTTCTCAAGATTCTGTAATTCTATTTATGTAAACAAAACAATTAAAATAATTCAGATACTGCCTGTGTAAGTTTACGACCAAGGTTTCCCTCAGTTTCCTTCTAAACTGGATATGTAGTCTTGCTCTTCACCAGCTTCCCTGGAGTCTCCAATTATGTAAGTAATTTTCAGGTAATTGTCTCTTAGTCATTTTCAGTCTCAGGAACGTGTCATTTCAGCAATTCAAATTCCCAAATCCATATAACAAAATTTTGAAATTTTATGCAAAGCTAAAATTTTCTTTTTCCTTTCTCTCCAACTGAACTCAGATGGGAAAATCAGCACAGAAAAAGGTAGTGTGGATGACTTCTCTCTTTGTCTCAGGAGAGAATCTCAGGGAGTTCTTGGATACATTCCTACGGAGCCCTGCAACTACAGCTTCTGACATGGGCAATAAACCTGCTTTAGTGTGTTATGTGGTTTTGATTCTTCCTCACCCTCAAACCAGGTGTCCCATGTTTTCTGTTAGAGCTCTATATCCCACCCATCACTCTTCACTCTTCATGCATAGAAGCTGTCTTCGTATGCTATTGCTGCTATAACAAATAAGCACAAATTTAATAGATAAAGACCATAAAAATTATTCTTAGAGTTTTAGAGGGTTGGAGTCCAAAAATTCTTACGGGGTTAATATCAATTCCATAGGGCTGAATCTGTTCCTCTCCTCATTTAGCTTCTCATGTCTGCCAGCATTTCCTCACTTGTGGTTTTGTCATTCCAGCTTCTGCTCAAATGATTGCACTGCCTTCTCCTTTTCTGTAATCAAATCTCCCTTTGGATCCTTTTTATAAAGATACTTGAGATTACATTTTAAGCCTGCTTAGATAATCCAAAATAATCCTCCAGTCTCAAGGACCTCAGTATCTTCATCACTTCCGCTAAGTATCTCTTGCTCTGTAAGGTAACATTCACAGCTTCCAATGATTATAAACTGGATATACTGGGAGCCATTATTCAGCCTACTACAGAATCTAGCATGAGTCCATGTTTCCCTGCTCTCATTTGGACCCTTTTACCCACAAGAAACTTTCACACACGGTTTATTTCATGAAGATATGTGATGGGTTCCCAATGGATCTTTCACAACTCTACCACCACAGGCTTCCGGGGACATGATTCTCAACATCTGTTTTTCACACCACACCTCACCTCCATTCTCCATGCTTTTTTGCTACATTCTGTGCCCTTGGAAGCCGAGCTCTAACAACTGTATCACAGTCTTCACCACTCTCTGGCATCTTTTCCCTTTTCCACTTCCTCCTTGCCTTTCTTATCTCAGTGAATGTATTAAAGTTCTAAATATTTCATGCAAGAATTAGAACCAGTAATGGGGATACAGAAAAATGGATGAGTCTTAGTGAACCTACAGTTCCATGTTCAGTGCATGGCTGAGACACATCAGATGTACCTTTGGAACATCAAATATCTAAAAAACAAAAAAGGCCTGTGAGGCCAACATTTGTCTTTTGTATCTATTTCATTCATTCTACTTAATTTCTTCTTCATTATCATTTAGGTTTGACTTTTATTTTCTCATTTGTTGCTACTGTCATGCCCTAACCATACAAAACTAGACCTAATGGTGAGTCATCTGAATGATTTTATTGCCATTAATTTCTTATTTTCCATTACATATGCCTAATTAACTGTGGCATGCAGCTAGATTAAATTTCATCTTCTCTTGTCACTAAGTATGCAGAAAAAAATAATTAAAAATTTTAAAAAGAAGTGTAATCTTCTCTTTTTCAGTATCCAGATTGCATATTCTGAGGATAGATGTCAAACTGCTGGTGCTAATTCTTATCAGGCTCTCAAATTTCACCTTGATTATCACTGGCAATTGACCAACATTTTACTTATTTTTTTGTTAAATTTTCTTATTTTTAATACCAAGATGTTTTGTTGTTATTTTCAAATTTTGATCACTGCCCTTAAACCATCTCTCTTACAGGAAGTAAGCTAAGGCCAAAAGAATAAAGAGAATCAAAGGCTGTGATAAAACGGAAAATGTCAAAGGCTATAGAGAAATTTATAACCATTTATACCCATATACCCACCTAGTCACTAAATATCCAAGCAAACAGAGCACAAGAACAGAAAACATACAATTTTAATTATAGATTATAAGTATAGTGAAATGATAATTTATGAAATACAGGCAACATTATTTATAATAGTCCTAGAAAGAAACCAATTAAATATCCATCAAAGGCAGAGTAAGTAAACTGATTGAGAGCATATCATACAAAAAAATTACCTACAGAAGTAAACCATAGCTGTCCACAGCAACACAGATAACTCTAACAAATACAGAATAAAACAATTTTTAAAAAGTAGTTTGATTCTATTCACATAAATAAAATTAAAATAAGCCAAAAAAGCCTACTATCTAGGAATACATGCATAAGAAGTCGGAAAATCAGAAGTATAGTTAATTCTAGGAGGAAGCATTGTAATAAGGAGGGACAACGTGGAAAACACTCTGGGAGGTGGTAAATCTATTTTGACCTAACCTGTGTCATTATTCATCAATCTCTACGTATATATTTTCTGTCCTTTCCTGTATGTTGTCATAGTTCAGAGGGAAAAATCTTATTTGATTTCTTATTTAATTGGTCATTTTTATTATCATAAAAGTTTATTTTAAAAAGAATGGAGAATATGTAAATGCAGTTTTGCATATTATCTCACTTGATATTAGAGGTATGACTAAAATAACATTTCATTATAACTGTGAACTTTGAATACCTGGTTTCTCATGTATCTCAACAATTTCCACACATCTAACCCTAACTACATGCTTTGGATAAGGTAAACTTAAACTAAATCAGCTTCCCTCTGATGGTTGAAAGAAACATTTTCTTCCTTAAATAGTATCTCTGGAGTCAGGATTTGCAGGCTGAATTAACACCACCACTGGTCAAAAAATCAGCAGGTCAAGATATCATTTTAAAATAGTCTAAATTAGTAATATTTCTCATCACCTAGCAGGAATAAATAAAAACTTAATTTGTAATATTCTATGGAACAACTCACTCCATCCAGGATTAATGATTTACCATGAATAAATTAGTGAGAAAGATGAGAAGCTCAGGGCTAGAAACAAAAAACTAAGCACATAAGCAAACAAGCACTTTCAAAAGAACCAGTAGGAACACAAAAGACAACAGAAGATACAGAACAATGGCTAGGCACTGGGGCTCCCCCCTGTAATCCCAGCACTTTGGGAGGCTAAGGCATGTGGATCAGTGAGCTGAGACCACACCACTGCACTCCCGCCTGGGCAACAGAGCGAGACTGTCTCAAAAAAAAAAAAAAGAAGAAGAAGGAAAAGATGCAAAACAACCATTACTTCAATAATCAGACACATGGTATGAATTACATTTACCATGGTTAAGGCAACATAAGACAAATTTGGAAACGTGTTTAGAAAGCAAGAAACTCTATGTAGATTTACGGATTTGTAAAAGAACTAAATACAATTTTTGAAAGACAATGTAATATATTGGATACATTTAATGTTTACTTAGACACAGATAGAGAATTAATGAATTGAATGACATTTCTGAAGTCATTTTTCAAAATAGCCCCTAGAGACAAAGAGATAGACAGCATGAAAAGGAACTTAAACATAAGGCAGTTTAGACAAATGCCTCCAGTTAGTATTTCAGAAAGTGCAAATATGGGGGCTGATGTACTCTCTGAGGAATTAATGATTGTGCCTTTTCCAATCCAGGAATAACGAGACACCAATCCACAAATTTAAGAAGTCTAATTAATATCAATCAAGATTTTTGAAAAGAAACAATAAATAAATCCACATATAAGCACATCATAGTAAAGACTGAAGAACACCAGGAGCAATGATAAATTTCCAGACACAACCAGGAGAGAAAAGACAATGACTGGAAATAAACAGCATTTATTCTATCGACTGATTTTCCAACAGCGCAAATGGAAGTCAGAAGAAAAGGAACTATACAGGCTATGTGCTGACAGAAAATGAATCAAGACAGCGCTCAATCTCCAACCTTTTTCCTCATGTATTAGACAAAAACACATTTTTTTAGACAATTAGGATGAGAGAAATTAGCGTCTTTATTCAATAAAGGAAATTTATTATTTTGTGCTGTTTAAATTTTCCTTATACTCTCCAAATGTAATTTTGGGGGTCTGTTTGTATATATCAGAGTATGTTAAAATTTACTCAAATGATTGTGTTTTGTTTACTATTCCTTCTCCCTATATATATCATTTAATCCTTGCTATATTTTGAAGTTGTGTTAAAGGGTTATACTAAAATTGTGATATACTACTGTTGAATTGAAACTTTTATTATTATTTAAAAACCCATCTTCTTGGGCCAGGCGCGGTGACTCACGCTTGTAATCCCAGAACTTTGGGAGGTCGAGGCGGACAGATCACAAGGTCAAGAAATCGAGACCATCCTGGCCAACATGGTGAAACCCCATCTCCACTAAAAATACAAAAATTAAGGGCTGGGGGTGGTGGCTCACGCCTATAATCTCAGCACTTTGAGAGGCCAAGTCGAGCGGATCACCTGAGGTCAGGAGTTCAAGACCAGCCTGGCCAACATGGTGAAACCCCGTCTTAAAATAAATAAAAATACAAAAATTAGCCGGGTGTGGTGGCACTCGCCTGTAGTCCCAGCTACTCAGGAGGCTGAGGTGGAAGAATAGCTCAAACCCAGGAGGCGGAGGTTGCAGTGAGGCAAGATTGTGCCACTGCACTCCAGTCTGGCAACAGAGCAAGACTTTGTCTCAGAACAAACAAACAACAACAAAAAAAATCTTCTTACTACATTTTTCCTTGAGGTGGGTTTTGTCAGACATTAGGAGCTATAATATTTTAGTTTGATTAATGTTTGCATTATATAAATGTTGATCTTCTATTTTCAACTATTTTACATCCTTATCTACTAAATGTAACTTTTATAAATAACCAGTAATATTTAAAAATTTTTAAGAACTCCTTGTGATAATTTTTATATTTTTCCCTGGAACATTTACAGAGTTTATCTTTACTGTTGGTATGTCTGATTTTTTATAATTTACATAAATGTATGCTTTCTACTTGTCCTGCCTGATCTTATGTCTCTTCTCCACCCCATCCCTCTTTAGAGCTTCATTTAGATAAACTTATTTTTCTCAATCTGTTTTTTCTTCTATAATTTTTGAAATTATACTTCCTTTTCATCATTTTATTACTCACTCTAGAATTTAATGCATGTATACTCGAATTATTGTCTGAAGTTGATCATCATCTTTGTACTCTTCCAAAACATTAGCACTGTATCTTCCAAAACAACTTAAGACCCAACAATGTTCCATAGTCTCCCAGTCAGATTATATGCTTTTGTTATGAAGTTTATTTCTATCCATCAAAGGTGAGGGCAGTAGACCTGTGGTTACTGTGGTGTGTATGTCTCAGAGCACACATTAGACTGTAAAAGAAATTTCACACAGGCACACTTTAATCCTTTTAATGATAAAAATAAATTATGCTCATCAGAACAGTAACACAAAAATAGAAAACCACTTATAAAAAATATGAATTTAACAAGTTAATGACCAAAATATTATTAAATTACAATTTTATCAGGTCAGACACATAACCTTATTATATTTCAAACACATATAATAATATAATTTTTTTCTACTAAAATATAAAGTAGTATTACTTTATAATTTTATTGTTTTCCCCTTAATATATCATGGAAAATTATCCACATAAATACTTGCAAAGCTATCTCATCTATGTTTGATGACTCCATAAATTTTATTATAGAAATAAGTAATAATTGTTTTCATTATTTAATTTGACAGTTATTTCACTTTTTTTTTCTAGACAGTCTTGTATTTTTAGTAGAGATGGGTTTCACTGTGTTGGTCAGGCTTGTCTCAAACTCCTGACCTCATGATCTGCCCACCTCAGCCTCCTAAAGTGCTGTGATTACAGGCCTGAGCCACTGTGCCTAGTTATTTTACTTTTTAAAGTAAAACATCCATTGGTCATTTGAAAAACTAGGCAAAGCTATGAATAATTACATTAGAGATTATATTGAGGGAATAGGGTTGTATGTTGTGTTACAATGAGCATGTTTATAATCACAAAAAATGTATTTCTGAAAATCAGAACCCATTATAATCATTCAAATGCAATACCATTTATTTATATTACATTATTTAGTCTTTATTGTTCTCTCATTTCTTTTTAAAAAACAGCAATTAAGGCAAAGAGGAAATCTACATGGTTAATATTTAAAATTTTATCTTTAGAAATAAGTGGTTCATCATACATAAAAGAAAAAACAAATTTAATCTATAAGAGTACATTATCTTTAATTTTCTTGAGTCAAAAACATAGCTTACATATTAGTCTTAGTGTAAACATTCTCTCTGATGTTGTGATATTAAGACGTCTGTTGCCTTGGTCCCATCTCATTCCGACCCTGTGCTCATCATTGGCCCTTACAATTTAATCTGAACAATGGAATCAGAGACATTAGCACTGTCCAACCTCTCTCATGATCTTCATCCTTCGCTAGCATTTCATGAAATAAATACAGGTAAAACCAGATACTGCTGTTATTACAAAATAATTTGTTCATTTGATGAGTAAATAATATTTAAAATAATGAGTTCATAACCGGGTACTTTTAGAGGAGGATTTGAAAATCTTTTGTCTTTATAAACGAGTTAAAGACTTTCTAATTAAAGGGGATTTAAATATCAGAAAATTATAGTTTGGTAAGTAAATATTTACAATTGCACTAGGTTTAATATTATTTAGGGAAATGTTATTGACTTTTGGTGTCTCTGAGTTCTGCTTCACTTGTACTGAAAGAGTACATGCAATAAGCTGCTGAGAGAATTTATTTAGTAAGAATCGGATAACTGCTTTTCATGCTCCTTTCATTAAGATTAAATTCAACTATGAGAAGAGGCAGAAATAGGCATTTAAATGAATTTGACTATTTCTACTCTTGTTTCTATTTCTAATTGTAATGCAGATGCTAACGCCCATTATATTCTTACAATTACTATTCTATACTACTGGTATTAGTACTATTACCAAAGAAAAACACTTACTGAGTGTTTAATATGTTTCAAGCACTGTGCTATCCACTTAATTTCTATAATAGATCTATAAATAATTATTGTATTGTTATCCCTAACAATATCACCTCCTACGCACCCGATTTCTCTGTCCCCTCACACCCGCTTGCTTCCCTTGCTCCCACCATGGCAGTGCCCATCTGCTCCTCCCCGTTCACTCAGGTCTGCTGCTCGGGACGCCTTTGGCGACGGCGAGGGAGATTATTGCTGAAGAGGAGCTCCGGGGACAGCAGGGCAATCCGGGGACCTTTCTTCTCATTGTTGGCCTTGGCCCCAAGTGTCAGCACCTGGGGTGTGTGAGCCCTGCCGCCAGGGCCCGGCTGGGGTTGCGCCAGAAGCTGTCCGTGGTCCTGATACGATGCCGGCCGAGGCGCCGGCTGTGACTGGGCGAATGAGCTCTGTCCGTAGTGCTGAAGAGGTTCCTGGGCCCCGGCAGTGGCGGCAGCGGTGCCTAGGAGGCCGGCAGCCGGAAGACCACCAGGTAAGGAATCCTGGTGGAGGCTACGCTTGCAGCAGCTGCTGGTGCTCCCACAAGCAGGGATTCTCCGCGCTCAGCTCCGTCCAGCCCCCGCTCCAGCTCGTCGATGCTCTGGCTCTGGGTGTGGACAAGGCTCTGCTGGTTCTTTTTGGTTCTTTTTCTTTTTTCTTTTGACAGAGTCTCGTTCTGTTGCCAGGCTGGAGTGCAGTGAAGCGATCTCAGCTCATTGTAACCCCTGCGTCCAAGGTTCAAGCGATTCTTCTGACTCAGCCTCCCGAGTAGCTGAGACCACGGGCGTGTGCCACCACTACCAGTTAATTTTTGTATTTTTTAGTAGAAACGGGGTTTCACCGTGTTGGCCAGGATGGTCTCGATCTCTTGACCCCGTGATCCACCCTCCTAGGTCTCCCAAAGTGTTGGGATTACTTTGGGAGTAGTCCTAGTCACCGCTCTGCTCTGCTCATTCTGCTCATTCTGCACATTCTGCACCATGGCCCTGAACTCCTTGAGGGAGAGCCCGGCGCACCAGATTCTCTGGCAGCCTCTCCAAGCCGCCCACCTGCCTGTGCCCTGTGTGCACCTGGGCGGGTGGTGGGAGCTTGAGGGAGAGGGATCCTAGCAGCCCAGGGTTTGGCTTGCTTCCTTCTCCCCCGGAACTTACTTCCCTCCCACCGCTGGTGCCGCGTCGCCACCACCCTGGCCTTCACAAACCCACCGTGGGTCCAAGACACAGGGCAGCCCCTCCTGTCTTGGCATCCAGAGGAGGCTCTTACTCGCCAGATATAGAGAAGAGGGAGAAAGCCAGCAAGACTTTTGGGTATGGAAGGGAAGCAGTATAAATGCAGGGGACTGTAGAAGGATGGTGAATCTGACTGGCGAGACGCAAAAGTGAGTGAGTGAGTGAGTGAGTGAGTGAGTGAGTGAGTGGAAAGGAAGCAGCGATACTGGGAAGGTGCGGTCGGGCTGGTAGGAGAAGAGAAACAGATAAGAAAGCAAGAGAAGGGGAGAGGCTGGCAGAGAGGAAGCAGAAAAAGCGAAGGTGAGGCAAAGGGAGAGAGAAATGTGCTGGAGGAGAGAAAGGTGTGAGACCCTGAAGTGGTGAATTCTTTTCCCTGGCCCAGCCCTTCCAGAGGCCCGGGTCCATGTAGAGAGCTGCTGAGAAAAGGCCACACTGGCCTCTTTTGCTCCCAACAATTTTATTCTGCCAGGGAATTCCCTGGAACCTAAGGATGCTGGAGTGCTAAGGAACCCTAGAGAACATCTAGTGCTGCTCCTTCCTTCAGCCATGAGGAAAGTTGGGATAGGAAGATTGTTCATGCTGGTTTTCTCTGGGAATGAGACCTCGGGACAGTTTTGGCAGTTCCTACTAGGAACACAAACTAAATAAACCAGGCCCTCTGTGGAAAGGATAACACTTCCAGAAACTTCTGAATAGATCATTCTATCTGACAAACATTTATGAACTGCACACAATTACCAAACATTGGGGTAGATGGCAGTAAGATAAGGATTAGAAAGAGAAAATCTTTGGCTTCTTGAAGCTTATTAATAAGTGGGTGAAATGGGTCATAATTTTGATATATGGTGGTGGTGGCAGTGATAAGGTAGAGATTTGCCCAGAGTGCTGTAGGAGCCAGCAGCTGGGAGAACCAGGAATGCTACTTGGAGGAAGTAACTCTTCAGGTGGGGAGGGTTTTCCAGGAAGGGAGAGGATAGCATGAGCAAAAGCTTAGAGATATTAATAAGCGTGGACTGATAATCATGGCCTTGTGCACGTGCCTTGTCAGGTCAATCTGTTAGGGGAAATGTGATACCCCATGGAATATTACGCAGCAATCAAAAACGATGAGTTCGGGTCCTTTGTAGGGACACGGATGAATCTGGAGAACATCATTCTCAGCAAACTGACACAAGAACAGAAAATGAAATACCGCATGTTCTCATTCATAGGCGGATGATGAACAATGAGAACACATGGACACAGGGAGGGGAGCACTAAACACTGGGGCCTATTTGGGGGAATAGGGGAGGGACAGCGTTGCGGGGGAGCTGGGGAGGGATAGCTCCCCAGGAGCTATCCAGAGATAGCTGGATAGCTATCTCTGTGGGGAGAAATGCCAGATGAGGGTGAAGGGGAGGAAGGCAGCAAATCACACTGCCACGTGTGTACCTATGCAACTATCTTGCATGTTCTGCACATGTACCCCAAAACCTAAAATGCAATTTAAAAAAAAAGATTTCGAGACCTTTGTGCTCGCCTCTCCCTCCAGGACCTATTGCGCGCGCCGCTCCCTACCACGCCCCAGTCCCGCAGTTGCCAGTAGCTGCCTTGTGCCCGTACCTTGCCACGCCAATCCGTTAAGGTCCCAGGTCCTTAGTGCGTGCGCCTCTCCCTACATTACCCCTTGCGCGCGCAGCCCCTTCCGTTGCCATCAGGTGCCTTATGCGCGAACCTTGCCGGCCAAACCGTTAACGGCTGGCGTCCTTGGTGCGCGCGCCTCTCCTTCCGGTAACTATCAGGCGCCCCTTCAACCCCGCGCCCTCCCCCCGCAGCCACTGCTCGCAGGTGCCTCACGCGCATATTTGGCTCCCTCCCCCCCACCGCCGACTCCGCATTGCCAGCGGGTGCCTGGCGCGCATCCCTTGCCGCGGGAATACCGTAAGCTCGCCCTTCCGGCGCGGATCCATCACTCTCGCTGGTCTTTCCACGCTCCCCACTCGCTCAGGTTTGAATAATGCATTTCCTGGCAACAGGATAATGCTCCCTTCGCCTTTGGCCGAGTTGGCAGCAGACAGGAGGACGCTCAGAGCCCAGCTCTTGAGAGTTCAAGAATCCAAAAATACCCCAATGCTCCCAAGAGCGGTTACCTGGGCACTCTGTGCCCTTTATCCCTGTCCTGGTCCCATCCCGGGGCCGAGGACCCGCCAGTAGGACTCAGTTGCCTTGAGCCTGCTGCCCTCATCCCTCACTTCACTTTGTTTGTGGGATCTCTCCGTTACTCCTGCCCCTGGACGGAGTGGCAAGCCTTCCTACAAGTACCCAGGCACTTGGAATCAGCCTGGTGTCAAAACAACTGCAAGGATTTCTGTATCCTACGAGCCCCTTGCTCCGTCCGGCGATCCTGCCTTCAATTTGAGGCACAGGAACCTCAGCAAGCCAGTGCTGTGTGCTAGCTATACCAGAATGTCCTGCAGCTCAGCGATTGCACTGATCCTAAGGACTCTCAGAGAGGCCCCGGAGCAGGTAATTGCCTTTCCGTGGCCCAGAATGCCCAGCTCTACCCCACACTCCCATCCAGAGATCATGTCGAGGGCCCTCATGGAGAGTGGGGCAGGGATGCCTGAGCAGGACAAGGACCCCAGAGTCCAAGAGAAGCCTGATAATCAGAAAGGGGGCCCTGAGGGCACCAGGGATACACGGTCTGCACTTAGACCCCTGCGGGACAGTGGAGGCCTCTCTCCCTTCGTACCCAGGCCTGGGCCCCTACAGAGAGACCTCCAAACCCAGAGGTCAGAAATCCCATCTGATAAGAAATCCCATTCTCCGGGATGAGCTGCTGCGCCAAACGCAATGCCATGTACAGCTCCTACAGCTCCACGGGAGGCTTCCCTTGGCTAAAGAGGAGGAAGGAGCCACCCTCATCCCACTGCCAGCTGCCCCTCACTTTTTCAAAGACAGTGAGTGAGGTCGGCCCTCAGGCTGTCTCTCAGGGTCAGGCCCAGTGTGAAAAGGCATCAGGTTCAGCACCTGGGGAGAAACCGGCCCCCAGGAGTGGCTCCCCGACATCTCAGGCCTCTAAGTCTCAGAGATGAAAGTTCCCTCTGCTGCCACGCAGGCAAGGGGAGCCTCTGATGCTGCCATCTCCCTTACAGCTGGGGTTCCGGGTCACTGCTGAAGACCTGGACCTGGAGAAAAAGGCCGAAATCATGTGCATTAATAGTGCACTGCGGGGTGAGGACAAGTCCATCTGGGAGTGCAGAGCCTCACTGCTTTCCCATGCTTTGTCCTCACCGGCAACAGGGACGTCTTCTCTGCCTGCTGTCCCTAAAGCATCCAGCATGGATGCACAGCAGGAGAGACGCAAGTCCCAAGACAGCCTGAACCCCATGGCCCTCCAACCATCTGCTGCAGGGTCGTGCTCCAGACCTCCTGTGTCTGGGAGGAAGCGCAGGTCAGCAGGCCCCCTGTTCTCCTCCTCAGACACCCTTCCTGCCACCTCTGCACACTCCTGGGACTCAGCCCAGGCCTCATCTTTGGCTCCAACACAGCCAGCCCAGGGCACTACAGCACACTCAGCCTCAGGGGTTTCCTTACTCACCATTTCCACCTCGAGCCTCCACACCAAAAGAAAGTCGACCAGGGCTGCAGGCCCAGCTAGAACCCTTCTGACCCATCTTCTGCCTCTCACACCGCCACCCTGGCCAGACAGAGGGTCAGTGGTCCCAACTCACTACTGAAACTTCCCATGACGGCTGCAGCCACCACCCAGCCCAAACCTATGGTCCTTCATGGACAGCAGCAGGGAACCTGCGGCTTGAAGTGCCCTCATCCATCTTCCCATCCAGCTGCTTCAGCTGGAGCCCAGGCCTCATCTTCTGCTCCAAGACAGCCAGCCCAGGGCACCACAGCACACTCAGCTGCAGGGGTTTCCTTACCCACTACTTCCACCTGGAGCCTGGCTGGGACCCTTTCTAACCCATCTTCTGCTTCTCACGCCAGACAGAGGGGCAGTGGTTTTGCCTTACTAGAGAAACTTGCCGTTATCGCTGCAGCCTTCACCCAGCCCAAACCTGTGGTCCTTCATGGACAGCAGCAGGGAACCCGCACCTTGAAACGGGTTCATCCATCTTCCCATCCAGCTGCTTCAGCTGCAGCCCAGGCCTCATCTTCTGCTCCAAGACAGCCAGCCCAGGGCACCATAACACACTCAGCTGCAGGGGTTTCCTTACCCACCACTTCCACCTGGCTGGGAACCTTTCTAACCCATCTTCTGCCTCTCACACCACCACCCTGGCCAGACAGAGGGTCAGTGGTCCTACCTCAGTACTGAAACTTCCCATGACCGCTGCAACCACCACCCAGCCCAAACCTGTGGTCCTTCATGGACAGCAGCAGGGAGCCCATGGCTTAAAGTGGCCTCATCCATCTTCCCATTCAGCTGCTTCAGCTACAGCCCAGGCCTCATCTTTTGCTCTAGGACAGCCAGCCCAGGGCACCACAGCACACTCAGCTGCAGGGGTTTCCTTACCCACCACTTCCACCTCAAGCCCCCGCACCAGAGGAAAGTTGGCCCGCACCAGAGGAAAGTCGGCCCTGGCTGCAGGCTGGGCTGAGACCCTTTCTAACCCATCTTCTGCCTCTCCCCGTGATGCACATGCTGCCTCCTCAGGCTGTACACCTGCCAAAGTTAGGCGGCTCTGCTAAACAAGGTCCAGAAGAGTTTTCTCTAGGTTTCCTTTTAATATTTTTCTAGGTTCGTATCTTGCGTTCAAGTCTCGGATCTATCTGGAGGTGATGTTTGTATACAGTGAGAGAAAAAGGGTCCGTTTTCATTCTTCTGCATGTGGCTATCCAGCCCTCCCAGTACCATTCACTGAAGAGGGTGTCCTTTCCCCAGCGTGTGTTTCTGTCAGCTGTGTCGAAGATCAATTGGCTGTGAATATGTGGCTGTCTTCCTGGGCTCTGTCATGTGTCCCATTGATCTATGTGTCTATTTTCCTGCTAGCACCATGCACTTGTCAAAAATTTTGTCGTTCTAATTTGTAGTGAAATGGGATGCCTCTAGTTTTTTTTTTCTATTTGCTGAGGAAGGCTTTGGCTCTTTGAGCTCTTTTTTGGTTCCATATGAATTGTATGACTTTCCATTTCTGGGAGCGATGACACTGGTATTTTGGCAGGGGTTGTATTGAATCTCTAGGCTGCTTTGGGCAGTACGGTCATTTTAATGCTACGAGTTTCTTCCATCCATTAGCATGGGATGATTGTCCATTTCTTTCTGTCTTAATAAAGTTTTTCATCAGTGTTTTGTAGTTTTTCCTGCAGAAATCTTCCAACTCCTTGTCAAATTTATTCCGTGGCATATCTTTTTTCATTTTGTTGCTACTGTAAATGGGATTGCCTTCTGAATTTCCTTCCCAACTAGACCATTATTGTTGTATAGAAATGCAGCTGATTTCGGTACATTGATTCTGTATCCTGCAGTAACTGTATTTATTTATTGATCAACTCTTGGGGTTTTCTGGTGGAACCTTTACATGTTTCTAAATCCAGGATCATATCTTTATCAGATAAGGATAATTTGACGTCATCTTTTCCAGTGTGGATGCCTTTTATTTTTCCCTCTTGCCTGATTCTGTGATGTTGAATAGCGGTGGTGAGAATGGGCATTTTTGTGTTGTTCCTGTTTACAGAGGAAATGCTTTCAATGTTTCCTCATTAGGTAGTAGGTTGGGTATGGCTTTGTCATAAACAGCTTTCATTATTTTCAGGTATGTTGGTTGTTTTTTTCTTTTTTAGATGAAGTCTTGCTCTTTTCACCCAGGCTGCAGTGCAATGGCCGGATCTCAGCTCACTGCAACCTCCGTCTCCCAGGTTCCAGCAATTCTCCTACTTCAGAGTCCTGAGTAGCTGGGATTACAGGTGCCCGCCACCATGCCCGGGTAATTTTTGTACTTTTAGTAGAGATGGGGTTTCACCCTGTTGGCCAGGCTGCTCTTGAATTCCTGACATCAGGGGATCCACTCACCTCAGCCTCCCAAAGTTCTGGGATTACAGGCGTGAGCCACGCACCCGGCCATTTTCAGGTATGTTTCTTTTATGCCTAGCATGTTTGTTCCTTTTTCAGGATGTGGCCTCACTCTGTCTTTCATGTTGGAGTGCAGTGGCAACGTCAGAGCTGCAGCTTTGAACTCCTGAGCTCCAGCCACCTCAGCCTCCTGAGTAACTGGGACTCCAGGTGCATGTCACCAGAGCTGGGTAATTTTTATTTTTACTTTTTTGTAGAGATCTATGTTCCTCAGGTTGGTCTAGAACTGCTAATGTCAAGTGATCCTCCCAGCTCAGCTTCCCCAAAGCACTGAGTTTACAGCATGAGGCAGCGCCTGGCCCAGAGTCATGTGTTAACATCGCCTCCTCACTGCCGGGCTCTGATTTTGGCAGTGACTGAAAACCCTAAGGGAGAGTTTCTAGTCAGGGCCAGCCCAGTCTGTGAACAGTGGGGAAAATGGAAAGACGGCATGTGGATGGTTCTTTTGGAGAACTGGCCAGACAAGTGCTGAGATGCCGTTTCCTGGAATACAGGACCATGAGATGTCCAGTCCAGCTGCCTGGTCCAGGGCTCCTGGCACCATCTCGTTTGGGAGCTCATCCAGAAGCGACCTCAGTTGCCCAAAGCAGCTGATCTTCCTACCAATCTGGTCCCATTTGAGAGATGTAACTGGGCCCTGTCCTCCAGGAAACCATTCCTGTGTGTGCCTGTCTTTGTCCTCACTTTGGCTGGCCTCTCTGTTCCATGAGAACTTGGATTTGCAAGGCTCTGCCTGTCAGCTGAGCATCACGGAGCAGCTCTCTTCTGTTCCAGTGAGGATGCCCAGGCTCCTACACCCCTGCCCAGATCTGACCATTCTCCCCTTCACCCACAGGTGACCTCCAACCCGATCCTGCTTGCTATCTTCTGGCAGCTGCTCTGAGAAAGGGCATTTTGGACTCAAGGGCTGAGCATGTCACTCCCTGTTTACTGTTGATCTTTCCAGCACGGTTTGAGACAGCCCATGCCTTTGTCCATGTAGTGAGTGCTTCTTTGGAAGGCAATCAGGGCTTCTTTCAGGGGTGGGTATAAAAGTTCTTGTGAGATTTGTGTATGAAGTCTGCCTTCACTACCTGGATAGGACTAGCATGCTTCCGCTGCACGACTCTGCAATCTTACTACATTTTTTTAAATTTTTAATTTTATTTATTTCTTTATTTTGAGACAGAGTCTGGCTCTGTCGCTCAGGCTAAAGTGCAGTGGCGTGATCTTGGCTTACTGCAACCTCCACCTTCTGGGTTCAAGTAATTCTCCTGTCTCAGCTTTCCGAGCAGCTGAGACAACAGGCGCATGCCACAACACCCAGCTAGTATTTATATTTTTGGTAGAGACAGGGTTTCCCCATACTGACCAGGCTGATCTCGAACTCCTGACTTCAGGTGAATTACCTACCGGAGCCTCCCAAAGTGATAGAACTACAGGCTTACATTGATTTATTTCTTACCTATTTGAGCTGGAGTCTTGAGCAGTCATTCTGGCTAGAGTTCAGTGGCCCAAACTTGACTCGCTGACACCTCTCCTGCCTCAGTGTCAACAGTACCTGGGTAAAAAGGCAAGTGCCACCTCATCCTGCTAATTTTTGTATTTTCAGTAAAGACCTAATTTCACCATTTTGGTCAGGCTGGTCTCAAACTCATGACTTCATTATCCGCCTGCCTCAGCCTCCAGAAATGCTGGGATTACAGGCATGAGCCACCATGCTCTGCCACATTTATTTATTTATTTAGAGACAGGGTCTCACATTGTTGCCCAGGCTGAAGTGCAGTGGCTCCATCTCAGCTCACTGCAGTCTCTGCCTCTGGGGTCCAAGCAATTCTCATGCCTTAGTCTCCAGAGTAACTAGGACTCTAGGTGTGCCCCACCAGGCAGGGATAATTTTTTCTATTTTTGTAGAGATGGGGTTTCACCAGGTTGGCCTCGCTGGTCTCCAATTCCTGACCTCAGGTGATCTGTTTGCCTCATTGTATCAACGTATTGGGATTATCAGGGTGAGCCACAGCACCTGGCCTCTCACTACATTTAAATCATGAGGTAGTTCACACCTGTAATCCCACCACTTTGGGATGCCAAGGCAGGCAGATCACCTGAGGTGAGGAGTTCAACACCACCCTGGCCAACATGGGGAAAGCCCACCTCTACTAAGAATACAAAAATTAGCCAGGCGTGGTGGTGGGAGCCTGTAGTCCCAGTTACTTGAAAGGCTGAGACAGGAGAATCACTTTAACCCGGGAGGCAGAGGTTGCACTGAGCCAAGATCGTGCAACTGCACTCCAGCCTTGGTGACAGAGCGAGGCTCTGTCTCAGAATAATAATGATAATAAGAAAATACACGATGCCAGGACATCTCGGCCTGAGCGCCTGCATGAGCAGTCATGTCCTCAATTGGCAGGGCTGCCAGTCGAGGTCCGGCCCCATCTTATCCAGCAGAAAGGAAGCGAGCTTGCAGGGAGGCAGGGGGACAAGATCCCAGGATCTCAGCCTCTGCTCATGGATCAGCTCTGAGACCGCAAGTGAGCTGGGGGTGCTCTGTGCACCTTAGTCTCCCCAGCTATCAAATAAAGGGATTAAATGAGGAAGTCTCTTCAAGTTGGAATGATCTCAGATTTGGGGCAGAAGTGAATGGTCCTGCTCCCTGGACCATGACAGTGGCCTGGCCTTGGCTTGGACACAGCCACAAGGAAAGGCTGGACTCAGCAGTCACACCGAACCCCACACCAAGCAGAAACGTCCCAAGGCTGAGGGGCTCGTGCCAGAGCGGAGGCTGCAGGTAAGAACCTGGGCCTGGGCTGTGTGTGGCAGGAGTCCTCCCTGTCCCAGGGCCCAGCACAGGAATGGAGCACCAGCCACGTCATCCTGGCAGGATCTGTCCGGGACCCACCTGCAGGGGCAGAACAGCCTCTCCTAAGAGGCGATCGTCTCTCTCCAGGAAAACAACAGTGGTCCCCCCCACCCAACCAGACTGCCTGACTCAGTGGAGTTACTGCTGCTGCTCCAATGTCCTAACGCTGTCCAGCTGGCGCCTGCCTGTGCTCACACACACCCTCCCCCCTTGCCAGGCCTGCCTTCTCTGTGGCCTGTGCGTGGCCATCTTTGCCTGATTGAGCACTGAGGTCTCCTGGGCACCCAGCCCATCCCTGCACCTGCTGCTTTCAGCCCCACCGGCTCAGGGCTTCTACCCAGTGGCTCTGATGATAAAATCAACATGCACACAAGTCATCTCAGAGAACTTTAATGAAAGTGTGGGCAGTTCTTTCCCTCACAGTAGTGTGTAGGTGGATGAGCTCCATTGCAGCTGCTAAGACACCAGCCACTTACCGAGAGAGAAAGTCAGGCTGCTTCAAACCCAGAGCCCGATGCAGAAAAGCATCACTTGTGGTCAGAAAGTCTAGCAGCCATGCCTTGTGGGAGATCACACTGGCATCCAGGCCTTTGCCTGCATTGCAGGGAAGAGCCGATTTCCTGTCCCAGAGAACTCTTCCTTTCCCAGCCCTGCACCAGCTTTGCCATTGCACAGGCTTTTGAGGCAGGAGGCAGGTAAGAGACGCAGCCTCAGACCAAAGCAACCATCACCCCTGGGACCCAGCAGGAAAGGAGCCCTTTTAGAACATGGTAAGTGTGGTCATCCCATCGTTAGACAGCACACATTGTGCATAAATATAAGTTGCATGGGGACAGAAGTGGGGCAGGGAATGGAAATCAACACAGACATTGACAGATTGCTTTCCAGTTTCAAGGCGGCAGATGCACATCATGAGAACAGAGGAGACCGAGACAAAGGCTGGATTCGGCTTTTCTAAGCAACGTGTGTTCCCTTGCAGGGCTGGAGGGTTGCGGAGACAGGCAGAGATGGAAGCCAGGACAGGAGAGCTCAGAGGGCCCAGAAAGGTACAGAGGGCAGAGGCTCCTGTTCTGTCCTCCCACCCATGAGGGCGACCCTTCTTGCAAACAGTGGCTGTGCTCTCCCAGCAAGGAAAAAGCACAACGAAATCAACACTGCACACAGACACAGACAGAAAACTTTCATGTGGCTTTGTTTTCTGCTCCCTGACTCACCAGGTCCACAAGCAGAGAGGAGTGTGAGGCACATGGCTCCAGTGTCAGACTCCCCAACATGCTGTGTGCTCAGCAGGATCTGCCCATGGACACCTAGGGAACACTCACCTTCCCCACCTTGGGAGAGGTCGCCGACAGAGCTGCACTGGGTGTTGGTGTCATGCAGGACCCCACACACTTTCCTGAGTGTGATCCTGCTTCCCTCCTCTGGGCAGCTGCATCCTCTTCTCCTGCAGGATTTTCTGGAAACTCGGCTCTGGGTTTCATCTCCCTTCTCCCCTCTCCTTGCCCCAACCCCCTTTTTCTGAAAAAGTGAGGCAATTGTTTATGGGTTAATTTGTTGAAAATAAGTGGCGGCCTCCACGCTTCTGTTTTCTTTCAGCCTGATGGTTATGCAGGGTTACAAAGGTAGCCTGGGCTCCTACACAGGTGCTGGCAGAGGAGAGGGGGCAGCGGGTGGTCCTGTGCCTCTGCCTGCTCAAGGAAGGAGGCCATCCCCTGCCCCTCATCCCTAGGCCTGGCTCCTTCCTGACCTTCTGAATATCCTATAGTCCAGAGACTTCAGAACCCACTCCTGAGAAGAGCAGAGCCAGGTGCTTAGAGGAAGACAAAATGGTGCCATGCTAGGATCTTATTAGGTATCTGAATCTGTTAGGAAAAAAATTAGGAACTATGTATAAAACTTAAAATATTCAAGTGTTAAAAGGTTTTTTGAATCAAAGTTTTAAAACCTGCCATCAGCAAGATTCTACCACTAAGTGGGGTCTTTTACAAAAGTTGAGCAAGTTCCCTGAGTTGAGAGAAAATGAAGCCACCTGTGCTGTTGACACTTGGGGCAGGGAGAGTGTGGGCAGAGGGAAGCCTAAAGTGCACAGCCTGGGACTCCCTCCCCTGAGGTTCAGTCCCCCAACATTTCACAGGCCTCCTGGAGCTGCCTTCCAATAAGGACAAACGCAGCAAGAAAACATCCATTTCTGCACAAAAGTCCTTCTGGAAAGAAGAAAAAAGAAAGCCGTGAATGCAGTCAAAACATTACCCAGTGCTGACTTAGTCTCTCAATTCTTTTCTAAATGGAGTGTGGGTTCTGAGTCAGGGAATGGAAGAGGCCCCTCCCACACAGGGACAGGGCCATGACCCCACAGGATGAAGCAGCAGCGTTTATTCAAGATACAACAGTGAGGGGATCCTGTCACATTCCCGTCTCCAGGAGAAATCTTTTAAACTCTGATAAGTTCCTAAAACTATTCCCTTCACTCTGTCCCCCAGGACCTGGCCCAGACTCTGAGATACACTGGCGTGGGTTGCCCTCGGGTGGCTGTGTGGAAAACCACAGTTTAGGGCCAGTCTGGGGCTCCCAGACCTGGCCAGGATGTCCTCAGGCCGCCTGACCTTCTGCTTTGTCTCACTGTCCCTTGGCAGACGTCCTGATGCTTGGGGCTTGCCCAAGGACACCTCAGGAAGGTTTGGTTCCCACTCTACAGATGGTCCAATTATCCAGAGGTTTCAGGGACATCTATCTGCCTTCTGGAGATGGACAGGGGCCTTAAGACTTCGGTTGAGAACAGGATGCTCTGTCTCTTACTGTTGGGGGCAGGGATGGCCTCCAGCTGCAGGAAGTACAGTAGTACCTGGACCCGCCAGAAAGAGTGGGAAAGAGGAGAGAGGCTCAGAGGGTGCTCACAGCTGGTGATCTTTAGCCCCAAGCCCAGCTCAGGTGCTGGGTCCTCTGCTGCTGCCATGAAGCCTTTACAGTGAGATGGGATGTGGGGGTGCGGATGTGGACAAGGCATGACTGGGGGGTTATTTTAGAGGTGCACAGGGCCTTGCTCTGTCACCCAGGCTGGAGTACAGTGGCTCCATCATGGATCACTGCAGCCTCTAACTGCTAGGCTCAAGCCATCCTCCTGTGTCAGCCTCCCCAGTAGCTAGGACTACAGGTGTGTGCCACAATGCCTGACTGATTTTTCTTTTCCTCTTTTCTAGAGATGGGGTTTGCTGCATTGTCCCGACTGGTCTCAAATACCTGGGTTCAGTTATCCTGCCGTGGTCTCTCAAAGTGCTGGGACCACAGGCATGAGCCTCCACACCCAAACACTTGGGGCGGTTTGAAGCCCCCAGTAAGGTGCACCAGCAGGACCAAGAGGTGGCCTGGGCCTCCCCAACACTCATCCATGCAGACCTAGGCAAGTTTCTCTCTCTGAATGTCAGGCGCCACCACAGACAATGCAAGTAGGAAGCTGGGCAGGGCAGGACTGGGGGTGTGGCAGGCAGAGGCCACCTCTGTCAGGTCGGGGTGGCATGGGCTGGCTGGAGCCTGTCTTCTGACAGGTAGGTCATGACCTCCAAGGACCAGCTGTCGGTCATGGTGATGGGCTGCTGGGACTGGCAGAAAGCTTGCTCTCCTTCTCTGAGGCTAGAGCACTGTGGGGCCAAAGACGATGGCGAGGTTGTGCAGGAACTTTTATTGACTGCCTTTTTCTTACCATCCTGTGCAGGACCAAAGCAGAGGGTGCTGTTTCTACTCCACCACCAGGAAAGAGGCAGAGGGGCTGGGCCGTGCTGGAGTCCTCTGGGAGGGAGCGACCTCGATGCTGGCTGCAAGCTGATTCCAGCCCTGGTACTTTTGGGTGTGAGTGGCCCAGGATGAGGGATTAGCTCTGGGCTGGTGGGGAGGTGTCCTCCACGGTCGGGGAGTGAGGGAGTTGGCGGGGGTTCAAGTGCACTGCTGGCCATGGCCAAAGTTCTGAGCTCTTTGTGAAGCCACAGCGCAGAGGGGGAAGAATGGCAAAGAGGATAAGCTGGGGTAGGGGTGGCAGTGGCGCTGGTCCCCAGAGACAGTGAGGGACTGTAGATGGGTTGGGGGGAAAGGTCCTCAGTGCTGGGGGTCTGATGTGAGCCAAGGGGCACCCTGTGGCCTGGGTTTTTGTAGCCCTCCCTGGGCAGCCATGAGAGAGCTGGGCTACCTTTTCAGGTGGTCCAGAAGGAAAAGGAAGGTGAGCAGGTTGGCCTCCAGCTGGGACAAGGGTGGGTTAAGCATGGAGTTCTCCTTTGCAGCAGGGTCTGAAATTACTGCAGAAGGCAGTGGGTTACCCCTCATGGTCACAACAAGCTGGAGACCTCTCCCAAGGTGGTGACATGGAGCACCGGGGACACGTGTTCCTGAACAGCCCAGGCTCGTCATCATCCTCACTCCCACAGCACTGGCCCCCAGTGAGGACCCTGTGAAGGGCGCCAGTGTGGGGTATGAGCCACCTGAATCCCTTTTCTCTGCCTCACAGGGGTCAGCAGCACCTGGAGAACAGCAGCAGGAGTTGGCGTGAGAGCAGCGGCTCAGGGGTAGAGCTGCCCGTGGGAAACTGCGGCTGCCACCCCTGCCCGAGGGCAGCCCAGAGTAGTGAAGGCTCAGCATAAAATGAAAAAGGGGAGTGAGGGACACAAGGAGGTGGGAGGTGGGTGGCCCCAGCCCCACAAACTAAGCAGAGACCCTCTCTTCACCCTAGACTCCGCGGGGGCACTCAGGCTGGTAGACCAGGTCCTCTGTGCGTGGGCCCGAGAGGCAGACCTGCCCTAAGGGTCATGCAGAGGATACAGGGCCACACACACCAGGCCCACCTTAGACATCAGCCTCCAGGTTGACTCAGGTCAGGCCAGGTTTGATCCTGTGGTTGACTGGGCCAGGACCTGTGGCTAGAACACCTGGGGACCCTCGTTCAGCCCTGGTCTGCTGGAAGGGGGACAGCAGACTTTAGCACCCCACAGCACAGCAGTGCTGAGCATTTTACTCTCTTGGTCTCCTTGAGGAATAGGACAAGGAGTCCTCTGGGGACAGACGAGTACTTACACAACAGCCTCGGTTGTGGCCCCTGCTTTCTGAGCTTGGTTAAAACGCTGACCATGGCAGAAAGGACACAGCTTGGGTTCCCACACCTCACTTTCCACAGCTCCTAATGGCAGCAGTGCACATGGAGGAGACGCCTCCTATGACACCAAGGCCTCCAGTGCTCACAGATGCCCTCATCGAAGTTGGGTAGAACTCGTCAGCGAAGAGGGGCTCAGGCAGCTCACGGAAGTAGAGCGTCAGCGTGTCTGCGATGGTGTGTACGTCCATCTCACTCATCATCATCCACACGTGCCTGTTATCTGGAAAGAACATGGAAGTGCTGCAGCCTCCTTGAGGATCCCAAGTGTGTCGCCCGCCATCCCTGCCTTGGCTAAAGCACCGTCCCTGCCACGCTGGCCACTGTGCGGGTCCCTCCCTGGCTTTGAGCAGCTCATCTTCCTCCTCCCAAGAGCTGTGCGTGGTTCTGTGTCTGTGCAGAGATGATGAAGGGGTGTGTGCATCCCCATATTTCTCCCCTGCTTGGCCCAATGTGATGTCCAGGAGGAGGCCAGTGCAGCAGGACTCAGAGCCTGCATAGGAATCTGTGGCTCTGCCCTATTCATAGCAACCACCCCCGTAGCAGTCTTCTGACAGCAGGAAGGCTGTGGGAGAATCCGATGCGTTTCAGTGTTTGAACCAGTGTCTTCCTTTGGATCCAGCTGGCCACTGGAGCTGACCTCCCCATCACAGGCCAGGTCCATCCTAGGCTTCCGGAGGGAACTGAAACTACTGCACAGCCCACCCAGGGGTGCTGGGCATTCTAGGGGTCCTGGTCTGGGTGGGTGGTGTGTGCCCCAAAGAAAGGTCACAGGTACAAAGTCCTGCTGCTTTGAAGTTTCTGGACTTGGACACTCTGGGTTCTCAGTGCCCTTGCCTGGCATTTGGGGCAGGTCCAGGTCCTTAATACTCCATGAGGGGTGGTGAGATGGAGGTGGAGGTGGTGCAGCCTTAGCCTGAGCTGGGTCCCATCAGTGCCCTCTGCCCACCACATCCTCACACAGGGCAGTGGACAGAACACACTGAGTTTCAGGCTTCTGCACCTCATGTCCACCCTCAAGGCAGGAAGGCCAAGCCCCCCCGGCAGCCCCGGGTCCACCCAGCAAGTGGCATGGGTGGGTAGGATGGTTCAAGAACTGGCTTCTACAGAAGCTCCTTCTACAACTCTTGTCTTCTTTTCTCAAAAAATAATAAAACAGTAAATGAAGAAAAGACACAGTGAAGAATGTGACGTGACCCGGCCATGGAGCACTGTGAGATCTCATTGTGGACATTGACACCCACACCTCCATCACAACACGATCTGGCTGATGACAAAGGCTGCCTTCAGCGCCTAGATGTCCGTGGCCATTCCAGACCCACAGTAGATGCCCACCTCCTTTATGCCATGATGCTTGATCTACTCCACACATTGGTGCAAGGTAAAGGGCACCTTGGACCTCTGTCTCCTGCAGGAAAAGGAAATGTTCTCAGTGTCCTGAGATGCTGTCAGTGTCCTGACATCCCTGCTTGGGCTGCAGCACAGGAGACCTGCCCCTTATCTGCACACCCGGAACAGGGCTGAAGAGGGTGACAAAGGTTCTTAGGTCTGGGGCTGCACGCAGAGCCTCCTCACCATGTTGACCAGGATGGTCTCGATCTTGACCTCGTGATCCACCCGCCCATGCTGGGAGCAATAACTTGCTGAGGACGCAACTCACGCTGTTTAGGGGAATTGATCCCATTAAAGGCTGCTGTGGTTTAACTGTGTCTCCTCCAAAATTCCTGTTGAAACTTAGTCCCTAGTGCAATAGTATTAATGGGGCCCTCTGGGAGGTGATGAAGTCATTAGGGCCCCACCCTCATGAATGGGGTTAAGAGGGAATTATGCGGGCCCCTTTTGCCCTTCCACCTTCTTCTATGTGAGGACAAGCAACAAGGCACAACTAAAAACCCCAGGAGGTTCTGGAGCGAAGCCAGGTCAGGAAGCCACCATCTGACTCCATAGAAGGCCACTGCATCTGAGTAAGATAATACAGACCATTTCTCACTAATCGTCCCAGAGCGGTACAACCCTGAGAGGTACAGGCTTCAGAGAAGGTTGAGAGCAGGGTGACCTTAATGGGTACCATGCACAAGATCAAACAAACAGAAGTGTGCTGTAAGAGTGGGGGTGATATGCAAAAGAAAAATAATATGATAGGGAGGCTTACCTGGCTGAGAATGAGAATAAGGCTTGCAGGCATAAGCATGTGTGGTTTTGCCCAACCAGAGTTCTTGCACAGCCATAAGTACTTCAAGTCTCTGTCCTGTGCTAGGAACAGGTGTGAGGTTCACCCTCACATCTCTGAGGTGTGGGGTGGCCCTATGGAGCAGTGAGTCTGTGGTCTTGTCTGAAAAATGGGGTTGGAATGCAACAGTGCTTCTTGGACTGCAGGCTGACCCAGTAGGGATTGTGAATTGATTTTTAAATAAAATACACAGACTAAAGTAGAGTGGGACTCACCAGGGTGCAATAAATGCACCTAAGATGGGTATAGGACATGAAGTTTCATTCCATGTGGTGTGCCTATTCATGATGGGAATGTGTCAAATCTATGTCTCACTGAGTCTTTTTAACCCCTTCAGCTCACTTTGAAGAGAGCACCCCACTTTGGGTGGTGCTCAGAAGAAAGGTGCTCACTTGGGTCAGACCAGAGAAAGCTTCCCCAATGAGCCACTCTTGGCTGTGACTACCACTGCACAGAGCCATGTTTTCTCTTCCTCTGCCTCCAGCTCCCCTGCCTTCGCATATCATTTTCAGCTTTGTCCCCCACTTTCTGAATTCCCCTCTACCCAAGTGCCCTTTCTTGGCTGCAGCCCTTTAGAACTCTTCACATGCCTCCAAGCTTCTGATTTTTTCATATCCCACTCTCCATTCAAATACTTTTACTACTCAAACTCTCTTCCAAATTTTTTCTAACTTAAAAAAAAAAATTCAGTGGTTCTATTTTCTTCAGTTTGATTTTCACTCCACCTTCCTCCCAGTCTAGTCCCTTTAAACGCTGCCAGGTTCCAATATCCCCAATCGCTTAAATGTCCAATTTCTTTTCTCCTTTGCTGGATAGCCACATGCAGAAGAATAAAACTGGACCCTTTTTCTCAAGGAGCTAAGAATTTTTTTAAAAGAGTAAGAATTTACCACATTTCACAAAGCAGAAAACAAAAGAAGTCAATTTTAAAATTTTTTTATGAGCATAAAATGTGACAATTTGTGTGACATATAACATGTCATTTAAGCATATATTTATGTGTCATATAGGTGTGTGTATACAGGTACCTGGATTAGAGTTGTTGCATGCATTATTTTATATTTTTCAGAGTTTTCTGAGGAAAGTATAACATACTCAGACTTCAAAGTTCATCATTCTTCAAATGTCCAGAAAGGAATAATAACTAAAACTTTGAAAACAAAAGGTAAAAAAAAAAATGTTAAGACTCTAGGTTCTCCAGATTCATTTTTTTTGCTTAAATATTTTAATGAACTACTCCTGAAAAAAAATATTCTTGGACTAATGTTTGAATCAGGATTTATTTCTTGTCCCCACACTTTTTAATGGGTCATAGTAACCTACAGTGCTCTGTTAAGAGCAAATGAGGATGGTCAATGAGGCAGCAGTGGCCACAATGACTTAGAATGGTGTACCAAGGTCAAAGAAAAAAAATGTTTCACACACGATCTCCAGGTTTTGTATTTTAATTTTGAAAAAGTTACGTGTCTTTTTAGTGCTTCCATATTTCTACAAACAAATGGAGCGTGTGAGATACTTCACCATGAATGAACTTTTATCAAAATGGTCATAGAATACCTTCCTGACCAACTGCAAAAGTTAGGGTTTTGTTCTTAACCTAATTCTACTACAAAGAATAAGGATATAGTTAAAAAAAAATTAGGGGAGGGAGTCCGGGTGTGGTGGCTCTTGCCTGTAATCCCAACACCTTGGGATGCTGAGGCAGGTGGATCACCTGAGTTCAGGAGTTTGAGACCAACCTGGCCAATATGGTGAAATCTCATCTCTACTGAAAATACAAAAATTAGCCAGCCATGATGGTGTGCACCTGTAATCTCAGCTACTCAGGAGGCTGAGGCAGGAGAATTGCTTGAAACTGGGAGGTGGAGGTTGCGATGAGCTGAGATCATGCCACTGCACTTTGCACTACAGCCTGGGAGACAAAGCAAGCCTCTGTCTCAAAAAGAAAAAAAAAATAGGGGAGGAAAATGAACTAAATCCATAGTAGGATTTCTGAAGTGCTCCTTTGTAGCCTTTGAAAGAGTTCTTTACTAGGGCAGCTTGTTATTCCATAAACAGCTTGTATCAACATCAAAATGTTCATATCTTCCCAGGATGCACCTAAATCTGCAAAATAATTTTTAGAATTTCTCCCCACAGGCTAAAGTATATTTTCCCACAGCACGGTGATCCCATGGGCTCAGGTTTTAGACCAATTCAACTGGGTTAAATATTCTTGGTGAAAGTTCTTTTTAATATCATCTCCTGAATCTGGTTTCCATGATCACATTAGCCAGCTTCTCTCTTTTTGAACAGTGTCTCCACGGTGAATGCACCGTGATATTTGCTGTGATGAATGCTGCTGTGATATTTGCCTTCCTTTATTTAATTGTCCTAGTAATAGCTGCAGCTATGGTAGCTAAGGGTAAGTACTTTTTAGAGCAATTTCATTAATTTTTAATTACTAAAATATACTTTTAAATAGCCTTTATATTTGGATCTAAGGTTTTCATCAAGATACTTTTCTCATTTGTTATTTTAATTACATAAGAGTAATTTCATCAATTCCGTTTTTGAGTTATTAGCAATGGCATAGGCCCAGGTGACCTTAACAAAACATGTTAGTGGATAGCTGAGTATTTTGATAGAAATGGAAAATAGTGCCAGTATTTCATATTTTATTATATTGTTATTGGCATTAGATTCACAAGCTGTGAAACGTAGGAAAATGTAAAAATGTTTATAGATTTATTGGTTATGCAGTTAAAAGTTAACATATTTTGGCATCAAGTTCAAATCATTTCAAAGAGGCAATTTAACAGAGGCAATAGAAGATGGTAGGTAGAGAATCATCAAAAAAAGGAAAGAAAATGATCAAGATATCAAACTGAGCCTGCACATTGCTTGCACTAAATTTGTCTTAATATTATAAAACATATAAGCTTTTAATATAATAAATTTATAAAATATTCCATACTATAAGAAAACTGGAAACATTAAGAAGTTATTTTATGTATTTATTTTGAGACGGAGTTTCACTCTTGTTACCCAGGCTGGAGTGCAATGGCGCGATCTCGGCTCACCGCAACCTCCGTCTCCTGGGTTCAGGCAATTCTCCTGCCTCAGCCTCCTTAGTAGCTGGGATTACAGGCATACGCCACCATGCCCAGCTAATTTTTTGTATTTTTAGTAGAGATGGGGTTTCACCATGTTGACCAAGATGGTCAAGAAGTTATTTTAATATAGAAAGTTAAGATGAATTCAATTCATTAAAAAAAGAAAACTAATCCAAAACATGTGGAGGATATGTTGATTCAGAATGCATAAATAGATCTAAAGCATTCTAATCTCTAAGTGAACTCTTTTAGTGAACTCTTTTAGAACAGAATAGGTAACTTTTAGTAATAAACATAAGCTTTTTTGAAATGTATGATTTCCTATGAAGATAGATACTTTGATAAAACAACTCAGGAAAAAAGAGACAATTTGAACAAATATTACTATATACTGTAGAAAAAATAGGCTAATCAAAGATGTGCCTCCAAATAGATACCTGGCTGATAATTTTTAAAGAATGAATTTGAGGCTGGCACAATGACTCGCACCCGTAATCCCAGCACTTTGGGAGGCAGGAGGATCACCTGAGATCAGAAACGATACCAGCCTGGCCAACATGGTGAAACCCTGTCTCTACTAAAAATGCAAAAATGAGCTGGGCATGGTGGTGGGTGCCTATAATCCCAGCTATTCAGGAGGCTGAGGCAGGAGAATTGCTTGCACCTGAGAGGCGGAGGTTGCAGTAAGCCAAGACCACACCCCTGCACTCCAGCCTGGGCAACAGAGAGAGACTCCATCTCTAAAACTAACAAAAAAAGAGTGAACTCTAATATATCTTAATAACAAAAAATGAGCGCTAGATAAGCTGTTCCGTAACTACAAGAAAATGGAAGATTCTCACCCTCCCCCCCACCTAAAAATCAGTAAAATAAGTTTAGTATTATTTTTATATACAGGAAAATATTTTAGGGCAACATCCCTTCCAAACATTAAAACAAAAATCCTACACAAAAGAGCTAACATAATACATCACTGTTATAATGACAAAATTCTGGTTTCACTTGGAGATAAAAATTTGTTCAGTTATCAAGACATGTTTCAATAGGGGAAAAGAAAATAAATACGAGCGTATTTAACTTAAGAACCTTCAGCAAATATTATCTTTCATAAGGAAACATTAGAATCATTTCCAATAAAATCAGGAAGACAAGGATGACCGCTATAACTATTAGTATTCAACTTTTTTTTGCACATTCTTGGCAAGGAAAAGCTACAACACAAGAAAACTTGGGCATAATATAAACCGGAATTGATATTAACGACTGCAATTATACACAGATGATGCGCTTTCTTATCCAGATTGTTTAAAAAGAATCTACTGGAAAGAAAGAAACAATCAAAATAAAAAGAACAATTCCACAAGTAAACTCAATCCAAAATTAAAATAGCTTTCTTATATGCCAGCAATATCTAATATCCAATTTCCAGGTCCACTTTTCAAGCCTCTTATTTGGTATTTCTTCTTAGATATCTTTAATCTAGAACATTACTTTCAAACACCCAGCCCTGGTCCTTACTAGGATCAAGAAAAAAAATCAGATATTTTAATACTGTATGAGATACCACAGATGGCCCCTAGCTTCGCCTCACTAGACATTCGGTCAACAGATGACTTTCTCTGCATCTGTTAACCGAATGTCTAGTGAGGCGAAGCTAGGGGCCATCTGTGGTATCTCATAGCCACTGAAATCTCAGCTCACTGTAATTGTAATTCCCATCTGCACTCCTACTCTTCTAATCCGAGGCAATAATCTCCTTCTCCCTCTACTTCATAAACCCCCAAGTGATATTACTATATCTACCCTTGATCCTTTCCAATTTCCAGAATTGTCTCTTCAAAATACAAATTTGATAAACTCACTTTGTGGATAACCCCACTTCTGAGCACCGAGGAAGGAGAGCTAAGCAGACCCCCAGGCACAATTAGTGCCTGAAGAATACCTTAGTTTATAGTGTTACTACTCAGTTATTTCCTTTTATATAATCCTTTATATATAATGATGTCTTAGTCTATAGTCCGAACAATTAGCACCTGAAGAATATCTTACTATTCAGTTATTTCCTTTATATATAATCATATCTTAGTTTACAGTCCGAGGAATGTCTAGAGCCGACACGGTACAGAGCATGAATTAAGGGAAAAACAGCTATACCAGGACAAGAATCTATGGCTCAAGCAGTAGTGCCTCTGCCTGAAATGGCATGGGCTACGTGGCAGGCTGGCCCAGGCGGCAGCGTTCAGCATCGTAGAGATACCCGCTGTATGGCAGGCTTGGAGCAAGTCATTCCTCCTATAAAGGAGTTGCAGTATCTTTTTTTTTCTTTCTTTTTTTTTTTTGAGACGGAGTTTCGCTCTTGTTACCCAGGCTGGAGTGCAATGGCGCGATCTCGGCTCACCGCAACCTCCGCCTCCTGGTTCAGGCAATTCTCCTGCCCCAGCCTCCCGAGTAGCTGGGATTACAGGCATGCGCCACCATGCCCAGCTAATTTTTTGTATCTTTAGTAGAGACGGGGTTTCACCATTTCGACCAGGATGGTCTCAATCTCTTGACCTCGTGATCCACCCGCCTGGGCCTCCCAAAGTGCTGGGATTACAGGCTTGAGCAGGAGTTGCAGTATCTTACATCCAGTTCTTGTTGAAAGCTGCCCTCAGATGGGCAATCCCGCGAACGTCCAAGGGTTTAAAATCCCTCCAGTATAATCGCGCCTACTACTCTGTTACTACTGTTACTACTGTAATCATACTCTGTTACTACTGTGCTGACTCAAAGCACGTTCCTATAGAAATCCTTAGACGCTGCCTGCAGGTGGCTGTGTACCCTGTCCGCTCTGTTGCTGCTGTGCTGACTCAAAGCATCCTCCTATAGAAATTCTTAGAAGTAGCCTGCCTCTAGATGAGAGATGTTGCACACTGCACTCTCCTCACTGCTCACGGCCCACCTACTTGCCTCAGTGACGTAATGGGGGTGGACCCCTTGCTGCGCACCGCCCAACTCTTTGCCTCAGTGATCTAGTGGGGGTGGACCCTTTGCTTATCACACACGTTACTGTCTTGACCCTATCACTATCCTTAAGGTGACCTCCTTCACTGTCCTTCCTCTCATCTTGTACCTAAAAAATACAGACGCGTCTGGACACTGGGGCCCTCCCCTGTCTGCGCTTAGAGGTGGCGTGCTCTTTTCCAGGCCTTTGGAGTCTGGTCTTCTTTCTCGGATCCAGCGCCTCAGCACAGCGATAGTGGACACCCTACGACCCCAGTAGGGCTGGACTCTACACATTTACCTTTACTGATTAGTTGCTTAATCCTGCGGATTCAATATAGATTTTAAAAGCCTGGACATGGTTTACAAGGCCCTTCCATACCTGGTCCACGGCTCCCTTCCCCAACTACAGTCACACCCTTTCTCCGGAACCAGGCTGCAGCCACGGTTGCTTTCAGTTTGTTGAATGTAACGTGGTTAGTGTGATTGTGTAACTGTTGTACAAACAAGGATAACTGTAAGAATGACAGCAGATTGTATTAACAATTTATGCCTGGGACAACAGGATAAATCAGGGTTTCTCTGGGATGATTTGTATGAATTATTACTAGCCATGATCCTTCTTGCTGCAGACCATGTGCACAGACTGCTCTCCTTTCATTCTGTGACAGGTAAAAGGATAATTCTAATTATTCCCTTATAATCAGGCCCAATTTCTCTATTATGATATCTTTTTTTTTTTTTTTTTGAGATGGAGTTTCACTCTTGTTACCCAGGCTGGAGTGCAATGGCGAAATCTCGGCTCACCGAAACCTCCGCCTCCTGGGTTCAGGCAATTCTCCTGCCTCAGCCTCCCGAGTGGCTGGGATTACAGGCACGCGCCACCATGTCCAGTTCATTTTTTTTTTTGTATTTTTAGAAGAGACGGGGTTTCACCATGTTGACCAGGATGGTCTCGATCTCTTGACCTCGTGATCCACCCGCCTCGGCCTCCCAAAGTGCTGGGATTACAGGCGTGAGCCACCGCGCCCGGCCTATTATGATATCTTATGTACCAGTCATCTGCAGCATTTTTCAGTCTCATATGTATGATTATTTGTGTGATTATGTACTCAATGGTTGACTTCTACCAGATTATCTTCATGGGAACAGAGACTTTTATTTGCTCAGCATTTTATCTTTTACTTTTGAATAGTATGTTGACACATCATAAGTATGTAGTAAATTTTTTTATTAAATAAACTGATATACCTAATAATGTATATGGCGTATATAAAAGAGATTATGATACTTTATTAAAGGCATAAAGAAGGTCCATCAGTGAAGACTTTATTATAAATTGAATATATATTAAATGTACCTTGGTGGGAAGATGAACAGAAGTGATAATACTGTCCTAAATTTATTCAACACTTATGTAATGTCAATGCAAGTGTATTTTCATGATAAATCAGTTCATTGTAAACTATACCTAAAAGTAAAATTTTATGAGATTCATAGAATACATATTGAAATACATTCACACAAAAGGTAAGGATCTAGCCTTTCTAGAAATAAGGCTGTAAGTAATATCACGTGATACTTTTATAAAGTATCAAAATAAAATAAAGGAACCCAATCATAAAGTCATATGCAAATGATTTTACAAATAATGTAGAATAAAGCCATATGCACCTGTGTACAATGTGTGCATACATGTGTGCATGTATATGTACATAAAATATGATGCAGTAGGAAATGAGAATGAATTTTAAAATACATCAGTTGCTCATTGATTTGATAAAAATAATAGTTTTCCTCATAGATTAATGTGTGGAGAGTGGACCCTTTCATACAAATTTGATGTGTGAAACTGTCGAGTTATATTTTAATTATATTTTACATTTACTTATACTTTAAGAAAAAAGTATGTATGTACACATACAAACACATACACATGTATAAATTCACCCAGTGAAGTCAGAAAGCCATGCTATAATCTATTACTGTGGAAGCAAGTGTTAGTATGGAAACAAGCAATAATCTGTTGCAATGGAAACAAGAAAGAATTAAGTAAATTCATTCATAAGCATGCAAAAAAATTGAAAACGCTCTATATATATATATATATATATATATATATATATATATACATACAGCATTTTACAGTGATTTTTTTTTTCTTTTTGTTGAAGTAAATAGTGTCAGAGGGACCATGATGAAAGATATTTTTCACTTTTTACAGTATATATTCAGTTTCTTTTTTTTTTAGATTTTTTTTTCTTCTTTTTAATTGCATTTTAGGTTTTGGGGTACATGTGCAGAACATGCAAGATAGTTGCATAGGTACACTCATGGCAGTGTGTTTTGTTGCCTTCCTCTCCTTCACCCACATTTGGCATTTCTCCCCAGGCTAACCCTCCCCAGCTCCCCCGCCGCTGTCCCTCCCCTATTCCCCCCAATAGACCCCAGTGTATAGTACTCCCTTCCCTGTGTCCATGTGTTCTCATTTTTCATCGCCCAGTTTCTTTTGTAAAGTAAATTCATGTGTTACTTGTTTAAAAGAGAAAATAATTGAAAAAGGAAATTATACTCCAGAAATGAAGAACCTGTACAGGCCCATGTCAGACACAAGGTAGCAAATATCAGAAGTAGAGGTATGACCTAAGAGTTTTTTTGTTTTGTTTTGAGAGGAAGTCTTGCTCTGTCACCCAGGCTGGAGTACAGTGGCACGATCTTGGCTCACTGCAACCTGCACCTCCAGGGTTCAAGCGATTCTCCTGCCTCAGCTTCCCAAGTAGCTGCAATTACAGGCATGTGCCACCACGCCTGGCTAATTTTTGTACTTTTAGTAAAGACAGAGTTTCATCTTGTTGGCCAGACTGGTCTTGAACTCCTAATCTCAGGTGATCCACCCGCCTCAGCCTCCCAAAGTGTTGGGATTACAGGCATGAGCCACCATGCCCAGCCAGTATGCCCTAAGATTCTAATGGATACTCCTCCTTAATGATAGTGTGCTGTTACAGCCCATATATATATACTGAAATATATTAATAAGAGAAGTAGGGATGTAGCCTTTCTAGAAATAAGGCTGTAAGTAATTTCACATGTTTATAAAGTAAATGTATCAAAATAAAAGAAAAGCCTAATAATAAAGTCATATGCCTCTGTGTACAAATGTGTACATATCTATGTGTGTGTCAATATAATAGGTTCTTCAAAATGACAGACACTTAACAATAGATTTTGAAAAATAATGTATTAAAAAATAAAAAATAATTTCTAGAGAGATTACAGTGCTAAAGATAGGTAAAATATAAGTAAACATATATGTATGTGTGTCTGTGTGTGTGTGTACATATATAGAGAGAGAGGATATTATTCAGCCTTAAAAAAAGGAAATCTTGCCCTTTTGACAATATGTTTGAACTTGGAGGACATCGTGCTTAGTGAAATAAGCCAGACACAGAAAATACTGCGTTTTATCACTTATATGTGGAATCTTTTTTTTTAAGCTGAACTTAGAGAAATAGAGAGTGGAATGGTGGTTACCAGAGTCTAGGCAGTGGAAGAAATGGAGAGATATTGGTCAAAGCATACAAACTTTCAGTTAAAAGATGAACAAAGACTAGAGATTTAATATTCACCATGGTAATTATAGTTAACAACAATGTACTGCATTCTAGAAATTAGCTAAGAGCGTAGATATTAAGTGTTCTCATTACACACACACACACACACACATGCATGCACGCACATATACACACACACAAGGTAACTATATGAGGCGATGGATATATTAAGTTGCTTGTGGAAATTAGTATACAGGTCTACTTATACCAAAATAACACATTGTACACCCTAAATATATACAATTTTTGCAGTCATACTAAACAAAGCTGGAAAATAATACCATTCAATGAAATGAATTACCTCTACATATAGAAGACTATTTTATTGCTAGAACCAAGTTGTGTTTTATAGCAATTGGACATAATGCTTTGATAATTACATATTGGTAATATTTGAGGACACTAACAGAGTTTAAGTGTAGTGAATACTTACTTTTGAATGAAACAAAATATAAATTGGTAAAATATCCTGATAAACAGAAGCTTTTCCCTCTGTTTCACTATTATCAAACTTGTCCTAATAACCAAAAGGGAGGAGAGAAACAGTTGAACCAATAAAAGTAGTTCCCTCCATCAAATAAGCTAATCCTATCTGTGAATTACCAATGAGAAGGGAAACCTTTGGTGTGTATTAAGGCCTTAGCAGAAACGAACCAGAAATAAATATATGACAGAAATGGAGGAGAAAATGGTAAATAAACAAGAATATTCTTGGGTAAAAAAAATCGTTCATGCATGGCTTGCTTATGCAGTGATGCCTTAAGACTTAGCTTGATTATTTAATTTCTCATTTTGAACAAGCTAGAGAAGGTCTTGTTTCACATTCATGACGAGCCACATCCATCCTATGAGAATATGTTTAAAATATGGACTAACCCAATTTGGGAACAAATATGAAAAACTGTTGCTTTGAGCACGTGCAAAACTGAAAACTAGTAACAGTATTTTCTTCTTTTTCCATTAAATCATCATAAGAAAATTACTCAACTTCAATACTCTGGGCCTGGTGAGGGAATGACTCAGTAATGCTTGAGACACTTATTTCCATGAGTCTAGCAATGCATCTGATTCAAGATTGAATAATATGGTCCAGGTAACTTAAAATCATGGGAATGTGAGTTTGTATGGGACTAAACTGAGTGTGAAATCTTGTGGGCAAAATATTATAAGATTTTGTTACTGGACATGGGTTAGATCTTAGTAAGCAGAAATGCAGACAGATCTCTTCTACAACTCATGTCAAGACTCCCAAATATTTTATAGGTGACCACGGACCATTTAGACTAAATTAAATTCAAATTAGGGATATTCATTCGTATTTTAAAATTTCAAATTGTGCCATATCTAGTGCCAGATTATTAAAAATATAATAAAACACATCAATGCAAAATCATTGCATTTTCTAATCTAATTTTCTTGTAATGTAGCGTATAACTTTTTATATAAATTTCTAAATTTCTTATAATGTATATTTAAAGGTTTCATATTTCAAGGTAGTTAGAAATATAGCAGATAAAGAAAAATAGTACAATTCTGTCAGTGATACAATTTTGCATATGATTAATCTTAATGAATTAGAATTTGAGCATATAAACAATTCTTAGCCTCTGAAGATGATTGAAACGGTACCATTATTCAAGGTATGCTTTGGGGGTGTTTACTCTGGAGGCAATTTGAGCAAAATAGTGGAAAGTGAAAACTAGAGAAAGAGAGTTTTGTGTAATATTAAAACAGCTCACCATAAAAATAATGACAATCTGAGTAGGAAAAAGCTATGTTACTATGAAGAAGGAAACAGATACATGATATATTGTCATGATACAATACACAGTACTTTGTGACTGATTAGATGTATGCTACATCAAAGGTGTTTGCTGCAAAAATAGCGTAGGTCATTTTTTCCTGACTATCTAGGTTAACTAACTGCTTAGAATAACATACGTCATATATACAAACAAGTGCTTATTAAATCACTAGTCACTGACTCATAAATATATTTCATAAGTAAAAGTTCATGCCTTCATATAAATTACTTGCAAATGATAATTTACAATTTGTTCTTCATTTAATTAAAACAATGAAAGCATAAATTGTGTTTAGCAAATTTTGGATTTTTGTTTTATTTGCCATCCCAAATGTTTGAAAGTGGTAACAGTATTTTCTTTTGCAAATATTGTTAATTTCAGTTCATTGCCTTCAAGAGATTCTGAGTAAGGCAAACATTGAGACTGCACATTGCAAAATAATATCACAAAACAAAGGTATGTATTGGTTTACAATGAGAATTTTAGAATCACATATAAGCTGTTTAAATCTACATGTATTTTGTAAATATGTGTAAATGTGTATCAGATAAATATTCACTTTGTAAATACAAGACCAAAATTAGTTGACTACGGAGTGCTTATCAGAAAACCTCTTGTATATCAGGACTTCTCTTGCAGTTAGAGAGGCTAATTAAAAGCAATAATGCAAAAATTATAGTACAATGAATGACCATGGGTGACAAAGTTATCTTCTTGAATGTACTTTTTATTATTATTTATTTATTTTCTTTGACTGAACTCTAACCCTCAGAATGTACTTTTTATTTGTCAAGGTAACTGACCTTTCTCTGAAGAAAATTGACATTTTATATCTACTGAAAATAAAATCTTGGCATCAAGGAAATTTGTTTTCAAGCACTGAGCTCCAGCGCTATCAAGACAAGAAAGAATGGGAAATGTACCATGTGATATTTATTCTTGTATTTTCTTACACAACAGATAAATAAAAATAGAGAATCTTCAACATCTTGTGTTCATCTAAGCATGCTAAACTCAACATTGTATAAATTGGAGACATCTCAATCAAACCCAAAAGATAAAAATATGACCTCGAAATGATTTTAGATTTTAAATATATTTGCATATGGAAGTAAATGCAAACATAAGAAATTTCAGGTGTTGGTCAATAATGGGGGAAAAATCATGTAGATATAGAAACTAAAGGGAATCTGATCACAATTTTCACCTACAAGAGAGCTAACATTTGTTGATTGCTTCAAATATTCCTGGTGCTACATCAATGATTGTGGGCATTAACTTGTGTAATCTTATGATGCAAGTATTATCACTGTCATTGTCATATTAATAAGAAAAATGAGATACAGAAAGAATGCTACTTATTTTCTGGGTATCAGAAATCGTAATAATTAGAAGCTTAAAATATTATTTAAGCTAAAATAGTCTAACTCTAGAGATCAGGAACATAATTATTACTCTAGGCTGACCCTAGAAGGAAAAATCATAATGAACCCAATTGTAAGAATATTGCTTCTTTGTAAATAGAGCTTCTCATACAAGCAGATTTACATTTTTCTACACTGGACATATCTTCTAAAGAGAAACAGTGAGAAAAAGAACTTTTAGGAATCATATAGCTGGGCGCTGTGGCACATGCTTGTAGTCCCAGCTACTCAGGAGGCTGAGGTGGGAGGATTGCTTGAGCCCAGGAGTTCTGGGCTGCAGTGCGATATGCCGATCGGGTGTCCGCACTAAGTTCGCCCTCAGTATGGTGACCTCCCGGGAGCGGGGGACCACCAGGTTGCCTAAGGAGGGGTGAACCGGCCCAGGTCAGAAACAGAGCAGGTCAAAACTCCCATGCTGGTCACTAGTGAGATCGTGCCTGTGAATAGCCACTGCACTCCAGCCTGGGCATCATAGTGAGACCCCATCTCTGGGAAAAAATATAAAGAAAAAAAAGGAATCATATATAAAAATAATTCTTCATAAGGACTATTTTGATACTAATTATTGTTTGGGATGTGAATAAAAGACATTAACAGCAGTCATGTTTCTCCTCAGTAGATTCTAGTAAGCCTGAAGAATATAGATGTCTTTTATTCTTTAGTTCTCCCCTACTATGTGATGTTACCTCTGTATTATTTCTCCTTTTTCATTGATTCCATTTCTGTTATTGCCTTTAATAAAGACTTCAATTCAGATCAATGATGGTAAATTTATGGCATATATGCTGAAAATTTCTATACAGTATTCTTAGAAGATACTCTTCATAATTGCAGCATCCTTCCCTACTGAGCCTACACTTCACTTTGAATAAGTTTCAACAGAGCAGAAAGTCTCTTTCAATTGCATTACTGTCATCTCATCTACATATGGTGCTTCAAAGTGAACTTGTATCTACACATCAGCAATGAGTTCTTTCAGCAAGAGCAAGCAAAAACTGCACATAAAGAGTAATGAGTTTGCTAAGACAATCGATCCTAATGTTCTACCAACTCAGTATTTGTTTTTATAAATCACAGTATCCCTATAACCTAGACTAGAAGTGATAATATCTGAATTTTACCCAGCTGATAGAAAATATCAAACTACATACCACCAAAGCATTATGAACTCTAGTAGGGTGAATGAAATGACAAGGTAAGTGTATCATATATAACTGCTGAAAAAAAAATAGAAACAAAAACTTAAATGTAGGAAGAGAAGCAAAGTTTACCTTCAAAGAAGCAACAATTATAATGGCAGTAACCTATAAAAAGAGAAAGAAAATGAAGACTACATAATTACTGAATGACAACACTTGCCATACTAAAATTCTATTCTCAAAGACAATTATCTAATCATATAGGAATGATATGAGCATACTCCATAGGTAAAAGGAAGATCATTTAAGTAGAGCAAAAACAATTTATTACCTTTATATCTATTAAGAAAGTACACTAGAATACATATATATTCTACTATATATAAAATTATATATTTTTTAAGTATATGTATTTAAGATATATATATATATATTGATTTTTTTTAATGGAGTCTCTCTGTTGCCCAGGCTCACTGCAATCTCCACCTCCTGGGTTCAAGTGATTCTCCTGCCTCAGCCTCCCAAGTAGCTGGGATTACAGGCACGTGCCACCACGCCTAGCTAATTTTTATATTTCTAGTAAAGATGGGGGTTTCACCATATTGGCCAGGCTGGTCTCAAACTCCCGACTTCAGGTGATCCGTCTTCCTCTACCTCCCAAAGTGCTGTGATTACAGGCTTGAGCCACTGTACCCAGCCCAGAATATTCTTTCAGTTTAAGAAAATGATCTCAGATGGGACCTCAAAGACTCAGGATAAAAGACAATGAAATAGGTAAATATAGATGTAAGTCTAAATGAATAGCAATTATATGAAACCATAAATAATGTCTACAATTGTAATGGCATAAAACTAAAGTTCACTACATGACATATCCTTACATTAAAGTAAGAGTTGCATTTTAACTCAAAAGAGTAATAAATAGAGCCAAAAGGCTCTACATTTCTTACAATGTCTGGGAAGATGTAAAGCAACTATGTATATTGGACATCAATAAGTCAAGGATGAAATGTTATGATTTTCAGAATATGAGCAAAACAATAGCAAAATATTCTACATAACTATGATGATAGAAGAATGTATCTTAAAAATGGAACAACTAATTTAATGGAGTAATTATCAATGTATAGGACAATATTTAATTAAGCCAATAAGAATATATGTTAGAATCATTCTTAGAATTTTATGCTGAAGGCTGTAGGCATTCTAGCAAAACCTGTCTTCTGTGTCTTTAGCGGATATTCAGGAGACCATGGATTACTCAGGGTGGATATTACAGAACAGAATACGTTCTTTTAATCTCAAAAGTAGAAGCATCCCCAGGTACCTCAGAATCACAGTTGCCTTGTGTTCCTCTTTCCTATCAACTAAGTCCTTCTTGCTGATGACTTCTAATTATTTCTGCTCATTGCTCCTTTTGCTACAAACTATTTAAGTTTCTTTGGCTTCTTCATAGGTCTTACAGTTTCCATTTTCCCAAGGTTTGGTGTATATATCTAGAGTTTGAGAAACCACAAATATATATTTTTCAACCTCTTTTTCTAATGAAAGATAGCCATGTGTGTTTGTGTGAAGAAGACATATTGAGAGTCTCATCTTCACATTAGTCTTCATTCCATATTTCTTTCAGTGACAAGTGAAGACATGAATTAAACATTCAAGGTCCATTTTGCTCTATTTCTTCTCCCTGAGACATATATGTCTTTGGAAGGACTCCTTTGTCCCCAGGTAGACTTGGTGGTAATTGATTCTTCCAATTTCTTCAATAGCTGAAATGGCAAACATACTCACTATCCAAATTTCTACTTTTCAATAGTTTCTTTGTTCCAGGGCTTTGCAGTCCCCAGATAAAATTCCTATGAACAACTTGTCACCAACTATTCTATTTTGGTTGGATTCCCCATTATTGTTCCTGCAAAGAAAATGCCTCCCATCCCAAAGTGGCTGCAGTGAATATGTGAATACATTCTACTTCCAAAAGCCATTATTCAGAAAGAGTAGTTTATATTCTGTGTTGGACACTGTCTAGTAATGAAATAATAAAAACACCACAAAAGACTTATGATACAAGATACAAAAAAAAAAAAACAGGGATAGCACATGGTACCACTGAAACTTGTCAGACCAAAAAGAGGAGAGCTTGAGCTGAGCAAAACTGAACATAGTGTAAATTGTACTAAAGAAAAGAAATTCTGTTTCCTTTGGATTCATGTGTTTGTAGAGGTATTGGGGGAAGTAAGGATAAACTTACTTAAGCTAGATTCACCAGGTCATCAGCAGGCTAGCAAGTTTGTCTCCCTACGATCATAAAAATACTCCAGTTAAGTAAAGAAGTCAAGAAAATTTGGAATGGAACTCTTCAGGACATTAAGACATTCAAAAGTAGCCACATATATAGGAAAACAGAAAAGCCACACAATAACTAAGGAAAAACTCATGCTCTAAAAGACCTGAAGCTTTACCTAAGGCTAATCCCAAGGCTTAAAGTGCATAGTTAATAAATAGAGAATTGCCTAGGCACAGAGTCAATCTTCAAAGACTGGGAGAGGTAGCTGTTTTTTCAAGTGTTCAATTTTCAAAAAATCACAACCCATTTGAAGAAACAATATGAATTTTTAGAGGTTATTCATGAAGGAGCACAAATAATAACTGTACTAAATATGCTTAAAAAGTTAAAGGAATAAAAGAGAAAATGAAATTGGGTGATACATAGAACGAAATGAGAATATCAACAAATAGAAAATATTAATATAAAAGTAAACCAAACAAATTCTAGAGATAAAAAACTAAATAACACAACTGAAAATTTTATTATTGCTACAAAAAAAAATCAGCTACCTGGAAGATAGACCATTTGAAATTATTGAGCCAGAAGACAATAAATTTTTTAAAAGAATAAAGAAAAGTGAACAGAGTAAGACATTTAAGGGGCATCATTTAACAGACCAATATATCCATTATAGGTGTCATAGAATAAGAAAAAAAAGAGTCTTTTTAAAAATAAAGAAATTTGCCAAATTTGATTTTTAAAAAACGTGAATCTACAAATCCAAAAAGCTTAATGAAGTTTGAGTATGATAAATGCAGAGACCTACAATAAGATATAGTCAAACAGGCAAAAGCCAAAGCCAAGAAGTGAATCTTAAAAACAACATCAAACAAATAAAAATGAAAACAAAACAAAACAAAACAAGAAAATATTTGTCAGAAACAAGAGCTCTTTGATAAAATTATCAGTGGAGTGTCCAGGAGAAACTCTGAAGGCTGCAAAGCAGACAGGTGATAGGTCTAAAGTTATTAATTTTTTTAAAAAACTGTCAATCAAAATTTTAATAGCTGACAAAACTGTCCTTCAAAAATGACACTGAAATTAAAATATTTCAAGACAAAAAAAATCTGAGGCAGTTTGTTGCACTAAACCTGCCCTATGAGAAAAGCTAGAGAGAGTTCTACAGAGTAAAATGAAAGGATGCAAGACAATAATTCATCATCATCATATAAAAATATAAAGATCTCTGGTAAAGATAAATACATCAGCAAAATATAATGCCTAATATCAAGATTTTAGTATATAATTTCACTATTTATTTTTACAAGATTTAGAAGCAATTGAATAAATATAATAATGTCTTTGTTAATGGTAATAAAATAAATACAGATATAATTTGTGATATCAATATCATAAATCAGAGGGGTGGAGCTGTGTAGAAATAGAGTTTTAGTTTGCCATCCAAGCTGTTAGTATTGATTAAAAATAGATTGTTAAAATTTTTAAATATTATAAATAACCTTTGTAACACAAATTATAGAATATACTTGAAAGGAGAAGATAATAAAAATGTGTCTCTACCAAAAAAAAAAACCAGCTAAACACAAAGAAAGGCAATAACGGAAGAAAAATGAATGAGAAAATAACTAAAAGACATCCTGAAATAAATTGAAAATATAAGTCCTTCCACATCAGTAATTGCACTAAGTATAAATGGATTAAAATCGCCAATTAAAAGGCATAGATGGGCAGAATTGATAGCAAAAATAGAATCTAACAAGAAGGTATCTATAAGGGACTCACTTTAGACCTAAAAGCCCATATAAATTGAAAAATGAAAGAATGGAAAAGATATTCCAAGCAAATAGTAACCAAAAGAGATTGGGATAACCATATGAATGTCAGATTAAATAAATGCATATATATATAATATATATAATATATATGTATAATATATATTATATATATTATACATATATATTATATATAAAATATATATTATACATATATATTATATATAATATATATATAGACATATGACAAAGAACATTATATAATAAAAGTGTCAATTTATCAAGAATAAATAACAATTATAAACATACAGACACCAAATATCAGAATACCTAAATATATAAAACAAACGTTGACATAATTGAAGATAGAAATAGCTCTCCAATAATATTTAGAGAATGTAATACCTACCTTCTTTTATTTATTTATTTATTTATTTATTATTATTATACTTTAAGCTATGGGGTACATGTGCAGAATATGCAGGTTTGTTACATAGGTATACACGTGCCTTGGTGGTTTGCTGCATCCATCCCCCCATCATCTACAATAGCTCCTGAAGGAAGCACTAAACATGGAAAGGAACAACCAGTACCAGCCACTGCAAAAACATCCCAAATTGTAAAGACCATCCACACAATGAAGAAACTGCATCAACTAACAGACAAAACAACCAGCAAGCATCAAAATGGCAGGATCAAATTCACACATAACAATATTAACTTTAAACGTAAATGTTTGATGCCCCAATCAAAAGATACAGACTGGCCAATTGGATACAGAATCAAGACCCATCAGTGTGCAAAGACACACATAGGCTCAAAATAAAGGGATGGAGGAAGATTTACCAAGCAAATGAAGAGCAAAAAAAAAAAAAAAAAAAAAAAAACAAGGGTTGCAATCCTAGTCTCTGATAAAACAGACTTTAAGTCAACAAAGATCAAAAGAGACAAAGAAGGGCATTATGTAATGGTAAAGGGATCAATGCAATAAGAAGAGCTAACTATTCTAAATATATATGCACCCAATACAGGAGCACCCAGATACATAAAGCAAGTACTTAGAGACTTACAAAGAGACTTATATTCTCACACTGTAATACCTACTTTCAATAATGCATAAAACAACCAGAGCAATAAGAAAGTAGAGGACTTGAGCTACACTACAGACCAATTGGATCTAAAAGACATACAGAACACTCCATCCAACAGTAGCAGAATATATATTTTTTTTTCAAGTGGACCTGGAGAATTCTTCAGGACAGACTATATATTACCACAAAATTGGTCTTAATAAATTTATACAAAGCATTATTTCCTATCATGATGCAATGAAACTAAAATTCAGTAAATGAAGAAAAACTAAAAAATTGAAAATTAGGTGGAATTTAAACACTTTTAAATAACCATGAGTCAAAGAAAAAATACAAGGGAAATTAGAAAATATCTTAAGGCCAATGAAAATAAAAACACAACATATCAAAGCATATGGGATGCAACAAAAGTAGTGCTTACAGGCAAATTTATATCTTTAAATACACTGGAAAGAACATGTTAAACCAACAACCTGATTTCATACCTTAAGTAACTAGAAAAAGGAAAATAAATTAAACCCAACACTAGCCAAATGAACAATATAATAAATATTAGAAGATATGTACATAAAATAGAGAAATAGAGAAAATAAAGCCAAAGTTGGTTCTTAGAAAAGATTAACAATATTGATATATCTTTAGCTACAATGATTAAATTTTAAAAGTCCTCAAATTATCTAAAATCAGAAATAAAATGGGGAGCATCACTCTTGATTTGACAGAAACAAAAATGTTAGTAAGGGAGTACTATGAAAAATTGCACATCAACAAATTGGGTAACAGACAAATAGAGAATGCTCTGGAAATACACAACCTACCAAGACTTAATCATGAAGAAATATAAAATCTGAATGAGACTGCAGCTGGCAAAGATACTGAGTCATTAATCCAAAACCTTCCAACAAAGAAAATCTCTGGGCTGGGTAAGGTGGCTCATGCCTGTAATTCCAGCACTTTGAGAGGCTGAGACGGGCAGATCATCTGAGGTCGGGAGTTTGAGACCAGCCTGACCAAGATAGAAGAACCCCGTCTCTACTAAAAATAGAAAATTAGCCAGGCTTGGTGGCACATGCCTGTAATCCCAGCTACTCGGGAGGCTGAGGCAGGAGAATTGCTTGAACCTGGGAGGCAGAGGTTGAGGCAAGCCAAGATTGTGCCATTGCACTCCAGCCTGGGCAACAAGAGTAAAATTCCGTCTCGAAAAATAAATAAATAATGAAGAAAATATCTGGGTTAGATGTCTTCACTGGTGAAGTCTACCATTCTTCTCAAACTCTTAGAAAAGACTGAAGAGGAGGGAAACCTCTAACTGAATTCTCTCATCCTTACTGAATCTATGAGGCCATCATTACCCCAATACCAAAGCCAGACAAAGAGACTATAAGAAAACTACAGACCAATATCCCTAAGGAATACTGATGCAAAAAATTCTCAGCCACATACTAGGAAACCAATTCAGCTGCATATTAAATAAATAGACATCAAGATCAAGTAGAATTTATGCATGAAATGCAAGGATGCTTCAAGATATAAAAATAATTTAATATCATACACCAAATTAACAGAATAAAAGGAAAAAACATGATAATCTCAATTGAGGTAGAAAATTTTTTCATTTGACAAAATTTGACACAATGTTATAATTTAAAATAAAATCTCAGCAAACTAGTAGTAGAAGAAACCTACCTTAATATAATAAAGGTGACATATGAAAAACAGCTAAAATAATAGCAAAACATTGAAAGCCTTTTCTCTAAAATAAGAAAAAGAGCCTGGGAAACAGTAAAACCTCATCTCTATAATTTTTTTTTTAATTAGCTGGGTATGGTGATGCACATCTATAGTCCCAGGTACTCAGGAGGCTGAGGTGGGAGGATTGCTTGAGCCTGAGAAATTGAGGCTGCAGTGAGCCATGATCACACCACTGTACTCCAGCCTGGGTGACAGAGCAAGACCCTGTCTCAAAAAAAGAAAAAGAAACAAGGCTGGAATAATCACCTTTGCTACTTCTATGTAACATAATATTGGAAGTTTGAGCCAGAGCAATTAGGCAAGAAGAAAAAATAAAATACATCTAAACTGGAAATAAAGAAGTACAATTATCTCTGTTGTCAGATGACAGAACCTAATACATAGAAAACTCTAAGCCAGGCACAGTGGCTCATGCCTGTAATTCCAATACTTTGGGCCAAGGCAGTTGGATTACCTTAGGTCAGGAGTTTGAGACCAGTCTGGCCAACAAGGTGAAACCCAGTCCCTAGGTAAAAATACAAAAATTAACTGAGTGTGGTGGCACATGCCTATAATCCCAGCTACTAGGGAGGCTGAGGCAGGAGAATTGCTTGAACCCAGGAGGCAGAGGTTGCAGTGAGTCCAGATTGTGCCACTGCAGTCCAATCTGGGCAACAGAGCAAGACCCTATCTCAAAAAAATAAAAATAAAAATAAAACTCTAATGGGTTCACCCCAAAACCATTAGAAATAATAAACAAATTACAAAAACTGAAGGATACTAAATTAACACAAAAAGTCAGATGTTTCTATATCCCATCAATAAAATATTCAAAAAAGAAATTAAGAAAACAATCATATATTAATACAATAGCATGAAAAACAACAAAATATTTAAGAATAAACTTAGCCAAGAGGGTGAAGGACTTGTACATAAAAGATCACAAACCATTGCAGAAATAAAATAAATAAGATATAAATAGCAGTGGCTCATGCCTGTAATCCCAGCACTTTGGGAGGCTGAGGCGGGCAGATCTCTTGAGGTCAGGAGTTCGAGACCAGCCTAGCCAACATGTTGAAACCGCGTCTACAAAAAATACAAAAAGTAGCCAGATGTGGTAGCATGTGCCTGTAGTCTCAGCTACTTGGGAGGCTGAGGCAGAAAAATCACTTGAACTTGGGAGGTGGCAGTGAGCTGAGATCACACCATTGCACTCCAGCCTGGGTGACAGATGACAGAGCCACACTCCATCTCAAAAAATAAGATAAAATAACAAGACATAAATAAATGAAAAGGCATTCTATGTTCATGGATTGAAAGACATAGTATTGCCAGGCATCATGACTCATGCCTGTAATCCCACCACTTTGGGGTGAGGTGCGCAGACCACTTAAGGTCAGGAGTTCAAGACCAGCCAGGCCAATAGGGTGAAACCCTGTCTCTCCTAAAAATACCAAAAAATTAGCCAGGCATGGTGGCACACACCTCCAGTCCCAGCTACTCAGGAGACTGAGGTGGGAGGTAGGACAACATTTTGGCTTTTAGAGTTGCCAGTTGCCAGAGATTTTTGTGCTGTTCTTTCTCATCTGTGAGAGCTGACGTTCTTTTTTCATTTAAAGTTGCTGTCCTTTGAATGGGGCTTTTTGTTCTTATGTTCTTTGTTGTCTTTGAGGGTTTGACTGTGACACAATTTGAGTATAGTCTAATGGCTTTCTTTCTGGATGCTTTCAGAGGACCCAGGCTCAACTCTGCACTCTTAGGCTGTGTGCTCTATCCCTGGGTGGCTGAGACCAAGCCCACAGTTTAATTCTCAGGTTTTTTGAGGTTGAGATTCAGGTAAGCTGGAAGAGCCAAGGTGCTCCAAGACTGCCAGAGGTGATGAGGGTGGTTTAAGGGGTAAGCTGTCCAGTGGGCACTGCAGATGTGAAGTTCTCTGGTGGGGGAACCAGGGGTACCATGGGTGGGAAACATTTTGGTGGTTTTGGCTGGGGCTCCACAGGTGAACATGCTTCAGAGTGACAGTGGCAAGGTCACAAGCTAACACACTCTGGCAGGAGACTGTCAGCAAAAGTGTTCTGTGGGGTCAGCATTGGCATCTGGAGAAAGCACTACAGTGATGGCCACTGGAAAGGTGTTCCATGGAGTGTCTGATGCTGTATGCTGGCAAAGCAAGGCAGGGACTCTGGGAAGGGCCAGTGGACAGTGGGGTGTGCAGATAGGACCTGCCTTGGTCCCATGGCCAAGACAGCCCTGCAATCTCCAGGTCTGATGGATTACATAGGTCAGAGCCACCTAGAGGAGTATGGAGAACTTCGAAGGATGAGTGTCTATGACCATGTTCCACTATAGCTGTCCCTTGCCCAGACCACCTGGGCTCCAGGCAGATTCAAGCTCTATATTTGGCTATGCTCTGGGCGGTTCCCTCTGCCCCACAACCAAACACTCAAATGTCCATAGGGGTCATGGGGTTTCCGGAAGCTATGTTCCTGGAGGTCCATGTTCAGAGTGGGCTACTCCATATTTGTTTCACTCACCCTTTCCTTAGGAGTGATTCTAGCCTTTGAATGCTTTCAGGTTCTTAGAAACCTGGTACAGGGGTTCCCAGCTTCCTTCTCCTCCAGCCTCAGCATCTGGGTTGTCTCCCTGTCCACTCTCAACGTGCTCTCTAGGATGATCTGTTCTGGGTATGCTGGTCTGCTCGATATTCTGGCCTGTCTTGGTGGAGAAGTTCTTCCTGGTTGCATCTAGTCAGCCATCTTGTCTCTTCCTAATTTGTTCAAGTGATAATAAGTTTTTAAAGGAATAGCACCCTCATACACTTCTTAGAGATTAATTTTACCCCCAGTTTCTATCTTCTCTCTCTTCAAGTGGATAATAAAAATAATTTCTTCTATCAGAGAAACTCACACAGTGGGTGCTTTAATTTGATGCTGCTGTACACTTCCAGAGTAAGGAAAAACTCATCTTCTCACATAGTGTAGTAGATTTGAATGTACTGATCAATCAATGGTATTAGCTTTTGGACCACAATGCAGTCAGAAGTAATTTAATATGATGCGATTTTTAAGGAAAATCTTTGTTTCCTCTGAGGAACTGGTGTGTTGTCGCTCCAGAATTCAGGAGAAATGTGTAATTGACCAGAGCAGAGATCTCCACCCCCCAGGCCACAGACCAGTACTGTGACCTGCCAGGAACCAGGCGCACAGCAGGAGGTGAATGGCGAGTGAGTGAGCAAAGCTTCACCTGTATTTTCAACCACTCCCCATTGCTGGCATTACCAGCTGAGCTCTGCTTCCTGTCAGGTCAGTGGAGGCATTAGATTCTCATAGGAGCGTGAACCATATTGTGAACTGCACATGCAAGGGATCTAGGTTGGGTGCTTCTTATGATAATCCAATTCCTGATGAACTGTCACGGTCTCCCATCAACCCCAGATGGGACTGCCTAGTTGCCCAAAAAAAAAGCTCAGGGCTCTCACTGATTCTACGTGATGGTGAGTTGTAGAATTACTGCGTTATATATTACAATGTAATAATAATGGAAATAAAATCCACAGTAAATGAAATGCTCTTGAATCATCCCAAACCACCACCCTTTTGCTCCCATCCATGGGCAAATTGTCTTTCATGAAAACGGTCCCTGAGGCCAAAAAGGTTGGGGACCATTGGACCAGACCATTCCTTTTTGGTTTGCTAAAGAAATAGTATAAACGGGCTGGGTGCAGTGGCTCAGGCCTGTAATCCCATAACTTTGGGAGGCCAAGGCCAGAGGATTACCTGAGGTCAGGAGTTTGAGACCAGCCTGGCCAACATGGTGAAACCCCCTCTCTACTAAAAATACAAAAATTAGCCGAACATGGTGGTGCTTGTCTGTAATCCTAGCTACTAAGAAGGCTAAGGCAGGAGAATTGCTTGATCCTGGGAGGCAGAAGTTGCAGTGAGCCGAGATAGCACCACTGCACTCCAGCCTGGGTGACAGAGTAAGACTCCATCTCAAAAAAACACAAAGAAAGAGTATAAAAGGATGTATGTGACTCAACCATGGCAACACACTGCTGACCTGTGCCCTTTATTTCTTGCTGATGCATACCTTATATTCCAATTCTATTTTAACCTGTCATCATGGCTTTGAAAAAAAATTACATTTGTCCATTGTATTACTCATTTTTTCCAAAAACTGATGCTTAGCATGTATATACACACATATGTATAAATTTTCAAAATGATTCAGTAAATAAATGTAGTGCAATTTGAAAAATCAATAAAGAGAAATATTAGGCTTATACAGGAAACTGAAAAAAGAGCCTTTTTTTTCTTTTTTTGAGACACAGTTTCACTCTGTCACCCAGGCACCCACTGCAGTGACGCAATCTTGGCTCATTGCAACCTCTGCCTTCTGGGTTCAAGTGATTCTCCTGCCTCAGCTTCCCTAGTGGCTGGGATTACAGGCACCCACGACCATGCCTGGCTAATATTTTTTGTATTTTTAGTAGAGATGGGGTTTCTCCATGTTGGTCAGGCTGGTCTTGAACTCACAACCTCAGGTGATCCGCCTGCCTCGGCCTCCCAAAGTGCCGGGATTACAGGCACGAGCCACCACACCCAGCCCCAGAATGTTTTTTATTAATGATATTCAGTAGCAGTAAAAATGTCAGGAGAAAAAGAAAAAGTTATTACTACTCTTTGAACAATTCTCTAGCTGGCCTGATATGCAAAGGCTACTTTGGGCTGCATTTAAGTTTTTTAAAAGTCATAAAAGAAACAAATAAAATCTGTTGATTAGAAACATTTCATTTATTTTGAACAAAATGTATACTCTGTTGCCTATTAAATTATTATCAATAAGCCCAAGTCACAGAAATCACTCAACATCTCAAACTCCGGAATGAAAGGTTAATATAGTAGCATCTGTAATTAATGCTAGTGAGGCAATGTATGTTAGCTCCAGTTTAGGGGACTTTAGAAATCCCAATTACAAAATTATTACTACATTAAATAAGCTGTTGATAATGATGGTAAATGAATGAAACATGGCATTTGTGACTGCTTTCAATTATCCTTTCCTTAACCAGAAAACACGGTCTTAAATGCCTGAGACTTTCTCCTGGTCTAGATATTCGCTAGCTTCACAGAACCAAGACCCTTTATATTACCTTAATATGCTATCCCTTTGTTAACTATTATGTGACTTTGAAACCACTTTGCACTGACTTGCTTCAACATACACTGGAAGTTAATAATCAATGGGGTGTTGCAAATGTAAATTTTAAAATGTGTTTTAAAAGGTAACTGATACTAAGTGCTGCTATCTGGTAAAAAAAAAGAAAGAAAGAAAAAAAAAGGTAGCTGATAAATTAATACCCAAGTTCTATCTAGGTCAAGTAGAAAAGTTTGGGACAATGTGACACAGAAGCAGATGGTCTTGGCCAGGCATGGTGGTTCATGCCTGTAATCCAAGCACTTTGGAGGCCAAGGCGGGCGGATCACCTGAGGTCGGGAGTTCAAGACCAGCCTGACCAACATGGTGAAACCCTGTCTTTAAAAAAAATAAAAATAAAAAATAAAGCAGATGGTCTTAACTTTCTCTTTGTCTAGCTACAGAACCCAAACCAAGGGGCAGGATCTTCAACAGCAATAATACATATTACTGAATGGGCTCGGAGCCTTTGGGTTTGCCAAAATGTTTGGGGTCAAATGACTCAGGGGAACTTTTTTCTTTACTCCTCCTTTCTTGGTTTCCAGCACAACTCATAACAGCTCCCTTTAAAAAAAAAAGGCAGAAAATTATCACTACTTTAGGAATTGACAAGGACCGAAGAGAGAGAGAGAGTTTGAGGAGATGTAAATGTTTCCTTCTAGGTTGACAGCCTAATGCACCAGAATGAAATAAAGACAGAGACTCAGTACAGAAGCTGAATTCCTAGGAAATCTGAGCATCACAGACAAGGCATGTACAATACGTGATCCTGACAGTTGGTCTTTGAGCAAACAAAAGGACTTGTATGCTCCTCACTTTGTTAGAGCTGAAAACCATAAAGCTAGAGTGTTGGCAGTTCCTGTGAACTCAGATGAAACCACAAAGGAAGTTGGGTCAAGAAATTCATTATGAGCCGTCATGAGGCACTCCCACCCTTCTGCTTAGCAGAGTTCAGAGTAAGGGTCCTTTCCTGTGTGAAAAGCACTGCTACTGCCTCCAGCACACCTTCTCACTGCATATGTGTGATAAATGTGAGATACATTATTTTTTTCTTTGTAGAAAAGTAAGTATCATCCTTTTTGGTCAAGTTTTTTCAAGGTTGCTTCTCAATAAATTCTTTTTTAAATAAGTGACTATTTCCCCAAGAGTTTATCCCCTGGTTGCAAACCCCATATTTAAATTTCTTGGAAGCATTTTGATATTATGATTAAGGGCACAAGTTTGATACCAGATAATGCAAGATATTAGTTTGAGTTGTATCATTTACTGTATTCATAATTTTGGTCCAGTTGAATTCCCTAATCTGTTTTTCCCCCATCTGTAAAATGAAGGGGATGAAAGTACCCTCATCAGGAGGTTTTCCTAGAGATTGAATGAGAAAGCTTTGTTAACTGTTGTTATCGTTATGTCTTCCTTTTTTCCATTCAATACTCTTTTTCCTTTGGTGCTGTTTTAGTATTTCTTTTTCTTTCACGAAATATCTTATAGATAAAATCCTCATGACGTGACAGAATCAAGGACTGCCTCAGTTGTTTACTATAAGGGATGTTAGCAACTCCCCTGCCCCCTCTTAAGCCTAATTTAGAATCTCTCCCACAGGTTGGCTGATGCCAATGACTCCATACTTGGAAATAAATTTACTTTGCTTATGCATAGAATAATAGAGTACACATTATCAGTCATGTATAGCTTATTGTATATGAGTTTATACCTGACATAATTGTGGATACAAATGGAACTCAAAATTGTTTTTTTCAAATGTGAACATGTTAAAATCTCTATTGTAACAGAATGGTAATGATGTTCTATCTAAGCGTATGGTTCAAAGAAAAAAACATGCACTCATCAATCAGAAAGTATATTTATGGCCAGGAATGGTGGCTTACACCTGTAATCCCAACACTTTGGGAGGCCAAGGCAGGCAGATCACCTGAAGTCAGGAGTTTAAGACCAACCTAGACAACATGGTGAAAACCCATCTCTACTAAAAATACAAAAATTGACTGGGTATGGTGGCAGGCACCTGTAATCCCAGCTACTTGGGAGGCTGAGGCAGGAGAATCACTTGAACCCAGGTGGCGGAGGTTGCAGAGAGCCAAAATCACACCATTGAACTCCAGCCTGGGCAAGAGAGTGAAACTGTGTCTCAAAAAAAAGAAAGAAAGAAAGAAAGAAAGAGAGAAAGAAGAAAGAAAGAAAATATATTTAGGCCGGGCGCGGTGGCTCACGCCTGTAATCCCAGCACTTTGGGAGGCCGAGGCGGGTGGATCACGAGGTCAAGAGACCGAGACCATCCTGGTCAACATGGTGAAACCCCGTCTTTACTAAAAATACAAAAACTTAGCTGGGCACGGTGGCGCGTGCCTGTAATCCCAGCTACTCAGGAGGCTGAGGCAGGAGAATTACCTGAACCCAGGAGGCGGAGGTTGCGGTGAGCCGAGATTTCGCCATTGCACTCCAGCCTGGGTAAACAAGAGCGAAACTCCGTCTCAAAAAAAAAAAAAAGAAAGAAAGAAAGAAAGAAAGAAAGAAAATATATTTAAATATAACTCATTTCAGACAATAAAATACACATAAAAATAAAATCATGAAGTTTATTCATGTCAAGCAGACAAAACAAACTAATTATTATCTGATTTGTATTCAACACAAAATTGTTTTCCATGTCATGAAGAACAATAGTCATGTACCATTTTTTGAAAAGAGATAGTTTGACTGTCGTGGAAGTTGGCATGTCTAATTTAATCATACACTGCGATCTGTGTTTTGACTCAATGAGGACAGGTAGACAGTACACAGAAAGAGAGAAATTAATAATTAAATAATCAATATACATTAGTATCTACAGGCTTATTTATACAGCTAAATTCAAATAGAGTTAAAAATTACTGGAAAATCCCAGCTACTCAGAAGGCTGAGGCAGGAGAATTGCCTGAACCCAGGAGGCGGAGGTTGCGGTAAGCCGAGATCGCGTCATTGCACTCCAGCCTGGGTAACAAGAGTGAAACTCCATCTCAAAAAAAAAAATTACTGGAAAATTTGAGCTCAAAATAAACCAGATTTTCATATATTTATATACTGTCTTTCTGCAAGCTTATCTTTCTGAAATGGGATAAATCTTTCTTAGACTACTAGTTGTTCCAATTCCTAGCTAGGTAAATTCGAGCATTTTTTGGGGGGTGTTGGGGGATGGAGTCTTGCTGTGTCACCCAGGCTGGAGTTCAGTGGCACAATCTTGGCTCAATGCAACCTCCACTTACTGGGTTCAAGTGATTGTCCTACCACAGCCTTCCGAGTAGCTGGGATTACAGGCATGTGCCACCATGCCCTGCTAATTTTTGTATTTTTTGTAGAGACGGGGTTTCATCCTGTTGGCCAGGCTGGCCTTGAACTCCTGACCTCAAGTAATCCACCCATCCCAACCTCCCAAAGTGCTGGGATTACTGGTGTGAGCCACCGCACTCAGCAGAAATTGAGCACATTAACTGATAATCCTCAGTTTCTTCGTATATAAAGTGTAGATAGCAATGTTTCTATCTTGCTGCATTATGGCAATGATTATTTGAACTAATGCATGCAAGTGCTTTATACAAAGCCTGGCATATGGTAAACACCAATAAATATTAACGATCAATATACGATATATTTAAAATCAAATCAATACTGCATTACCACTCTATGATAAGAGCATTTCTTCAGAGAAGTTTTTTTGTGTGTGTGTTTTTGTTGTTGTTGTTTGAGATGGAATTTCACTCTTATTGCCCAGGCTAGAGTGCAGTGGCATGATCTCAGTTCTCTGCAACCTCTGCCTCCCGGGTTCAGGTGATTCTCCTGCCTCTGTCTCCCGAGTAGCTGAGATTACAGGCATGCACCACCATGCCTGGCTAATTTTGTATTTTTAGTAGAGATGGGGTTTCTCCATGTTCAGGCTGGTCTCAAACTCCTGCCCTTAGGTGATCCCCCCACCTTGGCCTCCCAAAGTGCTGGGATTACAGGAGTGAGCCGCCATGCCCAGCAATGAAGTGTCAACGATAACTGAGTTATTGGAAATGAGAACTTTTTCCTTTGGTTCTAGCTTTATTTCTGATTTCTAGAGCTTGATACCTTAGACATGGACTGAAAGTGAGTGAATGTATTGGACGCAAATGGTAGTTTTTAACGTCTTGAGCCTGGTGGGCAGTGACTAATTTGATTACTGATCTCCAGTTCCCTGTCCTGAAGCTGTATCCTGAGCTCTCTTTATGCATTTGCTTGTCTTCTTCTCTCTTTCTTTTCTTTGATGCTCCAGTTTCAACAACAAAATCACAGGACACAGAGTTCTATGACACAGATTTTTTTTCTAAGTCCGCTGCAAGGTGCTTCAGAACCACATTACTGACCCTTAAAAATATCGCCCGAGCTCGTGACCAACAAGAAGTTACCTATTTACCGCTATCCTTGGGCCATTTCAGAAAGAGAAACCTGAAGCCCACAAACTGCTCACCACTGAACAACAGTTTCTAACCACATGGACAGACAGCTGTAGCAGTGAAGCCATTTGAAACTCTTGAATGAGGCATGAAGTATTGATGCCTCATTTTAGTCCCGCATACATGGAACAATTTATTAATTCGTTATATTTACTAAAAATAAACATGAAATTATTGTATTTTGGTATCAATCTATATTTGATCCTCTTTACTCTGGTTTCTCAAACCTCTCCCAATGAGAATCCCTAATAAGATTAATAGTTCACATAATAACACCTTTATTTGCATACTCCTTCTCCTAGTTAGATGTCTCATTCCTAAAAATTGTTATTAGATAGTTTTAAGCACTGATAAGGTAAATAACAACATCCAGATTTTTCAAATTGTTCCATATCTTTCTGTTTTTGTTTGTTTGTTTGAGACAGAGTCTCACTCTGTTGCCCAGGCTGGAGTGCTGGAGTGCAGTGGCGTGATCTAGGCTCACTGCAACCTCCGCCTCCTGGGTTCAAGTGATTCTCCTGCCTCAGGAGAACAGGGATTACAGGCGCCTGCCACCACAATCGTCTAATTTTTGCATTTTCAGTAGAGATGGGGTGTTGCCATGTTGGCCAAGCTGGTCTTGAACTCCTGAACTCAGGTGATTTGCCTGCCTGGGCCTCCCAAAGTGCTGGGATTACAGGCATGAGCCACCGCACCCAGCCTTCTGTTATGTTTTTTTAACCGGAAAATTATTTTATGTATTTTGGGTGTTCAATGTGATGTTTTGATATATGTAGAATGATTTAATCAAACATTGCAGAATGATCAAATCAAGCTAATTAACATCGCCATTGTCTCACATGCTTTTTATGCAATAGATCTCAAAAGCTTATTTCACTTGCCTAAACTGGAATTTCGTACTGTTCGACCAGCATCTCCCCGTTCCTCTTTCCCCTCAGTCTCTAGTAACGACCTCCGTCTCCAAGTTTGACTTGTTTAGATTCCACATTTAAATGAGATCTTGCAGCATTTGTCTTTCTGTGCTTCGCTTATTTCACTTAGCATAATGCCCCCAGATTCATCTGTATTGTCACAAGTAGAAGAATTTACTTCTCTTTTAAGGCTGAATAGTAGTTCACCGTGTATATATACCACATTTTATTTTATTTTAAGATGGAGTTTCACTCTTGTTGCCTAGGCAGGAGTACAATGGCATGATCTTGGCTCACTGCAACATCTGCCTCCAGGGTTCAAATGATTCTCCTGCCTCAGTCTCCCGAGTAGCTCAGATTGCCTGCCACCATGCCCAGCTAACTTTTTGTATTTTTATTAGAGACAGGGTTTCACCATGTTGGCCATGTTGATCTTGAAATCCTGACCTCAGTTGATCCACCCGCCTCGGCCTCCCAAAGTGCTAGGATTACAGATGTGAACCATCATGCCCAGCCATAGATGACCACATTTGAAAAACTCATTCATCTATCAATGAACACTTAGATTGGCTGTTGTAAATAATGCTGCAAAAGAAGACATGCCAATGGACGACGGGATATGAAAACATACTCCACATCACTAATCATCAGGGAGACGCAAATTAAAACCACAATAAGATATCACTTCACTCCTATTAGACTGACTATTATTAAAAAAAAAAAACAAAGATAAGTATTAGTGAGGCTGTGGAGAAAAGGGAACACTTTACACATTGTTGTTGCAATTGTGAAGCAGCATAGCCATTTGTAGAAGAGAGTATGAAGGCTCCTCAAAAAACTAAAAATAGTCTGGAATTAATTTTTGTATTTAAAAAAAAACTAAAAATAGAATTACCATATGATCCCAGCAATCTCACTTCTGGCTATATATCCAAAGGAATTGAAATCAATATGTTGAAGAGATATCTGTACTCCCATATCTTTCATTTATTTTTGAGTATTTCACTATCAACCAGATGGTAGAGTGAATAACTGTTTTGGATTTTTGGGGAGAGGAGGGATTGAAAATATTTTCTGGTGTATGTCCAACCCGGAGGTTGATACAAGCAGAGATGACTTTGTGGAATGTGTTTTGGTTAATATTGATTAATGATTTTGTTCATGTCACTATGAAAAGTAAAATTATAAGTGTATCCTACACTAGAAAAATGAAATCAGCATGACCCTGACAATCCAAACACCACTGTAAATATCATGGTCAACACTGCAGAGGACAAATCAAAACGGAGCTGAATGAGAAATTAAAATGAGCACATACGTCCCATTTTTCTCATATTGCTCTGTTTGACTAGAAGCTGCAAGAAAGTTACCCTTCTCGGCCGGGCGTGGTGGCTCAAGCCTGTAATCCCAGCACGTTGGGAGGCCGAGGCGGGTGGATCACGAGGTCAAGAGATCGAGACCATCCTGGTCAACATGGTGAAACCCCGTCTCTACTAAAGATAGAAAAAAATTAGCTGGGCACAGTGGCGCGTGCCTGTAATCCCAGCTACTCAGGAGGCTGAGGCAGGAGAATTGCCTGAACCCAGGAGGCGGAGGTTGCGGTGAGCCGAGATCACGCCATTGCACTCCAGCCTGGGTAAACAAGAGCGAAACTCCGTCTCAAAAAAAAGAAAGTTACCCTTCTCATTGGTGAAAAAAAAAAAAAACAAGAACAGTAACAAACAAATCCAGTCAATTATGGGACAATTTCCTCCAGTCCAACAAGAGGAATCAAACGACCTATAACAAACCAGCAACTCAGATTGTGATGTCCTGAAAGCCGGCTTTCCAACACCAGAGGAAGAACTTTCAGAAGTGAGCAGGTTTTTGTGGAAATACATCCTGTGAGGTTAAGAGAATATCATGTCTGCCAAGTGCTTTAGTAAATACTACAAAAATATCATTTATATATGTGAATGTGTGCATATACATATAAGCACATATATACACAAATACACATATAGATACACATACTGTCCAAGATCAGCCTTAACCTTCTCCTGATCTTGACTAAAATTTTAGACAATTTCCTAAGTATAGTTCCCTGACCTCCCTTATCTTATAGTATTTACTTTAAAAAACCTGCAATTATAAATTATTTCTCTGCCACTTTGAGGTGTAAATCTTTTCCAACCTTTTGCCAGTTTTACAACTCACTAATGTCTTTCTCAAGGACCTAGAAGCCTTCTCTTTGAAACGTAAACAAGAAAGATTACATAAAGCAAACGTAGCATGTTAACTTTTAAGACATCTGAGTCAAAACTAGCTATCTACACATTGTTTGTCCCTTTCTCACAATTTTTTCTGTAGGTCTGAATTTATTTTATGAAAGTAAAAAATCTGGGGCCGGGCGCGGTGGCTCAGGCCTAAAATCCCAACAGTTTTGGAGGCCGAGGCGGGCAGATCACGACGTCAGGCGATAGAGACCATCCTGGCCAACATGGTGAAACCCCGTCTCCACTAAAAATACAAAACGCCTGTAATCCCAGCACTTTGGGAGGCCGAGGCGGGTGGATCACGAGGTCAACAGATCGAGACCATCCTGGTCAACATGGTGAAACCTCATATCTACTAAAAATACAAAAAATTAGCTGGGCATGGTGGCTCGCGCCTGTAATCCCAGCTACTGTGGAGGCTGAGGCAGGAGAATTGCCTGAACCCAGGAGGCGGAGGTTGCGGTGAGCTGAGATCGTGCCATTGCACTCCAGCCTGGGTAACAAGAGCGAAACTCCGTCTCAAAAAAAATTAATTAATTAATTTAAAAAATAAAAATAAAAATACAAAACTTAGCCAGACGTGGTGGCACGCGCGCCTGCAATCCCAGCTACTAGGGAGGCGGTGGCAGGAGAATCGTTTGAATCCGGGAGTCAAGAGATTGCGGTGAGCCGAGATTGCACCATTGCACTCCAGCCTGGTGACAGAGGGAGATTCCGTATCAAAAAAAAAAAGGTAAAAGATCCCTCCCCTCCCGAGTTTATTCATTAGTTAGAAAACTGCTAAAGTAAAAAATCAAGTACTTCTCCTGCAAACTATTTCTTACACAAACTCTAACAAAGAGTAACCTAATAATTGATGAGGTGAACTCACCATTTGTGGAAGTACTTCAGCCAATAAATAACTTGGATTCAACTTTCACCATTTTGTGTCAGGAATTAAGGGACCTAGTTAATGATCAGTTGCTGCTGACATTACATAGAAGAGACACTAGATAGTAAATGCCTCTGAATGTAACTACACAAGTCTTATTATGAAATAGCAGGGGTTTTTCCCCTTCATAAAATGAATTCAACCTGAATCTTACCAAGTATCTACCTTGCTATCAATACACAGGATATACAGAAAAAAGAAAAACATGTTGAACAACATACAGAGATGCATTCAGCAAAATCAAGACTGTGGAAAACCTTAATAGACAAATGACTCAATTCATGCAAGCAGCAAAAACGATCACAACAACAAAGGTAAGGGAGGTAACTAGTCACCATCGTGAATCCCTGTATAATTCACTGAAAAATAGGAAATGTACTAACTTAAAGGTACTTAAGAATCAGGGAAATGTACCGATCAATGAAATCGCATGATGTCTGGTATTTCAAACTCACCTTGATTGGGGAGTGAGTCTATACTTGACGCTGGGTGATGAGCATATGGTAGTTCATTAAGCTATTGTATCTATATTACTTATATTGAAATTATTTTTGTAACAGAAATTCGAATACTATAAAAACTCTTGCCTCTACATTGGGTACAGAGAACATAATTGAAGATCTAATCCACTGACCTCTTTATGGTCAGAGTAAGATCGTGGCATGAAGACGAACAATAAAAGCAAAGGAAAGAAAAGACATGTAAAAGGTAGAAATGAGGATGGGCACGGTGGCTCAGCCTGTAATCCCAGCACTTTGGGAGGCTGAGGCGGGCAGATCGTTCGAGCTCAGGAGTTAGAGACCAGCCTGGGCAATGTGGCAAAACCCTGTCCCTACAAAAAATATAAATATTAGCCCAGTGTAATGGTGGGCAGCTGTTATCCCA
>CM052656.1:110666212-110796275 GCA_028533165.1 Leontopithecus rosalia | reverse complement strand
AAGGAAGGAAGGAAGGATGGAAGGAAGGAAGGAAGGAAGGAAGGAAGGAAGGAAGGAAGGAAGGAAGGAAGGAAGGAAGGAAGGAAGGAAGGGAGGGAAAGAAAGAAAGAACAAGAGAGAGAGAAAGGAAGGAAGGAGGGAGGGAGGGAAGGAAAGAGGGAGGGAAGAAGGGAAGGAGGGAGGGAGAGAGTAAGGAAGGAAGATCCCAGAACACCTTGACAGTCCACCTGTGGTAATTTTCTTCTAGAGCAGATTACTTTGGTGAAACCAAGCAAGAAAATTTAGCATTGGGCAAAATGTTTTAGAGCAGATATGGCCATGTGTGGTGGCTCACACCTGTAATCCCAGCACTTTGGAAGGCCGAAGCAGGCAAATCACCTCAGTCAGGAGTTTGAGTCCAGCCTGGCCAACGTGGTGAAAACCCGTCTCTGCCAAAAATACAAAAATGAGCAGGGTGTGGTTGTGGGTGCCTGTAATCCCAGCTACTTAGGAAGCTGAAGCAGGAGAATTTCTTGAACCCAAGAGGCAGAGGTTGCAATACGCCAAGATTGCGAGACTGCCCTCCAGCCTGGGCAACAGAGTGAGACTCTGTCCAAAAAAAAAAGGTGAGGGCTGGCTTTGTCTCGGCTCACCAACTAAATTTCAACACCTCACTTTGTTTGTTGAACTAAAGTATGCTCGGCTATTTTGGACAAGATATTTCTGGTTCTGTGATGTGTGCTCCACATATAAGTCATTAGGTCAATGGATGTACTTTTTAAAAATATAACTCTGGGGCCAGGCGCAGTGGCTCACGCCTGTAATCCCAGCACTTTGGGAGGCGGAGGCAGATGGATCACGAGGTCAAGAGATAGAGACCATCCTGGTCAACATGGTGAAACCCCATCTCTACTAAAAATACGAAAAATTAGCTGGGTATGGTGGCGCATGCCTGTAATCCCAGCTACTCGGGAGGCTGAGGCAGGAGAATTGCCTGAACCCAGGAGGCAGAGGTTGCGGTGAGCCGAGATCGTGCCACAGCACTCCAGCCTGGGTAACAAGAGCGAAAACTCCGCCTCAAAAAAAAAAATGACTCTGTGTGTCTCTTTCTTAATAGTCATGTCTATTAAATTTCATTCTCATTGAGATTCAGATTAAATGATCTGCTAAGAATAAGTTCTAAGAATGTGGACTCTTTCTACCAAAGAATAAGTTCTAAGAATGTGGACTCTTTCTACCAGTTTCTCAATTTATACATAGAAAAACTTTAAAGGGAGGGTTCCTTCTAGGGAGGTATGGTTATTTAACAAATGTGCCTATGTGTCTTCCAGCCTGGTGCCTGACATGTATTTGTTAAGTAATAAAATTATTCAGTGAGTAAAAAACAGACAGTTTCTCTGACCTCATAGAAACTATATTCTAATGAAAGAAATTAGAAAATTTAAGTTAAAAAGCAAACTAAAAATAATACAAGTTCCGATATGTGTTGTAAATGAAACAAAAAAGTCTTTGAGATTGACATCAACAGTGGAGGGGCCCTACCATCTGTAACTGGGTGATCAGAGATGGTAATATTGATGAAGGATTTTAGGCCCCTTTGCCAGACTCACAGAAGGGGTGCCCCATTTGCTTGAACCACTGTGCTTTTCCCCTTGGATGAGGGAGCACATGAGTTAGTGAGTGCAGAATCTGGCCAGCGACTCTGAGCACCAACATGGGAGTAAGCTCCATGCAAAGCCTGTGGTTACACCAGGCATGTCGCCTTGAGGGGAACATGGGCACCCAGACAAGGGTGCCCGAGATCTCGAAGGCCCAGAGGGAGTGTGAGTGTGCTAACTAGCTTTTTTAGTTCCGCCATCCACAGTCTGATAAACAGCGGTGTGTTAGCAGCTCAGTTGGCCACTGACTCTGTCCGTGCCAATGGGCAGGCTGCCCTTCCCTTGCCAGGGCAAAGGGCCAGTGTGACAGCCTTTCTGAGTACCTGTACTCAGTGGGTCCCAAGCTTTTGTCCAGTGTCCAAGAAGAATGAGGTCACGCTTGACAATTGAAGAATGGTAAGGGTGGAGAATTTTATTGAGCAATGAAAACAGTTCTCCATGAAGAGGGGAGCTGGAGAGGGGACAGGAAAAGCAGGTCATCTTCCCCCAAAGTCAGGAGGTCTCTTTTCAAAATCAAACTCTCTCCTCCCTGAAGTCAAGCTGTCTCCCCTCCACAGACTGGGGCCTTTACAGGAATAGGATGGGGCAGGGTGGGCCATAGGTAGTATTGGAAGAGGTAACATTCAATTGGTTAAAAGGCATTATTCAGAAAGAATCAATCAGAAGAGAGCAGGTAAACAGGACTTGAAGTTCGTGGTTTTCAGGTTGTCTTGGGCTTGAAGGTGGGATTTTCCCAGGGACCCATTCCTGTCTGTCTAGGATTTCTCTGCTTTCTGCCTCTATTAATATTTATGTTAAGATAAAGTATGACAAGGAGCTGGCTATACAGAGCGAAGACAGGAGCAGTTCAGTGGAAGATCCAGGTATGTGCACACCCCTGAGACAGGAAAGAATTTAATGTCATTCAAGAAACTAATGAAAGGCCAGTGTGGTTTGTGATTAATTAGTGAGAGGGCAATTGACATGTGACACTGGAGGATGGGGAGATAGAGGACTGCTTACATGCACAACCTCTAATAAATTGAAATATTACAAACAGTATTATTTATATTTTATGGCAACAGGGTTCTGTTATTATCATTCTATTTGTCTGTTTTCTGCTTAAGACAATACCAATCTCACTTCTAACCTTCTTTTTATCATCGGAAAAAACCTAATCTCCTAAATAAACAAGGAATGTTTGAGAAATTATGTTCCAGAAATGCTGACTTCCTTTTCCTTTTCCTGCCTCATCCTCCTCTGTCCATCTTAGCATAAGGAAGTTATTTGCTAATTTACAACAATCTATAGAGTGAGGGAGTGAGAACAAACTCAGTTCTAAGAACAGAGATGGTTAATGGAATTTGTAATTGATACCTCTTTTTGGATTGAAGTGAGTCTATTCACAAAACTTCAAGTGAGTTGTTTCTGCCGATTCACATCGTATGATAAACATAAATACCATCAGAGGTGTAAAAAATGACTAGGATTAGGGCTGGGTACGGTGGCTCATGCCTGTAATCCCAGCACTTTGGGAGGCCAAGGCCGGTGGATCACGAGGTCAAGAGATCAAGACCATCCTGGTCAACATGGTGAAACCCCGTCTCTACTAAAAATACAAAAAAAAAAAAAAATTAGCTGGGCATGGTGGCGTGCACCTGTAATCCCAGCTATTCAGGAGGCTGAGGCAGGAGAATTGCCTGAACCCAGGAGGCAGAGGTTGAGGTGAGCTGAGATCGCGCCATTGCACTCCAGCCTGGGTAATGAGAACGAAACTCCATCTCAAAAAAAAAAAAAGACTAGGATCAAAACATTAATCAAATCTTTCTTTGTTCTCCTTTCTCTTCCCATTTTGTTCTACTTAAAACAAATGAGGGGACAAATCTGTAGGTGCTTCTGTTTCCTTAAGTAATTGCATTCTTGTATCTGCATCACTGTTACTTTTTTTCCTCTTTTTTAAACAGGGTCTTGCTCTGTCACCCAGGCTGGAGTGCAGTGGTGCAATCTCAGCTCACTACAACCTCCATCCCCCAGGTTCAAGCAATTCCCCTGCCTCAGCTTCCTAAGAAGCTGGGACTGCAAGAATGTGCCATCACACCCAACTAATTTTTGTATTTTTAGTAGAGGCGGCATTTCACCATGTTGCCCAGGCTGGTCTCGAACTCCTGGACTCAAGTAATCTGCCCACCTTGGCCTTCCAAGGATTGTGATCCTCATGGATTGCAGGCATGAGCTACCGCACTCAGCCCACTGTTACCTTTTTGAACAGAAGAAATATATATATATATATATATGCATATATATATGCATCTGAAACAGAAATGTTAGTATTTCATGTAGATGCTGAAAAGGATACCAGAGTCAACAAAAATGTACAGCGTGTCTTCCTCCTTTGAGGGAAGATTTAAAAAGAAGAATTGACAATGAACAAGCTTACTTATATTTTTCTCTATTGTTAAAATTCTGTGGTTTTGGTTTTAAAAAAGGTGACACTGTTATTAACAACAGATTGATTGAAAAGGAAAATAATTGCCGCCAGTGAGGATTAAGGCTGCCATGTTATGAAGTGGATCTGGCCTGCCACCTAGCGGCCAAAAGTACACTGAGCACCCCTATTTTGGAAATGGAGCCTTCATAAACTGTGAAGGAGTGGGAGGGAAGAGTTAGAGCTGGGAGCTGCCTTGCAAACCAGCTTAGCAATGTTTTTCAGCCAGATCAAAATCGAAGACAGATGACAGAAGACAGGTGGCTTATTTTCTTAAAGATGTACAAAGAAGCCTTATGCTATAACCTCCGCTCATATAGTTTGGCTTTGTGTCCCCACCTTGAATGTGTCTCATCTTGAATTGTAATCCCATAATCCCCACATGTCATGGGAGGGACCCATGGGGGCAGTTTCTCCCATGCTGTTCTGACAGCAAATGAGTTCTCTTGAGATCTGATGGTTTTTATAAGCGTCTGGCATTTCCTCTGCTGGCACTCATTTTCTCTCCTGCCAGCTTGTGAAGAATGCACCTTCTGGTATGATTGTAAGCTTCCTGAGGCCTCCCAGCCATGTGGAACCTGCTACCCAGTTCCAAAGTTGCTTCCCTTCCACATTTCTGGGTATCCTTATAGCAGTGCCTCACTTCCTCAGTACCAATTTACTGCATTAGACCAGTATCAGGCTGCTATGAAGAAATACTAAAGACTGGGTAACATAAAAATAAACCTCTGGGTAATTTTAAAAGAAACCTCTCTAAAAAGAAACCTCTGGGTAATTTAAAAAGAAACTCTTTTCTTTTTAAAAGGTTAGCAGGCAGAAATTGAAACCGTTTGGAGGGTTCAGAAGAAGACAGGAAGGTGTGGGAAAGTTTGGAACTTCCAAGAGACTTCTTGAATGGTTTTGGCCAAAATGCTGACAGTGACATGGACAATGAAGTCCAGGCTGAGGTGGCCTCAGATGGAGATGAGGAACATGTTGGGAACTGGAGCAAAGGTGACTCTTGCTATGCTTTAGTAAGAGACTGGTAGTGTTATGCCCCTGCCAGAGAGATGTGTGGAACTTTGAATTTGAGAGACATGATTTAGGGTATCTAGTGGAAGAAATTTCTAAGCAGCAAACTGTTCAAGAGGAAGTAGAGCCTAAAAGTTTGGAAAATTTCCAGCCTGGACATGCAATAAAAAAGAAAACCCCATCTTCTGAAGGGAAATTCAAACCAGCTGCAGAAATTTGCAGAAGTAACAAGGAGCTAAATGTTAATCATCAACACCATGGGGAAAATGTCTCCAAGGTATGTCAGGTACCTTCAGAGCAGCCCCTCCCATCTCAAGCCTGAAAGTCTCAGAGGGAAAAAAATGGTTTCCTGGGCTGGGTCCAGGGCTCCCCTGCTCTGTGCACCCTTGGGACATGGTGCCTTGCATCCCACATGCTTCAACTCCAGCTGTGGCTGAAAGGGGCCAAGGTACATTTCAGGCTGTTTCTTCCCAGGGTGCAAGCCACATGCCTTGGCGGCTTCCCTGTGATGTTGAGCCTGTGAGTGCACAGATGTCAAGACTTGAGGTTTGGGAATCTCTACCTAGATTTTTCAGAGGATGTATGGAAATGCCTGAATGTCTAGGCAGAAGTTTGCTGCAGGGGTGGAGCCTTCATGGAGAACCTCTGCTAGGGCAGTGCAAAAGGGAAATGTGGGTTGGAGCCCCCACACAGAGTCCCCACTGGGGCACTGCTTAGTGGATCTGTGAGAAGAGGGCTACCATCTGCGAAACCCCAGAATGGTGGATACACTGATAGCTTGCACCATGTGCCCGGGAAAGCTGCAGGCACTAGACACCACCCCTGAACACAGCTGGGAGTGGGGCTATACCCTGCAAAGCCACAGGGGCAGGGATTCCCAAGGCCATGGGAGCCCATCTCTTGCATCAACCTGAACTGGATGTGAGACATGGAGTCAAAGGAGACCATTTTTGTAACTTTAAGGTTTAATGACTGCCCTACTGAATTTTTGACTTGCATTGGGGCCTGTAGCACCTTCATTTGGCCAATTTCTCCCATTTGGAATGGGTGCATTTACCCAATGCCTGTACCCACATTGTATCTAGGAAGTAACTAACTTGCTTTTGCTTTTACAGGCTCATAAACAGAAGAGACTTGCCTTGTCTCAGATGAGACTTTGGACTTGAACTTTTGGGTTAGTGCTGGAATGAGTTAAGATTTGAGGGGACTGTTGGGAAGAGTGATTGCATTTTGAAATATGAGGACATGAGATTTGGGAGGGGCCAGGAGGGGAATTATATGGTTTGGCTCTCTGTCCCCATCCAAATCCCATCTGGAATTGTAATCCAATAATCCCTATGTGTCGTGGGCGGGACCCAGTGGGAGGTAACTGAATCATGGGGGCAGCTTCCCCCATGCTGTCCTTGTGATAGTGAGTGAGTTCTCATGAGATCTGATGGTTTTATAAGTGTCTGGCATTTCCCCTGCTGCCACTCATTCTGTCTCCTGCTGCTCTCTGAAGAATATGCCTTCTGTCATGATTGCAAGTTTCCTGAGGCTTCCCCAGCCATGCAGAACTGTGAGCCAATTAAATCCCTTTTCTTTATAAAGTATGCAGTCTCAGGTATTTCTTCATAGCAGCATGAGAATAGACTAATACATAACAGAAATCTGGCTGGGTGCAGTGTCTCATGCCTGTAATCCCACCATTTTGGGAGGCCAAAGCAGGCAGATCACCTGAGGTCAGGATTTCGAGACCAGCCTGGTAAACATGGTGAAACCTCGTCTCCACTAAAAATACAAAAATTATCCAGACATGTTGGCAGGCACCTGTGATCCCAGCTACTTGGGAGACTGAGGCAGAAGACTTGAACCCAGGCGGCAGAGGTTGCGGTGAGCCAACAATGTACCACTGCACTCCAGACTGGGTGACAGAGTGACACTCCATCTCAAAACAACAACAAAAAAGTAAATCTAATTTATCAATTAAGATTATCTTAATTTCCACAGCACTGCAAACATTGATGGAGAAGGAAATATGGATCTGGTAAGAATTATTCTACTTCTTTTGTTTAAAAGTAAAATAAGGTAAATTCAGGAGAGGATTCCTGTATTAGTGAAGATTCTCCAAAGAAATAGAACCAATTTTATTTATTTATTTTTTTATAAGACGGGGTTTCACCATTTTGGTCAGGCTGGTCTTGAACTCCCGACCTCAGGTGATCTGCCTGCCTTGGCCTCCAAAGAGCTTGGATTATCGGCGTGAGCCACCACGCCTGGCCAAAATAGAACCAGTTTTATATATAGCTATGTGTCACTTAATGATGGAGAAATGGTCTGAGAAATGTGTTATTAGAGAACTTCATCACTGTGTGAAAATCATAGAGTGAACTTACACAAATCTAGATGATACAGCTCCTACACACCTAGGCTATATGGCATAGTCTATTTCTCCTAGGCTACACACATGTATACAGCATGTTACTGCACTGAACAGCATGAGCAATTGGAACGCAATGGTAAGTATTCATGTTTCTAGACATATTTAAACTTAGAAGAGGTGTTATAATCTTAGGGGATAACCATCATGAATATAAGCTGTCATCGACTGAAATATCTATATGTAGCATATGACTATATATAAATGTATATGGAGACTATATGCAAATAAATGTCTACATATAAATAAAGACAGAGATTTATTATTTTTATGTGAATTGGCTCATGGAGGCTTATGGAGGCTGAGAAATCTCACCATCTGCTGTCTGCAAGCAGGAAAACCAGGAAAGCCAGTGGTGTAATTCAATCCAAGTTTAAAGGCCTGAGACCAGGAGTTGTGGACATCCCAGCTCACGGACAGAAAGAGGGATTCCCAGGCCAGGCGTGGTGGCTCACTCCTGTAATACCCGAATTTTCAGAAGCCGCGGTGGGCGGACCACAAGGTCAGGAGTTTGAGACCAACCTAACCAACATGGTGAAGCCCCATTTCTATTAAAAACACAAAAATTAGCTGGCCGTGGTGGCACACACCTGTAATCTCAGCTGCCTGGGAGGCAGAGGCAAGAGAATCACTTGAACCTGGGAGGCGGAGGTTGCAGTGCGCTGATATTGCACCACTGCACTCCAACATGGGTGACGGAGTGAGACTTTATCTTAAAAAATAAAATTAAAAAAGACCAGCCTGGCCAACATGGCTAAACCATCTGTACAAAAATTAGCCGGGCGTGGTGACACACGTGCCTGTAATTCCAGCTACTTGGGAGGCTGAGGCACAAGAATCTGCTTGAACCTCGAAGGCAGAGGTTGCAGTGCCAAGATTGTGCCACTGCACTCTAGCTTGGGCAACAGAGTGAAACTGTGTCTAAATAAATAACAAATTAAAGACTCAGAGGATCATTTTTTGAATTTTCCTTGGATAGACCCCAATAAATCCATCCTACAAAAAAATACTCAAATCATGGTCCCCAGGTCTTCATTCCTTGTTAGGCCTAGATATTTTTGATTGTAGACCTGTCTTTATACTGATTGTTAATTTCTCTCATCCATAACACTTGATTTAGTAGTCTCAAGGTTCCATTTGCATAGATAAAACTGTGTTGTTTTCTGTACAGTAAGTCCTCACTTATCAATAGATTCTCAGTAACTAGGACTTTAAGCAAAATAACATGTAATGAAACTAATTTGATCATAGGCTAATTTATATAAACAAGAGTTAATATTCCACAGCATGTTTCTGGTCAGAAAAGACCCAGACACTTTTTTTTCTTTGTTTATTTTGAGACAGAGTGTTGCTGTGTAGCCCAAGCTGGAGTGCAGTGGCGCAATCTCAGCTCACTGCAACCTCTGCCTCTCAGGTTCAAGAGATTCTCCTGCCTCAGCCTCCTGAGTAGCTGGGATTACAGGTGGCCACTGTAATCCCACACCTGGCTAATTTTTGTATTTTTAATAGAGATGGGGTTTTATCATGTTAGCTAGGCTGGTCTCGAACTCCAGACCTCAGATGATCCACCCACCTCAGCCTCCCAAAGTGGTGGGATTACAGGCGTGAGGCACCACACCCGGCCAAGACCCAAACACTTCTAATATTTAATGTCAAAATAAATGTGAGTTATACATATATTTAAGAAAGACTAATAAAAACAAGATAACTGACCCAATTTATGGTGAACCAGTGAGTGACAGTGGTCCTAGTAGTAGCAGTGGGTTAAATCAAGGAACAAATGTTTGCAAAGTGAAAACTGTCAGGAGCACCTCCTCCCACCACGGAGCTCAACAAGCAATAAAAAATGTGGTCTAGGAACAAGCATCTTTGATTTAAAAAGAAAATAAATTGTGGTGAGCTCTCTGCACACTTTAAGATCACATCACTCATTGTTGGATATTTGTATGATTATCATCTACTTTACACATTTTTATTTTACAGTCACTGTATTCATTCATTCAATTATTTTTCAATTCACTTTTTCCAGCTAAGAGTCCTGTGTGGTCAAGGCCCTTCTCAGCAACCCAGGGCATATGTAAGGTGGGACCTAGGCCCGGCCTGGATGCCATCCCATCACAGAGCATGCTCATGCACCCACACGCACTCACACTGGGACCATGTAGGAGCGCCAGTTCACCAAGTGCATGACTGAGATGTGGGAGGAGCTGCACACAGACGGGAGAATGTGCAGACTCCACACAGAGAGAACCCTCCTGGATGCGATTTTTTTTCTCAACAATGTAAGAAGACCTCGAATGAAATGATATTATTTGAGAACCTGCTGTGACTGTATGTTAGTCACTGTTTTAGAGCCACGGAACATCTTCTAGAGATAAATGACACACTTTTGAATATATAACTCTAGGTGTGTCCCACAGTGGAAGTGTTATGGAAAACAGTGAAGCAAGTATTACCGAGACAGCAGTGGTTTGGTCTCTCTAGGTCCAGCTGCTCACCGCACAGAAAGCCAGGCATTGAGATGAGTACTGCCAGGGAATAAGGCTTTATTCTGGTAACATCAGCTGAGGAAATGGGAGATGAGTCAAATCCATCTCCAACCAGCTAAAATCAGGGGTTTACATAACAGGGAAGGAATATAGTTATGCACAGGAAAACAGAAACTAAAGAAGAGGAGTTTTAGTCCCTTGATCCTGTCTGGGAGGCCTAAGGGTAAGTTTACTGAGGAAAGAACTCAGATAGGCCGGGCGCAGTGGCTCACGCCTATAATCCCAGCACTTTGAGAGTTCGAGGCAGGTGGATCACGAGGTCAAGAGATCGAGACCATCCTGGTCAACAAGGTGAAACCCCGTCTCTACTAAAAATACAAAAATTAGCTGGGCATGGTGGTGCATGCCTGTAGTCCCAGCTACTCAGGAGGCTGAGGCAGGAGAATTGCTTGAACCCAGGAGGCGGAGGTTGCGGTGAGCTGAGATCCTACCATTGCACTCCAGTCTGGGTAACAAGAACGAAACTCTATCTCGAAAAAAAAAAGAACTCAGATAAGACAAACATATGTTTCAAGCTTTAAGACCAGAGGGTCAATTTCTACGTTTATTTAAAAACATACAAAAAAACAAAATACGTCTTTGGGGCGTGGTGGCTCATGGCTGTAATCCCAGCACTTAGGGAGACTGAGGCAGGAGGATCACTTGAGGCAAGATCACCTCACTGTACTCCAGCCTGGGTGACAAGAATGAGATTCTGTTTCCCAAAAAAAAAAGGCCACTGGGCTCAGTGGCTTGCCTGTAATCCCAGCACTTTGGGAGGCCGAGGCAGGCAGATCGAGAGGTCAGGAGTTCGAAACCAGCCTGACCAATATGGTGAAACCCTGTCTCTACTAAAAAATACAAAAATTACCCAGGCACCTATAGTCCCAGCTACTTAGGAGGCTGAGGCAGAATCGCTTGAACCAGGGAGGCGGAGGTTTCAGTGAGCTGAGATCGTGCCACTGCACTCCAGCCTGGGTGACGAGAACAAGACTCCATCTCAAAAAAAAAAAAAAAGTCTTTGGAACCATTGGGCAAGTTTCACAAGGAAGAGCAACAAGAACGTGGGCTGATGGGCTGATGTGTAGTGGGGTAAGGGAAGATATTCTTAATGTTAAAAATTCAATTGCCTGATCTCAGGAGTTTGAGACCAGCCTGGTAAACAGGATGAAACCCCGTTTCCATTGAAATACAAAAAATTAGCCAGGTGTGGTGGCAGGCACCTGTAGTCCCAGCTACTTGGGAGGCTTTGGCACGAGAATCATTTGAAACCAGGAGGTGAAGGATGAAGTGAGCCGAGATTGTGCCACTGTACTCCAGCCCTCCAGCCTGGGCGACAGGGCAAGACTCTGTCTAAAAAAAAAAAAAGGTAAACTTCAGATAGCTGAAATCTAAAACTCTGGGCTCCCTAAGGACTAGTATCCTTCTGCAGTCCTGAGCAATGGAGAGCCAAGCAGGCAAGCAGGCAAGCAGGCACATTAGCTGCGGGAATGTGCAATATCTTTAGCCCTCAGGGTTGCAGCTATGATTATCATAGCCCTGGGGGAAATGCTTGGGGATGTGCATCACCCGATAAAATCAAGTGTCCTATTTCGCAATGTTCTCCAAGGAACTATAGAGGAGTACAAGCTTCTGTCTGCAGTCTTGCAAATACATTTTTTAAAATTATCCCTGCTATTGAATGTTTCCTGATATGTTTCTCTTGCCAAATAATTGCATTTCTAATCTTATGTTTCAAGGAGAAGACAGGTAAATAACACGTGAAGACAGAATCGTGCATTTGATAGTATTTTTATTGTTCATGTTTACTCATATGAGGGACACATTATGATGTATAACAAGCAGGATAGGCACTGAAATTTTTTTTTTTTTGAGATGGAGTTTCGCTCTCGTTACCTAGGCTGGAGTGCAATGGTGCGATCTCAGCTCACCACAACCTCCGCCTCCTGGGTTCAGGCAATTCTCCTGCCTCAGCCTCCCGAGTAGCTGGGATTACAGGCACGTGCCACCATGCCCAGCTAATTTTTTGTATTTTTAGTAGAGTCGGGGTTTCACCATGTTGACCAGGATGGCCTCGATCTCTTGACCTCGTGATCCACCCGCCTCAGCAAAGTGCTGGGATTACAGGTGTGAGCCACCGCGCCTGGCCTGGCACTTAAATCTTATAAACAAACTGTGTGTGCAGTAAACATAATGTGTGGGTAATGTTCTCTTTACACAGACTATAGCTACATTTCAAATTGTCCCTTATGACTTGTAAAGTTTTCTATATTAAGGTATGATATTAGGCCAGGCACAGTGGCTCACGCCTGTAATCCCAGCACTTTGCAAGACCGAGGCAGGTGGCTCACCTGAGGTCAGGGGTTCAAGACCAGCCTGACCAGCATGGAGAAACCCCATATCTACTAAAAATACAAAATTAGCCGAGCGTGGTGGTGCATGCCTGTGATCCCAGCTACTTGGGAGGCTGAGGCAGGAGAATCGCTTGAACCTGCAGAGGTTGTAGTAAACCGAGATCCTGCCATTGCACTCCAGCCTGGGCAACAAGAGTCAAACTGTCTCAAAACAAAACAAAACAACAACAAAAAAAAGATATTATATTAGATATGCTCAAAACATATTGTTAAACATTAAGGTACTTTCCTAAAATGCTGGAGCTAACACATCCACCAAAAAAACAGGGGTGATTTTGCAGAATAAAAACAAACCAGAAAGGTTGAAAACTTGCATTTTGATTATGAGATTCTATAAGGCTCTAAATTCTTTGCCAATCAGCCTACTACTCAACCACATTTATATGAGTTATACTGGGTAGAACAGTGCTCCTACCCCCCAATTCATGTCCACCTGGTAGGTCAGATGGTGGCCTTTTTTGGAAGTAGGGATTTTGCAGATGTAATTAGTTAAAATGAGATCCTAATGGAGTAAACTGGGCCTTAAATCCAATGCCTGATATCCTTATAGAAAGGCAATGTCAGGCCAGGCACAGTGACTCACACCTGTAATCCCAACACTTTGGGAGGCTAAAGTGGGTGGGTCACTTGAGGCCAGGAGTTTGAGACCAGCCTGGCACACATGCTGAAACCGCATCTCTACTAAAAACACAAAAATTAGTTTGGCGTGGGAGCACACCTGTAATCCCAGCTATTCGGGAGGCTGAGGGAGGAGAATTGCTTGAACCTGGGAGGCAGAGGTTGCAGTGAGCTGAGACTGCACCACTGCCCCTTCATCCTGGACGGCAGAGTGAGATTCTGTCTCAAAAAAACAAACCACTGGCTGACCAGGCATGGTGGCTCACACCCGTAATCCCAACACTTTGGGAGGCCGAGGAGGGTGAATCACCTGAGGTTGAGTTCAAGACCAGCCTGACCAACATGGAGAAACTCCATCTCTTCTAAAAAAATACAAAATTAGCCAGGTATGGCAGAGGATGCTCATAATCCCAGCTACTCGGGAGACTGAGACAGGAGACTCATTGAACCCAGGAGGCAGAGGCTGCAGTGAGCCGAGATGGCGCCATTGCACTCCAGCCTAGGCAGCAGGAGTGAAACTCCATCACAAAAAGGGGGGGGGCGGCAATTTCCTTTTCTACATACACAGAAAAGTAAAATTAACTCATTTACATCAATTAGCCTATAAGATAAAATATTTCTAGTTGCTTGGTTAGGATATCGTGGCTGCACAAAAAATTATGTTGCTGAGTTTTCCAAGACAGTTGGAGGAGACATTAGGGGGACCAGTTCATAGAAGAGTGTCCATTATGCTATTCTTCCATAATAACAAAATTTTGAGCCAGACGGATGTCTACCTTCTTTAATAGATAGTTGGGCCAGGCGCAGTGGCGTGTGCCTGTAGTCCAAGCTACTCGGGAGGCTGAGGTGGGGGATCACTTGAGCCCAGGAGTTCTGGGCTGTAGTGCGCTATGCTGATGGGGCATCTGCACTAAGTTCAGCATCAATATGGTGACCTCCCGGGAGCGGGGGACCACCAGGTTGCCTAAGGAGGGGTGAACTGGCCCAGGTCGGAAGTGGAGCAGGTCAAAACTCCCGTGCTGATCAGTAGTGGGACTGTGCCTGTGAATAGCCACTGCACTCCAGCCTGGGCAATATAGCGAGACCCTCTCTCTAAATAAAAAAAAAGAGAGAGAGAGAGAGATAGTTGGTCTGTCCTCTTCTTCTCAACGTCTTCTTCCATCTGACCACAGTGAGCAGAAATGCTGCCTTTGATTTTAAGGATGAGGGCCGCACCTAAATAGGATGGAGGGGATGGTAGGAGCAGCCTGGGTTTCAGCAGGCAGAATCCTCATAATGAAACCTGGGCTTTGACATGAGAGCAGAATGAACTACTATGTTGTGTAAGCTGGTGTTGTTGTCGTTGCTGTTTTTAAAGACGGGGTTTCACCATGTTGGTCAGGCAGGTCTTGAACTCCCGACCTTAGGTGATCCGCCAGCCTTGGCCTCCAAAGTGCTTGGATGACAGGCGTGAGCCACTATGCCCGGCCGCCAGTGTTGTTTTACTTTTTCCCATCACTTGTAGTTGTATCTGAGCCTCACAGGTGTTCCTGGAGTGAGTTCATTGGGCAGGTGGCAGAAGAAAGAATATTCCAGATAGAGACCTATATAGAGAGAGCCTGCAGTGTAAAATAAACTGTGTGTAAACAGCAAGCAGAAGCAACTCAGAACAGAGGACAAGGACAAGGGGAAACTGAAACAGCCTATAGCTTCAATATTTTCTCCTGGCAAACCCCCACATGGAATCATTAAGGGGTATTAATTCGTGTTGACCATGGTGAGGACTGAGGCATCAGCTTTGCAGTTAGCTGGATTTGAATCCTGCTACATAGGTCAACATTAGTAAACTACTGGCTGGGCGCGGTGGCTCATGCCTGTAATCCCAGCACTTTGGGAGGCCGAGGTGGGCAGATCTCCTGAGGTCAGGAGCTCAAGACCAGCCTGGCCAACATGGTGAAACCCCATCTCAACTAAAAATACAAAAAAAAAAATTAGCTGGGCAGGACGGCGGGTGCCCGTAATCCCAGCTATTTTGGGAGTCTGAGGCAGGAGAATCACTTGAACCTCGGAGGCGGAGGTTGCAGTGAGCCAAGATCATGCCATCGCACTCTGGCATGGACGACAAGAGTGAAACTGTCTCATCAACACAACAACCAAAAAATTAGTAGGCTACCTAATCTTAGAAAAACCAAACCTTCTTCTCTCCTATTGCAGCCAAATTAAATTAAAATATTCACCTAGAGTTCATTTTCCAAGATTGTAAGTCTAGCACAATGATTTATAGACAATAATTCGCCGATGCAGGTTTGCCTTATTTCCCTGCTTCTCCTTTAAATTCTCTTCTTGCTTACTTGTGGGTGTTTCTGAAGTGTGGGTCTCTGAGGGATGTGCCATTTGGGGATTGTAAAGTTGACTAAAAGAAAGTAAAGGAAAATAGACATGTAATTTGCCATTCCATAACTAGCAATTCCCCCACACTAGGCTGAACTCAGGAGGGAGAAAGTGCTTCTGCTCAGTATCTCCGGATTGCAGAGAACATCTGATCAAACCTCTTTGGAAGGCAAAAATTTGCCCTGTTCATTCTGCTCCAGGTGATATAAAAATGAATAGATGGGAGTTGGTTATATTTGTTGATGTGTGTACAGCATATTTGTCTGCATATTTTGCAATTATTTTGCCAAAAATATCAAAATAAGCTTAAAATGATGTATGACATTAATTCTAGCCTGAGAGGGCTGGAAAAAGAAATGATGTACTCTGTCCCACATCTACGTTTTACCTGCTGCCGTGGAAAAGGAGACCCACAATAATCGTCTTTGAGGATACATAGCAGCTACCGATATCAAGAAAATCAGTCCAAGCCTGGGCACAGTGGCTCACACCCATAATATCAGCAATTTGGGAAGCCAAGGTGGGTGGTTCACTGGAGGCCGGGAGTTCAAGACCATCCTAATCAACATGGTGAAACCCCAGCTCTACTAAAAATATAAAAATTAGCCTGGCAGGCTGGGCGTGGTGGCTCACGCTGGTAATCCAAGCACTTTGGAGGCCAAGGCGGGCGGATCACCTGAGGTCGGGAGTTCAAGACCAGCCTGACCAACATGGTGAAACCCCATCTTAAAAAATAAATAAATTAATTAAAATAATAAAATAAAATTAGCCTGGCATGATGGTGCATGTTTGTAATCCCAGCTACTTGGGAGGTTGAGGCAGGAGAATCACTTGAACCTGGGAGTAGGTTAAAGTGAGCTGAGATCACACCACTGCACTCCAACCTGGGCAACAGAGTGAGACTCTGTCTCAAAAGAAAAGAAAAGAAAAGAAAATCAGTCCTGGGATTTCTCTCTCTGGGTTCCCCTCCCACAACAGCATGGGAGCTTTCTCTCCCTATACAGATATCCCTTTGGATTCCCCTCCCATGGCAGCATAGGAACGCTTGTTCTCTCTCTCTGCCTAATAAATTGCTTTCTGCTAGAAAAAAAAAAAGAAAGAAAGAAAGAAAGAAAAAAAAAAAAAGAAAATCAGGTTGGGCGCCGTAGCTCATGTTTGTAATCCTAGCACTTTGGGAGGCAGAGGCGGGTGGGTCACCTGAGGTCAGCAGTTAGAGACCAACCTGGCCAACATGGTGAAACTCTGTCTCTATTATAAAAATAATTAAGGCCAGGCGTGGTGGCTCACGCCTGTAATCCAAGCACTTTGGAGGCCAAGGCGGGCAGATCACCTGAGGTTGGGAGTTCAAGACCAGCCTGACCAAAATGGTGAAACCCCATCTTTATGAAAAAATAATTATAATTTTAAAATAATAAAAAACAAAAAAGGAAAATCAGTCCTAAAGGAGAGTCTAACAGAAAGGAGAAGACCCCTCAGTGTCAGAGCCATATTTTGACCTATCCAGTGCAGCATATTCTGCTTTGTTTTCCTTGATCCATGTCACATCCTGCATTTGCTATGACTAATAAATAAACAGAAACAATCAGAAAGATCTCTGCCAGCTAACTTAAGTTATTGCCCTTTTTTTTTTTGGAGATGGAATTTCTCTCTTGGAAAGAGGCTGGAGTGCAATGGCAGGATCTCGGCTCACTACAACTTTTGCATCCTGGTTCAAAAAGATTCTCCTGCCTCAGCCTACTGAGTAGCTGGGACTGCAGGTGCACCCCACCACACTCGGCTAATTTTTGGATTTTTAGTAGAGATGGATTTTCACCATGTTGGCCAGGCCAATATCGAACTCCTGACCTCAGGTGATCCATCTGCCTCTGCCTCCCAAGGTGCTGGGATTACAGGCATGAGCCACCACACCTGGCCAGTTACTGCCATTTTAGTTGTAAGTAAAATGAATCTTAATATGTAAGAATGCTGTTTAATGGTTTGCAAAGGATTTACTTAGTATTTGCAACAACATATGATGTGATATTTTTTTAAGATGGAGTCTCACTCTGTTGCCCTCACTGGAGTGCAGTAGAGTGATCGAGGGTCACTGCAACCTCCGCCTCCCAGAGTCATGCTGTTCTCCTGCCTCAGCTTCCTGAGTAGCTGGGGCTAAGGCACGCGCCACCATGCCCAGCTAATTTTTGTATTTTTAGTGGAGACAGATTTTCACCATGTTGTGCAGATTGGTCTTGAACTCCTGACCTCAGGTGATCTGCCTGCCTTGGCCTTCCAAAGTGCTGGGATTACAGGCATGAGCCACTGCACCCAGTCTGGAAATGCTGAATTTCATTCATACACATGACAGACTGGCCCACGTCCCAGCTCTAAGTCAAGCGGCAGAGCTGGGATTCAAGTCGTTTCCTGCCTTCAGATCATCTTTCTAGTAAGCTCCAAGGGTTTCCCAAAGTTCCTTGACTGGTCTGTTTGTAACGTGCTTTTCTGGGTAACTTAAGTTGCCTAGTGCATCAGTCTTATCAAAAACTACTATTTCAGTATTTTTGAATACCAACCATATGCCAGTCACTGTTCTGACCAATTTTTGTATATCATTACACAAAGTTTCTGCCTTCCTGAAACTCTTTGGACATTATAAACTAGAAAATTGTTAGATGATCCCTGCTAAGGAAAAAAGGCAAGCAAGGTTGAGAATGACTAGGAGAAAGGGAAGTGAGGGGGAGGTGCTGGAATATTAAGAGATGTTCAGAGTAGGTCTCCTTGACATAATATCTAAGACTTGAAGGAAGTTGGGAACTAGCCAATTTTAACACATAAAATATGACTTATTGTTACTCTTCCTTGAATACCATGTGCACATTGCTTAAATAAGCAACAAGCCATCATCATTCTCTTACTGAATGATATGAAGCAACTTTGAGCCTACTAAAAGTATAAAAACAGAAAACATGTTTCCATTTCTCACCCCAGTTCAGGATTACTTTCTTCAAGTGTTAGGAGCCAAGTACTTCTAAACGGAAGTCTTAAGGGTCTTAAATACACTGTTTTTGAATACAGAATTATTCAAATAGATAGCCCCACACTGAAGAAAACACACCAGGAAAATGACTTGTCTTTGGTTAGTCACTGTTGAAAACATGCACACCGGCACAATGGCATGGTGAAATGTGTCATTTGACTACTTCTAAGGTAATTAATTCCTGTTATTTCAAACTCTGAAAATAATCTAGTCATGGGTACATATACTTAAGAAGTGCTCGGCCAGGCGCAGTGGCTCACGCCTGTAATCCCAGCACTTCAGGAGCCTGAGGCGGGTGGATCACCTGACGTCAGGAGTTTGAGACCAGTCTGACTAAAGTGGTGAAACCCCATCTCTACTAAAAATACAAAAAAATTAGCGGGACATGGTGGCAGGCACTTGTAATCCCAGCTACTCAGGAGGCTGAGGCAGAATTGCTTGAACCTGGAAGTTGGAGGTTGCAGTGAGCTGAGATCGTGCCACTGGACTCCAGCCTGGGTGACAGTGCGAGACTCTGTCTCAAAAAAAGAAAAAAAAAGTGCTCATAACTAGGAGTAAAAAAAAAAAACTTAAAGAAAATGAGGTAGGGCTCTACACAGGGTAATTAAGCTGAGATAATCAGACACAGCTTTTGGAACAGGGATTCAAGTATTTGTGTGTGTGGCCTTTTTGTTGCTGAGTTTCTTATCGAAGGTAAACACAGGGGCGGGCTGCTGGGCAGCAGGCGCAGGCCAGGAGGGAAATGTTCCATTACTCAGGCAGCCTGGACTCAGAACCACCAACAGCAACATGGACTTGCTTCTGAAATATTTGGTGGTTTCATGCAGCTAAAATAACTAAAGTTAAATAAATATTTGTAGTTTGTTTAAATCTGGCAAAAACATCAAAAAAAAAAAACACAGCTAGGAATAGTTAATTACAAATTTTGTTTAAGAACCAATATAAAAAAAAGAGTATGAATTTATCAACTAGCTCATTTTCCAAAATGAATTTTTTTCATTAGTGCAGCTGACTTGGTGCTGCATCCAAGTGGGCAAATGGCCTCCCTCCACACACCACTTCAAAATTACACCAAACCTGTTATTATCTGTCTGATGGTACCACCACCAACAGAATGCAGAATTGTGAGCTTAATAAGTGTAACATTCCCAAGGCAACTGTAACTGACCAGGAGCTACTGCAGTGACCAGAAGAGTACACTGCACCACTCCGGGGGGCTCCATTCACATTTATAGTGACAAAACGGTGCACAACACAGTGATGTCTGCTTGGTTACCACTGTAAATTAGTTAACCATAATTTGCTTTGTTCTCTTGCAATCTTAACTTCTTTTTTTATTTCTATTTTTTAAGAGATGGGGTCTCACTATGTTGCCCTGGCTGGAGTGCAGTGGCTATTCACAGGCGCGTTCCCACTACTGATCAGCATGGGAGTTTTGACCTGCTCCATTTCCAACTTGGGCTGGTTCACCCCTCCTTAGGCAACCTGGTGGTCCCCCGCTCCTGGGAGGTCACCACATTGATGCTGAACTTAGTGCGGACACCTGATCAGCATAGCATACTACAGCCCAGAACTCCTGGGTTCAACTGATCCTCCCACCTCAGCCTCCTGAGTAGCTGGGAGTACAGGCACGTGCCACCATGCCCTGCTGCAATCTTAACTTCTGACTGCACAATACAGTATCAAATTTAACAAGTGCACAATGCTTTGAAGGAAGAAAACAAGTCAGCATTGGTGGGAAAACCAATGAAAGCAGAAAAGTCTGCTATTTATAAGTAGAATGATTTGTCTAATCTCCACCCCACAGGGTAAGAGCCATACTGGGGAGCAATAAACCTGGATGGCACAGGCATTGTGCATCTCTTGATGGAAGAAGCTTCAATTTTTATACTACATAGTGACCATATATTTTGTCCATTGGGGATCATGTTGACAGATAAATAAGGGACCACTAATAAATCAAATCACCGCAACAAGCATAATTCAAGACTATTCTTGGCAAACTTAAGATGTATGCCTACCCTACAAATATTTGAGATCTTTCTATCAAAATACATGGAAGAGCTAAGGACTCACTCATCTTTGATGTTCATGTCACACTGGCTGCCCTAAACTCATTTGACACATCATACAAACTTCATCCCCAGAGAAGCAAGTCAACAAGAAAGGGTCAATTTAACATGGAAGATAGAGCCAGGTTAATGAAGGACTTCTTTTTCTGAGATGGAGTTTTGCTCGTCACCCAGGCTGGAGTGCAATGGCGTGATCTCAGCTGGCTGCAACCTCCACCTCCCAGATTCGAGATTCTCCTGCCTCAGCCTCTCGAGTAGCTGGGATTACAGGTGCCCTCCAGCACACCCAGCTAATTTTTGTATTTTTAGTAGAGACGGGGTTTCACCAAGTTGGCCAGGCTGGCCTTAAACTCCTAATATCAGGTGATCCACCTGCCTCAGCCTCCCAAAGTGCTTGAATTACAAGTGTGAGTTACCATGCCTGGCCAAAGGACTTCTTAAACTACTTTTAGCTCATGGCAAGCCTCACAAAAGCCTGATGGCACAAAGAAGCATTAAAAGCTCGACTAGCAGAAATCATGGAAGTGGCACTGAGAGGCACTGATCTTCAGGAAAAGAAGTGCCAAGTCCAATCCAGACTGCTGAAACATCTAGTCTGGCGTTGCCTCTGAACTTGGCTGTTACTTAAACTCCACTGATCCATAAAATCAGACAGCTTGTCTAAAAATGGTATGTAACATCCTAACCAAGAATAAAATATGTTCCTTAGGAATATCCAGAAATAAATAGGCCTAAAATAAGCAAAGGCTACCTGGGAGAGATAGAACCCCTAAATTCAAACTAACTCTGGTTTAGCAATGGCCTGCAGACTGTTTCAGATGTGCACAGAGGGTTAGGATCTGCCATGTGTTTGCTTTTAAAAAATTCATCCACTTTCATTCATTCCTAGGTAGTGGGTAAGTCTGTTTCAAAATAGAGTTCACATCTTAACTCAAATATTAGCTTCCTTTTGACTTAATTAGGGAATTGATATTTTTGTCAGTAGGGACAAGTGTCCATTTTCACTGCTTTCATCAAAATTCTATAATTTTACATGATTTTCTGCATGTGGTGCCACTGGGCATGGATCTTTTATGACTTCCTACTTCCTTTACCGTGATACATTCCAGAACACTCTACAGAGATAGACACCACCTGGGGATGACTGCAAGAGATTAAAGAGGGTTAGAGATGGGTTTTAAGGTTCTTCATGAAAGAAGTTTTTACTAATCTGTTTTCTATTCTCTAACTTAACTTGCATGCTCACAGCCCACCCACGTATTCGTTCTTGAGTGACTCAAGACTTTCACATGGTAGGAAGATACCAATCTTGTTCTGATCCCGGGAGCCTTGCTTAGGTGTTATTTGCTGCTTTGGGAGGTGGTGGTTTCAGACTGACCAAGTTGGAGAGAATAAGGTGTGGTTGGGACCTACAGCAAAACCTGGTGCAAAGAGCAATGACTCTCAAACTTCAGTGTGCAGCAGTCATATGAGGAACTTGTTAAAAATTAAACACCTACGCTGAGATTCTGAGTCAGCTAAACCTGGGAGGTGGCCTAGACATCTGCATTTGTAATTAGCACAGCCCACCCCTTACACTCTGTGTAGGCAGTCTTCCACCTTCAGCTTTCAGAAACACACAGAACAGTGACAATGCACTTATCTTTGGAGGAGAAAGTCACACACACACACCCCACCAACGCAGCAGGCACACTGCCACAGCATAACATTCACTCCTGAACAGTAACTCCTGCTCACTAAAGAGCGAGTAAACATATATGGGTCTGACCACATGTGAACATTCATCACTAACAGCTTTCCCCACTTAGTTCTTTTGTTCAGAGTCCACATATCATCTATTCTAATAAATACAAAATAAAGGCAACATTGCTGAACTCAGTGGATTTTTAAGGTAAGCAATTATTTTATTTCCTTGGCCTGATGGCATTGACTTCATTATACAAGAACTTGCAGCTGACAGAACCGACACACAGATATCCCCCACGAGGAAGGACCCTTTTCATTAGCAGAGATGAACTGAAATGTCATGTCTGAGTGCAATTCCTGCTCCCCACTCCCACCCCACAAAATCCCAAAAGTGAAAACAATCAATAAAATCCCCAAGATTTACTAAAAGTCATCCCTCCAAACCTAACTAGCCGCTGCAGTGGATGATAACCAAGGAGGGAAGCAGCTGGCCGTCACATAGCAATCCTGTGCATATGAGACTGAACGGGCAGCAGCATGGGAGCAAGAATCCCGAATGAGTGAGAGGTGGAGATAATCTACCTTACTTCACACCTGCCCCTTCCCTACATAAGACATCTCTGTCCTGATACATGAAAATACTACAGGAGGTGCCAGGAGTGGTTTTAGTCTGCAATTGGAAATGCCTGAGGCTTATTAAATTCCAAGGTAGGGGTGAGATAAGGGGCATCAGAGTGAAAGAACAGGTTAAATAGAGATGGTAAACACTGTCGATTCCAGTTTAATGCTATTTAATAACAAAACTATCTTCTTAATCACAACCATCTTCATGCCTAACCCCTATTTTCCAAATGTAGGTGGTCCCTGTCTAAATTTCTGGGTTGGTGTCTACTGCCATCCCTGGGGTGGTGTGTGATGTGAGTGAGATTGCAACAGGGATGGGGGAAAGTGTGAGACAGGGAAGATCGGGGGCCACAATGCATCAATTACAGTAGGTCTCTTTTGGTCCGCAGGTATGGTCCACTATCACAAGTCCCCTTTCCCTACATGTCTTGTGCAAATGTTAAAAATAGAATCTCTGCCCAAAGAGAAGGGAGCACAGGAAGTTGCCACTGGACTGCCATCATCTCTGGCCCCAACCTGTCCACGTCCTTGACCTGTCCATGAAATTGCACAAAAATTAAATCTGAGGAATGCTGTACAATGACATCATCCCCATTCCCCTATCAAAGCCAGTCAAACAGCTCTGTCCTGACATGCTTTCTCCCTGGGCCGAGGAAGCAGCAAGAAGTATCAATTGAGCATGTGAAAATGTAATGACGGTGTGTGCAGTGTAATATCTCCAGATGTCTTCTCCTTCTATCTCCTCGCGGTGGGAGCCACCCTCTCTTTCCCCAAGTCGCACACACACCCCTCCCCTACCCCCAAGTCCAGGTGCTCCCATCTGCTGGGCTTCCAACCACTCATTTCCCATAGACACTCTCATCACTGTAGGCCACATAGAGAAAATAGTCTTCCTCATGATTGTCCTAGGGGAATAGATAAGACAACAGTTTAGACAACATATTCATTCACTCGCTCTAAGATGCTGAGCCTCACACAATCTTTTAAAACAGGTATGGAAGGTATTGTCGGTCCCATTTAAAAGAGGAGCAAAGAATAAGGAGAAGTGGTTGGAATTACACTTTGAGTTCTGAGTTCACAAACAATCCTTCATTGAAAACATATTGCATAGGTATCAGGGATATGAAGATGACTGGAGCAGTCTTCACTCTTACAGAGCTCACTCTAGCAAGGGGAACAGAGATACCACAGGACATAGGATATATAATGGGATATATCCTAACAGGGAATATACGCTATGGAATAAAAGTTAGAGTCAGGATTATTAGAAGTTTATGTAATTCATTAATGGGGCACAATGAGAAAGAAGCATCTTATGTAAAATACTGCAAAATAAATTGTTATAATCCTAGGTTATATTTTAAAGTCCTTTACTATAGTTTCCTCAGATTCTGACACTTTACCAATTAAAGCAAAAAATTATTTTTCAATTTTAAAACATAAAAATTATTCCTCCTGAGTTTATCTGTTAAGACAAATGAATATATTTACAGACTTTGCCTTAATTTTATATTTCATTTATCGGATTCATTGTGCCCAGCTAATAAGGAATCCACTTCACAGTTTTAGTTTTGTTCTAACAAGTTTCCTGTTGTTTAGATCAATGTGGTTGTCTTAAGCCAAAACTTCAGAGTTCACAGAGGAAGCTGACTGTGTGAGAAACCTTCAGTTGGCGGAGGTTGGCCAAAGACCTGGCTTTACTATTATGGGCTTTCTCAACCTGTTGCTAAATGGGAGTAAAATAATGAACTGGATTCTGAATGCATTACAAATTACATGCTACCAACAAGAATAGCAGGAACTGCGATGGGCTGATGCTTTGAAACTTTTGCTATCAGGGATCACTTCCTGCTGTTTCAATAAACAATCCAGCATTAAAACACTATAGTCAGACAAGACTGAGAAGAGATTTCAAAAGGATTAAATCTAGTAGAATGCTTAATCCCTAAAAAACAAGTGGTATCTAATCTCTCAGCGCCTTAAACTGCCCTGTGTAAGAGGATCCTGATAAATAACACCTTCTGCCCCACTTCTCAGGTGTGTTATCAATATATACTAGGCCAAAAGCTAGAGGATGCCAGGCTGCACTGGAAGGCATCCCGTATTGTGTGACCAGACCCATTACCTCATAGAGTTGGCCCATGGTAGCACTAGTAGGAGGGATAGTGTTGTTGACAAAGAAGAATAAGGCGTCCTCAGGTCTCAGGTGGATTCTCTTCCGGATTAAGAAGTAGAACTGGCCAACTGGATGATGGAAGAAGAAAAGAGCAGACAGGAAGGGAAGAAAACAAGGGGTTAGTAGAAGGGTAAATACTGGAAAAAAATCCAACTGCTTTTTTTTCCCCTTAGAGCCAAATACTGTCCTAGAGCTTTCAAAACAAAAAGGGAAACTCCGAAGCCCACACAGTCCCCGACATGCCACAGTGGAGTTTATTCCTCCCTTCCTCCCTTGCTCAATCTCAGACCTCATGTTAGCATATCCACTCAAAGCCTAGGGCTATGCAGAAGGAATACCATGTGCATCCAGACCAAAACATTCCCATTATTGTCTAAATCTAACTTGAAACACTTTACTCAGCCTCCCACATAGTGGTATTACAGGCGCCTGCCACCACACCCAGCTTATTTTTGTATTTTTAGTGAAGACAGGGTTTCACCGTGTTGGTCAGTCTGGTCTCGAACTCTTGACCTCAGGTGATCCAACCATCTCCACCTCCCAAATTAATGCTGGGATTACAGGTGTGAATCACTATACCCGGCCACAAAGCTGAATTTTATTTAATTAATTAATTAATTTATTTATTTATTTATTTTAATAAAAAGACAGGGTTTCACCAATATGTTGGTCAGGCTGGTCTTGAACTCCCGACCTCAGGTGATCTGCCCGCCTTGGCCTCCAAAGTGCTTGGATTACAGGCATGAGCCACCACACCCAGCCTATTTTTTTATTTTTTTGAGACAGGGTCTCACTCCGTCATTGAGACTGGAGTTCAGTGGTGCAATCTCAGATCACAGTAACCTCCGCCTCCCAGGCTCAAGTGATTCTCTTGCCTCAGCCTCCCAAGTAGCTGGGATTACAGGTGTCCACCACCACACTTAGCTAATTTTTTTGTATTTTTAGTAGAGATGTTTTTTCATCATGTTGGCCAGGCTGGTCTCAAACCCCTGACTTCAAATAATCCACCAGCCTTGGCCTCCTAAAAGGCTGGGATTACAGATGTGAGCCACCACAACCAGCTGAAGTTTCAAATTCAGTTAGGCCTGGCATGGTTACTCATACCTGTAATCCCAGCACTTTGGGAGGCCAAGGCAGGTGGATCAACTGAGGTCAGGAGTTTGAGACCAGACTGGCCAACATGGTGAAACCCCATCTCTACTAAAAATACAAAAAAATTAGCCAGGGTGGTGGTGGGCGCCTGTGATCCCAGTTACTTGGGAGGCTGAGGCAGGAGAATCACTTGAACACAGGAGGCGGAGGTTGCAGTGAGCTGAGATCACGCCATTGCACCCCAGTCTGTGCAACAAGAGCAAAACTCCATCTCAAAAAAATTAATAAATAAATAAAATAAAAGTGGTTTAAATAATGGGCATCTGTTCTTTTCTTTCAATGTCTTATGCTTTGCTGGGTCAAAACCCAACAAGACGTGGTGATGGGAAAAAAACAATTGAGCCATTTTTTAATCAGCTAACTCTGGAGAATTCCATTCACTTCCTTCAAGTATGTACTGTCTCTCAATCTCATGCATTTAGTAAGGATTTAGAAAGCTTTGTCAGGGGAGGAAGGGTCAGGGGAGGCAAAGAGCATTACCGGTAAGGTCCGAGGGCACTAGGTACTTCCTTTTGTCCAGATCAGGCACCCTGGCTTTTGGAGCCTTCTCTACAATCACCTGGAAGGAGAGGAGGAGAGTGGGAATGAAAACTACAGAAGGCAATCTAGTATTTTTTTTTCCACACCCTACAGTTGCCTAGTTATTACTGGAAATGAATCTAGGCTTAGGACAACTGTTTTCATTTCTTATTGCCCCCACCCCTTATAAAATACATGAAAAAAATGGGCTTCCTTAGTGAGGTTATAGCTTCATTACTAAAATAAAAAGAAACTAGAGATTGTACATGATGAAAAGTAAAAAGAACTTTGATTCTGAGTAATTACAGGTTACCTAAAAGATCTACCGTAGGACATATACCTCCTGGTATTTATTTATTTTTAATCTTTGAGATGGAGTCTCGATGTAGCCCAGATTAGAGTACAGTGGCTTAATCTTGGCTCACTGCAACCTCTACCTCCTGGGTTCGAGCAATTCTCCTGCCTCAGCCTCCTGAGTAGCTGGGATTACAGGTGCACACCACCATGCCTGGCTAAGTTTTTGTATTTTTAATCGAGACAGGGTTTCACCATGTTGGCCAGGCTGGTCTCAAACTCCTGACCTCAAGTGATCTGCCTGCCTTTCCCTCCCAAAGTGTTGGGATTACAGGTGTGAGCCACCATGCCTGGCTACCTTCTGGTATTTAATTGGAGCATCAAGAAAACTGGGTTTTCTTATATGGTTCTGATCACCTATAAGTTTTTATTATTTCTTGTATCATTTATTAAAGGTACTAATAATGTTGTTTAAATCTTATACTTTGTCAAAATTTCCAAGAACTGTTCCAGACACTATTAAATGGAAAAGAAAGTGTTAAAACAAGTCTGACAATGACATCCTATAATATGATGTCAGTACAACAAGCCATTTAAAGATACTGATTATGTTAGGACTTTAAGGGATTTGCAATGTCTATATTATATACTTCTATAATATTTCAAGTTGTATAAAAATCATGTATTTCTGTACTAGATATATAAAAACTTAAAAAAATTTTATACACTAAAACCTTACCAAACAGAAAATATCATGAGCTTTAGACTTTCAGTTTAGAAAATATAATTATTGGGCCAGGCATGGTGGCTCACGCCTGTAATCCAAGCACTTTGGAGGCCAAGGTGGGCGGATCACCTGAGGTCAGGAGTTCAAGACAAGCCTGACCAACATGGTGAAACCCCATCTTTAAAAATAATAATAATAATAATAATAACTATTTTTGAATCTATGGGAAGTGTAGGAAAAAAACTGAAGCAGAAAAAAAAACTGTACAAGTACTTCTAGTGGCTGTGTGATCTTCAACAGGTCATGTAACGTCTCTCTCAACTTCAGTTTTCCAATGACGTTTCTTTTTTGAGGCCGAGTGTCACTTTTGTCACCCAGGCTGGAGTGTAGTGGCCTGATCTAGGATCACTGCAACTTCTGCCTCCTGGGTTCAAGTGATTCTCCAACCTCTGCCTTGGGAGTAGCAGAGAATACATGCAGATGCCACATGCATGGCTAATTTTTCTGTTTTTTGGTAGAGATGGGTTTCACCATGATGGCCAGGCTGGTCTGGAATTCCTGACCTCAAGTGATCCACCCACCTCAGACTCCCAAAGTACTGGGATTATAGGTGTGAGCCACCATGCCCCGCCTGAAAAGAAAACTTTCTAACACATCTTTAACAAAGTCATGGTATTGATATGATGTAAATGTAATAAAATTTTATATGAAAATGTTTCATAAATTATAAAGAATTATCTAACATAATTAAGTTCGGGGGGGAGTTTGAACCTTTTAAATTAAAAGAACAGATTAAAATTAGTAAAGAAACAAAAACAAAAAACAAACTTGCTTTATGTTCTTGTAGAAAAAAATCCTGAACCAGGAAGACCAGAGGAACATGATCACATTTTAAATTTAAAAATTAAAACTGAAATAGGGTAATGTGAGTCAGAAATTAATAGGAAAAGGCAGAAAGAGGCTAGCATTGTGCCTCAAAGGAACTCTGAGACCCAGCAGTAAGAGATAAAAGCCACAAAGGAAGACAGAAAAAAAGTGATAAAGCAGATTGCAATACCTGGATGGGAGGGAGGGGCTTGGAGAGGAAGAGAAAGGGAGGGGTAATCATTAAGACCTTGGTTTCACAGAACCAAGGTTAAGTTTCCAGGAATCCCAATTCTATTCCTCAGTATGGTAGACCCCTGGGCTACATGCTTTGCCTCTTTGGGTCTGTTTTTCTCATTTGTAAAATGTGACTCATACTCAGCAGGGTTATGAATTTTTAAAAAGACAATCTGTTCCTAACAGTTTTTTTGTATGTTGTATCTATGAAGATAATTTCAAGATCCCACCAACCCTTGCTCTCTGAAGGCACAAGTACACCTATTCTTTTCAACGTGAGCTTTGAAGAAATATCGGCGGGGGTAAGCTCTGGTTATGAGAGCAGTCAAGATACGCCATTGCTTTAATAACACCAATGGTCAAGTGGGAATGGGCTTTAGGAGTCATTACTATAACCCTCTTTTCTGTAAACAGGCACTCTAGCAACACAAGATTAAGAGTTCTGTCCAAGGTTGCAATGAATTCCCAGAACTAGAACCAAATCAAGGAACCTGCGTCATAACTAGAAAGAAGGTCACAGACAAAGCACTTTGAGAACAGCCCACCACTGGTTAAAACATAACCCTAGGAAAGCTGAAATCTGAGTGACAGTCTTAATGGCTTAAAAATTATCACAGAAGCAAAACATTTAACACGAAAATATGAGCAGGAAAAGAAGAGAATTCACTGAAATATTCAGAGTGAATACACATAAATCACTAAAATATTTATCTAATACTTAACAATGTGAAGTCCACAGTACATCACTAACTCTGGTTAATTCAGCTATATTAGAAATTGAGATATATAGCATGGAGGTTAAGGTCTCCGAGAGCTCCACAGTCCATCAGACAGGGGTGGAATTCCAGCTCAACCACAGATCAGCAACGTGAAACCTTTAGGAAGTTACTGCATTTCTTTGTGCTTTGAACACTCCATCTGTAGAACTGGGATTATAATCGTGTAAGGATTAAGTGACTGATTAGATTACAGATCAATAAAACTTGACCGTCATTTTTAAATATCATTACTCAAAAGTAAGATTGGCATCACCAAAACTGGGCGAAACTTTCACAGCAGGTATCCAAGGTCCAGAAACCAGGAAAGTAATTTGTAAATGATCCTTTATTGGCTAAGGGTTTTGCGCATTCCTTTATAAACTGAAAACCCTTTTGTAATTCCTGGGGAATGGAAGAGCCCTAATGACTCTTTTTTTTTTTTTTTTTTTTTTGCTTTAAGGAAAAGAGGTACAAGAGGTTTGTACTGCTGGGCTAAGGCGCTGGTGGCTTCTGGTAGCTATAAAACCATGAATGTTGGGTAAGGATTAAAGAAGAAACCCAGAGTGGCTGTGAATCAAGAAAAGACACCAGTAACAGCAACTGTTTTTACCATTATGTGACTTGTAACACTAATGTCCCCACCTGAAGATAACTGTAAAATCTCCGCTACTCCATTTCCAAAATCCAACAGTTGCTGGTCCCTCTACCACTTAAAAGTCATATTCTGGCCTTCAATTCGGCAGCGCAGCCTACATTAGAGAAACACCAGGCAAGTGGGCGGGGGGAGGAGGTAATGGGGAAAACGCCCGGATGCTGAAAGATACCTAATTATTTTTCTCCGTTCCTCCTCACTACCTGTGCTGGTTTTAACTACTTAAGCCGGCGTCCAAAACAGAGAAAAGGCGCCTCAGTCCTGCCTTATCGCGCCAGGTACCATGTGATCAGAAATCAATACCGGGGAAGGATGGCTGTCTCCACACATGCCCCGGAGCCTAGAACGATGAGGAAAGCGGGCTGTTGCGCAGAGAACGTGACCTTGTTTTCCAGGCCAGGACTGTCCTGTGCTCCCCCACTCCCCTGTAATTCTGAGAAAATGCAAGAAAAGAACCGAATAGCTTCTGAACCTTTTCCTCCCAAGCCCAACGATATGAGAGAGAAAGTCAACTTCATTAAAGAGGAACCAGCCAAGGCAGAAATCGACTGGGGCAAACCTCACCGCAGAGCACATTGTCCCTGCGTTCCTAAAGGTAGCCAATCCATGGCCCCGACCTAACCACTCTCGCACACAGGGGCCCTATCTTGTGCACCCCTCAACCCACACGCGTCTCAATACTGCTGAGTCACTGCAGACGGCGGCTCGGCTCCAAAAACGCCGTCAGCTCTAAAGTGGGGTTCAGGCTGCTGGCATACAGGTTTTAAAAGCTCCGCAGTCTGGACATCCATTGGCTCTGGCACTGAAGAGCGTTCGGGATTAAGTAATTCATGGAACCCCCCGCCTCCACCTTCTCCGGAGCTGCCTGGGCGCCCCAGGGCAGCCAACGCTACTCCCCGCCCCCGCCCGCGCGGGCCCTCCCCTCCCATCCCCCCACTGCTCTACACTCACGGGGACCCTGTCCGGATATTTCTTCCGAATCTTTTCTCCTTCCTTTTTCCGATACTCGAAGGGATGGTCCTCCTTGTACTGGAACTTCATAATGCACCGCAGGGCTTGCGAGATCCCCGCGCGGGGCCTGCCTCCTTCGCAGCTGACAGTTGGCCGCCTCCTGCTCCCTCCGCCGACGTCAAGGTGTACTCAGAACAGCTGCAGAAACATCCGCTCCCGGGGCAACAGCGCTGGGCCAAGTGCGCGGTGGAGGAAAAGGAGGGGGACCTCGGGTGCGCCTGCCTGGAGGTAAAGGAGAGCCAGGTGGAGAAATACCAGCGGCTTTTTCGAAGAGCTAGAAGCACAAAAACAGCCGGGCGGAGCGTCGGCCTGTGACGTCACCCCGCGCGCCACGCCCCGCCCCCGCGCGCCAGGCGCCGGAGGCAGGAGGAGGCAGACCTCTCTGCCTCACTGCTTTTACTTTCTGGCTAACCTTGTTTAAAATCCGTGTCATTGCAAACATCAAAACATTCTAGTTGTGTTTTATTTTGTAACTGTGAAATTAAATACGGGTTAAAAACAAAAAAAAAATCTAAACATGTTTTCTTCCCTCTCCACTGTTTTTGTTGGTTGGGCCCCAAAACAAATACAAAAGGCAAAAATCCAGCCTGTCTCTGCTGGTTGGGATCCACCCTCAGGGGAAAAGAGGGTCAGGCCTCCTGGGATCCCTTTGGCCAATGCAGAGCTGTCCCGTGCTTGCCCCGTGCCCTCTGCGCGTTCCGCTGCCGCTCCTCCGGCGCTGACGTCACTGTTTGGATCCGCGCCGCGGTTCGCTCCTGGAACAGCAACATAAACAGAGCGTGACTCAGGAATCTGAAGAGACATGTCAGGTGAAGGACACGGAGCGAAATCAATGTTCAGAGGAGACGTGATATCAGTAAGGATTACCGAGGGCTTCACGTACGATCAAATATAGAAATGATTCACTTTCTGCCGTTAATCCAGAAAGAGGGCGTGTTTTCTGGAAAAGAAAGTATCAAGCAATTTAGGTGATGATCTCAGTTCCCCCACATCTTATTTCTAGTGGTTAGGTATCCCTCACGTGACTAGAAAGCGCCGCCTGGAATGCTAGTGGCAGACTGAGCACTGGGGCAGGTGCGGTGAAGCCTCGTTCTGGCTTTCCCCACCAAGAGTCAAACGACAGAGGCCTTCCAACCAGTACTGTAGGCAGCAAAGGGAGTGCTGTGGAGATTATAAAGGAAAAGAACAGTGAAAAGGGGCTGCTTTGCCCACACAAGTCGGGTGAATTCTGAAAAATGTTAGACACAGAAGCCCCACGGCCTATCTTCTTCAATCCGGGTCTCAGTGTCTCCAATTTTAAAAACACACCCACAGGGGGCCGGGTGTGGTGGCTCACACCTGTACTCTTAGCACTTTGGGAGGCCTAGGCCGAGGATCGTTTGAGCTGGGGAGTTCAAGACCAGCCTGGGTAACATGGCAGAACACTGTCTCTACAAAAAAATACAAAAATTAGCCAGGCATGGGCACGCCTGTAGTCCCAGCTACTGGGGAATCCCTTGAACCCGCGAGGCGGTCACTGCACTCCAGCCTGGGCAAGGGAACGAGACTTTGTCTCAAAAACAATAAATAAATAAAAATGAAAAGCATACTCTGAAAGTAAAAGAAACTAAGTTACATTACTGACATAGGAAAATGTATCATATAGTCCCACTTCTCCACAGCATCTTTCAATCCTTATGTATGAAAATCCATGAGGGCAGGGCACGGTGGCTAAAGCCTGTAATCCCAGCACTTTGGGAGGAAAGGCAGGCGGATCACCTGAGGTCGGGAGTTCGAGACCAGCCTGGCTAACACCGCGAAACCCCTTCTCTACTAAAAATACCAAAAAAAAAAAAAAAATAGCTGGGCATGGTGGCGGGCGCCTGTAATCCCAGTTACTTGGGAGGTAGAGGCAGGAGAGAATTGCTTGAACCCAGGAGGCTGAGGTTGTAGTGAGCATAGATCATGCCTTTGCACTCCAGCCTGGACAACAAAAGTGAAACTCCATCTCAAAAATAAAGCAAGCTAGAAAATCTATGAGTTATTTTACCACATTATATGTTTATAATTTTTAGGTGTTATTTTCAAATTGAAAATAGTTTAATTTTCAGTGGCTCATTTTAGTTTTTATGCAAATATAGCTAAGTCTTTCAAAAGAGTTATTTATAACCAGTTGAGAAAGAGAATTAGGGTGGAGATGAAAATTTTTAGAGTGTTGGCTCAGCATGGTAGCTCACACCTGTAATCCCAGAACTTTGGGAGTCCGAGACAGGTGGATCACTTCAGGTCAGGAGTTTGAGACCATCCTGGCCAACATGGTGAAACCCTGTCTCTATTAAAACTGCAAAAATTATTGGGGTGTGGTGGTGCACCTGTAATTCCATCTTGTTGGGAGGCTGAGGTGGGAGGATAGCTTGAACCCAGGAAGAGGAGCAAGATTCCCTCTAAAAAAAAAGTTTTTTAAGTGTTGTTTTCTGATCAAATCTACTGGAAACAATCATAGTTCATCTAATGCTGATTTTATTTTTATGTATTTATTTATATTTTTGAGACAGAGTTTTGCTCTTATTGCCCAGGCTGGAGGGCAGTTGCATGATCTCGACCCACTGCAACTTCTGGCTCCTGAGTTCAAGCGAGTCTCCTGCCTCAGCCTCCTGAGTAGCTAGGATTACAGGCGCACACCACCATGCCCGGCTAATTTTTGTATTTTTTAGTAGAAAGGTTTCACCATGTTGGCCAAGCTGGTTTCGAACTCCTGACCTCAGGTGATTTCCCCATCTCGGCCTCCCAAAGTGCTGGGACTACAGGCACGCGCCAACTCAGGAGGCTGAGGTGGGAGGATCGCTTGAGTCCAGGAGTTCTGGGCTGTAGTGCGCTATGCCAATCGGGTGTCTGCACTAAGTTGGGCATCAATATGGTGACCTTCTGGGAGCGGGGGACCACCAGGTTGCCTAAGGAGGGGTGAACCGGCCCAGGTTGGAAACAGAGCAGGTCAAAACTCCCATGCTGATTAGTAGTGGGATCGCGCCTGTGAATAGCCACTGCACTCCAGCCTGGGCAACATTGTGAGACCCCATGGCTTAAGAAAAAATAAAATAAAATACCAAAGCACAGCCCCCCGTGGTGGCACGTGCCTGTAGTCCCAGCTACTCCGAAGGCTGAGGTGGGAGGATAGCTTGAGCCCAGGAATTCTAGGCTGTAGTGCACTGTGCTTATTGGGTGTCTGCACTAAGTTTGGCATCAGTATGGTGACCTCCCAGGAGAGGGGGCCCACCATGTTGCCTAAGGAGGGGTGAAGTAGCCCAGGTTGGAAACGGAGCAGGTCAGTGCTCCCATGCTGATCAGTAGTGGGACACCTCCTGTGAATAGCCATTGCACTCCAGCCTGAGCAACATAGAGAGACCCTGTCTCTAAAAAAAAAAAAAAAAAAAAAAAAAAAAAGAAAAAGATGCCAAAGCACAGTGGCTAGTTACATATAAAAAATAATTTGGAGATGAAATATCAATCTTTCTGCCACAAATCTTTCTTAAATGCTAATTGACATGTTTGGAAATTGACAGATTATGTATAAGAATACATAGATTATATATACTAATACATAATGTATAAGAATCTGTCAGTTTCTAAACATCTGTCAATTTTTTTTCTTTTTATTTCATTTTTTTTTTTAAAGACAGGGTTTCACTGTGTTGGTCAGGCTGGTCTTGAACTCCCGACCTCAGGTGATCCACCCCGCCTTGGCCTCCAAGAGCTTGGATTACAGGCATGGGCCACTGTGCCCAGCCTTTTTTTTCTTTTTAGATTTTTAAAGCTAAAACAAATCAAACATCTGTCAATTTTCAAAGATTGCTTTTTACTTTTATTTTAAACAGAACATTTAGAATTATTATATAGAAGCACAGCTTTAAAAAAAGAATTATTATATAGAAGTTTTCTTTTTTCTTTTTTTTTTGAGAGAGAGAGGGTCTTACTCTGTTGCCCAGGCTGGAGTGCAGTGGCATGATCTTGGCTGACTGAAACTTCCTCCTCCCAGGTTCCAGCAATTCTCCTGCCTCAGCCTCCCGAATAGCTGGGACTTTAGGTGCATGCCACCACGCCCAGCTAATTTTTGTATTTTTTGGTAGAGATGGGGTTTCACCATGTTGGCCAGGCTGGTCATGAACTCCTGACCTCATGTAATCCACCCTCCTCAGCCTCCCAAAGTGCTGGGATTACAGGCGTGAGCCACCACACCCGGCCCAATGATTATTTCTTTAAGTCTCTTTTGGTTTTAGTCAGTGACTGGTGGTAGGATCTTCAGAAGGCTTCTTCACTAGCACTTTTGGTAGTTGGACTGGGAAGACTTAAACAGTTGGTGCTCAGTTGGTGCTTCTCAGTCACCTCTTTCTTTCTCTTTTTTTTTTTTTTTTTTTTTTTTGAGATGGAGTCTCACTCTGCTGCCCAGGCTGGAGTGCAGTGGCACAATCTTGCTTCCTGCAACCTCCGCCTCCCAGGTTCAAGCAATTCTCCTGTCTCAGCCTCCTGAGTAGCTGGGATTACTGGCACATACCACCATGCCTGGCTAATTTTTTGTATTTTAGTAGAAACAGGGTTTCATCATCGCCAAGGCTGGTCTCAAACTCCTGAGCTCAGACAATCCACCCGCCTCAGCCTCCCAAAATCCTGGGATTACAGGCATGTGCCACCATGCCCAGCAACTCTTTCTTTCTCTATAGGATCTCACCATGCGACTCTTCCCATAGTGGCTGCAGGCTAGTTAGACTTCTTCTATGGTACCTAGGAGCTCTCTGGACAAATTTGCCAAAAGAAGTCAGCAGAAAGCACATGACCTCTTGTAATCTGGTCATTTTATTTTCAAAGGGACACTTCTGCCTCATGTTGTTTCTCAAGGTAGTCACAAAGTTCTGCTCAGAGTCAAAGGAAGGTGCCACAGACTCCACTTCTACCTGGAGGAAGTATTAGAGAATCTGAGAATATGTTTTCAAATCACCCCTTTTATTCAAACACATTAGGTCTTCAGTTTTGTCTTTGCCACTTCTAGGAAAAAGAGAAAGCTCACTGATGCCAGGCTAAATGTAATAGAACTATATTTCATTGTGTCATTTCTCTTCTTAATATCATTCAGTGGTCAGGGTTCTCTGTAATCTTTGGGAGAAGGTTCAAATTCTTTAGAAGGAATAGAGTACTCATAATCGGGCTGTTGTTCCTCTCTTGAGCCTCATACGTAGCCATTTCCCATTTTGCACTCAATGTTTCAGGCATACTAAATTATTTTCCCTATATTCCTATTGTTTTAGGCCACCGGCTATTCAACAGTTAGGTATCACACCTTAAAAACTGCTAACATTTTCCAACGTTATCTAATATAGAGCTTATATTTATACTTCCTCAATTGCCCCAAACATACTTTTTTTCTCCCCCAATCAAGCATTTGAATCTGAAAACAGGTGGAATTTACCATAAAGATAAGTCTGATTTCTTTGATTCAGGGTCTTTCTCTTTCTCTTTTTTTTTTTTTTTTTTTTTTTGTCTTTTTTTGACATGGAGTTTCCCTCTTGTTGCCCATGCTGGAGTGCAATGGTGGGATTTCAGCTAATTGCAACCCCCACCTCCACCTCCCGGGTCAAAGTGATTCTCCTGCCTCAGCCTCCCAAGTAGCTGGGATTACAGACATATGCCACCACACCGGCTAATTTTGTTTTTGTTTTTGAAACAGAGTTTCAAAAGAGTTGCCCAGGCTGGAGTGCAATAGTGCGATCTTGGCTCACTGCAACCTCCTCCTCCCGGGTTCAAGTGATTCTCCTGCCTCAGCCTCCTTAGTAGCTGGGATCACAGGCATGTGCCACCACACACAGCTAATTTTTTATGTTTTTAGTAGAGACAGGGTTTCTCCATGTTGGTCGGGTCAGTCTCAAACTCCTGACCTCAGGTGATCTGCCCACCTCGGCCTCCCAAAGTGCTGGGATTACAGGTATGAGCCACTGTGCCTGGCCTGATTTTGTGTTTTTAGTAGACACAAGGTTTCACCATGTTGGTCAGGCTGGTCTTGAACTTTTGACCTCAAGTGATCCGCTCACCTCGGCCTCCCAAGGTGCTGGGATTCCAGGCATGTGCCACTTCTTCCTGTGAAAACATTTCCTTCTTTTTTGTTTTTTTGGACTGGTTTCTATAAAATATTCAGGGTTTCATTCAGGCATCATCTTCTCCAGGAAAGCTTTTGATGTCCTTTACCTGAGTTCTGTATTCCTTCCAGGCTCTTGCAAAGCATTATGTGTTTATCTTTGTCATAGCCCTTATAATGAATGATGCATTGTTCCTTAGATAACATGATGCCTGGCTGGGCACCGTGGCTCAGACCTGTAATCCCAGCACTTTGGGAGGCCAAGGGGGGCAGATCGCCGGAGGTCAGGAGTTCGAGATCAGCCTGGCTAACATGGTAAAACCCTATCTCTACTAAAAATTCGAAAGATTAACTGGGTATGGTGGCACATGCCTCTAATCACAGCTAGTCAAGAGGCTGTGGCAGGGGAATCACTGGAACCTGGGAGGCGGAGGTTGCAGTGAGCAGAGATCGCACCATTGCACTCCAGCTGGAGCAACAAGAGCGAAACTCCATCTCAAAAAAACAAAAACAAAAAATGATGCCCATTACATCTCATTGTTTTTTAGGGGGGATATAGTATGTATGGTTTTGGAGGTAACTACTCTTTCCACACTGACACCACATGGTTCTAATGGAACCCACCAATCATACTCACTGCCTTGACCATAAGATTAATCAAATTTTTCCTTAGAATTTTTTTACATACAATTAAAGGAAAGAAGCCCCTTTTTCTCTGAGGATGAAGTTTAGATTATGTCTTAGTCCATTCCAGCTTCTATAACAAAATACCATAGACTGGGTGGCTTCTAAACAAGAGAGATTCATTTCTCACAGTTCAGGAGACTGGCAAGTCCAAAATCAATGTGCCAGCCAGTTAAGTATCTGGTGAGGGCCTGCTTCGTCATAGACAGCTCTCTTCTCGTTCCAACCTCACTTAGCAGAAAGAAAGAAGAGGGGTCTGTCTCAGGCCTCTTTTATAAGGGCACAAATCCATTTATGAGGGTTCCATTCTCATGACTTAATCACTACCAAAGGCTTCACATCATAATAACATCATCTTACAGATTAGGACTTCAGCGTAAGAACTTGGAGAGGATACACACATTCATTCAGACCACAGTGGATGACATGAGATCAGGGGCTTACATTGGCTATTGTTTTGGTCTCAGGCAGTCACCAGATAAATGGGATAAAGATAACACTCAGGCCAGCACTTTGAGAGTTTGAGGCAGGTGGATCACTAGGTCAAGAGATCGAGACCATCCTGGTCAACATGGTGAAACCCCGTCTCTACTAAAAATACAAAAAATTAGCTGGGCATAGTGGTTCGTGCCTGTAATCCCAGCTACTCAGGAGGCTGAGGCAGGAGAATTGCCTGAACCCAGGAGGCAGAGGTTGCGGTGAGCTGAGATCGCACCACTGCACTCCAGCCTGGGTAACAAGAGTGAAACTCTGTCTCAAAAAAAAAATACAAAAATTAGCTGGGCGCGGTGGCAGGTACAGAGTGGCAGGTACCCAGTTACTCAGGAGGCTGGCCTTGGAGAATTGCTTGAACCTGGCAGGTGGAGGTTGCATTGAGCCAAGATTGCACCACTGCACTCCAGCCTCGGGAACAGAATGAGACTCAAAAAAGAGAAAAAAGAAAAAAAATGTAACACTCAGAGAGGCAAGATATATGATAGGGATAAAGATAGATAGAGATATATACAGAGTTTGATGGAGTTCTTTTTATTATTATTATTATTTTTTAAATAGAGATGGGGTTTCACCATGTTGGCCAGTCTGGTCTTGAACTCCTGACATCGTGATCTGCCCACCTCAGCCTCCCAGTGTTGGGATTCCAGGCGTGAGCCACCATGCCTGGCCTTGAGGGAGTTCTAATGGCATTCAGTCCCTAGTTTCACATAGTCTCTTCCAGTAGCAAGAGAGAGTTTGTTTTCTTATTTTCTGTATATGATGGTGTTTTGACTTTAAAAAAAAATTTTTTTTTTAATAGAGACAGGGTTTCACCATATTGGCCAGGCTGGTCTTGAACTCCTGATCTTGTGATCCACCCTCCTCATCCTCCCAAAGTACTGGGATTGTAGGCGTGAGCCACTGTGCCCTGCTGGTGTTTTGACTTAAAAAAAAATATTCTGGTTGGGGAGAGACTGTCTTTACCAGAGCTAGCCAGTTCTTAGAGATAGCAAGGACTCCACCAGGCACTGTGGTTCATGCCTGTAATCCCAGCATTTTGGGAGGCTGAGGCGGGTGGATCACGAGGTCAGGAGTTTGACACCAGCCTTTCCAACATGGTGAACCCCGTCACTATAAAAAAAAGAGAGAGAGAGCGAGAGAGAGCAAGGGCTTAGCTGAAAACATGCCTTTGATATGCAAACTCACTAATCTAGAGCCATACTTCCTATATGCAACCTGTATACTTCAGGAAGCAACATTCCTCTGCCTCAATCATAGGAGGATCAGTTGTCAGGCAACCAGGGACAACCTTTGTGGTTTAGAGCCCATAGAAATACTTGAAACGAAATTGTTTACCCTTCTGTTCCTTGTGTTTCCCATGGAAACCCCAATGAAAGCTTTGACCTAAGGCTTACCCTTGCTTCTGTCTTCTTTCCCCCGACCTCCTTGGTGTTTTCCCATGTTCGGCCCTGAATGGCATGCTGTGACTGCAGTCTCTGAAACTGGTGAGTAAACTTTGTTACTCACAGCTTGTTTACTCACAAGTAAACCAAGTTACTTGTCAGAAAACTTTGTTTTCCTGTCTCCTCTGTCTCCTTTTGTGTCCTTCCTGACTGACCACCTCATAAAAGAATGCAAAAACAGCTTATTATATTTTTGTTTGTTTGTTTTGAGATGGAGTTTTAGTCTTGTTGCCCAAGCTGGAGTGCAATGACACAATCTTGGCTCACTGCAACCTCCACCTCCTGGGTTCAAGCAATTCTCCTGCTTCAGCCTCCCAAGCAGCTGGGATTACAGGTGCACGCTACCATGCCTGGCTAATTTTTTGTATTTTTAATAGAGACAGGGTTTCACCATGTTAGCCAGGCTGGTCTCAAACTCCTGACCTCAGGTGACCCGCCTGCCTCCCCCTCCCAAAGTGGTGGGATTACAGGCGTGAGGCACCAGGCACAGCCTTATATTGTTTTTATGTCCTCGGGGCCTTGGATAGCTCATGACACAAAGACTCAAAATATGCAATATAGCATCATCAGAGGAGCAAAGGATAGACTTCCGATTTAAGATCATAGAATGAAAAAGTATATTTGGCTTTGCTGTCTCCTGAGATGGCACTAAAACTGCTGTGTAGGCCGGGCGCAGTGGCTCACGCCTGTAATCCCAGCACTTTGGGAGGCCGAGGCAGGTGGATCACGAGGTCAAGAGATAGAGACCATCCTGGTCAACATGGTGAAACCCCGTCTCTGCTAAAAATACAAAAACTTAGCTGGGCATGATGGCGCGTGCCTGTAATCCCAGCTACTCGGGAGGCTGAGGCAGGAGAATTGCCTGAACCCAGGAGGTGGAGGTTGCAGTGAGCCGAGATCGCGCCATTGCACTCCAGCCTGGGTAACAAGAGCGAAACTCCGTCTCAAACAAACAAACAAACAAAAAAACTGCTGTGTAATGGGTTAAATTGTGTCACCCAAAAAGATGTGGTTGACATCTTTTTAACTCCCGTTACCAGTGAACGTGCCCTCGTTTGGAAGCAAGGTACTGGCAGATGATTGAATTCAGTTTAGGTCATTAGAGTGGATGGCAGTCATATGACTGGTGATCTTCTAAAAGGGGAGGAATTTGGACACAAAAGCAGGCATGAATAAAGGAAAGAGGATGTAAAGACAGGAAGAATGTCATCCACAAGCCAAACAACACCTGAGAATACCAGAAGCTGGGAGAGAGGCATGGGACAGATTCTCCATCCCAGCCCTCAGGAGAACCTCACTCTGCTGACACTCTGATGTCAGGCTTTTAGCCTCTGGAACAGTGAGACAATACATTTCTGGAGTTTGAACCACCTAGTTTTCGGTATTCTGTTACAGCAGCTCTAGGAAATAAACTACAAAAGAAGGAAGTAAAAAACTCACAAAATCAGGCCAAGTGCAGTGGCTCATGCCTGTAATCCTAGCACTCTGAGAGGCTGAGGCTGGTGGATCACCTGAGGTCAGAAGTTCAAGACCAGCCTGGCCAACATACCAAAACCCCATGTCTACTAAAAATACAAAACTTAGCCAGGCATGGTGGCATGCACTTGTAGTTCCAGCTACTCAGGATGCTGAGTCAGGAGAATTGCTTGAACCTGGGAGGCAGAGATTGTAGTGAGCTGAGATTGTGCCACTGCACTCCAACCTGGGCAACAGAGCAAGACTCAATCTCCAAAAAAAAAGGAAAAGAAAAGAAAATTAAAGGAGACATCCTAGAAAATAAAGCAGTAAAAGCAAAGAGATAATAAAAGGGGAGAAAAGGGGGCAGGGAACGTAAACTAGAGGTCCCACATTCAAATACGAGGAATCACAGAGAGAAAACAGGGGAGAAGGTCAGATTTATTTAAAGAGGTAAATGTGGCTGGGTGCGGTGGCTCACGCCTGTAATCCCAGCACTTTGGGAGGCCAAGGCAGGTGGATCACGAGGTTAAGAGATCGAGACCATTCTGGTCAACATGGTGAAACCCCGTCTCTACTAAAAATACAAAAAATTAGCTGGGCATGGTGGTGCACGCCTGTAGTCCCAGCTACTCAGGAGGCTGAGGCAGGAGAATTGCTTGAACCCATGAGGCGGAGGTTGCAGGGAGCTGAGATTGTGTCATTGCACTCCAGCCTGGGTAACAAGAGCGAAACTCCATCTCAAAAAAAAAAAAAGTAAATGTTAGAAATCCGTCATTCAAATAGTAAGAGCCTCAGAGAGACAACAGAAGAGAAAGACATCAGCTTTTCTTTAAAGAGCTATGCCTTTAATTTCTAACGGAAATCATTTTCTTCCTAGAATTTTATAATAAGGTATACTATTGTTTAAGTGTGGGGTAGCTCAAGATATTCGTTTTTTTTCCTTTTTCTCTAATCTTATGACAGATTATCAATGCATTTTTAGACATGGAAACTCTCCCAAAATTTACTTTTTTTTTTTTTTGAGATGGAGTCTCACTCTGTCACCTAGGCTGGAGTACAATGGTGTGATTTCGGCTCACTGCAACCAAGTAGCTAGGATTACAGGCCCCCAGCACTACATACAGCTAAGTTTTTTGTATTTTTAGTGGAGACTGGGTTTCCCTACTAAAAATACAAAAAGCCAGGCTGGTTTTGAACTCCTGACCTCAGGTAATCCTTCTGCCTCAGCCTCCCAATGTGTTAGGATTACAAGTGTGAGCCACCGTGCCCAGTCCCCCAGATTTACTTTAATGTTCTTGTTTTCAGTAAGCACCCCCACAATGAGAAAATAAACCAAGACAGAAAAAGCTGTGGGATTAAGGAAGCAGAATTTTCTTTTTACAAAGAGATGATGAGAGGTGAAGATAATCTATCAGATGATGGAAGTAATTAATATGTATTAGTATATTAATATGCATGCTCTCTATATGTTATCATTTATGAATACATATATATCACCTCCCATAGTTCTCATATAGTATAATGTAGATTTACTCATTTTATCATCATTTTACAGTTGAGGAAATCAAAGCCAGAAAGATTAGGTGACTACCCCAAGATTGGACAGAGAGTGAAGAGCAGAGCCACAATTTTTACCCTGAAAGCCCAGTTTCAGGCTCTTAACCATTAATGCTCCCTTTCTTGCTTCTAATTATACTGATCTAATCAAAATCATGAAATCATCATATTTGGACTATGGGAGTGTATGAGAAATATTCAGATGTGTGATGGTAGCAAAGCTGGAGGTGATGGAGGTTAAAAAAAAAAAAGAGCCTCATTTTTACCTTCTATAATGGCAAGTCAATAGACTGTGTTCCAAACCAAAAATAAAAACCAAGAATAGCAACATGTGCATAGTATTCGGAGAACTGTAGGCCTAAAAATATCAGCTAAAAAGTAGGGAATAGAAAATGTGTGTGTGATGGGAAGGTGCTATTTTTCTTCACAAGCTTTGCAGAGCTGTTTGAATTTTCAATCTGTAAGGATACATAGATTTAACTTTACAAAAAATGAAAACTAAATAAAAAAGAAGAGGAAAGCGTTTCTCAGTTTGATGTTTGAGCTCTGACAAAGTTATTCTGCAAATGACATTACTTCCTGACAACTCAATGTCCAAAGCTGAAAAATGGGAGTTTGGAGAATCCAGTGACATAATGCACTAGGTGCACAGTTGGCATTCAAATGGTTGTGATTACTAAACAATTATTTGACTCTTTTAATTATTATTATTTTTTTTTTAGACGGAATTTCTCTCTGTCACCCGGGCTGGAGTGCAATGGCCCAATCTTGGCTTGCTGCAACCTCTGCTTCCTGGGTTCAAGTGATTCTCCTGCCTCAGCCTCCCAAGTAGCTGGAACTACAGGCTTGCACCACCGTCCCTGGTTGCCTGCTCTGACCTGTCTGTGACCATCCTTCCCATCAAACTACCCACTGCCTCCACTCTGGCTCATACCGCTGCTCTCTTTAAAATAGCCAGTTGGGCTGGGTGTTGTGGTTCACATCTGTAATCCCAACAGTTTGGGAGGCCGAGGTAGGTGGATTACCTAAAGTTGGGAGTTTGAGACCAACCTAACTTTTGTATTTTTAGTAGAGATGGGTTTCATCATGTTGGTCAGGCTGGTCTCAAACTCCTGACCTCAGGTGATCCACCTGCCTTGGCCTCCCAAAGTGCTAGGATTACAGGCATGAGACATGATGCCCAGCCAAATTATTTGACTCTTAATGAACATTTGTTTTTTTTTTAAGATGGAGTCTCTCTGTCACCCAGGCTGGAGTGCAGTAGTGCAATCTCGGTTTATTGCAACTTCTGCTTTCTGGTTCAAGTGATTCTCCTGTCTCATCCTCCCAAGTGGCTGGGATTACAGGAAAGCATCACCACACCCTGCTAATTTTGTACTTTTAGTAGAGACAAGGTTTCACCATGTTGGTCAGGCTGGTCTTGTTAGATATAGTGCACTCTGAGTTTCTCTTCAAAGAATCAGTATGTCAGTATGTTCAGCTCTCTTATTCTTTAATTCTCCATTTTTAAGTTTAACTTCCTGGTTCTCTGTGCCCCCTTACCTCTAGTTTCATAAACAACTTTCCCACCAGTTCTAATCAGTAGTTCACGTCTGTTTCCCTGGTCACCTGCTTTGACCTGAGTCACCCCGGTCACCTGCTCTGACCTGTCTGTGACCATCCTTCCCATCAAACTACCCACTGCCTCCACTCTGGCTCATACCCCTGCTCTCTTTAAAATAGCCAATTGGGCTGGGTGCTGTGGTTCATGTCTGTAATCCCAACAGTTTGGGAGGCGGAGGTAGGTGGATTACCTGAGGTTGGGAGTTTTAGACCAACCTGACTAACATGGAGAAATCCCGTTTTAAAAAAATTTAAAAAAATAACATAAAATAAAATTGCCAGTTCGAATTAGTTTAGACCTGTGCAGTCCAACCCTAGCTAATAGTGGAACAACATAGCCATAGGGGCTGCCTGCATCAGGAATAAGAATGCTTTCTCCTCCCTTGTCCAGGTGTGTGCTCACCCTTGCTCCATCTATCAGATACACTCTTCCATAGAAGTAAATTGCCAAAAACAAGAAAAAAAAAAAAGAAAAAATAGAAGTTAATTGACTTGCTGAGAAACTTTATATTCAAGTTCTACTTCTTTTGCAGCACTGAAAATTTACATATAATATCCTGACCTCAGGTGATCCACCTGCCTTGGCCTCCCAAGTGCTAGGATTACAGATGTGAGCCACTGTGCCCAGCCTCTTAATTGACATTTTTTTCTCTTTGAATTGGATTTACATTTATCAACTTTGATATTTACTGAGTTTGAAGTTACAACTCTTTGGAAGACAGAGGACAGTACTCAACTTTATCACTTATGGTAGTTAGTATTAATATTGGAGGGATGAACAGGTCCTAACTATAGTGTAAGAGAAGAGCACAAGAGAGAGCCTGTAGAGGTAAGTTTGATATACAAACTGGGACTCAAGAAAAGCCTAGATACTTGGAGCACTGATATCGCTTACCAAACAGGAACAGCAAGAACCAAAGGGCAGCATCAACCACGTAAGGTTTGGTACTGGGAGGCTGAAAGAGAAGGGGCATTAACTGAATCTGCCTTATTTCATATCTTTGTTCATAATTAAGTTCTTATCATAGAAATTAAGGAAATACTGCCAGGCTAGGTGCCGTGGCTCACGCCTGTAATCCCAGCACTTTGGGAGGCTGAGGTGGGTGGATCATGAGGTCAGGAGTTTGAGACCAGCCTGGCCAACATGGTGAAACCTTGTCTCTACTAAAAATTCAAAAAATTAGCCTAGTGTGGTGGTGTGTGCCTGTAATCCCAGCTACTCAGGAGGCTAAAGAAGGAGAATTGCTTGAACCTGGGAGGCGGAGGTTGCAGTGAGCCAAGATTGCACCATTGCACTCCAGCCTGAGTGATAATTTGAGACTCTGTCTCAAAACAAAACAAAACAAAACAAAAAGAAAAGAAAAGAAAGAAATATTGTTGCCATGCACAGTGGTTTATGTCTGTAATCCTAGCACTTTGGGAGACCAAGGCAGATGGATTACCTGAAGTTGGGAGTTCGAGACCAGCCTGACCAACATGGAGAAACCCCATCTCTACTAAAAATACAAAATTAGCCAGATATGGTTGCACATCCCTGTAGTCCCAGCTACTTGGGAGGCTGAGGCAGGAGAATTGCTTGAACCTGGGAGGCGGAGGTTGCAGTGAGCCAAGATCTCGCCATTGCACTCCAGACTGGGCATCAGGAGCAAAACTCTGTCTCAAAAAAAAAAAAAAGAAAGAAAGAAAGAAAGAAAAAGAAATACTGCCTTTGGGGTAGGTCTGTAACCATAATGGTCTCCCTGTCTCCTGCATTTTACTTCTCTTATTCATCTTTCAGTGGCAATCAAAGCATCTTAAAAGTTACATTATTCCTTTCCCCTCTTCAAGAACTTGCAACGGCTTTCATGGACTGCAGGATAAAGTCTAAACTGCTTAAGCTCACATTTAATGCCTTCCATAAAAAGAAGCCAACCTGTCATCCAGGTTAATTCCTATAACATCACTCCTGGAATTTTTGTCAGTCTCCATGATTCACATTCTCATTTTTTCTGTCTTTTTTTTATAAACAGAAAATGCCATTACACCCTGTATTTAATGTTTAAAATTCTATCATCCTTTTGATTCAACACTGCTTACTTTCATAGTACCCTTCACAGACTCCTCAAGCTGTGAGGCACCCTGGGGTGGGAAATAGTGCAATTCTGGCTTAACCAAGGCAGAGATGCCAATGGAAGGACACTGGCCGCCACTACTCAGTGACAGTGTGTCACATATTTTCCAAAGTTGAACTCGTCATGTATCTTAAACAATCCTTAAATCACTGAAATCGTTTTCCCAGTTGGCTTGCTCAAGGGCAGATGTCTCACCCCATCTCTTTGTTATCTTCCAGTCAAGCTGCTTTACCCAATGTGGGAAGGTAGAAAAGTTCCTTTTTAAAGTTTCCTTTCTTGTTAAAGAATAAGTGTGCTCTAACTTTATTAAGCCCCGTCCTATGTAGCTGTTAGACATGCCATGCTTACAGGCACGTAGTACATTCTATGTCCTTGTACTTTAACCAAGATACCTGTGCTGGATGTGCTCACAGGCATGTCCCAGCTCTCCGTTGCTTTTACCTATTTAAAAAAGTTTTAAGTTGTTAGCCAACTGGGTTTTAGATTGTGAGGTCTGACTCCAGCCAACGGAGATCAGACACAGCAGTAAGGATAACCCCAAATGCTAAGGGGTAAATTTGTGTTTGTTCCTTTCTTCATTGTCCTTTTTGGCAAGATGGCTATCGAGAGTACCCTTCCTGCTGATCCTTTGTCTCAGTGCTAATTTTTCTTTGTGGCGCCGAGGTTCTATCTTGAACATCTATTTCGCTTCCCCAGACTTAGCCATTTTAATTTCCTGCCACTTAAATTTATTAAATAATTTCTGGTTTTGCTGTATTTCCATACTTTCATATGCAAATAAATGCTTAACAGATTAACTAATCAGTCCCTCTGATAAAGACCTTACAGCTGTACCTACAAGGCCAACTCTGTTAGAACTGAGGCTGCAGTTCCTGAGTTAGACCTGGAGGGAAAACGGGCTACTGCAAGGCACTCAATACTGTGGTATTTGCCTCTAAAGCACAGACAACTAGTCATCACAGCCACGGAATGCTGCAGACACATCCTCCCCACTGAAGGAGAGTTTGTTTGTCTTTGTGTAAAATTAATTCACGTTCATCTTTCAGGTTTCTCTCACAGATTAGGAGCTTTGGGCTGTGAGGGTCACTTCCTCCTGCTATGCTCATGTCAACACCTTCTTTCAGAAATTGACAACACACTGGACACAGCCCTGACTCCAAGAGTTTCAGTTTTGGCAAGTGTCAACCAAAAGAGCCAAACTCTATAAAATATTTGAAGAGATTTATTCTGAGACGCATACAAGTGACCGTGGCCCGTAACACAGCCCTCAGGAAGTCCTGAGAGCATGTGCCCAAGGTGGTTGGGATGCCGCTTGGTACATTTTAGGGAGGCATGAAACATTTAAGTAATATATTAGTTTGTTCCAGAAAGTGGGACAACCCAAAGCCGGCGGAGTACCTGTGGAGTTGCGGGGAGGATGCACGTTCCTGGCAAATTTTAAACATTTTCTGGTTGACAATTTGTTGAGTTTGTCTAAAGACCTGGGATCCATAGAAAGGAAATGTTCAGGTTAAGATAAAAGACTGTAGAGACCAAGGTTCTTTTGAAGTCTTTTTTTTTTGAGACGGAGTTTTGCTCTTGTTACCCACCCAGGCTGGAGTGCAATGGCGCAATCTCAGCTCACCGCAACCTCCGCCTCCTGGGTTCAGGCAATTCTCCTGCCTCAGCCTCCTGAGTACCGGGGATTACAGGCACGCGCCACCATGCCCTGCTTTTTGTGTTTTTAGTAGAGATGGGGTTCACCATGTTGACCAGGATGGTCTCGATCTCTTGACCCTGTGATCCACCCCCCTTGACCTCCCAAAGTGCCGGGATTACAGGCGTGAGGCACCACACCCAGCCTTTTTCTTTTGAAGCCTTATAAGTGGCTGCCCTTAGAGCTGATAGATGACAATGTTTCCTACTTAGATCTTTAGAAGGTGCTAGACTCTTTCTTAATCTCTTTAGGATTGGGAGGGCCTGAAAGAAAAGATCTAGCTATGTTAGTAGAGATTTTCTTTTTCTTTCTTTTCTTTTTTTTTTGAGATGAAGTTTCACTCTTTTTGTCCAAGCTGATGTGCAATGGCACAATCTCGGCTCACTGCAACCTCCACCTCCCGGGTTCAAGTGATTCTCCTGCCTCAGTCTCCCAAGTAGCTGTGATTACAGGTGCTCACCACTACTCCTGGCTAATTTTTGTATTTTTAGTAGAGACGGGTTTCACCATGTTGGACAGGCTGGTCTCAAACTCCTCATCTCAGGTGATCTGCCCACCTCAGCCTCCCAAAGTGCTGGGATTACAAATACGAGCCACTGTGGCCGGCTGAGATTCTTTATAGATGCAAATTTTCCTCCCACAAAGGACAGCTTTGCAGGGCCATTTCAAAATATGGCAAAGAAACATGTTTTGGGGTAAAATATTTTGATTTTCTTCTTTGTCACATAATGTTATGCCAAAGTCAGATGGGAAAGTAAGTCATGATATACAGGGTTAAATAAAACCCATCTGATGAGAGTTTATGGTTTGTAGGGCACGGCTCCCCAGACCCCTTAGATAGGAATTAGGGCAAGAGAAAAGAAACCAGAACTTAATCCTCACAAGTAAAAAGTGATAGGAGGGCTGGCACGGTGGGTCATGCCTGTAATTCCAGCATTTTGGGAGGCCAAGGTGGGTGGATTGCTTCAGGCTAGGAGTTCAAGACCATCCTGGCCAACATGGCAAAACCCATCTCTACTGAAAAGACAAAAAAACTTAGCAGGGCATGGTGGTGCATGCCTGTAGTCCTAGCTATTCAGGAGGCTAAGGCAGGAGAATCACTTGAACCCAGTAGGTGGAGGCTGTGGTGAGCAGAGATCATGCTACTGCACGTTAGCCTGGGCAACAGAGCAACACTCTGTCTCAAAAAAAGAAAAAGAAAGTGATAGAGGATGTGTTTTTTTGTTTGTTTGTTTGTTTTTTGTTTGTTTTTGTCAAGTGGAATCACCCTTGACAGTAAGTTGAAAAGAATGCAGATTGGAGCTGCCCTGTTTAGAGGTTTGTGCATATTTATGTTATTTGAGCTGAGAGAGGCCAGAGAATTTTCTCTGCTTAAAATTACAAGAAACCTAGAGAAGAGTTGTGATAAAAATCACATTTTTAACCACTTCATTACTTATTTTTTTTCAATTGAGCTCAGCTTAGAATTCTGTTGAAAAGAAAAAAATGAACAATATTTTATCACCACCTCAATGTTCCTTTTCATGCTCTCATCATCTGTTTATTTATTTATGTATCTATTTATTTATTTATTGAGAGGAGTCTGGCTCTGCCACCCAGGCTGGAGGGCAGTGGTGTGAGCTCGGCTCACCATCAACCTCCACCTCCTGGGTTCAAGCCACTCTCCTGCCTCAGCCGCCCCTGTAGCTGGGATTACAGGTGCACACTACCACACCCAGACAGTTTTCATATTTTTAGTAGAGATGGGTTCACCATGTTGGCCAGGCTGGTCTCAAACTCCTGACCTCGTGATCTGCCTGTCTCGGCCTCCCAAAGTGCTAGGATTACAAGTGTGGGCCACCTTGTCCTTCCCTTTTTTTTTCTTAATACTTTTTCCTCTCCAATTCAGCAGCAAGTCCCGATGATCCTATACCCAATATATCTCTCAAATTCCTGCATTTATCTCTCTATATCTTTTTTTTTAAGACGGGGTTTCACCATGTTGGTCAGGCTGGTCTTGAACTCCCGACCTCAGGTGATCCGCCCGCCTTGGCCTACAAAGTGCTTGGATTACAGGCATGAGCCACCACGCCCGGCCCATCTCTCTCTCTCTTGATTCTCACCACACTCATCCTATTCACAAGCATCCCTTATCTACTATTCTTCAGTACTCCTCATCTGGCCTTCTGACTTTCCCATTCCACTTCGTTCTCCTGTAGCATTTAGAGTTGTTGTCTTAGGCCAGGTGCGGTGGCTCACACCTGTAATCCTAGCACTTTGGGAGGCCCAGGTGGGCGGGTCATCCGAGGTCAGGAGTTCAAGACCAGCCTGACCAATATGGTGAAACCCCATCTCTACTAAAAATACAAAAATTAACTGGGCATGGTGCGGGTGGCAGACCCTGTAGTCCCAGCTACTCGGGAGGCTGAGACAGGAGAATTGCTTGAACCTGGGCATCGGACGGTGCAGTGAGCTGAGATCTCACCATTGCACTCCAGCCTGGACAACAGAGCAAGACTCTGTCAAAAAAAAAAAAAAAAGGGGGTTGTCTTAAAATTCAAATTGTATCAACTGACTTATTATTTAAAATCCTTCCGCAGGCCAGACGCGGTGGCTCATGCCTACAATCCCTGCAATTTGGCAGGCCAAGGTGGATGAATCACCTGGGGTCAGGAGTTCCAGACCAGCCTAGCTAACATAGTGAAATCCTGTCTCTACTAAAAATACAAAAATCAGCTGGGTGCAGTGGCGAATGCCTGTAGTTCCAGCTACTCAGGAGGCTGAGGCAGGAGAATCCCTTGAACCTGGGAGGCAGAGGTTGCAGTGAGCTGAGATAGCATCTCTACACTCCAGCCTGGGTGACAGAAGCAAAACTCTGTCTTAAAAAAATATCCTTCTATGGCTTCTCAACACATGAAATATAGTCTAGACTTCTTGTGTGCAGGTTTCTTCTTCCCCTTGAACTGTGTTTCCTGTAACTGTCCCCTTGCTCCCTATAATCAGCTACTCTACTCTCTCTCTCTCTCTCTCTTTCTTTTTTTTTTAGACAGAGTCTCAATTTGTTGCCCAGGCTGGAGTGCAGTGGTACGATCTCAGCTCATTTCAACCTCTGCCTCCCAGGTTCAAGCAATTCTCCTGTGTCAGCCTCCAGAGTAGCTGAGACTATAGGTGTGTACCACCATACCTGGCTAATTTTTGTATATTTAGTAGATATGGGGTTCACCATATTGGCTGGTCTTGAACTCCTGACCTCAGCCTCCCAAAGTGCTGGAATTACAGGTGTGAGCCATCACGCTCAGCCTCTACTGTTAGTACATTTGTTTGTTTGAAGTTTCTCAGATACCAAGGCTTTTCTTATCTTTGAAAATGCTTCTGCCTCACTTTGCCTCTCCCAAGTATCCTCTACCCTCTCCTATCTGTTGTCCTCTCTCAGTCTTTGTTTAGCTCTTTGTATTTTTAAATCTGCTATTATTTTATCTTGCTCTTTCTTAATATTATTTCCCCTTTCTAAAATGTAAACTCTGTGAAGACTGAGAGGCAGGGGCCGTTTGTTTTGCATGCTCTACACTATTATTGGTACATAATTTTTTTTTCTCTTTTTTTTTTTGAGATGGTGTTTTGCTTGTCGCCCAGGCTGGAGTGCAATGGCATGATGTCTGCTCACTGCAACCTCCGCCTCCCGGGTTCAAGTGATTCTCTTGCCCCATTCTCCTGAGTAGCTGGGATTACAGGCATGCACCACCACACCTGGCTAATTTTTTTTGTATTTTTAGTAGAGACGGGGTTTTGCCATGTTGGCCAGGCTGGTCTCGAACTCCTGGCCTCAAGCGATCTGCCAACCTTGGCCTCCCAAAGTGCTGGGATTACAAGTGTCAGCCACTGTGCCTAGCCAGTACATACTTTCTTCAATCATACTTGCTGAACACACACACACACACACATACACACACACACACACACACACACACACACACGCTATTAAATGAATGTAATGTAAGCACAACTAAAATTATTACTACTGGGCAGAAGAAAGGACATCTCTTTCAAGTAGATCAGAAGAAAGAAGAAAACGCTAGATATGGCTCTATAGATGTTTGTAGCCTTGGCACACAAAGTAACCTGAAGGCTTTTGTTCTCTCTCTCAACTGGGAGAACAAGTTCCTTGCCTAGAATTAATGAGTTTGGTAATACAATGTGGGTATGAAATTTGAAGACCTACTAAAAGAAATGGAGAAATTTCAAGAAGAAACCTAGAAAGAATGCTACATGGCCCTGGTGGTGTTGGACACCTTGACTTTATAGTAACCTTAATCAGTAGAGTTGAGATTTTTTCGAAGATTGCCCAGCAGTGTAGGCATTGAAGAGAAATCAGTGAGCTCCATTGAACCAGGTTTTTTCTTTTCTTTTTTTTTTTTTTTTTTTTTGAGACTGGGTCTCGCTCTATCACCCAGGCTGGAGTATAGTAGTGCAATCTCAGCTCACTGCAACGTCAGTCTCCTGGGTTCAAGTGATTCTCCTACCTCAGCCTCCTGAGTAGCTGGGACTAAAGAACCACTCCACCTCACCTGGCTAATTTTTGTATTTTTAGTAGACACGGGTTACACCATGTTAGCCAAGATGGTCTGGAACTTCTGACTTCGATCCACCCACCTCGGCCTCCCAAAGTGCTGGGATTACAGGTGTGAGCCACTCTGCCCAGCCAAACCAGTATTTAAAGATTTTAAAAAATCTTTTTAAAAAGATGTTTTAGAAAATTTTTAAAAATTGAGAACAATAGTGATGGTGATAGTGATGATTAACAGATGTATTAGATTCAGTATAGAAAGAATTGAGGCAGGTGGGGCACAGTGGCTCATGCCTGTAATCCCAGCACTTTGGGAGGCCAAAGTGGGTGGATCACCTGAGGTCAGGAGTTTGAGACCAGCCTGCCCAACATGGCGAAACCCCCGTCTCTACTAAAAATACAAAAAATTAGTTGGGCGTGGTGGCGAACGCCTGTAATCCCAACTACTTGGGAGGCTGAAGCAGGAGGATCTCTTGAACCTGGGAGCCAGAGGTTGCAGTGAGCCAAGATCGGGCCACTGCACTTCAGCCTGGATGACAAGAGCGAAACTCCATCTCAAAAAAAAAAAAAGGAAAAAGAAAAAAGAATTGAGGCCAAAAGTGTGCAAATAGCTATTGACGAAATGAGAGGGTTGTGGGAGTGAGAGACTCCACATGGCTGAGGAGCAGCACATGTGAAGCAGATTAGGAAAAAACACTATGGGATGGAGGCAGGACAGAGTAGTATGTCATGGTTGGAAGTGATCCTATGTTTCAAATAAGATGGTGTGGGGCAGAGAGAGGGTGTGGGGCAGAGAGATGCCTTTAGAATAAGATATCGTAGCCAAGATTTTCCCCAAGATTTTCTAATGCCAATGAATGTTTTATCTTTTTTTTTTCTTAAACAGAGTTTTGCTCTTGTTCCCCAGTCTAGAGCACAATGGCACGATCTCAGCTCATGGCAACCTCCACCTCCTGGGTTCAAGCAAGTCTCCTGCCTCAGCCTCCCGAGTAGCTGCAATTACAGGCATGTGCCACCATGCCTGGCTAATTTTGTATTTTTAGTAAAGATGGGGTTTCTCCATATTGGTCAGGCTGGTCTCAAACTCCCAACCTTAGGCGATCCACCCACCTCAGCCTCCCAAAGTGCTGGGATTATAGGCGTGAGCCACCGTGCCTGGCTACGTTTTACCTTTTTCAAGTCTGTGGTGTCCTGGTGCCTTAAAGGAAGAGCCTAGAATGTTTTCTGGATTGTGTCTGTGATGACTAAATGATTCATCTGGCAGCAGTAAGACAAGGTCACTTCAGGAGCTATTAGCAAGCAATTCATGCATCTCAATAATTCCCAAAGCCAATTTGTTAAATGACTCAGGATAAATTCAGATCACCAGCAGCAGGTCATACTCAGAACATTTTTCCCTCTGGGCTGAGTGAGAATTTCAAGAATGTAGTTAATAAGGAGCTGCCCGAATCAGCCAATCCTAGCTCTGTGTAGTCTACCTGAGTACTGGAGCTAATTAATTGCCTAATAAACAATTAGTTTTCTCAAATATTCCTTACCTCTACACCGAATGTAGTAAAAGGAATCACTTACATCTCTTGTTGTTTACCTCAATCAACAAATATTTATTGAGAAAAATAAAGCCACTTCAGGTGTGACAACAGTAACATAGCTGGCAAAAGGATAAATGGGAACATAGCTCTGAGAGGAGTCATAGCAGGCAAAGGAAGGCTAGATGACGGTAGGAAGAATAACGTACAGATGTGTAGCACTTTACAAATCATGCCACATATGTTTAGCTTCTTTGAACTTCACAAAAACCTTCTGAGGTGTTATTAGTCCCTGTTTTTTAGGTGAGAAAACTGCTTTAAAGATTTTGGCTGGGCGTGGTGGCTCATGCCTGTAATCCAAGCACTTTGGAGGCCAAGGAGGGCAGATCACCTGAGGTTGGGAGTTCAAGACCAGCCTGACCAATATGGTGAAACCCCGTCTTTATTTAAAAAAAAAAAAAAAAAAAAAAAAGATCTCAGGCTGGGAGCAGTGGGTCAGGCCTATAATTCCCGTACTTTGGGATGCCGAAGTGGGAGGATCTCTCAGGTCGGGAGTTCGAGACCAGCCTGGCCAACATGCTGAAACCTCGTCTCTGCTAAAAATACAAAATTTAGCTGGGTGTGGTGGCGGGAACCTGTAATCCCAGCTACTCGGGAAACTGAGGCAAAAGAATCGCTTAAATCCAGGAGGCAGGGCCGGGTGCGGTGGCTTAAGCCTGTAATCCCAGCACTTTGGGAGGCTGAGGTGGGTGGATCACGAGGTCAAGAGATCAAGACCATCCTGGTCAACATGGTGAAACCCAATCTCTACTAAAAAAAAAAAATACAAAAAAATGAGCTGGGCATGGTGGCGGGTGCCTGTAATCCCAGCTTCTCAGGAGGCTGAGGCAGGAGAATTGCCTGAACCCAGGAGGCAAAGGTTGCGGTGAGCCAAGATCGCCCCATTGCACTCCAGCCTGGGTGACAAGAGCGAAACTCCGTCTCAAAAAAAAAAAAAAAAAAAACCCAGGAGGCAGGTGTTGCAGTGAGCCTAGATCGTGCCATTGCACTCCAGTCTGGGCTATAAGAGCAAAACTCAATCTCAACAAAAAGAGGATTTCAGTGATTTATCTAAGGTGAACAGTTTTTCCCCAAGTGTGCATCACTTTCTCGATTTTCCAATAATTATACTGCTGGTGGTGGTATGTTATATGGATAGATTGGGAAGCATCCCATCCAGGCTTAGTTCAGCACTTACTTTTTGCTCCAACAACTAGAGAGAATTGCAGATAGGCTTAAAGGAGAGAGTGTATTTTCCACCATGCCTCCACTAGGTGGCAGTGAGGGCCACCACTAGAGACAAGCGTGTGTCACTGTAAGGGTGTTGTGGCTTTGGGTGGTCCAGACAAAACAAGAAAGCAGCAAAGCAACACTATTCCTTTAAAGTTAAAACTGGATTCATGTATTCTGGATGCATGTATGCACACGTAGGTGTTTGCAGTGCAGAGGAACTGAAGAATTAATACAACTGTTACTTGCACAGTATGGAGTTTTTCATACTGCTGATGGGTAGGAACAGAGAGAAAGAAAGACTGATATCTGGCACTTGAATACTATACTGTATTATCTTAGCCCATGTCAGCAATCTCATCCCCGGATTTTAGATATCCGGGTGGGTATGCTGTGCTAAAATGATCATTGTCATTCACTGTAAAATCTATTGCTGTCTCAGGAGGAAAGATGAATGCATTCAGTGCATTAATGTCGATGGTTGTGCTGACACTGTTGTCTTTCTTTTCCACTTTACCGCAATGGATTAGCTGACAGAGAGAAACGCAACTTGCAGTATCATGTGGGTACAGGAATTTTATATGCACTCAATAGTTGAAGGGATTCAAGACACCTTGATGATTTCCTGGTTTAGTAGTAATCAGTGTGACTAGAGATTACTTGCAGATTTCAGCCACTGGATAAAAAATTAGAGTTCCCAGTTAGAGCATTCTGTATCAGAAATATAAAGGCCCATGAATGAAGAGTCAGAACCCATCTTTCCCATAGAATGATGGTGTCAGATGCCATCCTAAAACTTCTGAGGTTTAGCAGAGAATACGTTCCATTTACCCACAGACTCTGGGCATACCTCTACCCCTATTTATAAAATCACAGCTCCTGTCAGTTCCAAGAGGGTCCTATTCACATTGACTCCTTCTCTATTGGAGGCAGCTGCTTTTCTTCAGGGACTGGGGGTAGATCAGGTGCTTTCTGCCCACACCGGGCTACTGTGAAGCGATTCATGTGAAGAGCTTCTTCATACCCTGGGAGGGTGTCTGAAGAGGTGGGCAGTTGGCCCAGGGAGCTGTGGGAGTGAGCCACAGCCAGGATCCTCCGAGCTGCAGGGCCAAACACTGACTGCAGAGCTATGAAGAAAGAAGGAACAGAGCTAAGGAACTAAGGGAAATGGGACACCCTCAGACAGCAGAGACTTACTTCTTCTTCACACTCACTGTTTCTTCCTTTTTTTTTTTGAGATGGAGTCTCCCTCTGTCACCCAGGCTGCAGTGCAGTGGCATGATCTCGGCTCACTGTAACCTCAGCCTCCCAGGTTCAGGTGATTCTCCTGCCTCAGCCTCCTGGGTAGCTGTGATTACAAGTGCCCACCACTGCACCCAGCTAATTTTTGTATTTTTAGTAGAGACGGGGTTTCACCTTGTTGGCCAGGCTGGTCTCAAACTCCTGATCTGGTGATACACCCACCTCAGCCTCCCAAAGTGCTGGGATTACAGGCATGAGCCACCATGCCTGACCCTATCCCTTCTTTTTTTTTTGGTTTTTTTTTTTTTTTTTGAGATGGAGTCTCACTCTGTCACCCAGGCTGGAGTGCAGTGGCAGGATCTTGGCTCACTGTAGCCTCTGCCTCCCCGGTTCAAGCAATTCTTCGACCTCAACCTCCCTAGTAGCTGTAGCTACAGGTACTGGCCACCATGCCCGGCTAATCTCTTTTGTATTTTAGTAGAGACAGGGTTTTACCGTGTTGCCCAGGCTGGTCTCAGACTCCTGAGTTCAGGCAATCTGCCTGCCTCAGCCTCCCAGAGTGCTAGGATTACAGGCATGGGCCACTGTGCCTGGCCTGTCCCTCCATTTTTAACAAGTGTTCAAACTCATTGTCACTCCTTGCCACAAACTTATGAATATCTTGGAAGCATGTTTGCTTCCTGCCCTGCTGGAAGGACCTGTTTTCTCTGGTATCCTCAAATAATCTAAGGAATGGTCCTGCATCTCAACCCTGCCCTTTCCCCTTTCAGACATAGATCCCCTTCCCCCAGCCTCGGACACTATAGACTCCTTAGGAATATTTATTTTTACCTTATCTATTTTCTTTTCTTTTTTTTCCTTTTTTTTTTTTTTGAGACAGAGTCTCAGTCTGTCACTCAGGCTGGAATGCAGTGGCACAGTCTCAGCTCACTGTGACCTCCACCTCCCAGGTTCAAGCTATTCTCTCCTGCTTCAGCCTCTCGAGTACCTGGGATTACAGGTGTGTGCCACCATGCCTGGCTAATTTTTGTGTTTTTAGTAGAGATGGGGTTTCACTATGTTGGCCAGACTGGTCGCGATCTCCTGACCTCAAATGACCCACCCACCTCGGCATCCCAAAGTCTGGGATTACAGGCGTGAGTCACTGCGCCGAGCCAGTTTTCATAGTTTTAGTAGAGATGAGGTTTCACCATGTTGGCCAGGTTGGTCTTGAACTCCTGACTTCAAGTAAGCCACCCGCCTCAGCCTCCCAAAGTGCTGGGATTACAGGCGTGAGCCACTGTGCCCAGACATCATCCTCTTACCAGCCTGGCCAAGATGGTGAAACCCCATCTCTACTAAAAATACAAAACATAGCCAGGCATTGTGGTGGGCACCTGTAATCCCAGCTACTCGGGAGGCTGAGGCAGAGAATTGCTTGAACCTAGGAGGCAGAGGTTGCAGTGAGCTGAGATCGTGCCACTGTACTCCAGCCTGGGCAACAGAGTGAGACTTAATCTAAAAAAGAAAAAAAAAAGAACATAATGGAAAGAACAGAACCTCAGGAGAAAAGCAAAAATGTCTTATAATTCTTGAGAAAATGTTAAGGCTAAAATTTAGTGTATCAAGACTTGAAGAATAAAGAACTGAAAGTATATGCCATTAATTTCTTTAAAAATATAAAATAGTATAGATAATAGCAAAAGTAGGTTTCCACAAAATTCAAGACATTTTGAAAAAGGGATCTGTTTGCAGTTCAAAATAGCTTTTAGCAAAGTAACTGCTTATAAACTGTCTAATTCTTCCTCTTCAGTATTTCCAATAGTCTCTGATACTTCACTTCTTTCTTTATCATCAGCCAGGCAGATCCTTCAGAAGACAGCCTCAGTGAGAGCCGAGGTCACTGCACTATCAGGCTTCTGGACATCGAAACTACTGTGAGTCCTGGGATCTTTAATACCACTCCATCCGTGTTCTACGCCTTTGCACCCTTTTCATTATTCATTTAAATTGGGTCTTTCTCTCAGGTTTTTAAAAGGTCAGTGTACTCACATGTGATAGTGCTCTGGAGAGTGCTGTCATGATCGAAAGCAATGACGGTGACTTCATAGGGTGGTGGGCCCCCATCGTCCCCATTTTGCTGGCGGCTCAGACAGCAGCAGCGGAAGCACAGGGAAGTCAGGCCACACAGGAGAAGCAGCGCGCCAATCACCACCAGCAACCTGCAAGAGCCCATGGGGTCAGTGGGAGTTCTGGGATTTGGCTTTTTTCCTAGCTCTGCTGTAGTCAAACTTCAATGTCTGTGTTTTGATTCTTGTTTGAATATTTTATAGAATAATTATAAATATTTTAATTTATAATATTAATTTCAAAGCTTTTGCTTTACATATATACCTCCTTATTTTGTCAGCTGGAGTAAGTAAATTCATTAGAACAAATAATAAGACATTTAAGGTAGTTTGGGGAAACTGCTTTTTTTTTTCCTTTTTTGAGACAGAGTCTCTCTCTGTTGCCCAGGCTGGAATGCAGTGGCACGATTTCAGCCTACCAAGTAGTACTATAGGCACATGCCACCACACTTGACAAATTTTTGTGTGTGTATGCGTATTTTTAATAGAGATAGGGTTTCACTATGTTGCTCAGGCTGGTTTCAAACTCCTGCCCTCCAAGCAATCTGCCTGTCTTGGCCTCCCAAAGTGCTGGGAATACAGGTGGGAGCTACCACACCTGGTCAGGGTCTGCATTTTGATTCACTAATCTCCTCTGCAGAGATATTTCTAGAAAGACTCCAAGGGAAGGACACAATAATGTTTTGATGTTTGTGAATGAGATGGTATAGAAAAAGGAAATCCTGGCCGGGCGCAGTGGCTCACGCCTGTAATCCCAGCATTTTGGGAGACTGAGATGGAGAGATCATGAGGTTGGGAGTTTGAGACCAGTCTGACCAACATAGTGAAACCCCATCTCTACTAAAAATACAAAAATTAGCTGGGAGTGGTGGTGCCTGCCTGTAATCCCAGCAACTCAGGAGGCTGAGGCAAGAGAATCGCTTGAACCCGGGAGGCGGAGGTTGCAGTGAGCCGAGATTGCACAACTGCACTCCAAGCGAGACTCCATCTCAAAAAAAAAAAAAAAAAAGAAAGAAAGAAAGAAAAGACAAAGGAAATCCTGACATATTGTCACATAGGTAGTGATGAAATAATGAAATCTTACTCCATGAGATGCTAAGTAAGTAGGCAGGCTGTCATTTTTAATGGCCTTAAGGAAACAGTGTCTTTCTGGATATTATAAGTGAAACTTACCATATATACCAGAGATGTACCCAGTCTGTGGTTAGGCAACTATAAAGAAAGAATAAAGTTTTCCACATTAAAAATGTAGTCAATCTTTGTTATAACTCCAGACTCAGAAATATGAGTTACAATATGATGTGATACCTAGTTATAATAAAAGCACTGTGGGTTATGTTGTTAAAATTCAATGTAGCTAGTTGAATGTTTTGCCAAATGATAAGCTTTAAATAGTACTTCATAATATAGATGGCACTGTACAAGTCATTTTGTAAATTACTAAAAAACAAGCTAAAGTAGTGATCATTAGAAGTGTTCATAGAAAAACGTATCTGTGCCTATTGTAAACACTTACGATAAAAATTACCAAGAAAGCACTTGGAATGCAAGTTTACAAAGAGTGACTTTGAAAATGGATGTGAAAGTTAAGGCTCATGTATATTTGAGGTCAATGAAATGTAAACATAAGGAAAATTTCAGTTAGGAACATGAAAGCCATACAATCACATTTGTAATTTATCTTTTGCAAGCTGTTGCAACACTCCCACTGAGAATGTAGGAGAAAAGAAACTCAGCTTCTTCCTGCTATACTCTCCCAACCCTCTGACACCAGATGTGGCTGGGTGGGGATTTCCCCACACACCACAAGCAAGCAATCTTTCAGAAACCAACGACAGCTGAGTGTCCTCTAATCCAATTCAGTTCCAACATTACCTGCCTGGAGATAGTATCAGATCCCACAGGGTGAGGGCTCAGTCCCTAAGGTTGCTCCCCAGAATTCTGATGCCAATCACGAGTTTTTTTGCCTGTGCTTCTGACCTACTGGCTATAAATTGGGGGTTCCATGACTCCCCTCTTGTGGTTGCATTAATTTGTTAGAGCAGCTCACAGAACTCAGGGAAACACTTACTTACATCTACAGTTTATTACAAAGAATATTACCAAGGATGCAGATGAAGAGATGTGTAGGGCAGAGCACGTGGGAGGGGCACGGAGCTTCCATGCCTGCCAAGTGCACCACTCTCCAGAAACCTCCACCTGTTCAGCTGTACAGAAACTCTCCAAATCCATCCTTTGGGATTTTTATGAAAGCCTCATTATGTAGGCATGATTGATTAAACCATTGGCCATTGATGATCAACTTAACCTTCAGCCCCTCTACTTTCCCTGGATGTTGAGGGGTGGGGCTTTAAGGATTCTGCCTTTGTCTTTTCAATGACCATTCCCATCCTGAATCTACCTCGGAGCTGCCAGTCACCAGTCAACTAATTGGCATGCAAAATGATACTTCTTACTTTGGGGACTCCAAGGATTTTAGAAGGTGTATGCTAGTAGATAGGGACAAAACCAAATATATTTCACAATATCACACCCACCATAAAGGGTACCCTAATTTTCCACAGCCAGGATCAAAACTAATAAGCATGTCCACTGAGGCTAAACAAGAAGAGAGAAGAAACAGAAACCAACTTTACCATGATGAAAGCTAAATTAATACTCAGAGTTCACTATGGCAATTGTAAATTTTCTCTGTGAGAATTTAAAAATATGGAATTGTATGGAAGAAGGAGAATAAGATAAGATCGGGAATTGGAGGATGACAGGAGGCAAAGTATTTATGTATCCTTGAAGAACAGTAAATGTTGTCATTTAATAATTCTTTACTACTGAAATCTAGTGAATCTATTTCTATTCTCTTCACACATTTATAGAAAATATAGTTTGTTTTTTTTCACTGAACAATGGCTCCTCTTGGCTTTCTCACATTTCTTACTTGTTGAAAACTCCTCTAGTTCTAATTGAATTCTAGTTTATAGGAAAGGATTCTTTCTATGGTGGAAGATGCGTAAAACCTCAGACAGCAGGTATCAAGTAATCAACATCCAATGTGCACCTGACAAGTAATCAAGGCCATCACCGTTTCCCTGGGTTTAACAGACCTGGCTATTGAGAAACCCTTCCCACGGCTAAATATGTATTTTTCTTCATCCCGAACAAGTTTTTATTCAAAGGGTCCCTACTTTTTAAAATGTTTATTTTATGGTTTATTTATTTAAAGATAGGGTTTCACCATGTTGGTCAGGCTGGTCTTGAACTACCGTCCTCAGGTGATCCACCCGCCTGGGCCTCCAAAGTGCTTGGATTACAGGCATGAGCCACCACACCCAGCCAGTTTCTTTATTTTTTATTTTATTTTATTTTATTTTTGACACAGAGTCCCACCTGCTCTGTCGCCCAGACTGGAGTGTAGTGGTGCGATCTCGGCTCACTGCAACCTCCGCCTCATGGGTTCAAGAGATTTTCCTGCCTCAGCCTCCTGAGTAGCTGGGATTACAGGTGCACACCACCACGCCCAGCTAATTTTTGTATTTTTAGTAGAGACCAGGTTTCACCATGTTGGTCAGGGTGGTCTCGGTCTCTTGACCTTGTGATCTGCCCACCTTGGCCTCCCAAAGTGCTGGAATTACAGGCGTGAGCCACCGTCCCCAGCTTATAGTACCCTGAAGTGGAATGACTCTTTTGCATTGTGATCTTCATGTCCTCTGTGTCTACATAAGACCTAAATGTGACAGGCTTTGATTAGTCTATAACCACTTCGGAGTGATAGCTAAATGAAGTCTGTGATAAATGCTAACATGCCATAAAAACTAGAAAATACTCTCCCAATTTAAAGTAGTAATGTTACTTTGGAAATCATCCAAATATATATGCCATTGACTAGATACCAGCCCAGTCTGTCCTGGTAAGTCACCGAGAAACAGGGCTAAGGAATTCTTTTCCAAGTCCTATGACTATATAAATTGAGATTAATGGTGTTGTTTTGATGGGAAGATTGGCTTTGGAGAAAACAGTGCTGTCGGCAGTGTTATTTTGAGTGCTTAGGATGACACAAACACATGTCTTTATTTTGTAATAACCCATCTATCTATGAGATCCATTACTTAAGTAAAAAAATAAAATAAAAGGAAGTTATAGATGTCTGGTGACCTCTTGACCCTCTTTTGGGGGTAGTGATGTTTTTGTCTGTCGCGCCATCCACCCAGCTTAAACTCAGATACTTACTGTTCAGGATTGCCACAGATTTCCTCGCATCTCGTCCCAGAAAGCTGTAGAAAGAGAAATTGTCATATACAGGGAAATTGTCTCTTCTGCTGTGTTCAGCTGCCTACCAACAATCTCTCATGCTTGTGCTGTGTTAGGTGAATGAGTAAGAAGTTCACAGTCATGGGGCAGTCTATTTAGGACTGCTATTTTCATCTCCCCCATACTTGCTGGCCTTTGTACTTGAGGTAAGGGAAGCTTGAAGAACAAATACCTCATCTGTTGTTTTGGCAGTGGGTGACCATCACCACCTTTGTATATGAGAGGCAGCCATTTACATTAATGTGTTTATAGTAGAAAATATCTGTCCCTTGGGATATTGCTATTGTCCTCCTAATTCCTGCCCAGTTGAATTCTATACCACTGCTCTTTTTTATCCTCTTACTCTAACAATGACTATACAAAAGAAGAAGGGGAAAGCGAGGGGGCCAGTGGGGCAGAGGGTCTTATTTATTGAATAGCTACTAGATACAAGTCAGACTGCTAAGAACTATTTTTTTTTATAACTATTGCTCTGTCCCCCAGGCTGGAGTGCAGTGGCATGATGTCGGCTCACTGCAACCTTTGCCTCCCGGGTTCAAACAATTCTATTGCCCCAACCTCCCAAGTAGCTGGGACTACAGGTGCATGCCACCAAACCCGGCAAATTTTTGTATTTTTAGTAGAGATGGGGTTTCACCATTTTGGCCAGGCTAATCTCGAACACCTGACCTCAAGTGATCCACCCGCCTCAGCCTCCCAAAGTGCTGCTGGGATTACAGGTGTGAGCCACCGTGCCTGGGTATGAACTCTTAATATTTTGTAACATTTAATCACAATAACCCTCTTGGTGGCTGTATTTAACCTTATCTTGAAAGGTTAAGGGACTAAGGCACAGGGTTTTAAGTAATGTGATCAAATGTACACACCTATTGATGTAGACAGAACTCAAATCAAACTCTGTCATTGACATGTATCGAATGAATTAATGGCACTGGGGACAAAGTTGCTCCAACGATTCCTTGATATGGCTATCAAGTCCCTTCTACTACTCCCCCAAAAAAAGTTCACTCCTTTTTCTGCCTGATGTTTTAGGTGACTTCCTCTTTCAAAAACCCATTTAAGGCTGGGTGCGGTGGTACACGCCTGTAATCCATCACTTTGGGAGGCTGTGGCAGGTGGATCACTTGAAGTCAGGAGTTCGAGACCAGCCTGACCAACATGGTGAAACCCTGTCTCTACTAAAAAAAATACAAAATTAGCCAGGTGTGGTGGCACATGCCACACACAGGTAATCCCAGCTACCTGGGAGGCTGAGGCAGTAGAATCGCTTGAACCTGGGGGGGGCAGAGGTTGCAGTGAGCCAAGATCACGCCATTGTACTCCAGCCTGGGCAAAAAGAGCAAAACTCATTTTTGAAAACAACAACAACAAACCATTTAAGTAAACTCAATTGCTGCTTCTGTCTTCTAATAACTTGAGAGATCTGACATTTCAGGAAAGCGACCCCAAAGACCCTTCGAAAAGAAACAGATTTGTAACTATTGGGAGTTTGTGGTGGGCAGTGAAGGGGTAAAGAGACACACATACTCAAGACGTATCGGGTTGAGAAGGATCTGCAAAAGGATTAACAGCCAGCCTCTGCAGATAACATTTGGGAAACCTGGTGCGGTAATCCTAGGATCACACCTGTAATCCTGGCACCTTGGGAGGCCGAGGCGGGTGGATCACCTGAGGTCAGGAGTTCAAGACCAGCCTAGCCAACATGGTGAAACCCCATCTTAAAAAAAAAAATTGGGGAAACCCCTGTTTGTGTTTTTATTTAAAAGAGATGGCCACTAAGGATGACAAAGTGTGTTTCCTTCACCCAACCCTGGGACTTTCTTTCACTTTCTTCACTAAAGGCAAGAGAAGCTTCCAGTGCTCAGCTGAGAAAATGCCACTTTTCAAGTTTGTTGCAAAGAGAAAAGAAAGGAACAATGAAGGGAAGAGAAGGCAAAGGAAGTGAAGAGAAAACAAAAAGAAAACAAGAAAAAAATGGATTTTCAGATACCAGTTTAACAGGTCTATTAGCAAGAAAAACATATAGCCCACTCTGGACAGGGCCGTACAGGAACCTGATACTATCCAGTTTTCTTGATTTGCTCTCCTTCTTGCTAGATGTCATAGCTCTATTAACTTCCCTGTGACAATAGTTTAGAATCCCTCAGTCCAGTGACCCTTTTCTCCACTGACGGGTTACTCAGAGACTTCTGATTCATTGTGGGGCTCAAAATATTTTCTCCCTCTCTTATTTCCAGACTAGAGGCACCTAAACTGCTAGAATGGGATTAGATCTGATGTGGGAAATGTTGTTTAGGGGAATTACATACCTAGTTTTCATAATTTTGGGGGACTTTGAGGGATGAGTGATAAGATGCTAAAAGAGAGAAATATGCTTCAGTGGCACTTCTAAAGTGCCACAGCTATCCTGCTTGTTTCCATGCTCACTCTAATTTCTGTCCCCCCGTTCCTGGTCATTGCCATTAGTCACACAAGCATCTATACAATCTCAGAATACTAACAAAACTTTGTAGTCATTCATTTCCCTACTACCTCTGGGTTCTGTATATGTCTCCCCACCCCACAGTCCATTTCCTTTCAGATTCTTCTGAGAATTTATTAATCTGTGGAAAAGTACTATCTTTCTGCCTTTTCATCACTGAACTCACCAAGATGAAATGCACCAGGGCAGAGGCTGCCACGATACGAACGCGGACTCCCATCGGGCTGAATTCCAGCTTCTTCAGAATCTTGCACTGGGCATCCGTTGCTTCCTTTCCATGCTCTGTGTCATATTTGACTTCCTGACTTAGAATTCTTAAGGAGAGAAACTTTTCTCAGAAATTTATCAGCTTTTCTCTCTCTGTTTCTCTCTCCGTCTTCTCTTACTCTCTCTGGCTGTTATTTTCTATGGCCTTTTCCTCCTCTTTTGTTTTCCTGGTTTTCTTCTCTATTCTTATTACTATTTTTATGGCCCCCACATTTGCTACCTTTTGCCTTCTTTCTTTCCTTTATGCTATTAATTCTTTCTACGTCTCTAAGTTTCTTTCTCCCACTGCTCCCAAAAGGAAGACATTCAAAGAGGACTTATGTGTCCTCTGAATGAGGTATTTTTCTAGACAGTGATGAAAACCTTGGCTTTGAGGACGGTCAAAGGCAGAATGCTGGTGACCAAATATTTTCTTTTCTTCATCCGAAAACTAGTAATATTCTTAATCCTTCACCAGAGCACTCCAGGGTGACTGTTGCAGGGTAAAAGTCACCCTGCCAATCTCCTTTCTTCTCTCCCCATGTGATTAACAACCCCTGCTTGCTCTTTGAAACCCTCCCCTTCACTACGTTGATAATCAACTCTCCTGGTTCTGGGTCATTTATCCTTAATCACTGGGGTGAGACTGAGAGGTTGCCAAATGAACAGGAAAGCCATCTCATCTCCTGAGAAAACAGATCTGAGGATGAGAAATCGAGTTGGAAGATTAGAATTTTCATGTGTTGTCAGTGACATCTTCCTCCACCCTGACCTCACTTCCCGTTGAAATAGATAAGTGAGAAAGACATTACTTTAAAACCAAATTGTTAAAAAACAAATACATAGGCTTCTTTGTTTCTTTCTTGTCTTATTCCTTTCTCTCTCTTTCTCTCTCTCTCTTTGGTAAAGAAGTGATGTGATTGAGAAATGTCTTGCCACTCAAACAAAACCTAAGTTCAGAGTAAAAGCAGGCACCCATGCAAGAGCATAGAATACTCATAATAAACAAATCTATAGAAACAAATGGGGCCTGATGCCGTGGCTCACGCCTGTAATCCCAGCACTTTGGGAGGCCAAGGCTGACTGATAACTTCAGGACAGGAGTTTGAGACAAGCCTGGACAACAAACATGGTGAAACCCTGTCTCTACTAAAAATGCAAAAAGTAGTTGGGTGTCATAGCAGGTGCCTGTAATCCCAGCTACTCAGGAGGCTGAGACAGGAGGATCACTTGAACCTGGAAGGCAGAGGTTGCAGTGAGCCGAGATAGCGCCACTGCACTCCAGCCTGGGGGACAGAGTGAGAATCTACCCAAAACAAAACAAAACAAAACAAATGAATACTGTAAGAATGATTTGTACTTATATAGGTGATCTTTTACTTAATACCAAATATTTAATAAGAAAATTATTATTATTATTATTATTTTTTGAGATGGAATCTCTGTCTGTCACCCAGGCTGGAGTGCAGTGGTGCAATCATGGCTCACTGTGGCCTCTCCCTCCTGGGTTCAAGCAATGCTCCTGCCTCAGCATCTTGAGTAGCTGGGATTACAGGTGTCTGCCATGACACTCAGCTAGTTTTTGTATTTTTAGTAAAGACAAGGTTTCACCATGTTGGCCAGCCTGGGATAAGAAAATTAGATGTTAGTTTAGAGTGATATGACTATCTCATATGAATGGAATAAGGCTCATTTCAGAGCCTTTCCAGCTCAATAAATCTAATTATTTCAAGTGATTGTGGGAGGGAGACTCCTGGGTAGGCTGATCATACTTTAAGGGTCCTCACACAGCTTGATGATATGAGAATGGAGGATATAAACTGGTTTTGTTCTCAGCTAAGGAAAAAAAATACCAAGAGACTGGCCTGGTACAATACTGGTAATTTAAAATCTGTCAGTTTCAAAACTAAATGAGCACTGACAGTCATTTTTTTCTTTTCAAATTAGGCAATTGGGGTTAGGATGAAGAGTGATTTCCAGAATTCAATAGAAGACTTGGCAAGATGGAAGAGGGTCCTATATAGGACAAGGAGAGCAGAGCTTTAGTTGACCTTCCATTAAATTATTATGTAAGTTCTCCAGTCCTTAATGTTCCCATTCATAAAACAGGAGTTGAATACCCACCTGACCTGCTTTTGATGTTATTTCCTACAGAAAATGCAATAAGAGAAAGGAAGGCATTGTGAATATGATATTTCTGTCATGAGTTCCCCATACATAGGAAACCCATCGTGAACCTTTCCCTTCTCTTTTTCTTGTCAGAAAGACAGTAGAGCATCAAGGCTTAAAGCCTAGCCAGGATACCTGGGTTTAAAAACTTAATTTTGTCATTTATGAGCTGTGAGATCTTGAGGCAGGTTATTAGATCTCTGTTGGCTCACTTTTATTTTACATAAAATGGGAGTAATAGGCCAGGCATGGTGGCTCATACCTGTAATCCAAGCACTTTGGAGGCCAAGGTGGGTGGATCACCTGAGGTCGGGAGTTCAAGACCAGCCTGACCAACATGATGAAATCCCGTCTTAAAAAAATAAAATAAATAAAAATCAATGAGGGTAATAATAGTAATATTTACTTGATAGGTCTATACAGATTAAATAAGTTAATATGTGTAAAATAAATATTACAATCTAACTGATATTTTTTGTGTTCAATAAGATTATTTTGATTATATGAATTTTGCCAGCAACCTTTACTTTCACTATTCTAGATAATTACTGTCCTTTATGCTTCTCTTGTACACACACACACACACACACACACACACATATATATACAATATATATGTATATATATTGTATATACACATATATATGTATATATATTGTATATACACATATATATGTATATATATATATACAATATATATATATGTATTTTTTTTTTGACAGCGTCTTGCTCTGTCACCAGGCTGGAGTACAGTGGCATGACCTCAACTCACTACAACCTCTGCATCCTGGGTTCAAGAGATTCTCCTGCCTCAGCCTCCCAAGTAGCTGGACTACAGGCATGAGCCACCACCTCCAGCTAATTTTTGTGTTTTTAGTAGAGACAGAGTTTCACCATGTTGGCCAGGATGGTCTCAATCTCTTGACCTTGTGATCCACCCACAGCCTCCCAAAGTGCTGGGAATGCAGGGGTGAGCCATTGTACCCCGCCCTCTTGTATGTTTTTATACCACTCCCTCTCTAGACCACATTTTAGGTTTCTTGATATTCTAATTCTTGAATATTTTCCCTTGCTTGCCTGGCCACCTCTTCCCCCAGCCATGCCAGCCTTTACCTGCCTAAACAGGTTTGCTGGTTAACATGACTCCCCACTCCCACTGCACTTTCTAACATGTGATCGCCATTATCCTTTTGCCTTCCAGCTTCCTAACAGGTTTGAACAAAATAGGGCCTGTTAATGATCTCCTTGTGACTTTCCTTTCCTAGAATTACTATTACCCTTTTTTTTCCTCATCAGATTAGTCCCTGGGAAAATTAAAGTTGGTTTTTATCCTAATGAATGAGATTATGCCTTGGGGCAGCTTTAACTCTGTCCCTAACCAAGCCTGCATATAAGGAATCGTGAAAGAAGAAAGATAATTCAGGCAAGAAGACTGAACAAAGTACACATTGGACAGGTTCAGAAGGGCAGGTGGCTGGGTAGAGGGAAATGGTCTCATTACAATCCTACACAATCTTGCTCAGTTCCTTTAAACTTGTGAATCATTAGCTTATACTCAGGTAGTTAAGAACTTGGAGTGGAACCAGTAGAGGGTGCAGGTACATAGACCTTTACACCTGTGCTGCAGGGTATTGTTATACAACTGCTGTAACAAGTGTAGCCAAAAAATTGCTTACTTCTGGTCCCATTGATCATTCTCCTTTTGACCTTGCCTAAGTCAGGTGGCCACTAGGGATTTCTTTTCTCTCTGTGCTTCATTAAAATAGAGACCAGGACTATTCTTACTCTGAGCCATCAACCTTAAACTGTAAGTCAGTGAGTAGGTCCACAGCCCTGACTTCAAAAATAAATAATATAGCAGAAGAAGTTTCATCTTTGCCACCCTTGGGAGATCCCCTGGGAAGCGTTTCCATCTGATGAGTCAAGATCACAGCATAGGGATCGAGTGACAGCCTCAAAGGCATTGAAGTCTGTAAAAAGATTAGAGTTAAAACAAGTTAAACAAGACAGAAGGATTCAGTTTATCCTAGGATGTTTTAGGTTCGTATGCTGTGTAATACATCACCACACATTATATGAACAGCAATGTAAAACAACATACTTTTATTATCTCAATGTATCTGTGGGTCAGAAGCGTGGACACATCTTAGTTGGGTCCTCTGCTTGTGTCTCACAAGGCTGCAGTCAAGGTGTCTGCTGGGTTGCTCATCTGAAGGCTCACCTGGGAAGAGTCATTTGTAAGCTCCCTCAGGCCGAATTTATTTCTTTTTGGCTGCAGGATTCATTTAAGCTTGCTTTTAAAAATCTAGACAGGGAGGGCCAGGTGTGGTGGCCCATGCCTGTAATCCCAGCACTTTGGGAGGCTGAGGTGGGCAGATCATGAGGTCGAGAGATCGAGATCATCCTGGCCAACATGGTGAAACCCTGTCTCTATTAAAAATACAAAAATTAGCTGGGCTTGGTGGCATGTGCCTGTAGTCCCAGCTACTAGGGAAGCTGAGGCAAGTGAATTGCTTGAACCCAGGAGGCAGAGGTTGCAGTGAGCCGAGATTGCGCCACTGCACTCCAGCCTGGTGACAGAGCGAGACTCTATTTAAAAACAAAAAATCTAGACAGGGAGATACAGATGGAGATAGGATAGGAAGAGAGACTTTAGCATACTAGTCACTAAACCTTACATAAGCACATGTGCAGGATCACATGCATTCCAGCGTCTCTGCTACACTCCAAGTCATAGGTCTCACTTACACTTGAGGGGAAGGATTATATAAGATCAGGAACACCAGGAGGCAGGAATAATGGGAGCCTCCTAAAATTGTTTAAATCTGTCCAGTTATCTGCCACACAAGGATTATAGAAACTATCCCACTGATCTTTAAAAAGAGGAGAAACACAAACATCCGTCGATGGATAAATAAAGTGTAGAATGCGGTTTATACATACAATGGAATATTAGGCAGACTTAAAAAGGAACAGAATTCTGGCACATGCTACAACATTGATAATCCTTGAAGACATAATGTTAAACAAACTAAGTTAGACCCAAAAGATCGAATATTGTATGATTCCACCAGTATGAGGTACCTAAAGCAAACCGATTTACAGAGACAAAAAAATAGAACGGTGGTTTCCAAGAGAGGAGAAAGGACTTGGAATTTGTATTAGTCGGACGTGTGCAGAGAAACAGAATCAATAGGAGGTATACATACATAGAAATAGATTTATTATAAGGAATTGGCTTGTATGATTACAGAGGCTGGTAAGTTAAAATCTGCAGTGTATGCTGCCAGACTCGGCTAGCATGTGGAGAACTGGGAGAGCTGATGGCTTAGTTCCAGTCCACAGACTGCAGGAGAATTCTTTCTTACTTGGGAGAAGGTTAGGCATTTTTTGTTCTTTAGGCCCTCAACTTTTGAATGCGACCCACCCACATTATGCAGTAAAATCTGCTTTCCTCTGCTGATTATATGTTAATCTCATTTAAAAGCATCCTGTCTGGGAACCCCATGGCCCAGTCAAGAAGACATAAAATTCACCCTCACAGGAGTTATTGTTTGGTGGGTACAGAGTTTCAGACGGGGAAGATGGAAAGTTCTGGAGATGGATGGTGGTGATGGCTACACGACATTGTACATGTCCTTAATGCCACTGAATGGTACACCTAAAAATGGTTAAAATGGTAAACACTTTATGTTATATAATATTCATGGCATCTAAAATAACTGAGTCACTGTAGAAATGATAATGTGCACTTTTCAGTGTGATATCCTTTCAGTATTTCTTAATTCTTTTTTTTTTAAATGAAATCTCACTCTGTTGCCCAGGCTGGGGTATGGTGGCACAATCTCAGCTCACTCCAACCTCTGCCTCCCAGGTTCAGGCGATCCTCCTGCCTCAACCTCCCAAGTAGCTGGGATTACAGGCCCACCACCAGGCCCCGCTAACTTTTGTAGTTTTAGTGTTTCACCATGTTGGCCAGGCTGGTCTCAAACTCCCAACCTCAAGTGATCCACCTGCCACAGCCTCCCATAGTGCTGGGATTACAGGCATGAGCCACCACCCCCAGCCAACTTTTTCAATTTGGTCTCAGATACTCTGCACATAGTAAAAGGAATACAGGAAACAGGGAATCCTAATTAGGCTGTCAATATTGGTGATTTTGTGTGTGTGTGTGATGAAGTCTTGCTCTTTCATCCAAGCTGGAGTACAGTGGCATGATCTCGGCTCACTGCAACCTCCACCTCCCAGGTTCAAGCAATTCTCCTGCTTCAGCCTCTCAAGTAGCTGGGATTACAGGGCACACCACCACGCCCAGCTAATTTTTGTATTTTTAGTAGAGATGGGGTTTCACCATGTTGGACAGGCTGGTCTCAGACTCCTGATGTCATGATCCGCCTGTCTTGGTCTTCCAAAGTGCTGGGATTACAGGTGTGAGCCACTGCACCTGGCCAGTGATTTTTCCTAATAGTTTCCCATATGTTTTATTTATTTTTTCATTCTTCCTTTGTCTATTTTTCCCTTTTTACTTTTTTTCCTGGAGTAATTTAAAGTAAATCCCAGACCATATCATTTTGCTTATAAATGTTTCAGAAGACATCTCCAACAGATATATATCTGATTAGGAGGTTGTCGAGGGAAAATAGGTAAGCACTGTATCAGTAAATACATACGGACATACTTAAGGGGCTCCCATATGAGAGTCTTTGTCACATAAGTTAATCATGGATTTGACTGAAATACATTATTTGATGGGTGATTTAACTGTGCTGAATATTACTAGAATACTAATAACTGTTATTTATTGGGTTCTTATTATGCTCCAAGTACAAAGCTTGTCATTTTTACCCAGCATGTCACTTGAATTCCTATAGCAATGTTATCAGGTAGATATTATACCCAAATTTTCAGACAAAGACATAGATTCAAAGTATTAAGACTTCCCAAGATTGTAGACTAAAGGAAAGTGTTGAAACCATGTCTTTCTAGTTCCAGTGCCCTCTGCTGCTTTGTTACAGTGGCACTGTGTTTAACAGCCCAGTTAAATTCTAAAGTTACCCAGGACACCATTGCTGGAAATGGGAGCCATATGTGATTCACCCCAATATTCTCAGATCTGTAGCCAAATAAAACAGTGAAAATTTGAAAAGAATCTATGTGATTTGTAAAAGACACCATATAGAAACAGTCTGCTAAGTGAAATTAACAAACAAACAAATACAAACATTGGAGTCAAATATTGTGGCCCAAAATTCTGACACATTTTTCACAAATGTAGTGCGATTTGCTCTTTGATTTTCAGTTTCTGTATCTGAAGAGTGGCTACAATGTCTCTCCTTTAATGCTCATGAAAGATACAGTTTTCCCTTTCATAAATTACTTAGCGAAATATCCTGAAACACTATCAGAATCACCACTTTCTGTGCCTGCAATATACGTAACACAAGAATTTTCGTCAGCGAACTTCCCAATATGAAGCAAAGCATCTCCTTCCTCCTACCAATGATTGAGTCATTCTTCTATTAGATAACAGCAGCTATTTAAATACTTCAGCAGAAGCTCACGTATTTTTAGTTTGTTGAAGTTCGTGACTGCTGCACTCTCTCTTTCTTGGCTTGACTTTGGAAATGACTTTTGATGACCTAAAGATCAAGACCATGAAGGACCACCCTGATGAGAAGTCAAATGGAAAAAAAGCTAAAGGTACTAGGGATGGGAAAATGTGTACAGGGACAGAATCCCAGTGTTAGCCCCAAAATGTAAATTCATCAAAGAATGGGATTGGAAAGCTAAACACCCAAGTATGGGAAAAAAGAATTAATACCATTTGCTTAAAAGAAAAACAAGTAGGCTATAATAATGATGATGATGATGACAACTTATTTATAACAATTTATACTGAATATTTACTACAGGTTATTCTCTATGCTATTCACTTTAAGAGTATTATTTCTCGGAATCTTTACAACACTTTGAGATTGGCAGTATTACTATCTCCCTTTTACAGAGAGTTAACTGGGCATCAAGAGAACTAACAACATCATATTACCCAGTTTTATGGAGCTAAGAAGCAGTGGAGCTAGGACTGTACCACAAACTCCCATTTATCCAGAATTCAATACATCGGGGGTTCGGGAAACAAATTTATCCAGTGTATACAATGATAATTTCCGTAAGTGTCCTTCAGGCATACAAAAACCTGAAGTACTTCATGAATTATGCAGCCAAAGTAAATGATATTTGGTATAGTTTAGCATAAGTTACATTTTGTTGTTTACTACTGCTTTGAAAAATTCTAAGTTCTGTTTGATACATACAGTAAATTAAATGGCATTGGTATAAATTGATTCATAATCTCAATTCCACAGACAATCGGGATAAATTGCCTCTGAGTCTAGATCTATTTGGAGGAAAATGAACAGAATATAAGGAGAGAAAGACAGACAAGTATTATCAGAACTTTGGATAAAGAAATTTCAAATTACATTTCCAAAAACAACATAGAAATCTCTCTCAACAGGGAACGTAGGTGTGAGCATGGAGTGATTTAACATTTGAGTAAATAAACTTAATTGGTATAAAAACAGTGCTGGCATTTACAGGTAAAACCAGAAGTGAACAATAGTCATTTGTTTATTCACTCACTCATTATTTGTGTAGCAAATATTGAGGGCCTGAATTTTACTATAATCATGAGATTGATTATTCTTTCAGAATCTTGATAAGATCAGGTACCTACTGCAAAGAATTGGATTGCTTTCTGATTAGAAAATCACTAGAAGGGGCAGGAGCTGGATTAATGGTTTCTGCCTTCCAAGGACACAGGACAAAAGGGAATCTATAGAAAAAGGGAGCGTGCCTTTCTGCACAGGATCCTGTGATTCTTTTTCCTCTAAAAATTTAGTTTTTCATTATTTAAGAGTGATGTGGCCAGGTGTGGTGACGCACACCTCTAATTTTAGCGCTTTGAGAAGCCTGGTGGGTCATGAGGTCAGGAGTTCGAGATCAGCCTGACCAAGGTGGTGAAACCCTGTCTCTACTAAAAATACAAAAACTAACAGGGCATGCTGGAATGTGTTGGTAATTCCAGTTACTCAGGATGCTGAAGCAGGAGAATCACTTGCACCTGGGAGGCACAGGTTGCAGTGAGCCAAGATTGTTTCACTGCACTCCAATCTGGGCAACTCCATTTCAAAAAAAGAAAAAGAGTGATGAGGATATCTGACACCCTATAATGTGGAATGAACACTGACCAGAGAGTTGAAAGACTGGTTGAAAGATTTACACAGAGATATTTGCCCCTGAGGCCAGAATTAGGCAATTATTTGCAAGAGACAACTATCGTCTACAGTCTCTGCTAGCTTGCCACACACACTCTAGAAGCCAATAAGTATTGAATCAGAAGATGAACCATATTTATCCCTGTCAAGTTTCTATCTTCTTTTTATCATTTGTGGAGTCTAACACAGTACTTTAATACATGAAATTTTGAATATATCTGACCACTGCTTGACTTGGATTATTATACATTCACATTGAAAATTTTATCATAATGTTTCAAGTCGAGTAGCTACTGCCAATTAGACTAAAGACTTATTTTTGGGATTTAGCAACTGTGTGATCTGAAGCAAGTTCCTAAACCTTTCATTCTCCTTATTTGTGTACAGAGGATAATGATATCACTGCCTTATTTGTTTGTCTCAGAAGGTGAGGAAACCAAATACATTGTATGGAATGTTTTTCTACAAAACCAGTAATATCTGTGGGTTTTGTTTTTGTGGTGGAACACATAATTGGATATTCATACACCTGTGAGCTAAGTGATTTTTTTTTCAAAATGGTGAACACTTCTCTTATAAAATCAAGCCTACAGTTGGTGTGAGTGTAGGACACGCTGTTAATATAAACCAAATTAATATCAAAGTTTCATCCCTACTGAGATGTCGATCACCACCTGCAGAGGTCTGTCCTGCAGATCCTGACTCAAAGATGGTTGAATAAATGCACTCTCACACCCATTACAGTGATTTAAGTGGGCTAGGGATGGTCGTTGACTGCTTTCCAAGGGCAATTGCAGCCAATCAACCAAGACCCCCATCCCAACCTCACATTTATTCAGTATGGATTTAATAACAGAGGTTCTAAGTTAGCATGCTTGTGAATAATTAATATGGCTAAAAGAGTGGTTTTATGAATGATAAAAGCTTTACGTTCTGGGGCCCAGAGTAAATACCATTAACAGGTGATTCCCCTTTGACCTCCCCCTGAGAGGACCATCCAGCACAAAGTTTACATGAGTAAACAGATTAGAGACAAAGGAATGTGGGGTAAACAGACTTAAACTGGGAAAGACTCTTATCGTCTCTATCTCTTTTTTTTTTTTTTCCTGAGACCGAGTTTCTCTCTTGTTAACTAGGCTGGAGTGCAATGGCACAATCTTGGCTCACCGCAACCTCCGCCTCCTGGATTCAGGCAATTCTCCTGCCTCAGCGCCACCAGGCCCAGCTAATTTTTTGTATTTTTAGTAGAGATGGGGTTTCACCATGTTGACCAGGATGGTATCAATCTCTTGACCTCGTGATCCACCTGCCTCGGCCTCCCAAAGTGCTGGGATTACAGGCGTGAGCCACCACGACCAGCTGTCTCTATCTTTTTGCTGTGCTGATGTAATGAACCAACTGCCTTCAGCCTGTCCCAGTAAAACCTTTCAGCCTTCTAAAAGGTTTGACTAATCTAAACTTTCTCTTCCCTAATATTTTGCCAGTCACCTCAAGTGAATTCCAACACCTACTTCTCTTTGATTAATAACCCCAGTTCCAAAATGTAATTTTGGTGGAATAATAATTGAATAGCATAAAATTATTTATGAAGTTATTTGAGGAAACCTCAGTTGATTGATGAAAGTTTACTTGCTTGATGTCTGACATTTGTTTATGTTACTTATAAAACACACCGTGTGTGTGTGCATGTGTGCACATGTGTACACATGGGCTAAATGAAAAACTTCAGGCTCTCTGCACTGTGGATGAGGTTGATCCAACCAAGCCAGACTGTGTGTTTCCTGAGGAATCATTGTGGGGAATGTAGATAAAGTAACAGCTTTAGAATCATATATTTAGATTAAATATCTGGTATTGAATCTTGAGTCTGAATTTACTGGTTGTAGGACCATGGGTAAATTACTTAAATTCCTTAACTCTTCCTATTTTCCATTCCTAAATGTGTATGATGAATTATTTGCAGAGTCATTTGGAGGACTGATGGTATGGAATGCAAACACCAAGTACAGACAGGCTCCAAAGAAGAGTTTGCTTACTTGTTCACTCATTTTTGTCTATCTTCCGTCACTCTAGGTCTTCCCTTTCTGTATTCTCCATGGTGGTGCCTGGTTGCTGTGACTCTAGGGGTCCTTTGCCTGGGATCAGTGGTGATCATTATAAAGCTGGGTGTGGAATGTAAGTGCTAACATAAGGAACTGATATTTGTCAGGGTGGGAGAGTTGGAAATAAGGTTAATAAATATAGTATATGGTTTATAAGTTTCTTTCATAACAACTACAAACAGCCATGATTTAGATTCATTTTAGGCAATTTTTTTTTTTTTTAAAGATGGGCTTTCACCATGTTGGTTAGGCTGGTCTTGAACTCCCGACCTCAGGTGATCCGCCTGCCTTAGCCTCCAAAGTGCTTGCATTACAGGTGTGAGCCACCATGCCCAACCAAAAAAAAAATTTCTTGAGACAGAGTCAAACTGTCACCCAGGCTGGAGTGCAGTGGCATGGTTTTGACTCACTGCAACCTCTGCCTCCTGGGTTCAAGTGATTCTCCTGCCTCAGCCTCCCGAGTAGTTGGGATTACAGGTAGGTGCCACCACACCAGGCTAATTTTTGTATTTTTAGTAGAGGCAGAGTTTCACTATATTGGCCAGGCTAGTCTTGAATTCCTGATCTCATGATCTGCCCACCTCAGCTTCCCAAAGTATTGGGATTGCAGGCATGAGCTGCCACACCCCAGCCAGCAAAATGTTTTTATAGTGACCATGAAGATAAATGGGTATATTGTTCATCCTCAAATGGAGGCATAAAATGAAGATTACAATTGGTTAGTGTTTTTTGTTTGTTTGTTTTTATAACTTCATGGATAGGCTGGGTACTGTGGCTCACGCTTATAATCCCGGCACTTTGGGAGGCCCTAGGTGGGTGGATCACCTGAGGTCAGGAGTTCAAGACCAGCCTGGCCAACATGGTGAAACCCCATTTTTACTAAAAATACAAAAATTAGCCAGGTGTGGTGATGCATGCCTACAATCCCAGCTACTGAGGAGGCTGAAGCAGTAGAGTTGCTTGAACCCAGAAGATGGAGGTTGCAGTGAGCAGAGATTGCACCACTGCACTCCAGCCTGGACAACAGAGTAAGATTCCATCTCAAAAAAAAAAAAATTCATGGATAGAGCCTATTTAAATTCTGAAATGATGGAGGAGATAATAATTTAAAGTTACGAATCTCCAAGATCATCTGAGAGGCCCAAAAGTAAAAGAAATTTTATTTAGCTTGCTGAGTTTTGATAAAGATAATTAACTACCATTTTAATGTTAAGAACCAGAAACACAATCTTAATAAATAAAACATTTAAAGCAAAATATATTTCAAATGTACAATAAGAACATTAGAAAAGAGAGAATGGATATTGAGGAAGAAAAGAAGCGAAAAGAAGGTCCAGAGCGGCCAAGAAGGAAAGAAAATAGGGCCTATCATTCACTCGACCTGCCTGTGAATTTAGGTCATAGATCTGAGTGGTTTAGGCTACCCAGGATCCAGATTATTATGGCCATTGACGTGCTATTTGCTTCTTAACGGTTGTTCAAGTTCACAGACTATTTCATTTTAAATCTGTCACTTAGAGCCTTTCCTAGTGACTGGGAAAAGTGTCCTTGACTCAGTGGTGGTGGTCAGAAAAATCTTCTGAGCCTTTGATTAACAGGGTCAAGGCTGCCTTCAAACCAAGTGGTCTGCTTTGTATTGCACCATCAAAATTTGAGAACTGAGACATTTGACCCTTCACATTTATTGGCTGCTTGATTTCACAATCTTCACTTTATCACCACCTTTCCTAAAACGTACTGTAGCCCGGGTGGTGGGGGTGGGGGAAGAAAGAAAACATGCTTGAAGACTCTTGTGACACAGTGATTTACAATAATTTTGTGTGTGGTTGTCTCAAAAAAGGGGTGTGTGTCACAGTTCTTCAAATTAGGAAGTCTGGAAGAGTAGACAGAATGGGAGGAAATACAGCAGAGGAATTAAGACATAAATAGAGTAAATCACTAATGACAATTCCTGCTAATAGTTACTGAGTCTGCTGGGTGTCTATTTTAGGTTTTCCTTATTTTATTTATTACACTACTAGACTGGTTATCTTGTGATTACTTTTCATTTGTAACTGAATTTTAAAAACTTGGTAATTTTTTAAAAACATTATAAGTGTTTGCAATGTTCCTGACATGAAACAAAATACCCCAGGAATATTCAAGAACCTCCACATCTGTAATTTCTGAGTAAACTTGAGTCATTTTTCAGCAGCTTATCTATTGTCAAAAAAGATTTAATTCTGTTTTGATTTCCTCAAAAAGTCTCTTGAGAGATTTTTATTTGGGTTGAAACTAGAGTCTTAATGAAATTGTGATTCAGTATCCCAGGTATCGGACCTCCTAACACAACAGCAAGTAAACCTAACTCACCAGAAAAATAAACTGGAGAGACAGATCTCAGCCCGGCAACAGGCAGAAGAAGCTTCACAGGAATCACAAAAAGAACTTAAGGAAATTATTGAAACCCTCGCCCAGAAGCTGAATGAGAAATCCAAAGAGCAAATGGAACTTCACCAACAGAATCTGAATCTCCAAGAAACACTGAAGAGAGTAGCAAATTGCTCAGGTATTGGGAGAGGGTGGGTGAGGAGAGATGGTGGAAGCTTTCTGCCCAGTCTTAACTATTTTTTGGAAACAACTCTGGGCTCAAAATTGGTGTATTGTTATGCATGTAATTATTTATTCATAATGTTCTATACAGGAAGTTCTCAATTTTTGTTGTTGTTGTTGTTAGACGGAGTTTTGCTCTTTTGCCCAGTCTGGAGTGAAGTGTGAGATCTCTGCTCACTGCAATCTCTGCCCCTGGGTTCAAGCGATTCTCCTGCCTAGCCTTCCAAGTAGCTGGGATTACAGACACTGCCACTATGCCTGGCTAATTTTTTTATTTTTAGTAGAGACAGGGTTTCACCGTGTTGGCCGGGCTGGTCTCAAACTCCTGACCGCAGGTGGTTCACCCACCTCAGCCTCCCAAAGTGCTAGCTAGGATTACAGGCGTTAGCCACTGCCCCTAGCCAATTTTTTTTTTTAGATGGAGCCTTGGTCTGTCACCCAGGCTGGAAAGCAGTGGTGTGATTTCGGCTCACTGCAGCCTCTGCCTCTCCAGCTCAAGTGATTCTCCTGCCTTAGCCTCCCAAAGTGCTGGGATTGCAAACATAAGCCACCATACCCAAGTAATTTTTGTACTTTTATTAGAGACAGGGTTTTGCCATATTGAACAGGCTGATCTCGAACTTCTGACCTCAAGCCATCTGCCTGCCTCAGCCTCCCAAAGTGCTGGGATTACGGGCGTGAGCCACCGTGCCTGGCAATAAATTCTTAGTTTTTATCATAGCTGTCCTATGGTATGTCAAATCTTTGAGAAATTTGATTTAATTAAGCATACGTTTTGGTGGATTTAAGTTTTTTTTCCTTGTAAGAGCCTCTTCTTTCTAAAATTTTAGTTGTGAAATGTTTTTTTTGAGAGCTCTGTCTCACCCTGGCTGGAGTGCAGCAATGAGATCTTGGCTGACTGCAACCTCCCCCTTCTGGGTTCAAGCAGTTCTCTTGTCTCAGTCTCCTGAGTAGCAGTTTGGAGATTTTTCTTGACGAATTCTGCCACCCCACCCCTTTCCGTAGGTCCTTATCTCTTTCCATTTCAGTGCCATTTAATCGCTGTATCTCTTTTTCTAGAAGGTCTTTTTGTCCTTGGAACTGTCTACCCCTAACTCTATATTAGCTCATTCTATGGCACTATTTCTTAAAGTGTACCACATCAAATTACTAATTTACTTTATTTTATTTCAATTTTTTGAGATGGAGTCTTGCTCTTTTGCCCAGGCTGTGCCCTGCCCTGATCTCGGCTCACTGCCACCTTCGCCTCCAGGGTTCAAGCGTCTCACCCGCCCAAGTAGCTGGGATTAAAGGCGCCCAAAACCATGCCTGGCTAATTTTTGGTTTTGTTTTCATTTTTTCTGAGAGGGGGTAACCCAGGCTGGAGGGCAGTGGCACTATCTCAGCTCACTGCAACCTCAGCCTCCCGGGTTCAAGTGATTTTCCTGCCTCAGCCTCCTGAGTAGCTGGGATTACAGGCACCTACCACCACACTTGGCTAATTTTTGTATGTTTAGTAGAGACAGGGTTTCACTATGTTGGCCAGGCTGGTTTTGAACTCCTGACCTCAGGTGATCCACCCGCCTCAGCCTCCCAAAATGCCGGGATTACAGGTACGAGCCACTGCACTGGGCTTATCAATTTAAATAGTACCAGTGGAGGTTGGCTGGCTTGCAAACATTACGCAGATACTTCAGATTAGACAAAAATATGAGGAGTCCAAGAAGTCTATTTATATAAGAAGAAATGAGTTAATTTTAGTTGTCTAAAGGGACTCAGAATCCAGAGGCAGGCAGAAATAGTAGCATCTATAAGAAGATTATGATGTGAATTCTGATACTGTTACAGAAGCTACTGCATTAATTGGTCTTTCTGCAGTATGTCATTAAATCTGGTCTATGTTTTTAGGTGTGGGGGAGTTAAAAGGTGTGAGATAGAGTCATGCAGAGGTACTTTGTTTCCTTGGAGGTGCATAAATTAGTGGCCTATTGTCAGGATTAGTAAACAGCTGCCTCTGATAAAGATCGTTCTAACTTCTTGCTTGCACAATTCACTTACTCTCAACCACAAATTTCTTTGAATAAAGAAAATATAATAGCAGTTCACAGATACCTAAACTTTTCCTTGACAGGTGAAACACTGAGACCTAGATAAAGTTAAATGATGATAAAAAGTAATTTTGTGTAATGTTTTTCAGTTTATAAATCCCTTCACTATTTAGAAGTCATTTACATTTTCAAAATGAGCAGAAATTTTTAGACAAAATAATTTTTAGCAAGTATCAAACATATTTAATCTCTTTAAAGTTGGAGCTTTCAAGGAAAGGAATATATCACCTTCAAGAAGGCTTAAAGGAAGAAGATTTATATATTAAGGGTAGGAATGTTTATAAAAGCAGAAATAACCACACGCCAACCAATGGTCATATCACAGGCAAGGCCATAAGACAATTTTGTCTTTATCAGTGGTATGTGATTAAATCTACATCAGGACCATTCAGAACTATCTCCTAGAGATGCCCTGGATGAACAACTAATAAAAAACATTAAGTGATATGTCTGATGCTGGCAGATATACCAAGTAACATGTTCCATTCCTTGACAGTGTCATATAAAGGCTAGTTAGTACAGATACCAAATAAAGTTCTGCCTTTCATCAAGGACCTTTAAGACATCTTTAAAAAGTAATACTAAAATGCCATATTTTAAAAAAAGGCCTGGTTTTTCCAGGGTGAGGCAAGTTTTATCTTTTTTACTAAAAAGACTGGTCTTCAATGTACATATGGGGGGGAAGAGATGCTGAGATGTTATTCTGTTTGCTTTAGGCCAATGAGCTAGTGGGATGCAGGCCTTTTGCAGGAATAGACTTTACATTCAGCAATGGAATATGAGGAGGTTCTCAAGCTTTACTGTCTGTAAGCAGATTCAGGAGTTCAAGACCATCCTGGCCAAGATGGTGAACACCCGTCTCTACTAAAATATAGAAAAAAACGTCAGCTGAGCTTGGCGGTGCATGCTTGTAGTTCCAACTACTCAGGAGGCTGAGGTGGAGGAATCATTTGAACCCGGGAGGTAGAGGTTTCAGTGAGCCGAGATCATGCGCGCCACTGCACTCCAGTCTGGCAACAGAGCGAGATTCCATCTCAAAAGAAAAAAAGTGGCAGATTACAGATATACTGTCAAGATTCTGTATCAAAATGTCTTGAGTGTCACTGAGAAACATTTCCTCAAATGGTTTTAACTTAAAAGTTTGAAAAGTAGTACGTTAGACTGGTGAAACACACAGAATCTAGAGTTAGATTGCATAGGTCCAGATTCTCCTCTATTTGTCAAAAGAAGAAAAAGAATGGAACCTATCTCATAGAGATATTATGAGGATTAAATGAGTTGATATCTGTAAAGTACTTCCAACAGTTTCTGGCACATAGTGTGTGATATTTGTGTTTGTTAAATTACATAGCAATTACAAATATCACTTACTATGTTTATTTCAGTGTACACACACACACACACACACACACACACACACACACAAACAGAAATGCAGTTAGTTTAAATACTGCATTTTGTAATGTGTCCTTCTTCCTTTGTCACAGCTTGGAAAACTTGCCCAGACTGTCTTTTTAGTCCACAAAAACTCACATATATCTACACATATATATTTTTGAGATGGAGTCTTGCTCTGTCACTCAGGCTGGAGTGCAGTGGCATGATCTCGGCTTACCGTAACCTCCGCCTCCTAGGTTCGATGACGCACACCACCATGCCCGGTGAATTTTTTTGTTTTTTTTTTGTAGAAATGGGGTTTCATGTTGCAAAGGCTAGTCTGGAACTCCTAAACTCAAGCACTCCACCCACCTCAGCCACCCAAAGTGCTGGAATTATAGGCATGAGCCACCACGCCTAGCTGAAAAAGTACATATTTTTATGTTGACTTAATATGATGGGGTTAGGCAAATTAAGAAGTAAGAAGCTTGCATTTACTGCTGCTTTCAACTTGGTCTCTTTTTCTTTTTATAAGCATCAGTGATGAAAAATCAACTTAGTGTTTTGTATGCTCTTCCTCATTCACTTTCTTCTTCTGTTTTTTTTTAAAGACAGGATTTCACCATATTGGTCAGGCTGGTCTAGAACTCCCGACCTCAGGTGATCTGCCCACCTCGGCCTCCCAAAATGCTGGGATTACAGGTGTGAGCCACCACATCTGGCTTCACTTTGTTCTTTTGTTTTTCAGTCCCTCCTATTTTCTCCTCTCTAATAAAGCCGACTCTTATGCATTTATCTAGTGATTTTATACCACAATGAGAATGAAATTAAAATGCTGCCTTTCTCAAATATTTTAGTTTTTCACCTTTTGGTTGCAGTGTAGACCAGAGTACTTTGTTACCCTTAAAGAGATGGAAGAGATGATGATGATGATGGTGGTGATGATAGTGATGATTTGGGAGTTCCTGAAAGCATCCATAAACATGTGGACATTGGTATATTTTGCCTATTGTCTAAGCCCTATGTTGGATTTGTTGGAATCCCTTTGAATTTTGCTCCTGAAAATGTCCTTACTTTTAAAAATCTTATTGAAATTGAGATCCACACTTAATATGAATACTGTTTTCCCTAGAACAACTCTGTACAAAAGAAATATAGGGTGTGCTATATATATCATTAAAATGTCTAGCAGCCACATAAAAATGAAAAAGTAACAGATAAAATTAATTTTAGAAACATATTTTACTTAACCCAAGATATTTGAAATATTATTTAATACTAATCAGTATAAAACTTTTTAATGGGCTATTTTACATTCTTTTCTTTTTTTCAAACTAGGTTTTCAAAATCATTTGTGTGTTTTACACTTATAGTACATCTTAATGCAAACTAGCAGGTGTGGTGGCTGATGCCTGTAATTCCAGCACTTTGGGAGGCTGAGGCAGGAGGATTGCTTGAAACCAGGAGGTCAAGACCAGCCTGGGCAACACAGCGAGACCGAGTTTCAGTTAAAATAATTTTTTAAAGAAATGCAAACTAGCTACATTTCTAGTCCTCAAGAATCACATATGGCTACTATATTAGACTATACATGTCTAAAAGCAAGACACACGGTATTTAAGCCTACATTCATTATTCCAAGATACAAAGTTTTAAAATACATAGGCATTGCTTTTTAAAAACATCAGAATGGCTATTAAATAGCTATTCCCCCAACCCTCATTTTCATTTTCCAAACACAACTTTAAAAAATAGATCAGTTCCTAAAATTATATGCTGGCTTAACTTGCTTTTCAGCAGGGGAAGTGAAAACGCTAAATGAGAAGTACATTTAGGTTGCTAAAATTGGTATGCTTTCTTTTTTTTTCAAAAATAGAGAAATAAGGACTCTGAGGCTATTTAGGTATTTGCAGAACTTGGGTGAAATTTTGCTTAAGAAGTAGTATGCACTGGGCGCGGTGTCTCTTGACTGTTATCCCAGCACTTTGGGAGGCCTGGCCGACGTGGTGAAACCCCGTTTCTACTAAAAATACAAAAACAAAAAAGAAACATAAATAGTATGCACGTGAGAAGACTAAGGGGATAATTGATTTAAGAACTGCAGAACTGCTTTTACTCAAATATAACTGATTGATTAGATATACTACCCTTTCCAGCTCCTTGTCCTCAAGACTGGATCTGGCATAAAGAAAACTGTTACCTATTTCCCTCGGGCTCACTTGACTGGAAAAAGAGCCAAGAGAACTGCTTATCTTTGGATGCCAAGTTGCTGAAAATTAATAGTACAGCGGATCTGGTGAGTGACTTTGGATATTTGTTGTGCTGGAGTATTGGTTGATAGGGAAATAAATCTGGTTTAGATTGTCATTGGAGGAATTCTTGTTTGAGAGCCAAAATACCTGTTTTTTAGCTTAGTCTGACCACCAGTTTTGTGCATGACCTTGGACTGACAGGCTCCGTAGTATCTCTAGGCTTCAGTAAGTGTTTCCATAAAACCGTCAAGGGGATGTCAGAGATCCCTTTTGGTTCTTTAGTTGTATGGATCTAATGCTAACTGACTTTCAGATTCTAAAACCACCATGTAGATTCCACAAATTCAGAAACATTACTCCCCACAGGACTTCATCCTGCAAGCAGTTTCCCATTCCAGTTTCCCATTCTGGATTGGGCTGTCTCGGAGGAACCCCCGCTACCCGTGGATCTGGGAGGACGGTTCTCCTTTGATGCCCTACTTGTAAGTTTCCCATTCTTTTCGATGCCTCTCTTGTCAGTTTCCTCTTCTTTGCTGAATGTGCTAGTGAAGTCACGGCCTGAATTCCACCAATGTCCTCTTCTTGCCAGAGAGAAGCTTGGGGGAATTTCTCAAAGTCTCCTTCCTCACCTCTCTCATAAAAAAAATTTACTCATTTACCCATTCAGACCTTTTCTTGAGTTTTCCTTCCCTCATTTATTATTGATTGGAGGCTTTAAGACAAAAAGCTTCAACAGCTAAGCTTCTGAAACAAGATGGCAGTAAATCTAAGGTGTTTTTTTCTCTCCCTGCCTACAGATTTCGACTCCGAGGTGCTATTTCCCAGACATACTCTTTAGGTACCTGCGCGTATATACAGCAAGGAACTGTTTTTGCGGAAAACTGTGCTTTACTTGCCTTCAGAATATGTCAGAAGAAAGCAAATCTATTAAGAGCACAGTGAATTTGAAGGCTCTGGAAGGAAAGAAGAAAGTCTTTGAGTTTTATTCTGGAATTTAAGCTATTCTTTGGGTGCAAAGCATGAAAGCCCAGAGAACGGTCAGCTAGCTGGCTGCGGAATTCCTTTGCAGAAACTAGGGCTCCAGATGCGTGCATGGCACATTTATGCCAACATATTTTATTCTAGCTGTCTGTATTACTTCACCTAGCTTGTCCCAGGCTTCCCTGCTAGCTGAAGTCCATTTGCCTCTTTTTATTTTAAAATTTGACTCCTCTTCAAGCTTGAAAACTCTCTGCACTCAGTCTTCTCTACCTCATTATCACCTTCCCCTCACCCTCCTAAAATTGTGTAAAAGACAGAACATGGAGAACTTGCTCAACTGCAGGCAGAGAGCAAAAAGGGGAAATATGCCCAGGAAAACGTGGACATGAAGAAACAGAGAGGGGCAGAGGCCATACCAAAATCAAGAAACACATGTTCTTCACTTTAAAAGCTATCACTCCTTGGTTTTTAAATTGTGGTTCAATCTCCAGACTGTCTACCATTTACACACACACACACACACACACACACACACATTTTGGGACAAGTGGGGAGTCCGAGGAAGTACTTAGTAAATGGGTGGTCTTTTCTGTGAGCTAATCCACAACCTATTAGTACTTCCTAAATTAGTTATTATTTCTTCATTGTTTTTTCTACCAGAGAACAGCTTAATAGCTTTAACCCTTCACAACAGTTCTTGTTAGAATCATGGGATGTGTGGCCCAGAGGTAAGAATGAAATTTCTTTCCCTAAAGAACATACCCTTTGTAGATGACCTCTTCTCAACTCTGTTTTGCTCTGCTATAATTTTGAGACATACAAGACGAAAAAATGAAGATATTCAATCTAGAACAAACTGAGCCAGATATTCAAATATTACTGAATAGAAACAGATGGAATTAGAAATAGATCTTCTGTTTTCAGGTTTCTATTTCTTTTCCACTCATTCTTCACAGGCTATTCTACTTTAAGGAAGTCCTTTTGTTTTGCTGCACATAATCTAGCCGGAATCTTTTTTGTTTTGTTTACTTTAAGAGCTGAATCATCCTTAGGAAGTCAAGAGATGTTTGCTTTTGTTAATAGCTTTATTGAGATATAATTAACATAAACAACATATTAAAGTGTACAATTTGATATGTTTTCACACCTTGTGAAGAAGATGCATAACACAATTAAGAGAGTGAACATATCCATCATTCCTTCAAGTGTCACAATGCCCCTCCCGATGACATGTCCCCAGAAAATCAGTAATCGGCTTTCATTTTGCATTTTATAGAGTTTTATATGAATGAAATTATACAGTATGCCTTTTTATTGTCTAGCTCCTTTGACTTTGAATAATTATTTTGAGATCATATGTCTCCATCTTATTGCTTATACGAATTGCTCATCCTTTTAAATGCTGAATATTCCCTTGAATTACATACATCACAATTTGCCCATTTACTTGTTGATGACATTCGGGTTGTTTCGTTTTTGGGATATTACAAATAAAGCTACTGTGAACATTTGTGTACAAGTCTGTATGAACACAGGGTTTCTTTTCTCTTGGATGAACACTTAGGAGTATAATGTCTGGATCACACAGTAGGTGTATAATTAACTCTATAGGAAACTGCCAGACCGTTTTCCAAAGTCGTACCATTTTACATTCCTCCCAGCAGTGTATGAGTGTTCCAATTCCACCTCATCCGTGCCAGGATTTGATATGGATTGCCTTACCGTTTTAATGATTCTAATAGATATATAATGGTATATCCTCATAGTTTTAATTTGTATTTCCTATACATTTTTGTATGTCTGTTTTTGAGTCAAAGTTTTGCTTTTGTTGCCCAGGCTGGAGTACAGTGGCGCAATCTCTGCTCACAGCAACCTTCACCTCCCAGGTTCAAGTGATTCTCCTGCCTCACTCTCCGAAGTAGCTGGGATTACAGGTGCCCGCTGCCACGCCTGGTGAATTTTTATATTTTTAGAAGAGACAGGGTTTACCATATTGGCCAGGCTGGTCTTGAACTCTTGACCTCAGGTGATCCACCCGATTCAGCCTCCCAGCATGCTGGAATTACAGGCATAAGCCACTGTGCCCGGCAAATTTTTATAAGCCTGTTTACCACCTGTACTAGGTAATTTTGATAAAGTAACTGTATAAATCTTTTGAAAATTTTTGCTTGGTTTATTTTTCTAACCGTTGAGTTTTGAGAACTCTATATATTTGGGTTAAAAACCCTTTATCAGACATGCATCTTGAAATATTTTTCTTGGTTTTTTTTTTTTTTTTTTTTTTTGAGATGGAGTCTTACTCTGTTGCCCAGGCTGGACTGCAGTGGCACGACCACAGGTCACTGAAGCTTTGACCTCCCAGGGTGAAGTGATCCTACCGCCTCAGCCTCCAAAGTAGCTGGGACAATGGGGACCACAGGTGTGCACCATCATGCCCAGCTAATTTTTTTTTTTAATTTGAGAAAGAGAGACAGGCTCTTCCTCTGTTGCTCTGGCTGGCCTTGAACTCCTGGGCTCAAGCGATCCTCCTGCCTCGGCCTCCTAAAGTGCTGGGATTGCAGGTGTGACCCACCATGCTGGCCAGTATTTTTTTCTTTTTTGGGGACAGAATCTCTCTGTTGTCACCTGGGCTGGAGTGCAATGGCACAATCTAGACTCACTGCAACCTCTGCCTCCCAGGTTCCAGCAATTCTCCTGCCTCAGCCTCCTGAGTAGCTGAGATTACAGGTGTCTGCCACTACATCCAGCTAATTTTTGTATTTTTAGTAGAGAGAGGGTTTTACCATGTTGGCCAGGCTGGTCTTGAACTCCTGACCTCTAGTGATCCACCCACCTTGGCATCCAAAAAGTGCTGGGATTACAGGCATGAGCCACTGTGCCTGGTCCTGGCCAGGATTTTTAAACATAGTTTCCCCCCCGCCCCCTTTTTTTTGAGAAGAAGTCGCATTCTGTCACTCAGGCTGAAGTACAGTGGCAAGATCTTGGCTCACTGCAACCTCCACCTCCCAGATTCGGGCAATTCTCCTGCCTCAGCCTCCTGAGTAGCTGGGATTGCAGGTGTGTGCCACCACGCCCAGCTAATTTTTGTATTTTTAGTAGAGACAAGGTTTCACCATGTTGGTCAAGCTGGTCTTGAACTCCTGACCTCATGATCCACCCGCCTTGGCCTCCCAAAGTGCTGGGATTACAGGCGTGAGCCACGGCGCCCAGCCTAGTTTTCTCTTCTTTATATGGCTTTGCCTTGTTAGAGTACCCAGGAAATATTTCTCAATGTCAATTTTCTGGAATATTTTTGTTTACAGTTAGTACTATTTCTTCATTAAATGTTTTATACAATTTACCCTGATGTCATCTGGGCATAGATCGGTTTTTCTTTGTAGTCAGGTTTTAACTACAGATTCAGTTTCTTTCTTTTCTTTTTCTTTCTTTCTTCTTTTTTTTTTTTTTTTTTTTTGAGACCTCCCTCTGTTGCCCAGGCTGGAGTGCAGTGGTGCGATCTCAGCTCACTGCACCCTTCCCCTCCCTGTTCCAGCAATTCTCCTGCCTCAGCCTGCCGAGTAGCTGGGATTACAGGCACAAGCCACCATGCCAGGCTAATTTTACGTATTTTTAGACGAGATCGAGGTTTCACCATTCTGGCCAGGCTGGTCTCAAACTCCTGACCTCGTGATCTGCCAGCCTCAGCCTCCCAAAGTGTTGGGATTACAGGCGTGAGCCACGATGTCCAGCGAGATTCAGTTTCTTTACATGATGAGCTGTTCAAAGGAATCCTTCTTTGATGAACTTTGGAGGTTACTGTCTTTGAAGGTTTTCATGTGCTTCATCTAAGCTGTTTAATTTATTGGCACACCATTTATAACAATTATTTTAATATCTGTAGAATCTTTAGTGTTGCTACTTCTTTCCTTCCTTATAGTGTTAATTGTATCTGCTCTCTCTCTCTCTCTCTCTCTCTCTCTCTCTCTCTCTCTCTCTCTCTCTTTTTAACTAATCAGCTTAGCTAGAGGTTTACCACTTTCATTTTTCTTTAAAAAAAAACAAAAAAGCTATTTGGTCAACAGAGACAAAATGGCCAAATAGACGCAGCCAGGAAGCACCACTCCTGCTGACAGAGATGGAGACTGGGAACCCAGTTCCTGGCCCTGAATGACTCCTAGGCAAGGCAGCCCACTCTTGCCGTGAACCTCTAGGATTCATTTCTGAATGAAATGTGTAGCTACAAGTGAACTACACTCCCCATAAGCGTTTGAACTGGCATGGAGATATGCCCTACAAGCAGGCAGAGGCAGAACTCCAGCCTGCATAGAGCCCAGGTTTTTTTTGCGTAGGAGTCAGTTCCAGTGGAACATGGCCATAGGCATCCATCCCCCAAGGCTCTCCGTCTTCTTCCTAAAAACTCTAACCCCACTTACTGCCTTGCAAGGAGAAAACCAGGGCCGACTATCCCTTGGGATTGGAGAATTTCTATTCTGCAGGACCTCCTGCCCTCCAGCCCCTCTCAAGGCCTTGCCTGGCTGCTCTAGTAGCGTGTGAACGGTGCAGCCCTCACTGCCCATCCTGGGTGCTTTGCAGGCCGACCTGCCTGAGTTCTTTCCCAGAGGCCCCAGAGCACTTTCAATCCCCCATCGCAGCCCGTGCCCGAACCTGAGGCGCAGGTTGGCGGAGTGCTGGCTGGGACCAAAGCCCCGGGGCTGCGGCACGCAGCTCCGCAGTGCGGAGCCCAGATCCGTGGCCTGCACTCCAGCGGGCGAAGAGTCCCGAGTCACAGCACCGAGGGAGTGAGATGCCCAGGCTAGGGGCAGCGCGTAAGACCCACGGGCAACTGTGGATCTCTGCCCGAGGAAGCCGCCCGGCCCGGACAACCTAGCAAAGGAAATCCGGGCATGGCGATAGTGATTGGAGGGGGCTTTGCCCAGGCTTAGGAGCAGACCTGGTGACGCAGTCACGGGACACTGCCGCCAACTCGCTGAAACACAAGAGACCTGCAGGGCTGGCCATTACTCTTATGCGCCATCTGCTGGATAATCGCCCAAAGTACACCAAAAGTATTCTGCCAATATGTTAAATATCCGCCTGTGAAACCCAGGGCAAGAATCCAGCGGCAAACGAAGATCTTGCACAGAGCCCTGGTCCTCGGACAGCACTCAGAAATGAAGCAAATGATTAGACTCAACTTAAACCACAGTTAAAGGAACATCAGCCCTCTCCAATGAGAAAGAATCAGCTTAAGAATTCTGGCAATTAAAAAGTAAGAGTGTCCCCTTACCTCCAAATGAGCACACTAGCTCCCCAGCAGTGGCTCTTGACCGCATTGAAATGACAGACACAGAAATTAGAATCTGGATGGCAAGGAAGCTCATTGAGATTCAGGAGGATGTTGAAACCCAATCCAAGGAATCCAGGAAAATGATCCAAGAGCTGAAAGATGACAAAACCTTTTTTCTTCATTTTCATTTTCTTTTCTTTTTCTTTCTTTCTTTTTTTTTTTTTTTTTTTTTTTTGAGGTGTAGTCTCCCTCTGTTACTCAGGCTGCAGTACAGTGGCCACTGGCACAATCTCAGCTCACTGCAACCTCCACCTTCCAGGTTGAAGAGATCCTCGTGCCTCAGCCTCTCAAGTAGCTGGGGTTACAGACGAACATCACCATGCAAGGCTAATTTTTTGTATTTTTTGGTAGATACAGGGTTTCGCCATGTTGCCCAGGCTGGTCTTGAACTCCAGACCTCAGGTGATCCACCCACCTCGGCCTCCCAAAGTGCTAGGATTATAGGTGTGAGCCACCACACCCAGCCTGAAAATAAAAAGCATTTTAGGAAAGAACCACACTGAACTTCTGTAATTGACAAATTTACTACAAGAATTTTATAATACATTTGGATGCATTAATAGCAGAATAGACTAAGCTGTGAAAATAAATTCAGACTAGTTCTTTGAATCAACTAATTCAGACAAAAATAAAGAAGAAATAATTTTTTTAAATGGACAAAAGCCCAGAGTAATACGGAATTATGTAAAGAGACCAAACCTATAACTCATTGGCATTGCTGAGAGAGAAGAGAGAGTAAGCTATTTGGAAAATATATTTGAGGATATGGTCCATGACAATCTCTCCACTCTCACTGGAGATGTTAACAAACAAAGTTAAGAAATACAGGGCTGGGAACAGTGGCTCATGTCTGTAATCCCAGCACTTGGGAGGCCAAGGCAGATGGATCACTTGGGGTCAGGAGTTCGAGATCAGCCTGGTCAACATAGAAAAACTCCATCTCTACTAAAAACACAAAAATTAGCCAGGGATGGTGGTACATGCCTGTAATCCCAGCTACTCAGGAGGCTGAGGTAGGAGAATCATTTGAACTTGGGAGGCAGATTGTGCCATTGCTCTCCAGCCTGGGCAACAAGAGCAAAACTCTGTCTCAAAAAGGAATAAAAATAAAAGGAAATACAGATAACCCCCATGAAATATTACACGGTGAGGAAGAAGACCCAGGCATCTAGGATCACCTCCCGCTTGACTTCCACACTGCATTTCAATAGAAGAAAAGGTTGGCTGACTGGCACCTCCTAAATCACCTTCCAATAAGATAGCAGGTGTGGTATGGGGGAATCTCTCTGAAAGACATTGTTTTTGTTTTTGTTTTTTAAGATGGGGTTTCACCATGATGGCCAGGCTGGTATTGAACTCCTGACCTCAGGTGATCCACCCACCTTGGCCTCCTAAAGTGCTAGGATTACAGGCATGAGCCACCGCACTGGCCAAGACATTTTTACTTAAACAAGATCAAACCTCCACCCACTCCTCCATCTGGAGACCAAGACCCTTTCACATGTAATTCCTAAAGCTGTAAACCCAAGACCCTTTCACATGTAATTTCTTTCTTTTTTTTTTTTTTTTTTTTTTTTTTTGAGACGGAGTTTCACTCTTGTTACCCAGGCTGGAGTACAATGGCGCAATCTCGGCTCACCGCAACCTCCGCCTCCTGGGTTCAGGCAATTCTCCTGCCTCAGCCTCCCGAGTAGCTGGGATTACAGGCATGCGCCACCGGGCCCCGCTAATTTTTTGTATCTTTAGTAGAGACGGGGTTTCACTATGTTGACCAGGATGGTCTCGATCTCTTGACCTCGTGATCCACCCGCCTTGGCCTCCCAAAGTGCTGGGATTACAGGCTTGAGCCACCGCGCCGGGCCTCACTTGTAATTTCTAAGGCTGTAAACCCAAGATCCTTTCATGTGTAATATCTAGAGTATAAGCCTATGTAAAGAAGGAACCTTCCTTTGTTAGGCGAGCTTGGCTGTTAGGCAACTATGCCACCTTGCTCCCGGCCGAATAAACTTCTTCCTCCTGTATTCGGTGTCTGAGAAATCCATTTCCCTCGGCCACTCCTGCTACACTTACCTGTAATATCTAGAGTATAAGCCTATGTAAAGGCAGAGCTTCTTTTTGTTAAGGGACTGTGGCCGTTTGGACAAAACATAAAGCCTTACTCCTGGGCGGTAATAATAAAACCCTTTCCTTTCTAGTTCGGTGTCTGCGAGGTCTGTTTCTCATGGCTGCTCCTGCTTCAGCACAACAGGCATTCCCAAGGCACACAGTTAACAGATTTATCAAGGTCAATGCAAAGGAAAAAAATTAAAGGCATCTAAAGAGGGGGGTCAGGACACTTACAAAAGCAGCACCATCAATTTAGTAGCAGACGTCTCAGCAAAGACCTTACTTACAAGTCAGGAGAGATTGGGGCCTATTTTTAGTGCTCTTAAAGAAAAGGAACTCCAATAAAAAAATTTATATCCTGATAAACTAAGCTTGACTGGTGAAAGGTGTAAGGTCGGCCGACAAAAAGGACGAGTAGACCCAAAGTCAGGCAAGCAAGTTTATTGACCAGCCGAGCTGCTCAGTAACCATTAGAGGAGGCAGGCCTGAGCTTAGAAAAGGAGGGGTTTATAGAGGGTGAGAGGGGCTTAAGGGAGTCTCCAGACTGAGATAATTTATCAGTTTGTAACAAGCACAAAGATAGTTAGTCAGCTTGTGACGGACTTACAACACATTATCCTGTGACTTTTGTGGTGGCAGTTTAAAAAAAACAAGATTTTACAGGTATGAGTGAAACAGGGATTTACAAGTACCTGTAACAAAGGTTTGTTTCCCATGACCTCCCCTGCATGGCCCAGATGGCTGTAATCAGGCTTTGCTTAACTTAGCCTGTCTGGCAGCCTTGCTGTGGTGCCTAGATAAGAGTTTAGGAATGCAGCTGCAGAGTAATCAGGGTGGGGGCGGTCAGCTGTGCTGAGGGGGTTTTCTGGGGCAGCTTGTCCCTAACATCCCAGCCTTTTGTGAGGTACTAGAAGAGGGGTGCCATTGTCATCTGGCTGCTTCTTCATGGATGGGGCCATGTTTAGGGGGAGAGACTAGATTGTAGGGATTGTCGTTGCTGGAACTGTCAATATTCTTGGAGCAGCATTATATTTTCTATTGTCCCGTGGGTGAAAGCTTTAATATGGTCCTGTAAAAACTTGGTAAGGAGTTGTAAGAGGCAGGGACAAAATGCTAGAAGGAGAAGGATAGAAATAAGAGGTCCAGCTAGTGGGAGGAGCCATGGTTCCCAACTCCAAAGATTAGCTCAGGAATCTGAGAGACATTGCCTAATTTCAGAAGCTTTTTCATTTAACTGTTGAGCAGCATTTCATACTACTCCTGACTGGTTAGAATAAAAACAGCATTCCTCCCGTAAGGTACACAGTTCTCCTTTCTTGGAAGTGAGGAGGTTTAAACCTTGATGGTTTTGGAGTGTAACTGCTGCTAGAAAGTCTGGGTTTGAAGAGTAAGAATGGATTCTGCGGGCTGGGCGCGGTGGCTCAAGTCTGTAATCCCAGCACTTTGGGAGGCCGAGGCGGGTGGATCACCAGGTCAAGAGATCGAGACCATCCTGGTCAACATGGTGAAACACCGTCTCTACTAAAAATACAAAAAATTAGCTGGGCGTGGTGGCGCACACCTGTAATCCCAGCTTCTCCGGAGGCTGAGGCAGGAAAATTGCCTGAACCCAGGAGGCGGAGGTTGCGGTGAGCCGAGATCACGCCATTGCACTCCAGCCTGGGTAACAAGAGTGAAACTCCGTCTCAAAAAAAAAAAAATGGATTCTGCTGTCTTGCAGACTGTCTGAAAGGTCTTTAGAGAGGGTGTGATAGTAGGACAGGGAGGTGGATAGCCTTGCTATCCCTGTTCCTGTAGCCCTGGTAATTCCAAGTCCTATTAGTAGACCTGGCGGGCTGCTCCATAACAGTTAGAGGAGGCAGCCCTGAGCTTATAAAAGGAGGGGTTTATTTGAGGTGAGAGGGGCTTAAGGGAGTTCTCCAGACTGAGAAACTTTATCAGCTTATAACAAGCACGAAGGTAGTTTATCAGCTCGTGATAGACTTACAATACATCATCCTGTGACTTTTGTGGTGGCAGTTAAAAAAAAAACCCAGGATTTTACAGGTATGTGTGAAACAGGAATTTACAAGTACCTGTAATAAAGGTTTGTTTCCCATGACCTCTCCTGTGCTGCCTAGATGGCTATAATTAGGCTTTGCTTAACGTAGTATGTCTGGCAGCCTTCCTGTGGCACCTAGATAAGAGTTTAGGAATGTAGCTGCAGAGTAATCAAGGTGGGGGTTTAGTAATCAGCTGTGCTGAGGGGGTTTTCTTGGGCAACCTGTCCCTAACAAAGGGGAAATAAAATTCTTCTCAGACAAGCAAATGCTAAGAGAATTTGTTACCACTGGACTAGGCTTACAAGATGTTTTTATACGAGTGCTAAAGATGGAAATGAAAGAATGATATCTGCTATTACAAAAATACACTTAATCACATAGCCCACCAACAATATAAAGCAACTATGCAATAGGAACTAAAAAGTCACCAGCTAAAAACATTATGACAGGATCAATGTCACATATCAATACTAACCCTGGGGCAGGGACACTGGCTCATGCCTGCAATCTCAGCACTTGGGAGGCCGATGTGGGCAGATCACTTTAGGTCAGGAGTTCACAAGCAGCCTGGCCAACATGGTGAAACCCAATCTCTACTAAAAAATACATGGTGAAACCCCATCTCTACTAAAAATCCAGCTAAAACCATTAGCTGGATGTGGTGATATATGCCTGTAATCCCAGCTACTCAGGAGGCTGAGGCAGGAGAATCGCTTGAACTCAGGAGGCAGAGGTTGCAGTGAGCCGAGATTGTGCCACTGATTCTGCTTCAAAAAAAAAAAAAAGAAAAATTAGTCTGGTGTGGTGGTACATGCCTGTAATCTCAGCTACTTGGGAGTCTGAGGCACTAGAGTCTCTGGAACCCAGGAGATAGAGGTTGCAGTGAGCTGAGATCATGCCACTGTACTCCAGCCTGGGTGACACAGTGAGACTCTGTCTCCAAAAAATAAAATAAAATAGAAAATAAAAATACAATCAAAGAGGAACTGAATACAATTGAGTTGCAAAACACTATATAAAAGATGAAGAAAACCAAGAGCTGGTTCTTTGAAAGAATAATCATGATTGATAGGCCACTAGGTAGGTTAATAAAGAAAAGATCCAAATAAGCACAATCAGAAATTACAAAGACGACATTACAACCAATTCCTCAGAAATATAAAGGATCTTAAGAGACCATTATGAAAACCTCTATGCAAATTAAAAAAGCTAGAGGACATGGATAAATTCCTGAAAACATACAACTTCCCAAGACTGAACCAAGAAGAAAGCAAAAACCTGAACAGACTAGTAACAAGTTCCAAAATTGAAACAATAATAAAAGAAATCTACCAGCCAACAAAAATCCTGGACCAGGTGGACTCAGAGCTGAATTATAGCAGATGGACAAAGAAGAATTAGTACCAATTCTACCAAAATTATTACAAAAAATTAAGGAGGGGGGGCTCCTCCTTAACTCATTCTACGAAGGCAGTATCTTTCAGACACAACAAATAAGGAAAACTTCATGCCAACATCCTCAATAATAATATATGCAAAAATACATTACATATTTACATTACAAAAATACATTACATATAAATAATAATACATGCAAAAATTCTCAACCAAACACCAGCAAACCAAATCCAGTAACACATCAAAAAGTTAATTCACCACAACCAGCTGGGTGCAGTGGCTCATGCCTATAATTCCAGCACTTTGGGAGGCTGAAGCAGAAGGATCACTTGAACTCAGGAGCTCTAGACCAGCCTGGGTAAAATAGCAAGACCTGTAATCTAAAAAGAATAAAAAATAGGCTAGACAAAGTGGCTCACTCTTGTAATTCTAGCACTTTGGGAGGCTGAGGCAGGTGGATCATGAGGTCAGGAGATTGAGACCATCCTGGCAAGCATGGTGAAACCCCATCTCAACTAAAAATACAAAAATTAGGTGGGCGTGGTGGCACACAACTGTAATCCTAGCTACTCAGGAGGCTGAGGCACGAGAATTGCTTGAACCCAGGAGGCGGAGGTTGCAGTGAGCTGAGATTGTACCACTGCACTCCAGCCTGGCGACAGAGCAAGACTCCATCTCAAAAAAACAAAAAAAGAATAAAAATAAAGAATACTAAAAAAAATGTTAACCGCAATGAAGTAAGCTATATTTAGGATTCAAGGTTGTTTCCACATATGCAAATCAAATATTTGACTCACCACATAAACAAAATTTAAAATAAATATCATATGATCATCTCAATAGACAGGGAAAAAGCTTTTAATAAATTCCAGCCTCTTTTTATGGTTAAAAGGAAAACCTCAGCCGGGTGCAGTGGCTCACGCCTGTAATCCCAGCCCTTTGGGAGGCTGAGGCAGGTGGATCACAAGGTCAGGCATTGGAGACCAGTCTGGCCAACATGGTGAAATGCAGTCTCTATTAAAAAAAAGAAAAGAAAAGAAAGCCTCAACAAAATAGGCATTAAAGAAAGATAAACTCAAAATACTGAGTCATCTGTGACAAACCACAGACGTTATATTGATGGGAAAAAGCTGGAAAAATTTCCCTTGAGAACTGGAACAAGATGAGTTTGCCCAGTTTTGTCACTCATATTCAACACAGTACCAAAAATCTTAGCCAGAGCAATCAGGCAAGATTGCATAAATTAATTGCATAAAGGGAATGCAAATAGGAAAGTAAGTCAGGCTACCTCCCTTCACTGACAACACGATTCTAGAAAACTCTAAAGACTTCACCAGCATGCTCCTAAAACTGATAAATGATGTTAGCAAAGTTTCAGGATCCAAAATCAATGAACACAAATTAGTAGCATTTATTTATTTATTTATTTATTTGAGATGGAGTCTCACTTTGTCACCCAGGCTGGGTGCAGTGGCATGATCTTGGCTCACTGCAACCTGCATTTCCTGGGTTCCAGTGATTCTTCTGCCTCAGCCTCCCAAGTAACTGGGACTACAGGCTCGTGCCACCACGCCTGGCTAATTTTTTGTATTTTTAGTAGAGACGGGGTTTCGCCGTGTTAGCTAGGATGATCTCAGACTCCTGACCTCGTGATCCACCCGCCTCGGCCTCCCAAAGTGCTGTGATTGCAGGTGTGAGCCACTGCACCAGGCCATAGATTAGTAGCATTTCTAAACACCTGTAACGTTCTAGCTGATGGCTAAATTAAGAACACAATCCCACGTATAATAACCACAAATAAAATGTAATACTTGGGAGTACAACTAAACAAGGAGAAGAAAGATCTCTGCAAGGAGAACTATAAAACACTGCCGAAAGAAATAGGAGACACCACAAATAAGTGGAAAACATGCCATGCCCATGGACTGCAAGAACCAACATTGTTAAAATGGCTTCCTGCCCAAAGCAATGACCAGATTCAATGCTGTTATAATCAAATTACAGCCTCATTCTTCACAGAATTAGAAAAATCAATCCTAAGATTCATATAGAACCAAAAAAGAGCCTGAATAGTCAAAGCAACCCAAAGCAAATAGAACAAAGCAGGAGGCATCATGTTACCCAACTTCTCACTATACTGTGAGGCTACAGTAACCGAAAGAGCAAGATAGTGGCACAAAAACAGACACACAGACCTCGGGAAAAGAATAGAGAATGCAGAAATAAAGTCGCACACCTACAATGATCTGATCTTTGACAAAGTTGACAAAAGCAACCAATATACTGGTTAGCCATATGCAGAAGACTAAAGCCGGTGAAAGCAGACATTTCACCATACAGAAAAATTGACTCAAGATGGATTAAAGATTTAAATAGAAGACCTCAAACTATAAAAATTCTAGAAATAAACTGAGGAAATACCCTACTCAACATCAGCTACAGCAAATAATTTATGGCTAAATTCTTAAAAACAATTGCAACAGAAACAAAAATCAACAAGTAGGACCTAATTAAACTAGAGAGGTTTGCATAGCAAAATAAACTATCAACAGAGAAAATAGACAATCTATAAAATAAGAGAAAACCTTAGTAAAGTATGCATCTGACAAAGGTGTAATAATCCGGAATCTATAAGAAATTTAGGCTGTGCATGGTGGCTCATGTCTGTAATCCCAGCACTTTGGGAGGCCAAGGTGGGTGGATCACCTGAGGTCTGGAGTTTGAGACCAACCTGGTCAACATGATAAAACCCCATCTCACCCCATCTCTACTGAAAATACAAACATTAGCCAAGTGTGGTGGCACATGCATGTAGTCCCAGCTACTTGGGAGGCTGAGGCAGGAGAATCACTTGAACCTGGGTGGCAGAGACTGCAGCTAGCCGAGATCGTGCCACTGCACTCCAGCCTGGGTGACAGAATGAAACTCTGTCTCAAAAAAAAAAAAAATAGAAAGAAAAGAAAAAATTTAAACAAATCAGCAAGCAAGAAACAACCCCATTAAGAACAGGCAAAGGACATGAACAGACACTTCTCAAGAGGACATACAAGCGGCCTACAAACATGAAAAAATGGTCATCATCACTAATCATTAGATAAATGCAAATTAAAACCACAATGAGACACCATCTTTCACCAGTCAGAATGACTATTATTAGGCCGGGCATGGTGGCTCATGCTTGTAATCTCTGCCCTTTGGGAGGCTAAGGTGGGCGGATCATGAGGTCAAGAGATCGAGACCATCCTGGCCAACATGGTGAAACCCCGTCTCTACTAAAAATACAAAAGTTAGCTGGGCTTGGTGGTGCGCACCTGTAGTCCCAGGTACTTGGGATGCTGAGGCAGGAGAATCAAAATAAAAAGAATGGTTATTATTAAATGGTCATAAAACAGCAGATGGTGGCAAGGCTGCAGAGAAAAAAGAATGCTATTACTCTGTTGGTGGGAATGTAAATTAGTTCAGCCACTATAAAAAGCAGTTTGGAGATTTCTGAAAGAACTTAAAACAGAACTATGATTCAATCTGGCAATCTCATTGCTGGATATACATTTAAAAAAATTAAATAAATCATTCCACCAAAAAGCACATGCACTCATATGCCCATCACAGCACTATTCACAATAGCAAAGACATGGAATCAACCTAGGTGTCCATCAACAGTGGATTGTATCAAGAAAATGTGGTACATATACAGCACATGGGAGGCCGAGGCAGGAGGATCACCTGATGTTGGGAGTTTGAGACCAGCCTGGTTAACATGGTAAAACCTTGTCTCTAATAAAAATACAAAAATTAGCTGGGTGTGGTGGTGCCCGCATGTAATCCCAGCTACTCAGGAGGCTGAGGCAGGAGAATCTCTTGAACCCAGGAGGTGGAGATTGCAATGAGCTGAGATTGTGTTCATTGCACTCCAGCCTGGGTGACAGGAGCAAAACTCTGTCTCAAAAAAGAAAAAAAAATCCTTCCACAGCTTCTCAATACATGTAAAATAGAGTCCAGACTTCTTGTCTGCAAGATCCGTTCTTCCTCTTGAACTTTGACTTATAAAATATCAAACTTACTGCAGTCTACATTAAAGTGGTATCATACAACTTTAGGATAAGAATCTCACAATGGTATACTTCTATTTCTCTTCTTTCAGTCTTTATGCTAATGTTGTTATATAATTTATTTTTAGGTATGTCATAAATGCCAAAATTCATTGTTATTAGTTTTGTTTAAGCAGTAAAGACATTTAAATAATAAGGAAAAAAATCACGTGTTTACCCATGTAGTTACTATTTCCAAAGATACTCATTTCTTCTTCTAGCCCTGCTTTATCATCATTTGACATTTTCATTTTCCCTGAAGAATTTTTAAAATGTTTTCTCTACTGAATGTCTGTCTGTGATGAATTTCAATTTAAGATATCTGAAAACATTATTTCATCTGTATTTTTAAATGATATTTTCACTGGGTATAAAATGCTAGGCTGACAGATTTTTGTATATACTTCAAAAATGTTGCTCCACAGTCCTCTAACTTGTATGATTTCTTATGACAAATATTCTGTCATTCTTTGTTTCTCTGCACATAATTATCTATGCTTTTGTTAGATGTTTTATTTTTGTTTTGTCACAGGTTTTATGCATTTTTTATTATGATGTGCTTTGGTGAAGTTTTTTGTTTGTTTGTGTCTTGTGTCAAGGTTCCTTAGCTTAGGATCTATCATTTTATATTTTTCATTAGCTTTGAAAATTTTAAGCTATTATTTTTTCAAATATTTTTTCTGTTCCAACCTCAACCCCACTCCCATGCACTGTTAAGGGATTCGAGACACATGTATTAGGTTGCTAGAAGTTACCCCCAGCAACCTAATGTTCTGCCCTACTCTGCCCCTCCCCTCCCCTTCCCTTCTTCCTTTCCCCTTCCCACCACCTGCCTTCTTTCCTTTCTGTTCTTTCTCCCCTTTTTATTTTCCTTCTTTCTTACTTGCTTTCCTTCTTTTATTTTACTTTTCTTTCTTCATCCCTTTCTTTCCTTTCCTTTGAAAATTATATTCTCTCAGGGTTTCATTTTTAATAGTGCCTTTTGTTACATCTCCAGGTTAACTCATCTTTCCTCTCGGTATCTAATCTGCCATTAATACCTTACAGTGTATTTTTAATTTTATCTTTTGTAATTTACATTTCTAGAAGTGTACTTTTTTTCTTCTACATGTCTATGTATCTTTTAAAATACATAAATGTGTTTTGAACACATTAATTATCTTAATGTCTATCTAATTCTAACCTCTGAGTTGGTTTTGATGATTATTCTCCCCATTATGGGTCATGTTTTCCTAGCTCTTTGCATGCCTGCTGATCTTTGACTGAAAGCCAGACATTGTTCATTTTATCTTGGTCAATACTCCAAGGTTTGTGCTCCTGTAAGTATTCCTGAGTTTTCTTTTTTCCTTTTTTTTTTTTTTGAGATGTAATCTTGCTCTGTCACCAGGCTGGAGTGCAGTGGCACAATCTCGGCTCACTGCAACCTCCGCCTCCCGGGTTCAAGCAATTCTCCTGCCTCAGTCTCCTGAGTAGCTGGGACTACAGGCGTATGCCACCACGCCCAGCTAATTTTTGTATTTTTTAGTAGAGATGGGGTTTCACCATGTTGGCCAGATGGTCTCGATCTCTTGACCTCATGATCTGCCCTCCTCGGCCTCCCAAAGTGCTGAGATAACAGGCGTGAGCCAACATGCCCAGTCATTCCTGAGTTTTATTATGAGACATGTTTAAGTTTCATAGAAACAGTGTGATGCTTCTGTTATTGCTTTTATGATAGGCAATATTAAAGAATTTCTCATTCTTGGGCTTATTTTCCACTATGAAGGCAAAATTTTCTGAGTATCCTACTCAGAGCCCTACTGAACTATGATCTTCTCCGGTCTTGATGTTAGGAAAGGGCAGTTCCTGCTGTGTGTGTGCACTGGGGAGTGTTTCCTCTAATCGATTTGGATGTTTCTTTCCTTGGCCCCTCTGGCAGCTTCCTCACACTTATGCTTTGATCTGAACTCTGCTGAGTCCTCAAGCAAGATTCTCTGCAGAGCTCCGAGGTTCTTTCTTGATGCAGCCTACTCCTCTCTTGAACTCAGCTGTGAACTCTGTCTACCTTCTTCTCTGGCTTTCAGCTATATTCCTTTAATCCATGAAATTTACCAGCCTCGTCCTCAGTTCCCCCTCCCTGTGTGTGGCCTGGAAACTTTCTAAACATGGTAAGCTGAGGCAACTATAGAGCTCACCTTGCTTGTTTTCCATCTCTCAGGAATCATTCTCCTTGATTACTTGGTAGCCAGTGTTTTAAAAACTATTGCTTTATATACGTGTATCCATTTGTTTGTTTTAATTTGGAAGGTGAATTGAGTCCTTGTTACTCTATTGTGGCTCTAAGAAAAAGTCCAAGGTAAGTATTTCGTAATCAGGTACTTAAGCTTCTCTTTCTGTTAGAGCTACTGATATCATTGAACAAAGGTGTGTTGAACTGAGAGCATCCTTGGGGGAAAAAATTGTAGTCCAAGACTGAAAGATGGATTTCTTAACTTTGTGTCTGGTAGTTTCTGTTTCAAAGTTGATGAGAGAACTACCTTCTTTAGCCAAGCTGACAGTGCCTGAGTCATTGTCCATTTGCCCTTACTATTTCTGTCTTCGTTCTTTATAGATACTGGTGCATGATTTTAAACCTTAGATTCAGAGGCAGTTGCCATGGTCTGATCTCTCCTGGGGTAACTCTTCCTGTTAGTTCACTTACTGCTTTGATCCCAACGGTATCATTTAAATCAGGGCTACAACTTCAGCTCTTGGCCCGAAGCCTGTTATGTGCATGCTGGGATCTAAGACCAGCTTTTACATTTTAAAAGGGTTATTAAAAATATATGCAGCAAAGACTAAAAGTGGACCGCAAAATCTAAAATATTTACCCTCGCTCCCTTTTCAGAAGATATTTACTGACTCCTGATGTAAATAAACTATTGTTCATGCATGCATTTCTTTAATGAGAAATAAACATGGTAGTTTAGCACAAGGGCTCTGAAGTTGAACTAGTTCAAATCCCAGTTAATTACTGAACATTTCCGTATCTAAGGCAAGTTATGTGCCCTCCGAATGCCAGGAAGTTCTCAACTGAAAAAGAAATACCATTAATAGCTCCCTCAGAGATATTTGAAGATTTAATGGAATAATGTTTGTAAAGTCCTTCACGATGTGTCTGGAATTTGGTAAGAGTTCAAGAAATGTTAGCTGTTCATAGATTTGTTAAAAAAATTTTTTTTAATTTTTTTTAATTGCATTTTAGGTTTTGGGGTACATGTGCAGAACATGCAAGATAGTTGCATAGGTACACACATGGCAGTGTGTTTTGCTGCCTTCCTCCCCTTCACCCACATTTGGCATTTCTCCTCAGGCTGTCCCTCCGGAGTTTCACTCTTGTTGCCCAGGCTGGAGTGCAATGGTGCGATCTTGGCTCACTGCAACCTCTGCTTCCCAGGTTCAAGTGATTCTCCTGCCTCGGCCTCCTGAGTAGTTGGGATTACAGGGATGTGCCATCATGCCTGGCTAATTTTTTATTTTTAGTAGAGATGGGGTTTCTCCATGTTGGTCAGGCTGGTCTTGAACTCCCAGTCCCAGGTGTTCCGCCGTCCTCGGCCTCCCCTAAAGTGCTGGGATCACAGGTGTGAGCCACTGTGCCCAGTCTCTGTTTAATTTTTTAAAATCTTCTTAAGGCCCCATAAATATTTCTGGTTTTGATTGTAGATTCTTAAGTTATCGTTATTAAAATAGCATGCTGTGGAACATACCCTGACTTGGCCCTTCATTTGCTAACCATAAAAAGTAGTGTTCAGCAATTTCTTCGGTTTTCTCTTTTTTTTTTTTATTGTGGAGATGTTTCTGAAGTTTATTAGGGCTCTGAAAGAAAATTTGAGTTGATACAGGAATAAACGATATATAAGTGAACGTAATTTCAAATATTGGATTAGCTTAGAGTATTTCATACTGTAAACTTTAGGCTATCCTGGCTTGGCAGAATGGGTATACTTTCCTGAATTTATTGCTCAAGTTTTTTTGTGGGGGGGTGACAGAGTCTCACTCAGCCATCCAGGCTGAAATGGAGTGAGGCTCTCTCGGCTCACTGCAACCGTGGTCTCCCGGGTTCAAGCAATTCTCCCATCTCAGCCTCCCGAGTAGCTGGGATTATAGGCACCCACCATCATGCCGGGCTAATTTTTGTATTTTAGTAGAGGCAAGGTTTCACCAAGTTGGCTGGGCTGGTCTTGAACTACTGACCTCAGGTGATCCGCCTGCCTCATCAGCCTCCCAAAGTGCTAGGATTACAGGTGTGAACCACTGGGCCCAGCATGTTCAAGTTTTTAAAATGTAACAAGTAAAATAAAAAAATTTAAGACATTCAATTCTTATATTTTAATATATTCAAGTGTACTTCCTTTGCATCTGTGTTTATCTCCCAGATCCTCTTAGTCTCCACCCTTCCGTGATCTTCCTCATCTCATGATGGATAACACCTGTAAAAAGGTGCCATGCACCATAAAACTGATGGAATACTAGTTTCCTGAAAGCAAATTGAAAATATATGCACATGCTTTTAATTATTATTCTTTATATATATATTTTTTTATTATTATTATTTATTTATTTATTTATTTATTTATTTTTTGAGACAGAGTTTCGCTCTTGTTACCCAGGCTGGAGTGCAATGGCGCGATCTTGGCTTACCGCAACCTCCTCCTCCTGGGTTCAGGCAATTCTCCTGCCTCAGCCTCCTTATATGCATTTATTTTTAATTGTTATTCATATATACATAAAAGAAGGAGGAGTACTAAGCATTGACATAGTTGGGAAACACAGGATTAAGTAGAAGTATCATCCATCTGACTTGTATGTGGACCAAAAGGAAATCTGAGGGCTTCAATAATTATTGAACTGACCTTCAGTGACAACACATGTCAACTTAATGGTCCATGTTTTCCTCCAGTGAACAGTCACATGTCTCAGATCCTCCCTAGTTCTTTTACTCCTTTAACAGCACAGCTGATAGATAATTTGTATCTCAACTCTCAGTTAACATGTACTCCAATAGTAATATTATAAATCATTCAAATTCAGTAAAGCATCCTATAATACTGACAGCAGAATCTACCTCAATATATTCATAAATATCAAGTTGTCTCCCTTTGCTAAGCTTACACAACATTGTCTTATTTATTTACAACAAATACGAAACCCTTTACAAATTAAAATAATTACTTATGCTTATCTTATTATTTTGTTATATTTTGAAAATAATTAGGATATCTGCTAGGAAATTTTTTTTCCAGTCAAGGTCTTGCTCTGTTGCCCAGGTTGGAGTGCAGTGGCATGATCTTGGCTCACTGCAACTTCCACCTCCTGGGTTCAAGCAATTCTTGTGCTTCAGCTTCCCAAGTAGCTGGGACTACAGGTGTGTACCATCACACCAGCTAATTTTTGTATTTTTAGTAGAAATGGGGATTCACCATGTTGGCCAGGCTGGTCTTGAACTCCTGGCCTCAAGCAATCAAACCACATGGGCCTCCCAAAATGCTGGTGTGAGGCACTGCACCTGGGGAACTATGTAATTTTTAAAAGACTGAATACATACTTCAGTAACTTAGATATAAAAATAACAATTTCAGATATTTTGATTTCCCCTTTATTCTAATTTACTTTGACAAAGACATATGGATTAGAAATGTTTTTCTCATTTTCTGGTTTATTCATTAATGCATTCATAAATGAATCATTTATCAACGCTCTAGTGAATACCTTCTTTCTTTAGTACTAACAGGGCTACAGTAATGAATATACATGGAGCCTGTTCATGAATATAGATGGAGCCTGTTCTTGTGCTGTCTTCAGTGTGGTATGGAGGAAGAAAAGAAAATAAACAAATTAAAAAATAGCTGGATATATGATCTTATTCATCCATTTAATGTAGTTAATGCATCACTCTAGGCACTGGGAATTGGTACCGAGCAAGATATGTTTCCTTCTATCTGGCAACTGATGGCGGTAGAAATTTAAAATTAAAAATAAATATAGATGGCAATTATTGAACTCTAACAGCTGATCTTAATAGAAGCTAACTCCTAACGCTGATATAGTTCTTAGGAATGAAGAACTATAGATGCCTTTTAGCAGAATGAAAGTGCCATTTTTATTATGAGTCAGATCTAGCCTGCAGAAATTCTTCAGTGCGCGGTGTCTCACGCCTGTAATCCCAGAACTTTGGGAGGCCGAGGCGGACGGATCACGAGGTCAAGAGATCGAGATCATCCTGGCCAACATGGTGAAACCCCTTCTCTACCAAAAATACAAAAATTAGCCGGGCGTGGCTCGCGCCTGTGGTCCCAGCTACTCGGGAGGCTGAGGCGGAAGAATCACTTGAACCCAGGAGGCGGAGGTTGCAGTGAGCCGAGATTGCACCACTGCACTACAGCCTAGCAGCAGAGCAAGACTCCGTCTCAAAAAATAAAATAAAATAAATAAAATAAATTAACTTCCTCTAATTTACTTTGAAATTCCTAAAATGAAGCAGCAGATGGCGCCATTACCTCATTCATGCCTGCTGATTCTCCTCATTTCGGTTAACTCCTGCCAGCCCAGCTCAGATCAAATGCCACAGAGAATCTGTTTTTATCAGTTTTCCTGTGCTTATTTACCGTACAAGAATCCCGACAGAGACCCATTATGATTTTATGGGTGAAGAAGCAAGCATAGAAAATGAATACATCTAAAGTCACACAGTCAATCACTGTCAGAAGCAGCAATGCCACATGCTCCATTTATTGGGTAGAACGTAAACTCTGAAATTAGAAGCTCCACCAGTGACTTGAAGTTTTTTCCTTCTTATGTAATCTAATTCACCTGGTTGGGCTGTTTACTTTTTAAATTGGTTGATTGATTGATGATTGATTGATTGATTTGAGATGGGGTCTCGCTCTGTTGCCCAGGCTAGAGTGCAGTGGTGAGATCTGAGTTCATTGCAGCCTCCACCTTCCGGGTTCAAGCAATTCCCTCACCTCAGCCTCTCAAGTAGCTGGGATTATAAGGCCTACGTATGTGGACCACCTGAGGTCAGAAATTTGAGACCAGCCTGGCCAACATGGTGAAACCCCATCTCTACTAAAAATACAAAAATTAGCTGGGCATAGTGACTCGCTCAAACAGTTGACCTCAGGCGATCCTCCCACCTCAGCCTCCCAAAGTGCAGGAATTTATAGCCCTTAGCCACCACACCTGGCCTTCAACCTTTTTCTTGCACTAACATTTAATTAGGTATATTTTTCTCTGAATACACAGACTGTCCTTCCATTGTCCTGAAATATGAAGGGTATTGTTTTTCTAGGTTGTCAATGATTTGTGTAATTAATGTGTAATTGTTTTATTTTAAACAAAAAGGCAAAAAAGGAGAAAAAGGAGAATTAGACTAAATTTTATGTTTATTGAAAATCTCTTTGACAACTTAGAGAGTTAACTGTTTTAATGGGATTGTGATGAAATACAGGGAGACAGTCATAGGAAATCAAAGTCATTTTGGGAAAGACTCTCCCATAGGAGATCTGGTCTGATTTGATAGTAAAGACACCGTCTTATTACTGACTGCAGTTTACTCCCTCATTATTGTTCTCTATTTCTATTTGGGAGACCTATCCTTCTTCCTGGATCCAATTTACTCACTCTATGAGAAATTCCATGGTATCCCTTTGTAGGGGTGGAAAGATTCCTTTTCCTCACTCATTGCTAGGTTCATGGCACCTATAATAAAACACAGGTTAACAAGAGAATCGCACCCAGATTTATTTAATAGGAGTTACCTGAACAAACAGGCCTTGTTCAGTTCCACTCAGCTTATTACCATTAGATTATACCCTTTTATTCTCCAAGACTGTTCATAAAAATATTTAGTTTTCGCCGGGTGCGGTGGCTCATATCTATAATCCCAGCACTTTGGGAGGCTGAGGCGGGCGGATCATCTGAGGTTAGGAGTTTAAGACCAGCCTGACCAATATGGTGAAACCCTGTTGGAAAAAAAAAAAAAAAACAAAGAAAATAAGAAAAATATTTAGTTTTCCCTGGGTCTTTATTTTAGAAGCCTATCTTGTCATATAACATATGTGCTTGTCTTGTTAGTCTGTCTTTTGTTACAGGGGTCTCAGTCACGAACTTTGTGATGGGCAAATTAAGTATATTACTTTTTCTCCCCTACATTGGACAAGGGGTGTATAATCTAATGGTAGTAAACTGGAGGGACCTTAGCAAGACTAATTTGTTCAGATTCTTCTTGGCATCTCTGTGTCTTCAAAGATAAGGATGTTTCTTTCCCCTGGGAAAGGATACTTCTAGAATGAGGGTCTTATGACCTGCTTCAAGGCAGAAAGATGGGGAAAGGTGTGAGAGTGAACTTCCTGACCCTGCTGTTTTCTCAAAGGCCAAGAATCCATATTTTGGGGTAGCATGTCCTCAACCTCACACGTTGCTTTCCAAGCACTGCATGTAGAACTGAAAGACTGAGGAATGCTGAGATTAAGATCCACATTGCCACTTTGCAACATGTCTGCAAAAACTTAGTGAAACTTTTGTGGCAGCTTAAGTAAGGCGTGGAAGCTCAGTTATGTACTCTCCTTGAGCTCTCTTCCATTTTGATAGGTAGTTAGATGGTGAGAACTGCTGAACCCTCATCATACAACTCCGCCCAAATCTCTGCACTGGAGGCTCAGCAAGCTCCAGCGTGCCTTCTAGCAGCTTAAGGCAAGGTCCATAGGATGACGCAGCCCTACTTAAAATGCCAGCCTGAGGAAGCCCAGTGCTGCTAGGAGGATTTACTTTTTGTTCCAGTCAAAACTTGGTAACAGATAGGCTCCCGAATTCCTGTTAGAGCAGTCACTTTAGAAATCTTACAGTTAAATTCTTTCTCTGCCCTTTGAGAGGCAAATCTACAACTCAGAACTGTTTCCTCAAGGACCTGGGAGCTGTTTCTCTGACATGCAAACATGCAGGGAGCTAAATCTTGCTCTTTCTTTTAGTTGGAGAATAATGACCAACTTACCTGGGTGCTTCACTTCAACTTGCACCATGCCCATCTGTCATATAGATAGGCGAAGTTTCTCTCTCTTCTGGATAAGGGCCAATTAACAAATCCAGATGGTCTAGTCACACTAACCTCCTTAACACCACTCAATATATTTTCCTTAGCACACTCCATACTTTAAAATGTTATCAGCTTTACTTTTGGGGAAATTGAGTTCAGTTCATGCTGCACTATTTCCTGTTGCAATAGTATTGCTGAATAAAACCTGTCCTCACCACATTAGCTAATATTCAGGTTTGTTGATCTTTGACAACACTCAGATGTCTCCTGCACTCTACGAGCTTCAGGTTCTGGTAAATGAGTTGGGCACTTCAGTTTCCAGCAATGTTAGGTGTTTTCTGTATTTCCTTGATTTGATCATTACTATGGAAATGGGAAGAGGAAAAAAAATCAAACATTTAGCATACTAGCATAATATTTCAGTCCCAACACATTCCATGATCTGTTCCTTGCAATATGAGTGTATGGGATGATGAAAGAGGCATGTAGCGTAACAAAAAGACCATGAGTTTTGCAGCAAGAGTCAGCTTTAGTTTGATTCCTTGCTCTAAATTTTTTAAATTAGCTTCTTAAACCTTAGAAGGAGACTAAATTTTCTCTGTCTCAGTTTTGCATCTGAAAACAGAAATAATAATCCCTAGTATATAGACTTGGAAAAGTGAGATTGAACAAGAAAATAGAAACAATAATCCCTACTATATGGACTTGGGAAAGTGAGATTGAACAAAACGTGTGCAACATGTGGTACCCAGCTCAGAGTAATTGTTCAATAAATAAAAGTTGTTTTGTATTGTTAGTATCTGATAATTCCTAGAGGTTTGTTTTCTCTATCTGTTGTTAGAACAATGCACCCTCTCATGCCAGCCCTTATTTACCTATCTACATATTTCCTCTGTTACGCAATGAGTTTCTTTATAGATATCATTTTTCTTTGTATTCTAAGCTCCTGTCCATTGAAAAGGTGGGCATTCAGTAACTGTTTACATAATTAAAAAAAAACATGAATAGGGAGTAGACGCTTCCGGCCATTCATACTGCCATCGATCAGTATTCGGTTATTGGATTTTGTGCGCTATCGGAACCAAAGGGTGACGGCGCTGCTAGGATGAAGCTTGTGAGATTTTTGATGAAATTGAGTCATGAAACTGTAACCATTGAATTGAAGAATGGAACACAGGTCCACGGAACAATCACAGGTGTGGATGTCAGCATGAATACATATCTTAAAGCTGTCAAAATGACCCTGAAGAACAGAACCTGTACAGCTGGAAATGCTGAGTATTCGAGGAAATAACATTCGATACTTTATTCTACCAGACAGTTTACCTCTGGATACACTACTTGTGGATGTTGAACCTAAGGTGAAATCTAAGAAAAGGGAAGCAGTTGCAGGAAGAGGCCGAGGCAGAGGCAGAGGAAGAGGACGTGGCCGTGGCAGAGGAAGAGGGGGTCCCAGGCGATAATGCTTCTCATGATTACTGTTTCAAAGTCATATGGGATCTGGGATATTTTTTGTACAGGTTGTGTTTGTTTATGTCAGTTTTTAATAAACATAAATGTGGGACAGAAAAAAAAACATGAATAAATACATGAACAAAGTTACAGCAAAGTTGTGGTACATGCAGAGTAGCAAAACTGTAGTAGTTTGCATGGGTTCAATTAATTACTGATGTCGGATTCAGTTTTGAGGGTAATGAAGGCAGCATAACACAGTAATTTATGCATTTTTCTTACATTTGTTTTGAAACAAAGACTTATCTGCTATGCTGCCTTTTAGCTTTCCTGAGTCAGCAGTCTCAGAAACAGGACCTAAAGGTACAAATGGAAAATTACCACAGCATAGTTTCGCTTCCTGCTTTTGAATATCTGGTTGAACGACTTAAGCTTAATTTGTTAAACTCCAGTCAGTGCCTATCCCACATGGTTTGACTCAGAGATTCTCTTTCGTCCACAGGCAATCGTCTCAGGAGCAGAAAGAAAAGAGCTCCCAAATGCTGTGGCTATTCGGGGGCTCTCAAGAACAATGGAATATCCTGATTTAGAAAATTTGGATGAAGACGGATACACTCAATTACGCTTCGGCTCTCGAAACAATACCAGGATATCCGTTGTTTCAGAGAAAGGTATATACATATATATGTATGTATATATATATATATATATATATATATATATATATATATGTTTTTTTCTAATGTATGGCTTTAGCTCTCCCATTCAAAAAGGTATAAAAGGAGAAAATTTGAGAGGCTCACGATCGGTAGAACTTTATGGACATATTTTAAAGGGCTTCAAATGTCACTGAAGACAATTTGAATGCACTCTAAACCTTTTTTAATGAAAATTATTCTGTAACCAATTATTAATATTTAAATTAATTATGTCTGATGGCAGAAAATACAGTTTCTCTTTTATAGACACTTCATCAGTGAGAAATTGGTAATAAGTGGGATAATACACAAAGAGGAAGGATTTCTATATGAGTGACTTGTTGCTTGTTTGATAGAAAGGATAGATTATAGAATGGAGGCCAGGAAACGTAAAGAAGTAAATATAAATAACATTTTTTTGTGGTAAGAGATTAATTTGGATGATTTTTAAACAAAAAAGAGTTATTGATATGCCAGTGAAGGAAAATAGCTTAATATATGGTAGATAAAAACCTCCCAACTCCAGGAGTATTTTCTCAAAATACAAGAACAAACAAACAAAAAAAAAAACAAAATAAAACCTCCCATCAGCAGGACATGAATCTTAAACAAAATGTAAATGAAATGAAATGGAAAGAAGGGCATTGGAGGATCTTTGTATTCATAGAATGAGTGATTTAGTCTACTCTTACGATTCTCCTACGTGACAATTCTATGAAAGGTCCTTACAGCTTAGTCTCAGTGGAAAGTAGAAATACATTCTGGTTATGGCAATGTTAATACAAACTTAATTCCCTATTATCTTTAAGAGAGAGCTCATTTGTCAGTTCTGACACCAGAGTTTGCTTTCTTCTGCTTTCTTGTTATTCACATTGCGTAATTATTTTCCTCTCAGCACTGATGTAATTCTTTTCTTGGGAAACCTGTTGAGGAAGGATAGAAAAATCACGTGAGGCAAGGGGTAGGGAGACACGTAAGTGTTGATGCAAACATGTAGGCTGACAGTATTCTGTAACAACACACCTACGATGTCATAGCAGTCTCTAAACAAGGTGCTTTTATGTGTGTTAGCTTTTTTAATTCCCACAATAATCCTTTGAGATAATACTCCAATTTCACAAAGAGGAATAAAAAACAAGAAGGGAGTAATTTGCCCTGAGTCACGCAACAAACATACAGAAAGGGAAAATTACCCTCAGTAATCAGTGCTATCTCCCCAGCTTCAAGCTATTTCCTCTAAGAAGGAGCAGGATTTCAGGGATCTAACGTCAAGACCTGTAGGTATCAATGTGGAGCTGAAATGAGGAGCATACAGATATCAAGGTGATGTGCTGAAATTACAATTCTAGCAGTTGAAGAGGAGATATCCTTACAGCTGGAGAAGATCACAGCTAACCCTAGGTGACTAGGTAATCTAGGCAGTGATTAATAATTCACTTCCAAATTGGCCAGGTTTCGTAGTTGTCAGTTTGCGATTTGTGTGTGTGTGTGTGTGTGTGTGTGTGTGTGTGTGTGTTTTGTTTTTTGTTTTTTCAGCGTATCCCTCTGTTACCCAGGCTGCTCTGGAATTCCTGGGCTCAAGTGATCCTTCTGCCACAGCATCCAGAGTAGTTGGGACTAGAAGAGCTCACCACCATGCCCAGCTAATTATTATTATTATTATTATTTTTTGGTAGGGACAGGGTCTCCCTGTGTTGCCCAGGCTGGTCTTGAGCTTCTGGCCTCAAGCAATCCTCCTACCTCAGTATCCCTTCTGGGATTGCAGGTCTGAGCCACTGTGCCTGGCCAGATTTTTGATGAACTGTAGAATTAAAGTGCCCCATCATTCATTAGTCTCCTTCTTTATTCCACTTCTGCCCTCTCTGGCTCCCCAGGATCTTGCGCTGCATCTCCTCCTTGGCGTCTCATTGCTGTGATTTTGGGAATCCTCTGCTTGGTAATACTGGTGACAGCTGTGGTCCTGGGTACCACGGGTGAGTATTTGGTGGGGGAGATTAACAACAACAACAACAACAACAACAGATAATTCAGTAAGGAATTATTATGTGCCAGGACTCTTTTAAGGGCTTGACATGCATAATCTACTTTAATTTATATATAATCTGGTTTTATCTGTATTGAGTTGGTGCTGTGAATGCCCATTCCCTTAGGGGTGAGAAACTGAGAGATGATTTTACCTTTCCAGAGTTATAAGCTGGTTAGTGGTGGGACCATGATTAGAAATGTAGGTGATCTGTCTAAAAAACTCATAGCTGTGGAATTCAAAAGGTAAATTAATGGAGCTGAAGAAGGAAATACAATATGATGCTGTCTTCCTAATGAAATAAATTCACTATAGGGACGTTAAGCTATTTCTAGGAGGGTAATTAAGGAAATTATTTCTGATCTTTAATATAAGCACCTTTGAATATACCAGAAATGCCTGAAGCACTTGGTCCTAAGTCGATATTTAGTAATGGATGACTGTCTTTTTTTTTTTTTTTTGAGATGGAGTCTCACTCTTGTTGCCCAGGCTGGAGTACAGTAGCCCCATCTCGGCTCACTGCAGCCTCCGCCTCCTGGGTTCAAGCAATTCTCCTATCTCAGTATCCCAAGTAACTGGGACTACAGGCACCTGCCACCACAACTGGCTAATTTTGTATTTTTGGTAGAGACAGGGTTTCACCTGTACTGGTCAGGCTGGTCTCAAACTCCTGACCTCAGGTGATCCATCCACCTTGGCCTCCCAAAGTGCTGGGATTACAGGCCATGAGCCACCACACCCGGCTAGGATGAATATCTTTTTTCAGATTTTATATCACATGCAATCTGTTGTCAAGTGCCTTCAGAGAATCTTCATGACACTCCTTAATTAGTCAAATGTTTATTGAGTGCATTCAATGTTTTAGGTACTGGGCAGTTTCTCAAGGATCTCTCATTTTTAAACAATAGAAGAAAGGTGAAAGACGTTGCTATTTCCAATCTGTCATGGCTCCAGTTGACTATATGACATTTGCCTCTTGCTGCCTTCCTCATTCTATTTCTTCTTCTCTACCTTCTTTTTTTTCCACTATACCTCCTTTATGAAAGTTATTTATTTTTTGGCTATTCTATGAATCAATTGTCTTTATCTCTCCACAGCAATATATCATCTATTTATCATTAATCAATAATGTATCCTTTTATTCCAATATCACATGGGTTTTGGGATTTTAATTTTCAAACATAGCAGAATGACTGTTTTTCCTGTCACTGTTGTTGTTGTTGTTGGTATATGAAGCTATTTGGAGATCCAATTCAGGAAGCAACCCATTGAAGAATGGCAACTTTCCATCAAGAAATAAAGAGAACCACAGTCAACCCACACAATCATCTTTAGAAGAGAGTGTGACTCCTACCAAAGCTATCAAAACCACAGGCAAGGGCATAAAGGATCGAATCTTGTTTCGAGAGGGTTAATTCTTGGTGCTGAGGCCTGGGGCAGAGATGTACAGAAAATGTGCTTAGATTAAATGATTGTACATTAAAGGCAAGCACACATATCAGTATTATCTTAATGTAATGTATCCCTGTCATATATACAATAAGGTGAAATTGTAAGTACCCTATGTACTTGGCTGAACAGTTCTAAATTCGACTTTAATAATTTTTAAAGTCAGTAACTGATTTATCACTGGCTATGTGCTTAGATCTACAGGAGATTATATAATTCGATACAAAGAAAAGTGTTCTCTCTCCTTACAGAATTGTCATTTTTAAAGTGATACAGTTGGAATAAAAAATATGACATGAGAAAGGAAGAGTCACAGGGAGAAAAGAAATAAGGGAAAATGTTGCCAAGAATAAAGAAGCTAAATTAAAAATACACAAAAGAGGTAGACCTAATACACATGTTCCTGAAAACTCTTCGAATTTGTTTAATCATACAATTTCATTTACTTAATTACAATTCTATATACACTTGACCTTTACTTCTAATTGCATCATAATTGACTGTGACTTAATATTTTCATTTTAATTTTTCATGTCTGGACCCATACCTCCTCAAAGTTTTTATTAAGTAGTTAATAATATGTAACAGAGATACTGCGTAATATGAATAATTGACCTATACTTTTCTCATTTGGAAAGTCACATTCTGAAGTAGATCTTACATCATAAAATAAAGTAGCAAGATGAAATTGCTGTGTTCCTCAGTGATTGATTGTGAGTGGACTTACTTTAAGGAGTTATTAAGGAGAAAGGTAGTTTTGAGCTGAATCTGAAGAAATCAAACTCAAGAAAAAAGGATGGTTGGCTGCCTAAAATACTATTCATAGTTAATTCATTTTTAAATTTTAAATGAATAGGAAGATTTGAATATATTCTCATCGGTAAAATCAGATCCCTATAGTTTGAATTGAAAGTGAAATATAATAACGGCAGCTCATTGGTTATTTCGGAAGTGTCCTTAAGATGAATGGTGTTCACACTAAAAGAGTGGATTGGTATGCTATGAACTCATGGTACGAATCTTTTATTTCCAGGAGATGGTTCCAGCCCTTGTCCTCCTAACTGGATTATACATGAGAAGAGCTGTTATCTATTCAGCACATCACTAAATTCTTGGGATGGAAGTAAAAGACAATGCTCTCAACTGGACTCTAACCTCCTGAAGATAGACAGTTTGAAAGAATTGGCAAGTATAGACTTCTGTTATAATTATCTGTGGTCTGTATCCAAAAGGAAAATAGAGGGAGATTTCAGGTAATGACAATTTTCCCTAAAATGAAGTCTCCTCCTTCTCCTCCTCATCCTCATCCTCCTCCTCCTCCTCCTCCTCATCCTTCTTCTTCTTCTTCCTCCTCTTTTTTTTTTGAGGCAGTATCTCTCTCTATTGCCTGAAATAGAGCAATAGAGTGGTACAGTGGTGCAGTTTACAGTTTACTGAAGCCTTGACCTCCCCAGCCTCAAGTCATCCTTACACCTTAGCCTCCTGAGTAGCTAGGACTACAGGGTACACCACCAGACCCATCTAATTTTTTTTTGTATTGTTTTGTAGAGACGGGGTTTGTCCATATTGTTTGGGCTGGTCTCACACTCCTGGGAACAAGTGATCTGCCCACCTCAATCTCCCAAAGTGTTGGGATTACAGGTTACACTCAGCCAAAAGTCATTTTTACTATCACTATAATTATAATCATAGCATGCCTTAAGCACATAAAGTGCATAGTATAGGCTTTTAACTAATTAAAAAAGCAGTGTTTCACTTTAAAACAAAGCCTTTGAAACACACTCCATGTATGCATGACTACAATAATCAGGCCACTACCCATTTTTGTGAGTTTGTATTTCAATTTTTAAATTTGGTGGAGTAAAGTGGAACATTGTCCTCCTTGTCATCATAATTATCAAGAAAAATGGCAACAGTAATAATACATGTTTATAAATTATTTGCTCTTTGCAAGATACTTGAAAGGCAAAGAGGATTAAAACATAGCCCTGCTATCACAGGACACATATAATTTTTTAAGTAAAAAAAAGAAGCAACTTAGGAGTTATTAAAATTAAATATCCGGCATTGGCAATAGCTATTATAGAAGTTGAAAGAGATCCCTGTGTTCATAAGAAGTTTTCATAAAAAGCGGCACTCATAAACCATCATGAATGAAGGGTAGAGCTTAGATGAGGCATGAGAAGGGGTTAATAGGAAATATTCTACATTATAAATCTAAACCAGTTGATAGCTTTTACATCTACTTTGACTATTCTCATTTTTTTTTGTTTCTGTAATGTCTTACTCAGTAGTAATAATTTATGTTAAAGTTAAACGGTGAAGAAAGAGTATTGGATTACAAGTCTATCTGACTTTTAGGCCAGCCTATAATTGAAAGTAAATTGCTCTGTATTTGTCAACAATTCAGATCTCTTCGCTGAACCTCACATTACTTATTCATAAAATATGCAGTTGGACTAAATCATTTTTAAGTTGTTACCTAACCCTGAGAAGTACTTCTTAACAAGAGTGGCATCCATTTATTTCTTCAAATGGAGGAGAAGATAGTGGCCAGTCATCCATGAAAACTGCCTAGGGGGCCTGTCATCTGGGATTTTGTCAATAGATTGAATGGAGGCAGTACGATCTTGACATTATAAATCCATTCTCTTGGAAAATCAAATGATAATTACTTTAAATAAATAAAATAGGCCTTTTGAGACATTCAGTGACATTCAAAAATTGACATTTCTCCCGAGGTTGATGTCAGGTTAGGCATGCATCCTTCACCAAAGTGATTCAATCAGTTGTCTTTTTCTCTGTGTTCATGCTAATAGTCTCCTTCTCTCTCTCTTTGTTGTCTATTTGTGTTTGTCTCATTACAGGGATTTATATTAAAGCAAGTATCTTCCCAACCTGATAATTCATTTTGGATAGGCCTTTCTAGGACCCAGACTGAGGGACCATGGCTCTGGGCGGATGGATCAACATTCTCTCCTAACTTGTAAGTGTTTAGAGAGACAATGCTTCATCCTCTTTCGCAGAGGGAGGTTTTCACCTCATCTGTGAAAACCTCTGTCAAGCAACTAAGAACCTGATTTGCTAACCATATTTGAGAAAGAAAGACATAAAAGAAGAGAAAGAGTGAGCTAGGACAAAAGGAGAAGAATGAGGAGGATTCGAGACTGAAAAGGAGCCGAGAGGCCTTCTAGCGCCATCAACACCGATGTTCTTTTGATTTTCTTACCAGGGAGGCATCCGACATGTTTGAAGTTGTCCAGGCAAGGAGCAGTCACTGTCAGTCAGTGTAACCCTCTGGTTAAGAACATCGGTTTTGAAGCCAGGCCTCAATTCGGGTTATTAGCCCACTCACTGATTGTGTGACATTGAGGATAAGTCACTTTTCCTCTCTGAGTCCCATTTTTTTATATCCATAAATGAGAATAGAAAGAGTGCTCTGGGCCAGAAGTGCTGGCTCATGCCTATAATCCCAGCACTTTGGGAGGCCTAGGTGGTCACATCACTTGAGGTCAGGAGTTCGAGACCAACCTGACCAACATGGTAAAACCCCCATCTCCACTAAAAATATAAAAATTAGCCGGGTGTGGTGGCATTTGCCTGAAATCCCAGCTACTCAAGAGACTGAGGCAGGAGAATTGATTGGACCTGGGAGACAGAGGTTACAGTAAACTGAAATCATGCCATTGCACTCCAGCCTGGATGACAGAATGGGACTCCAGCGAGACTCCAACTCAAAACAAACAAAAGACAAAAACAAAAGAAAGAAAGGAAGAGTGCTCGTTCTTAGAATTGTGAGTTGGGTATAAAAGTAAAAGTATTGGGCTGGGTGCGGAGGCTCACTCCTGTAATCTCAGCACTGTGGGAGGCAGAGGGAGGAAGATCATCTGGGATTTGGAGTTCAACACCAGCCTGACCAACATGGAGAAACCCCGTTTTTACTAAAAATACAAAATTAGCCAGGCGTGGTGGTGCATGCCTGTAATCCCAGTTACTTGGGAGGTGAGGCAGGAGAATCACTTGAACCCGGGAGGCAGAGGTTGTGGTAAGCTGAGATTGTGCCATTGCACTCCAGCCTGGTCAACGAGAATGAAACTCCGTTTCAAAAAACAAAAGAAAGAAAGAAAGTAAAGTAATTTAGCACAGTGTCTTGTACACAGTTAATGTGTGATACTTATTATTAAGTTAAAAAGTAACCACATTTTCACATTTTGCATTTTAGAGAGATTTTTAAATGTATTTCACATTTGCATGATTATACATTATTCCTTATTATGTGTTGAAGTCTTTGTCACTGGTATTGTCATTCATTTGCTTTTTCTTGTCGAGTTTTTCTTATAACACTCTTTCTTTCTTTCTTTCTTTCTTTTTCTTTCTTTCTTTCTTTCTTTCTTTCTTTCTTTCTTTCTTTCTTTCTTTCTTTTCTTTCTTTCTTTCTTGAGACAGAGTTTCGCTCTTGTTAGCCAGGCTGGAGTGCAATGGCACAATCTCGGCTCACTGCAACCTCTGCCTCGGGTTCAGGCAATTCTCCTGCCTTGGCCTCCTAAGTAGCTGGGATTACAGGCACGCGCCACCATGCCCAGCTAATTTTTTGTATTTTTAGTAGAGATGAGGTTTCACCATGTTGACCAGGATGGTCTCGATCTCTTGGCCTTGTGATCCACCCACCTTGGCCTCCCAAAGTGCTGGGATTACAGGCGTGAGCCACTGCACCCAGTCAACACTTTTTCTTATTCAGTTTTTTTTTCTGTTCATTTGGAATGTACTCTTTCACATCTTTTACATTTCTTTTACTAATCTTTTAGTAGTTGTTCTTGGAATTATATATATAATCTTCACTCATCAAAGACTAATATTGACTGGCATTTTTATGTTCTTCCTGATCAAAATAAAAATTAATAGAGCATTCCTTTACTTTGTTGACTCCCTCCTCAGTTTATATGCTATTATATTAATGTACTTATTTTTATTTTATCTCCCAGGCTGGAGTGCAGTGGCACAATCTCAGCTCACTGCAACCTCTGCCTCCCGGGTTCAAGTGATCCTCCCACCTCAACCTCCTGAGTAGCTGGGACTACAGCTGTGCACCACTAGCTAGGTGTGGTGGTGGGCACCGGTAATCCCAGCTACTCAGAGGCTGAGGCATGAGAATTGCTTGAACCCGGGAGACAGAGGTTGCAGTGAGCTGAGATCACGCCACTGCACTCCGGCCTGGGCAACAGAGATAGATTCAGTCTCAAAAAAAAAAAAAAACAACAGCCCTTGTTTGGGCTGGGTGCGGTAGCCCATGCCTGTAATCCCAGCACTTTGGGAGGCCGAGGCAGGTGTATCACTTGAGGTCAGAAGTTTGAGATCCAGCCTGGCCAACATGGTGAAACCCCATCTCTTAAAAAAAAAATTACACAAGTTAGCCAGGCATGGTGGCACACAGCAGATTTATGCAGTTAGCATTCAATTCAGTTTGCCCACACATTTATGATTTTAATTATTTATTATTTCTTCCTTTTCTACTGTACATTTCAGGTATTTTTTCTTAAGACTATTTTCAATAAGTATAGGATTAGAGGTTTGTTGTTTTTCCTCTCAGCCACTCAAATACACTATTCCACTTTTTTCTATTTTTTATTGTTCTTTCTTTTTCTTCTTCTTTTTCTACTTCTTCTTCTTCTTCTTCTTCTTCTTCCTCTTCTTCTTCTTCTTCCTCTTCTTCTTCCTCTTCTTCTTCCTCTTCTTCTTCCTCTTCTTCTTCTTTTTGTTTTTTTTTTTGGTGTCGTGACCCAGATCCAATATTCTTTTGGCGAGTTCATCTGTTTGAAGGTAATATATGGCTTAAATCTGATGTCTTTACTCAGCAATGAAAAATTCTCAGCCATACTTGCTTCAAATTTGGTCTTTTCCCCATCTTCTTTCCCTGCTCCTGGAATCCCAGTTACATTCATTATAGATCCATTTACAGCATCCTATAGTTTCTTTTGCTTTTTCCTGTGTTTTCATTCTTTTTTATCTTTTTGCTCCAATCTATGTAATTACCTTTCACATATCTTCCAGTTCATCTATTTTCCTAATCTGTGGCTAATCTGCTATTAAAGGTCTCTATTTTTTATTTTGTTTGGTGACATTTTCAGTTCTATAATTTTAGTATGGTTTTTTTTCTCAAATCTATTCTTTCAACACTTATACTTCTCATTTTTCTTCCAGCATTCTCAGTACTGTCTTTTAACTCTTAGAATACACTAACCATAGTTGTTTTAGCATGTGTCTGAATGTCCTATATGTATCTGTCTATATGTAATTCCAATGTCCTATATGTATATATGTATCTGTCTCTCTCTCTCTTTTTTTACTATTTTTCATTTGTGTTGACTAGTTTTCTTTTATGTCAGATTGCTTTTTATAGGGTGTTTAACATTGTATCTTAAAATCTTTGCAGAATTAATTCGAAGTGTTTTTTCATTTGCCTCTGTTCTCACCACAGAGTCTGCTCACCCAGTGGTGTGAAAGGTACAAACTGCTGAGTATAATCACTTAACTGTCTTACTTCTACTAGGCCAAGTACAGTGAACTTATTAACAAACAATCGGCCAAATGTATTTTCTACTTTTTTATAGAACTTGTTTGTCTTGAGTTTTCTTTTGCTGTTTTAAACATATGGCTAGAGGACTCTTTCTATAATCACAAGTGTGGGCCCAAGTTAACGTTTTGATATGTTACTACTCTGTGGTTTTCTTGGTGGCATTTATTTAATCCAGCTATGTCTATACCCCCGAAACACTTAGATGTCAAGGAAAAATCTTTTTAAATAATGCAGATCGGCATTCTCCCTGAGGTATAAACTAAGTAGTTAATCCCAGTCTTAGTCATCTCTAGAGCAAAAGTTTCTCAGTCCTCCAACCTCAGGGTCAAGAAGAAGAGATAGATACTCAAGACAAAGAGCTCCAAGTCATAGCTTTTGCACTGAGGTGCAGTGATCCTCTTTGAGCTTGACTAATTAACACTGCTCCTTCAGGATTTTGAAGACCAAATTGAGTAGGACAGTGCTTCCATTTACCAGTGTTGATTACCATAACTGTCAAGCATTGTATTGTGATATAATTCTGCTTTCAGGATAAATTACAATATACAGAGTTGTTTACCCTTCCTTTAAATGACCTGATTTAAAGGCATCTATGATTCTTTTTTTAGTTCTTGATTCCTTTCAGCATTAATACTTCTGCTTGATCTACTCACTAAGTATATTCAATAATAGTTTCACTGAACTGTTGCTTGATTTGATAAAGAAACATCTAAGTAATAGGTTGAAAGATATATAAAGAACTTTTTATAGAATATTAAATGATTTTTCTTCTTTACCAGCATTTTTTTAAGTTTATGCAACTAGTCTTATTTCTTGAAAAAAAAATTGTGTCATTTTTCTGCCTTAATAATGGAGACTATTCATTTAACCAGTTGAGATTAAAAACAATTTAGATTTAAACCTCTTTTTCCAATAATATAAACACTTTAGAACTCTTTTCACCAATATCCTTACCAATTTATTTGAGTGCCATGTAGACAGTATTCCTTAACATTTGTTCTAATTACATCACTGTATTCTATTTTAACAGATTTCAGATCAGAACCACAGCTACCCAAGAAAACTCATCTCTCAATTGTGTATGGATTCACGTGTCAATCATTTATGATCAATTGTGTAGTGTGCCCTCATATAGTATTTGTGAGAAGAAGTTTTCAATGTGAGGGATAGGGTAGAGGAGGAGGAAAGAAATACGTGAGCTAGTAAGGAGGACAGAAAACAGAACAGAAAAGAGTAACAGCTGAGGTCAAAATAAATGCAGAAAATGTTTAGAGAGCTTGGCAAACTGTAATCTTACCCAAGAAATTGAAAGGGGAGGCTGTGATTTCTGTATTTGTTGACCTACACGTAGGCCAGTATTACTGTTCTAGTTAGTAGATCTCTAGACATGGAGTCAGGGCAGTCAAGCTTGAATTTCTTTTCTTTTTTTTTGATAGAATCTCACTTTGTTACTCAGGCTGGAGTGCAATGGCGCAATCTTGGTTCACTGCAGCCATCTTCTCACCTCAGCTCCCCCCAGGTAGCTGGGACTACAGGTGCATGACACCATGCCTGGCTAACTTTTGGTATTTTTTGTTGAGACTGGGTTTTGCCACATTGACCAGGCTCGTCTCCAACCCCTGGGCTCAAGTGATTGCCTGCCTTGGCCTTCCAAAGTGCCGGGATTACAGACGTAAGCCACCATGCCTTGCCCCAAGCTTGAAGTTTCATTTTGCCATTGACTTGGTATTTACCTGGGATAAGCCATAAGGTAATCTTAATTCCTGGCATATTTGTACTCAAATATGCCATTGAAGTGCATGGTTTGTTGCCACAATTTGTCCCTTAACTTCTAGCAGTATATCAGACATGGATTGAGGGTGAAATATATTTCTGAATAGCTAAATGAAGAAATGGAAAAAAATCTTGACCACAATCAGAGCAATTTTATTATTTTCATAAATATGATCATAATTATGATTATCATCATCAAAAAGCAGCAACTCCTACTTTTTCTTTATCAAATAACCCAGAGAGTACGTCTGCCATATCTCTGACTAATAGAAACTTGTATAATACGTGATGGTATGGAAAGTGCTCTCAAAGGAAAGTTTTCTGCTTTTTAAATGCTCTCAATCAAAAAATACACAAAATCTGTTGATGAATATAAAAAAGTAAACAATCTAATTGAAGCAAGTATTAACATTTTGTAATATGAAACATGCTTTATTAGTTTCAAGATGTACTGTTTTATAATTTTTACCATTTTTTCAGTACTTACTGTAAAAAGGTATTATTGGAATGAAACTATATTTCCTCATGTGCTGATTTGTCTCTTTTCTTTTTTTCATACTTTCCCACTGTTGCTATTTTTATTTCCAGTGGATATTTCTGTATTACTGGGGAGGCATTTGCAGCCCTCTAATGTTGATTAATATGTGAAAAGAAATTGTACAAATTTCACTAAATTATTCACTTAAAAATGGCTGATATTATGTTATGTGGATTTCATCTCAATAAAAAAAAGAAAACTCTTATCAAAAAACCCCTGGCCTCTAAATCATGTGCCCATCTGTCACAATCACTATCACAATTTGCCTTCTCCCCAAAAAATGAATTTGGTGTGCGTGGAGGGAATATTTATAGTAGATATTTTGATATTAAAGCATTAATTAGAGATCTTAAAAATTTTTTAAATCTAAGAGAAGGTGAAGATTTTTGTAAGGTTTACTATTGTTTAATATGCAAATTTATGCTGTCATTATTTAAAAATACGTAGAAAAGGATGAGACAGATAGGTGCAGCAAACCAGCATGGCACATGTATACCTATGTAACAAACCTGCACATTCTGCACGTATATCTCAGAACTTAAAGTAAAATAAAAAAAGTTGTACTATATAATAAACATAAGAAAAAAGAAAGGGAAGAAATGACATAAGAAAAAACTTTCAATGTCAAAAACCACAGTAACTTTTATACCAGGCTCGTACTATCTTTCTTATATGTCATCTGCCTTTCTCCATAGAATATAGTCTCTAAGAGAACAGACAGCTTTGGTGTACACAGGTGTACACAACAGTCTGTGACTAGTACTTGCCATATAGCCAATAGTCAAAAATATTCTTGTTATTGTTGAAAAAATAAATTTTAAGGAAAAGTAGTATAAATGTTAATGTATGCTGTTTATCAAAAATTCTTAGGAATATACTTGAATAATAACTGAAGTTTGTGAAATGAAATAGTTCTAATTGCTATTTTATGAGACTCATAATTACAGGTGCCTTTTTTCTGATCCCAGCTGTTATAATTTTTAACACTCTGTTTTATTCACATATGGCCTTTACACACCTTCATCTTCACAATTTCGACTACCTTCTCTTTCATATGGCTCTCTGATACCCAACCCAATGCAAACAAATAATTTTTGATCTCCTACTCTTACAAGGAACTATGCAAGAGGAAGATATTTGGATTTTTAGTTATGTATTTTTTTTTCATTTCGATAGATTTTGGAGTACAAGAGGGTTTTGGTTACATGGATGAATTAAATAGCAATGGATTCTGATTGTAATGCACCTGTCACCCACCTGAGTAGTGTGAATTGTACTCAATACATAGGTTTTAATCCCTCTGCCTCCCTTTTCACCTCCCACTTCTGAGTCTCTTAAGTCCTTTATATCACTCTGTATGCATTTGCCTACTTATAGCTTAGCTTCCACTTATAAGTCAGAACAGAAAGTTTTTGGTTTTTCATCCCTCCCTGAGTTACTTAGAATAATGGCCTCCTGCTCTAACCAAGGTGCTATGAAAACGTTATTTCATTACTTTTTATGGCTGCGTGGTATTCTATGGTGTATATATGCCACATTTTCTTTTCCACTCATTGGTCAATGGGCACTTAGGTTGGTCCTATATTTTTGCTACTGTGAATTGTGATGCTATAATCATATATGTGCATGTGTCTTTTTCATATGTAATGACATTATCCTTTGGGTAGATACCTGGTAGTGGGATTGCAAGATAGAATAGTTGACCTACTTTTAGTTCTTTGAGTAATCTTCATACTGTTTTCCATAGAGGTTGTACTCATTTACATTCCCACCAGCAGTGTGTAAGCATTTCCTTTTCACCACATTCATGCCAACATCTTTGTTTTTTGACTTTTTAATAATGGCCATTATTGTAGGAGTAAGCTGGTATCTCATTGTGGCTTTAATTTGCATTTCTCTGATGATTAGTGATGTTGAGCATTGTTTCATATGTTTGCTGGATGTTTGTATATCTTCTTTTGAGAAATGTCTATGTATGTCCTTTGCTCACTTTTTGATGGGATTATTATTATTTTCCTTCTGATTTGTTTGAGGTCCTTGTAGATTCTGGATATTAGTCCTTTGTTGGATGCATAGTTTGCAAATATTTTGTCTCATTCTGTGGGTTGTGTGTTTACTCTGCTGATTATTTCTTTTGCTGTGCAGAAGTTTTTTAGTTTCATGAGGTCTCATTTATTTATTTTTGTTTTTGTTGCATTTGCTTTTGGAGCATTAGTCATAAATTCTTTGCATAGGCTAATGTCCAGAAGAATTTTTTCTAATATTATATTCTGTGATTTTTATACTTTCAGGTGTTAGATTTAAGTCTTTGATCCATCTTGAGTTGATTTTTGTATCTTGAGTTGATTTTGAGGGATCCAGTTTCATTCTTCTACATGTGGCTTGTCAGTCTTTCCAGCCCCTTTTATTAAATAAGGTGTTATTGCCCCAGTTTCTGTTTATGTATGATTCATCAAAGATCAGTTGGCTGTTAAGTATTTGGCTTTATTTCTTTTTTATGGGGGGTTAAATTTTTATTTCAAAAGCTTGGATAGCTTCAATATCCAGGTTGTGGCAAAATCAGGACACATGTAAAATACCTTACATTAGATTCCCAAAAGGTACCAAAAAGTACAGTAAAATTAACACTTCCATAATAGGAAATGTATGACACAAATAATATGAAATTAAAAGGTGAAAAAATGTGACACTGGTTTTCTAAGAAACAATTTATACTTTACAACCAGGGTCCACAGGTCCAGGCTGCAGAGCCAAGCAGCAGGAAGCAGAGACTGCCATCTGGGGAACCTGGTAATAAGGCAAAAGAATCGCTTGAACCGGGGAGGTGGAGGTTGCAGTGAGCAGAGATGGCGCCATTGCACTCCAGCCTGGGCAACAAGAGCAAAACTCGGCTTAAAAAAATATATATATCAGGCCGGGCGCGGTGGCTCAAGCCTGTAATCCCAGCACTTTGGGAGGCCGAGGCGGGTGGATCACGAGGTCAAGATATGGAGACCATCCTGGTCAACATGGTGAAACCCCATCTCTACTAAAGATACAAAAAAATTAGCTGGGTATGGTGGCGCGTGTCTGTAGTCCCAGCTACTCAGGAGGCTGAGGCAGGAGAATTGCCTGAACCCAGGAGGCCGAGGTTGCGGTGAGCCGAGATCGCGCCATTGCACTCCAGCCTGGGTAACAAGAGCGAAACTCCGTCTCAAAAAAAAAAAAAAAATCAGCCCATAATGCGGCTCTGGTCTCTCAAACACCACACACTGCCTGAACAACTAGAGCTCTGGAAATGGTAAATAGGAGAGTGATTTCCATGGGGGGAACTTTAAATAAGATGCACATGGGACAGGCCATAGAAAGTTTGCCAAGTTAGATTCGGTACGTAATTGTGTTCCCTCCATATCCAGACAAAGCGTGAGTGCGGTCAGTTGGTCTCTCCTGCCGCCGCCTCAGTGTGGCTTGTACTGATGGCCACCGTGTCTCCGGCTCTTGCCGTAGTTTGTATCCCCCTGACCTCCACCTCCACCACCGCCTCTGCTGCCTCGGTTCCCTCGTGGAGGGTTCCAGGGCCCCCAGAGCCATACTGCTGCTGCTGCTATGGGCTGGGCCACATCCACTGATACTATGGAACTTTTTCTCCAGAACCTTCTTCACGGGTTCTTTTTTAAAAGGTGATAAACACAAAACCTTGTCTTTTATTCAACTTTGGATCCACTGAAATTGCAATGGCCTCAATCTCCCCAAACTCGCCAAAGTACTCCCCGGTCTTTTCCTCGGAGGCTTCAGGATTCAGACCCCGATGAAGATTTTCTTCACCGGGTCCTTCTTCATAGCCATGGCCTTTTTGAGCAGTGACACGGTCATCCAGCCTGTGCTCCTGGTTTGAGACCTTCACACTGGCTGCATTGTCGAACAGGATAAACCCAAACCCTCTTGATCGACCAGTGTTGGGATCCATTTTTATTGTACAGTCAATGACCTCTCCAAATTTAGTAAAATAGTCTTTTAAATCTTTTTTTGCTGGTATCGCAGCTCAAGACCCCAAGGAGCTTTTTTCTCACGTCCTCCTGGTTCTTGCTCACTCGCGTTGACCTGGTCGCTCTCGGGGATTTGATTTCGATTCCCGCTAGGGGGCGCCGCGGTCGCGCCGGCCACCCGCCTTCCGGACGGCCTCGTGTGGGTTCTCGGTGGCGCCCGTCGTCTCCGTGGACAGGCTATGCTGAGGTGCGGGGTCCTCGCCCACTTGTGCCCGCCCGCCGGGGACAGCGCCCGGGGCTCGGCCGCGCTCAAGCTCACGCAGCTGAGGCCTCGCCTCCGGATCCGCTGACCGAGCCGCTTCAACTGCGTCTCCTCTTCAGCCGCCGCTCGGAACCCACCGACGCAGCTCCTGCCCGCGTGGTGCTGCCGCCTCTCTTTTATTTTTTTTTTAATATATATTTTATTACGTTTTAGTTGTCTTTTTGTTTGTTTTTGGTTTTTTTTGAGACGGAGTTTCCCTCGTTACCCAGGCTGGAGTGCAAGGGCGTGATCTCGGCTCACCACAACCTCCGCCTCCTGGGTTCAGGCAATTCTCCTGCCTCAGCCTCCCGAGTAGCTGGGATTAC
>CM052656.1:110655263-110666112 GCA_028533165.1 Leontopithecus rosalia | reverse complement strand
GTCCCTCCCCCTATTCCCCCCACACACAGACCCCAGTGTGTAGTGCTCCCCTCCCTGTGTCCATGTGTTCTCATTGTTCAACACCCACCTATGAGTGAGAACATGTGGTGTTTGATTTTCTGTTCTTGTGTCGGTTTGCTGAGAATGATGGTTTCCAGATTCATCCATATCCCTACAAAGGACATGAATTGATCATTTTTTATGGCTGCATAGTATTCCATGGTGTTTATGTACTACATTTTCCCTGTCCAGTCTATCATCGATGGGCATTTGGGTTGGTTCCAAGTTTTTGCTATTGTAAACAGTGCCGTGGTGATGAACATTCATGTACATATGTCTTTATAATAGAACAATTTATAATCCTTTGGATATATACCCAGTAATGGGATTGCTGGGTCAAATGGAATTTCTATTTCTAGGTCCTTGGGGAATCACCACACTGTCTTCCACAAGGGTTGAACTAATATACACTCCCACCAACAGTGTAAAAGTGTTCCTATTTCTCCACATCCTCTCCAGCATCTGCTGTCTCCAGATTTTTTAATGATCGCCATTCTGACTGGCATGAGATGGTATCTCAATGTAGTTTTGACTTGCATTTCCCTAATGGCCTGTTTTTGTTTTTGTTTTGAGATGTGGTCTTGCTCTGCTGCCCAGACTGCAGTGCAGTGGCACAATTTCGACTAATTGCAGCCTCTGCCTCCCAGGTTCAAGCGATTTTCCTGCCTCACCCTCCTGAGTAGCTGGGATTACAGGTGCGCACCACCACATCCAGCTGTTTTGTATTTTTAGTAGAGATGAGGTATCGCCATGTTGGCCAGGGTGGTCTCAAACTCCTGGCCTCGAGTGATCTGCCCTTCTCCATCTCCCAAAGTGATGGGATTACAGGCGTGAGCCACTGGCCCTGACGTTGGGCTTTACTTCCGAGTTCTCTTTTTCTGTTCCATTGGTTCATGTGTCTACTTTTATAGCAGTACCATGCTGTTTTGGTAACTATAGCCTTACAGTAAAATTTGAAGTCTAATTATGTGATACTTCCAGATTTGTTCTTTGTGCTTAAGATTGCTTTGGCTATCCAGACTTTTTTATGGTTCCATATGAATTTTAGGATTTTTTTTCTAGTTCTGTGAAAAAATGATGATGGTATTTTGATGGAAATTGCATTGAATCTGCAGATCACTTTGGGCAGTATAGTCATTTTCACAATATTATTTATTCCAATCCATGAGCATTGGATGTGTTTCGATTTGTTTGTGTCCTCTATGATTTCTTTCAGCAGTGTTTTGTAGTTCTCCTTGTAGAACTCTTTCACCTCCTTGGTTAAGTATATTCCTAGGTATTTTATTTTATTTTGTGCAGCTGCTGTAAAAGTGTTGAGTTATTGATTTGACTCTCAGCTTGGTTGTTACTGCTGAATAGCGGTGCTACTGAATTGTATACATTGATTTTGCAACCTGAGACTTTACTGAATTTGTTTATCAAATCTAGGAGTCTTTTGGAGGAGTCTTCAGAGTTTGCTAGATATACAATCCTGTCATTGGCAAACAGCAATAATGTGATGTCCTGTTTACCAATCTGGAGGCCTTTTATTTCTTTCTGTTGCCTGATTGCTCTGGCTAGGACTTCCAGTACCATGATGAACAGAAATAATGAAAGTGGGTATCCTTGTCTTGTTGTAGTTCTCAGGAGGAATGCTTTGAACCTTTCCCCTTCAGTATGATGTTTCCTGTGGCTTTGTCCTATGTGGCTTTTATTATTTTGAGGTAAGTCTTTTCTATGCTTAGTTTGTTGTGGGTTTTTATCATAAAGGAATGCAGTATTTTATTGAACGCTTTTTCTGCATCTATTGAGATATTCATATGGTTTTCTTTTTAATTCTAATTATGTGATGTATCACATTTATTGACTTGCTTATGTTAAACCATCCCTGGGATGAAACTCACTTGATCATGGTGTACTCTCCTTTTATGTATTTCTCTTTTTCTTTTTCTTTTTTTTTTTTTAGACGGAATTTCTCTGTTGCCCAGGCTGGAGTGCAGTGGCACGATCTCGGCTCACCACAACCTCTGCCTCCTCAATTCGTGAGTCTCTTGCCTCAGCCTCCCTAGTAGCTGTGCCTGCAGGCACACACCTCCACACCTGGCTAATTATTGTATTTTTAGGAGAAACAGGGTTTCATCATGTTGGCTAGGCTGGTCTTGAACTCCTGACTCAGGTGATCCACCCACCTTGGCCTGCCAAGTGCTGGGATTACAGGTGCGAGCCACTCTGCCTGGCATTGTGTTTTTGATTAGCCTGTTGGATTCAGTTCGCTAGTATTTTGTTAAAGATTTTTGCATCTATATTCATCAGGGATATTGGTCTGTGGTTTTCTTTTTTTTATTTTTTTATTTTTTATTGTATTCTTTCCTGCTTTGGTTATCAGGGTAATACTGGCTTCATAGAATCATTTAGGGAGGATTCCCTCTTTCTCAGTTTCTGAATAGTTTCAGTAGGATTAGCACCAATTCTTAGAATTCAGCTGTAAATCCATTTGGTCCTAGACTTTAAAAAAATTTTTTTGGTTGGCTTTTTTTTTTAATTACAGATTCAGTTTTATTGCTTGTTATTTGTCTGTTTAGGGTTTCTATTTCTTCTTGATTTAGTCTATGAGGGTTGTATTTTCTAGGAATTTATCCATTTCCTCTAGGTTTTCTAGTTTGTGTACATAAAGGTGTTCAAAGTAGTCTCAAATTATTTTATATATTTCTGTGGTATCTATTGTAATGTTTCCAGTTTCATTTCTACTTGAGCCTTCTTGAATCTTCTCTCTTTTTGTCCTGGATGATCTAGCTAATGGTATATCTATTTTGTTTATCTTTTCAAAGAACCAGCTTTCTGTTTCATTGATGTTCTGGGTTTGTTTGTTTGTTTATTTAAATATCATTTAGTTCTCTCATCTTTGTCCCTTTCTTTCTTCTGCTCGCTTTGGATTTAGTTTGTTTTTAGTTCCTTGAGGTATGACATTAAGTTGTCAAGTTGTGCTGTTTCAGACTTTCTGGGTAGATATTTAGCACTATAAACTTTTCTCTTAGCACTGCTTTTTTGCTATATTTCAGACATTTTGATAACTAGTGTCAATATTATCATTCATTTTAATGAATTTTTAATTTTCATCTTGATTTCATTGTCAACTCCCAAATCATTTGTGAGCAGATTATTTAATTTCCATGTATTTGTTTAGTTTTGAGGGTTTCTTTTGGTGTTGATTTCTAGTTTTGTTCCACTGTGGTCTCAGAAGATACTTGATATTACAGATATTTTTTAATTTGGTGAGATTTGTTTCAGTATCCCCATCTTATGATCTATCTTGGAGAATGTTCCACGTCTGAGTAGAAGAATGTATATGCTCTTGTTCTTGCATAGAATGTTCTGTAAATATCTGTTAAGCCCATTTGTTCTAGCGTGTAGTTTAAGTCCATTATTTGTTGACTTTCTGTCTCAATGATCTAATGCTGCAGGTGGAGCACTGAAGTACTCCACTATTATTGTTTTGCTGTCCATCTCTTTCTTAGGTATAGTATTAATTATTTTATGAATCTGGGACCTCTAATGTTAGGTAAATATCAATTTATGATTAATATCTTTGGATTGATCCTTTTATCATTATATAATGACCTTCTTTGACTTTTTTTTTTCTTTTTTAACTTGTTGTTACTTTGAAGTCTGTTATGTCTGGTATAAGACTAGCTTCTCCTGCTCACTTTTGGTTTTCATTTGCATGAAATATCTTTTTCTACCCCTTTACCTTGAGTTTATATAAGTCCTTACATGTTAGGTGAGTCTCTTGAAGACAGCAGATATTTGGTTTATGAATTTTAAAAATTGATTCTGCCATTCTTTTTGTTTTAAGTGGAGCATTTAGGCTATTTATGTTCAGTATTAATACTGAGATGCAAGGTATTTTTCTACTCATCGTATTAATTGTTACCTAGATACTTTGCATTTTTTATTGTGTTATTATTTGATAGACCCTGTGAGTTTTATGCTTTCAAGAGGTTCTGTTTTGGTGCATATTGAGCTTTTGTTTCAAGACTTAGAACTCCTTTTCACATTTCTTGTAGTGCTGGTTTGGTAGCACTACAAATTCCCTCATATTTCTTTGTCTGAAAATGACTTTATCTGTCTTTCATTTATGAAACTTAGTTTTGCTGGATACAACATTCTTGGCTGACAGTTATTCTGTTTAAGGTGGCTAAAGATAGAGTCCCAATTCCTTTTGGTTTATAAGGTTTCTGTTGAGAAGTCTGCTGTTAGACTTACAGGTTTTCCTTTATAAGTGACCTGATGCTTTTTGTCTCACTGCTCTTAGATTTCTTTTCTACATGTTGATTTTAGATGGCCTGAAGACTATGCCTTGGTGGTGATCTTTTTGCAATGAGTTTCTCAGGAGTTCTTTGAGCTTCTTGGATTTGGATATCTAAATCTCCAGCAAGGCCAGGGAAGTTTTACTCAATTATTTCTTCAAATAAATTTTCTAAACTTTTTGTTTTCTCCCTCAGAAACACCAGTTATTCATAGGTTTGGCTATTTTACATACTACCATATTTCTTGGAGAGTTTGTTCATTTGATTCTTTTTTCTTCATTTTTGTCTAATTGGGTTAATTTGAAAGCCTTGTCTTTGAATTGTGAAATTCCTTCTTCTACTTCTTCTAGTCTATTGTTAAAACTTTGCACTGCATTTTGTAATTCCCTAAATGTGCCTTTCATTTCCAGAAGTTCTTTTTTTAATAATATCTAGCTCTCTAGAAAATGTTTCATTTACAATCTGAATTTTTAAAAAATTTTCTTTATGTTGGTTTTCACCCCTTCTCCAGTATCTCCTTGAATAACTTTTAATCTGAATTTTCATTTGGTATTTCTAATATTTTATCTTGGTTTGGCTTCATTGCTAGAGAGCTAATGTGATCTTTTGGGAGGTTTTACAGAACCCCATTTATCATTTTAACAGAATTAGTTTTCTGGTCCTTTCTCACTTGGGTAGATGATTTCCTCTAATTTTTCTTAAATTTATTTGATTTGATTGTGTGATTTAAAAAAAATTTTCATATTTTCCTTCTTAAGGATTTGTATTTAATATTTATAGTTTTTATAGCCTAATTTGGTTTTTGGTGCTTTCAGGTGAAAACTCTGTGTGATTTCCTTGGTTATAGAGAGACTTGGTACGATGGCTTTCTCAGATGCTAGCCATAGTAATAATGTGCTTGGTGTGCAAGAAAACTTCCTGTCTCTGGAAGCTTATCTCATTCCAATGTGGTATGCACTTTTTTTTATTTATTTACTTTTCCCTAGTATTTTATTCAGTGGGTTGATGGTTCAGGCTTCAGGCCAGTAGGAGAGGTGTTCCTAGATAGGAACCTATTGTGGCTAAAGCAGGTGGGTAAATACAATATCCAATGGTGGGCAGAGGTCCCAGCCAAAGCAGGTGGGTAAATACAATATCCAATGGTGGGCAGAGGTCCCAGCCTCGACAGAGGGGGCTGGAGATATATCAGTGAGACACACTGAAGTCTTATCAGGGTGGTAGCTACTGTCGCTCTTCTGTCAGGTCAGCAGAGAAGCTATCCACAGCCCTCACTTTTCATCTGTCAGAATGTTAATGTTCCAAGTAGAGAAGAATTGTGACTCTGCCTCTCATGTAAGCCTGAAACTGGCGGGTGTTTCTCCTGTGGGGATGCAGTCACCCTGAAGTGTTCTAGAAAGTCTGTCTCTGGTTGCACCCATGTTGAGTTCTTGTGGGAGAAGACCCAGCTATGTGTGCAGTGAAGGATGAGGTAGGTAGGAAGTCCCCTTCTCCAAAATCCTTGATAAGCACCAGGGCTGTCTGACTGTTGGGGTACAGCTGTAGACATTCCATGCTGAGCCCAGCCCTGCAATTCTGCCTCTATTGAAAGAAACTTTCTACAAGTGGAACAATCTGATCCTCAAGACCTGCCATCTGGATTCTTTTGTCACACAGAGTGTTCCCTGTATGTGGTGCACTCTCCCTTCCCCTAGGAATAGGAGTACCTGAGAGACAGACACTATGAGCACTGCTGCTCCTCTGGATCAGTGGTTCCATCCTATTGCTGGGGGATGTCTGCTAAGGATCCAGTGATATGACCTGTCCTCCAGTCTCCCAGCAGCAGTTATCACTACCAGCTCTGATGGGGGTGCCAGAGGAGTGACATAGACTCTGTGAGATTCTTGATTATAGATAACTTTAGTGTGTTGTTTTTCTTGAATGCCAATTAAAATAGTAATGAACTAGTCATGTGGACAGTCTCAGGATGTCCTGGTTAGACAGGGTGGTGCAGGCAGTGGTAATAGCTGAGGTCACACAGTTTTCTCTTTTCTGAGTGCAGTGTTATTCCACCTGGAGATGCTGTAATGGACTGTGTTGGTTGGCTTCCAGCTATGGGGTGGCATTTGCAAAAGAGTACCAGGTGTGGTAGTAGCAGTGCGATTTGTGCTTGCTTATGTTGCCCATGGTCAGTAGTCCGGCTCTCAGGTGATGGATGGGGCTATAAACCTCCCTAGGGTTTCTACCCTTTGTATTAAGCTACCACGATGAGTGGAGGGGCAAAGCCAGATGAGGGCTGTGTTAGGTGGGTCTGTGCTCTGAGTCACCTGTGCATGGCAAGCAGTGGCTCCTGCTGGAGATGGAGTTGGTTCTCTGGCCACTGGGGTAATGTTCCACAGGGGAGCATTGCTGCCTCTGCTGCACAGAAGAGTTTGCACAGGGAGTAGCACGCAGCAATAAGGCTAACCCAGATTCCACACAGTTGGCAAGGCAGATCAGGCTCCTGAAGTACTCTGCTGGCAGCAGTGAGCCATGTTCCAGGCAGTCTGCACTCAGAACTCACAATTGCCTGAGGCCATAAGCTTTTGTGGTGACAGCAACTGCTGGCTTTCAGGCCATGCCCCTCTCTGTCCACCCGCAAAGCTTGCACCCGGATCCTGCACTCACGCTGCAGCACACTCCCCACTCACCTTTCTGGTTCTGACCAAGGGAGTTCATCTTCACTTGAGGTTATATTGTGAATTTCAGTTCGGAGCTTTTTTCAAGGTACAGCCCTTGCCTGAGCTAGTTGGCTGAGTTCCATGAGGTTTTCTGTGAGGTATACTAAGGAATAGCTTCCCTTGGTTCATGCTGGAGACTGGGAATGCACACAAGCCTCTTTCTGCTGCTGCTCTTACGTTTATATTTCTCACTGCTCCTTAAATAGGTTCCAGGGTTCTCTGAATGTGTTCCCTGCGAAGGGTTAAGGCCATCCCCCATGGCCTGGACTTTCAGGTTCCCCAGTGGGAGTATGTATCCTAGAGCCAGTCTCTTTACCTCTCACACTCTGGGGCTTACGGTTTTTCACCTGGCTCACAGTGTAGGCTGCAGCCTGCTGCTTCTTTCAAAGAGTCTGTGGATTCTTTCAGTTTTGCTGTTCACTTCCTGCATTGCTTCTTGGAAAAACATTTACAGTGAGAATTTTACACACTATTTTGTCCTTCCAAGTGGGAGAGTCATGCTAACACTGCCTCCAATCTGCTATCTTTAAAAAAAAAAGCACCAGTTTAAAAAAAAAAATAGAATAATTTGATGAACAACACAGCTTGCAACACAGGTGAATCTACAATGTTTACTTCTTCATAAATGTTTTATAGGGTCTGGCTACCCCAGCCGAAGCATTCTGGCCCTCCTTTATAGTTATGATGCTTGATTTTGCCCATCTATCATTTAAAATCTGGAAAAGTTTTGGTAGAGTAAGATAATTCTATTGTACAGATTCAGGAATAACTTTTAGACATGATCTAAAGCAGCCTTCTGATTTTTTTGTCTTTTAGTTTAGGAACTCTAGGCACAAATGATTAATTGTCTTCCCCAAACCGCAAGGTTGTTACTGATAACTATGTTACTATGGTTTGAATGCGTTCCCTGGAGAATTCAGGTGTTGCCAGTGTGGTAGTATTAGGAGACAGGTGGGGCCTTTAAGAGGTGATTAGGCCTTGAAGGCTTCTCTGTTGTAGATGGTATTAAGGCCTTTATAAAAGAAGCTACATGTAGCATTTGGCTGGCTCGACCTGTTTTCTGCCATGTGAGAATAGCCTTCCTCCTCTACAGAGAGTGCAGCTCTCACCTGACATCCAAACCTGCCAGTGCCTTGATCTCAGATTTCCCAGCTTCTGGAATGCTGAGAAATAAATTTCTATTGCTTGTAATTTATCTGGTCTCAGGTATTCTGTTGTAGGTCATCAGGTATTCTGTTGTAGATCAGCACAAACAGACTAAGACAGGGAATATAATTCTAATACTGATTCAGGAAGAATTTTTTCACATAACCTAAAACATTTTCTTCTCAGTTGAGGAAATTTAGGCACGGTGTGGTGCACTCTCCCTTCCCCTAAGAGTAGGAGTTCCTGAGAGATAGACCACTCTGAGTGCTGCTCCGCTGGGTCTAGCCACTCAGTGGCTCCAGACTATTGCTGGGGATGTCTGCTAAGGATCCAGAGGATCCAGTGATATGACCTGTCCTCCAGTCTAACTGGCTGGCCTCCGAACTAATTGGCTTCCCCAGATCACATGGTGGTTAGTAATAGTTTAAAAAGATTTGACTTCCAGTAAAATGTATAATTCCTCATGATCATAATGTACCAAATGTGCTATAAAATGTTAAATCAAGTTCAGATTCTGTAAGAAAGATCACTACTCTGTTCTTGGAGAAAGGAAGGGGCTAGGTCCTATAAGCTCTGCTCTTTTCACAAAGGCACAGAGAGGTTAACTTAAGCGACTCCTTAAAGGATGGGTAGGAAACAGGAATGTGTGTCCTCCCAATGTGTTATTATTCTGCAGATTCTGAAGGAACCACCGTGCTGTTCTGAGAACTTGCCTTCTTTACACTGTAGTTACATGAGAAGTGCAAACAGGTAAATAAAAGAGACTGAGAAAGGCCAACGTTTTGATAACTGTTGAGACAGAGATCTCCTAAACAGAAAACACATGCTATTTCCCCTCAGCCTGACTGATTTGGCATTCAGAGTACAAGCTCGCAGGAGAGGGGCTGGGCCTCTCCAGTCAGGAACTGCAGTCAGAGACTTCCCTTGCTACTTGCCCGGAAAGAACATTAGGAATGCCTTTCAGTGCCTTGCTTCCTGAACTAGCTCACAGTAGCCAGGCGGCCCGGGGCAATCCGACCACATTTCACTCTCACCGCTGTGGGAATCCAGATGCAGGCCAAGTACAGCAGCACGAGGGACATGCTGGATGATGATGAGGACACCACCATGAGCCTGTATTCTCAAGCCTCTGCCACAACCCGGCAGCCGGAGCCCCGGTGCACAGGTACTCTGCCTCTGCGGATCCGAATAGACCAGAGCCCTTGCAAAATGTGTGAGATGAGTTATCCTTCCTAGAAATGTACAAAATAGAGAAAAGAGAAGAAATGTTATTGTGATTTACAGTGACGTGTAGCTGTGCACTTTCCACAACTTAATGCCACACATGTGAATAGCTGGAAGTTCAAACTCAATCTACATACAGATGTTTGTTTTTCTGAAATTCTATTGCTAGCATAGTGGTTTGCAGTTGAGCATGTGTTGCTTTTTCCATGCAGGCGTAGCATACAGAAGTGAACTTTTATGTACGATTAAAGAACATCCTTTCTCTTTCCCACCTTCCCTAAAACAAGTCAAGTATTGTTTTGTTTACCATCTGATCTGGAAATTTAGGTTTATAAAAGCCACATTTTTGCTAGTTTCGAAGTCATGGCTTTAGGGGGGATTTTCAAGTGTACAAATGAACCCTAGTTTTCTGTTACAATAATTTTGCCTCTTGAAATCGTGAGCCCTTAAGAGAGTCATGTCAACATCAGATGTTTGGTTTTCGCATATGTGAAATGAAGGATGATTAAAGCAAATGCTTTCTAAGGTTCCTTTACCTCTGAACATCTGTGACTCAATAATTTAAATAATGGCATCAAATTCCATTATGTCCAGTCCCTATCCCCTTTTACTGTATTGATTTCAGAATACTGTGGAGAAGATTGAATCAAATTATGAAAATATTTAATGTTCATTATATTTAGCTTCCATCTTACAACTTTATTTCCAATTACTCACCCTATGACATAGTAGTGATTTTTTTTTTCAGTTCTATTTAGTTCCATAATTCACAGACTTAGAGAAGGATTTTATTTCCTGGGCCACTCAGCCAATCTAAAGCTAAAATATGACTTAAGTTCTAGTGAAAAGGACTCACATGGCACAGCTAGATTCTAGGTCCTAACCCAGGGACATCACTTACCTTCTGTGTTACTGTGGAGGCGTTATTTGTGTGTCCTGATGGCATCATATTCCTTGTTTATAAAATATTAATGGCCACAAACATGTATACAGGACTCATTATGTGCTGTCAGTGTTTTAAATTCTTTAGGTATATTAGTTTATATTAACTTCAATTCATATGAAACAGAAGTAATAAAACTTCCTTTACAAGGTGGTCCTGAGTACTGAGAATGATGAATTATGTGAAATACTTGATATATTACAGACACTCCAGAAATGCAAGATTCCTTTCAACATTCTGTTTCTTGAGAATTCCTAAAGTGTTCCTTTCAGCAGTTTTCTGTCAGTCTGTATCAGATTGAACAGACATTCATTCAGTGCCTGTATTTTAATATGTCCTTTTCCTTCTGACTATATCATAATTTTCTTCACCTTTGTAAATCTGGATATACCCTTTTTTTTTCAAAATTGTTCTCTTCCTTATTTCTTTATCAGTTTTCCTTCCTTTCTCCTACTAAACTCTCTATTCACTTTCTATTTATTAAATGATCTTCC
>CM052656.1:110617598-110655163 GCA_028533165.1 Leontopithecus rosalia | reverse complement strand
ATATATATATATATATATATATATATATATATATATATATTAGTTTATATTAACTTCAATTCATATGAAACAGAAGTAATAAAACTTCCTTTACAAAGTGGTCCTGAGTACTGAGAATGATGTATATATATATATATATATATATATATATATATATATATATAATAGGATACAAAGTGCTTTCCTCCAAAAATATTATGAAGAGTCCATTTTTAGGGCTGTGCTTTTGAGCGGCTTGTCTATAACTTCATTATCTATCTTTGACTGGAGCCAGGAGCTCTCTCTAGGACTCGTGATCAGCATAATCAAGACCAGCATGTACAAATAAGTTCTGCTGAGCTCGAAGGGTGGAGAGGGAGGTGGAGCAAGATAAAACACTAGCTGCAACATCTGGGGGCCTCTTTGTAAGAAATGGAAAGAATTGTCTTGGAGGGAAACATCTGGAAATAGTTATCTTACTCTAAATATAGGATATCTTGTTTTCATCTTTTATTGGTAAGGTAAACATTTGGAGGAATGTCATCATAGAAGTATAATTATTTCTTAGATAAACATATCTGATATACCTTTGCTGATAAAAATAACAGAGCAGAAATCAGTCAGAATTTTTCAGCAATGTGGAAGATTCAGATTCAGCATAATGCTGTGACACCATTCAGAGCTGGCAAATTTTATTTTGTAGATGTAGTAAAAATAAAGCACACACATTCATTTAATTTCTAGATTTTTCATTTTATCAATAACAATTGACATAACAACTATGTTTGTTTTAAAAATGCCAAACAATTAAGCTAGTAAAAACTTATGGTGGGGTCAAGTTATCTTAGTACTGAGGATTAATGTCCAATGTGATGTGGTCCCTGTTCATAAGGAAATTGAAAGTTGAATACAATTCTCAACTAAGGTAAAGTAGAGTAAGGTGTTATGGCAGCAGCGTGTACGGTATAGCCCAGAGCTTGCTTATATCTACCTAATTAAGTAGAGAAGCTCAGGAAAGACTTAGCAGAAGGAGTAATGTGGAGTTGAGTTAATTTTAACATATTCCACATAATAAGGCATCGGTAGTAAGTGTTTGAGAGGCTGGGGACACTACGTTCAGAGAGACACATGAAGGGAAAGTTATGAGGGTTTTCAGTAGCTTTGTATTTTTGGAGAACTATAAGCAATATGTGCAGCTTAGGTGTAGAGTTGGAGGAGGGACACTTGGCAAGGGGTAAGCCTGCAAGTTAAGGAGGCCTTTTAGGGCATGCTGGTGTATTTTAATTCTATTCGATAGTTGAAATGAGGTCATTGCGGGATTTAGATAGGGAGAAACAGCATTTTGCATTTTGGGAAGACCATCTACGCTGCAATGGAAAGGACAGGTTAAAGGCATATGAAACTGGATGAGCTGATACAGAATGTTTTCACTAGTCTAGGACAAGAATAGAAGAACATGAACTGAGGCAGCATGGTAAAAATGAGGAAAAGGAATCAGATGAAAAATGTCGAGGTGATGGAGTTTAGATAATTAGTGACTTCTTACATATGAGGAGACAAGGAAGAGGCGGTTGATGGTAGGTTGACTAGGTTCTGTCTGATGTAATGTGGGTGGTGCTGCTGCTGAGACAGAAACTGCAGAAGGGACAGGAAAGGTGATGAATTCAGTTTGAGTTTAAGGGGTCTGTAGAAGGAGGGACATGCATTTGGAGCTGTCCAAACACACCTATATAGGTACATGTGGGTTGGGCTACATACACATGCGCAAATTATTGGCATAGTAATTAAATAAATAAAATAAGTGAGGTACCTAAGACATTAAGTAAAATAAATGGATAGTAACTAAAATGTGTGGCAGTGAGTGAGACCACTGAGGGAGGGAATGTAAAATGGAAAGATGAATGAACAGTAGAATGTAAAAGAGAGAATCTGAGAGAATATCAGCACCTGAGGAGCAAGAAGAATGAAAGATTCCAAAAGGAGCTACCAGGGATAAATAGCAGAGAGTGGGTGGAAACAGGAATCTGGAACAGATGCATCAAGGGTGTCAAGAGACAAAAAATTCAAAAGCAATGGAAAATTCGAGTAATAGAAGAGAAAATAAATTCAAGAGTAATGAAAAAGTCAATGATAGTGACCATGAGTTTAAAAAAAAATGAACAACAAATACTGCAGAGAGTTTAAGTAAAGGGAAGACTAAAAATGATTAACAATTTAGTAATAAGGAGGAAACTATTTAGTTTTGATAGCAGTGGTTTGAAAAGGAACCAATGGTTAAATGGTAAAACAAATAATTTAAGTCATTTTCTCTTTTTCTTTCTCTTTTTTTGAAGATAAAATGGGTTGTTGCTGAGGTATTATAGGGTGAAGTGAAAAATTTTAAGAATTATTTTTTGGCCGGTCATGGTGGCTCAAGCCTGTAATCCCAGCACTTTGGGAGGCCGAGGCGGGTGGATCACGAGGTCAAGAGATCGAGACTATCCTGGTCAACATGGTGAAACCCCGTCTCTACTAAAGATACAAAAAATTAGCTGGGCATGGTGGCACGTGCCTGTAATCCCAGCTACTCAGGAGGCTGAGGCAGGAGAATTGCTTGAACCCAGGAGGCGGAGATTGCAGTGAGCCGAGGTCGTGCCATTGCACTCCAGCCTGGGTGATGAGCGAAACTCCGTCTCAAAAAAAAAAAAAAAAAAAAAAAAAAAGAATTATTTTTTAAGATGTGGGGATTTTTTTTTTTTTTTTTTTTGAGATATAGTCTTGCTCTATCACCAGGTTGGGTGCAATCTCGGCTCACTGCAACCTCTGCCTCCCGGGTTCAAGCGATTCCCCTGCCTCAGCCTCCTGAGTAGCTGGGACTACAGGCTCGGGCCACCATGCCCGGCTAATTTCTTATATTTTAGGAGAGACGAGGTTTCACCACGTTGGCCAGGATGGTCTCGATCTCTCGATCTCCTGACCTCGTGATCTGCCTGCCTTGGCCTCCCCAAAGTGCTAGAATTACAGGCGTGAGCCACCACACCTGGACAGTAAGTCAGTTTTTGTAAAGGTTAAAAATAGTTGTCCTAGGCCAGGCATGGTGGCTCACACCTTTAATCCCAGCACTTTGGGAGGTTGAGGCGGGTGGATCACCTGAGGTTGAGAGTTTGAAACCAGCCTGACTAACATGGAGAAACCGTCTCTACTAAAAATACAAAATTAGCTGGGTGTGGTAGTGCATGCCTGTAATCCCAGCCTCTTGGGAGGCTGAGGCAGGATAATTGCTTGAACCCGGCGGGCGGGGGGCAGAGGTTGCGGTGAGCCGAGATCACACCCTTGCGCTCCATCCAGCCTGGGCAACTAAAGCAAAATTCTGTCTGAAAAGAAAAGGAAAAAAAAAGAAAAGAAAAAAAGATTGTCCTTACGAATACATTTGGGAAGCTTCCAATGAAATAAAGTGTATCTATAACACACTTATAGTTTCTATTAGTAACTATTACTGATAGTAGCCGTGTGTTCCCAAATAAGCTGTGTAAACTCCCTAGGCCTCAGGTCCCCACCTGTAAAATGGGATAATAATATCTACCTTATAGTGTGTTTGTGAGGCTAAATGAGAACATTCATATAAGACATTTTTCTGAGTAATTCAAGAAATTTGAGCAATTATCATTAATGGAAATGTTGGTTTTGAATTATATTTCAATAAATAATATCTGTTGATTTGGATATAAAATTAAGTTACCTAAATTTTGCTGAAGAAGAAAAATATAATTAAGTTTCTAAATACTGTGAATTGGAAACTCAGTGATATGCTAGAAATAGCTAATATATTCTTAGATGTATACTATTTTCAAATAATAAGGATAACACCCACTTTCATTTAGAGAGTATGAAAATAGCAATATTTGAAATAGATTTATAGGAGAAAGGAAACTGCATTTACATGAACACAGAAAAGCAGACTCAGCCCATGAACTGTTTCCCACGAAGAGGTTTCCTATGTGCTGTATGTGAGGATTCAGGAAACAAAGACATTTACACTTCAAAATACAAAGAGATCAAAGAAGTGCTTTCTGAAATATTATGTACATGGCCATCAGTCTTGCCCCCGTGTCTCTGAGACTCCTGACTGGCTCATGGAAAAGTGTGTGAAGTATAGCATTAAGCATAATGATTTAATCCTAGCTCTGCAACTAGTTTGTACCATGCACTTGTTTAAACTCTCTGTGTCTTCTCCAGCTTTTAAGACCTTTTGCATTTCACAGGTATACTAATAGACTGCGTATGGTAATGGCAGCTTAGTTTCTTGGGTGGAAAACAAAGTTTTTCCTCGCTGATGCCTGATGAAGAGTAACTGTTTGACAGCTCTCCACCCACAAAGTTTCATGTAATTACACAGGAATTGGTATTCAAAATCTGACCCTGACACTGAGGCCTTTTATAGTAGGTTAGAGTAAGAGGATACAGGAAAGTTTTTTTCCCTATGTGTATCTTATTATTCCTAGGGATGTTTATATCATTCCTTGGCCTGTCCACACCTCTTTCTAAACATGGCTCAGGAAACAGCAAAGGGGTTCTCTTCCAGAAAATAAAACCACAATAAAGCCAAGCCAAACTCAAGCGACCTCCCAGGCATCTTATTTTTGTGAAAATCTGCCTTATGTTAGGGTGAGGGTGATCCCTGGAGAGAGACTTCGGTATGATTAGGGGCACTTGGAATAAAACTCAGAAACATTAGACTCACAGTTAGAAGAAAAACATCTAGAGGGGAAAATAGCATCAAAGAAAAAGAAAAAGTGAAACTTTCAACTTCATAGACTTTCTTTCATGGAAGCTTGGTTTCCTGAGAGATGAACTCCCCAGGATTGTGTTTCTCCATGTCTTTATGTAGAATGATTAGATGGAGAATATTAAAAAAGAGAGAGAGAGAAAGCAAGTGAGAGAGTGAGAGAGAGATGGGAAGAGAAGAAAAATTTCAAAATGTGAAATTTGATCAGAAAAGGAGGATTTCTTAGAAGAGATTTTAAAGCAGAAGACATACTACTTCTTTTTTTTTCTGCCCTAGAGGCAATTTTAAGAAGGGTCATGTATTTTTTTTTCTTTTCATGAATATAATTATTATTGAAAGATGTTCTGATTTCTAAAGTTCAGGCCCCCAGTTCACAGTAGGAATTTAAGTTCACTGTTTTTGTTCCTTTGGGCAGAAAAACAACACCTCCCATGCCCTCGATATTATGCAAGGAAAAGCAGATTTATTTTATTTTGTTTTATTTATTTCATTTCATTTATTTACTAATTTTGAGAGAGGATCTTGCTCTGCCACCCAGGATGGAGTACAGTGGCACAATCATGACTCACTGCAGCCTTGACCTCCCTGGCTCAAACAATCCTCCCACCTCAGCCTTCTGAGTAGCTGTGACTACAGGTGTGTGCCACCATGGCTGATGAATTTTTTTAAATTTTTTGTAGAGATGGGATCTCACCATGTTGCTCAGGCTGGTCTTGAACTCCCGGCTTGAAGCAATCCTCCTGCTTTAGTTGGGAGGATCCCAGAGTGATCAGATTACAGGCCTAAGCCACCGTGCCTGGCAGAAAACAGATTTGTAAAGAAAAAGAATTTGGTTGTCTGTCAGAGTTATTCTCCTTTACTTCTTGAAACTTTTTTTTTTTTGAGGCAGAGTCTTGCCCTGTCACCCAGGCTGGAGAGCAGTGGCAGATATTAGCACACTGCAACCTCCGACTCCCTGGTTCAAGCAATCGATTCTCCTGCCTCAGCCTCCCAAGTAACTGGGATTACAGGCATGCACCACCATGCCCAGCTAATTTTTTTGTATTTTTAGTAGAGATGCGGTTTCACCATGTTGGCCAGGATGGTCTTGATCACCACACCTCATGATCCATCCATCTTGGCCTGCCAAAGTGCTGGGATTACAGGCTTGAACCACCACACCTCGCCTTTTTTTTTTTTTTATTTTCTGATGGAGTCTCACTCTGTCACCCAGGCTGGAGTGCAGTGGCTCTGTGTCGGCTCACTGCAACCTCCATCTCCTGGGTTCAAGCAATTCTCCTGCCTCAGCCTCTGGAGTAGCTGGAATTACAGGCATGCCTAGCTAATTTTTTGTTTTTATTTTTAGTAGAGACGAGGTTTCACCATGTTGCCAGGCTGGTCTCAAACTCCTGACATCAGGTGATTTGCCTGCCTCAGCCTCCAAAGTGCTGGGGTTACAGGCATGAGCCACTGCCCCGGACATCTTTACTTCTTATTTCTAATTTCAGCCAGACAAATATTAATTATAATAAGTAACAGGATTTAAAAAATTATTATGAGATATGTTTTAATGTAACTATGTTTGAGTAGGGGTAGGTAGGCATATAACACAGATATTTGTATATAATGGACCTGTTCATTCATTCATTTAAATTTAGTTGAGTTTATTTCAACTACTGCTCTAGGAACTTGGTTACAACAGTGGCTAGATAGATAATATTTTCCAAGAAGGAGCTAAATTTTTTCTGGAGTAAGACAGATAGAAGCCAAATGAAATAAGAAAGATATACTTAATGAAAGATATTACTTAATGGTTATAAGAGGTATGTGGAAAAATAAAATCACCACGGCGGTGGGCTCACACATGCAGTTTTAACTATGGATTTTTGGACATCCATATGGTTAACTTTCTTGGACCATTTGGAAGTTTACAAATACAGAGTTTTGGAGAGGATGATTAACCCAAACTATATTCTGTCTCTAATCTTTTTTTTTTTAATGTTCTGCTGATCTGAAATATTTTTACAGTCAATACTGTGAGAAAACCATCCTTTTCCAGAAAAACTAAGACTAAATCACATAGCTTAGTTAACTGAAGGAAACCAAGGGAAGGAAGCGAATTTCCCTCAGGTTTGTTCATGATATAGAATCTCACGAAAGTCAGTGTATAGAAAGCAACATGGCTGGGAGATGCATTTAGCTGAGTCTGTTTTCTGCTGACATAAATGTTGCTGAAAATCAATAGATTTATATTTAAAGGAAACCTGTAAAACTTAACATGGAGAACCCACTTATAAAACTTAGATAGTTTAAGTCATATTGATTTTTTATGATTTCATGTTTTGATTATTTAAACTGTCAAAGATTTACTCAGCCTTTATGTGCCAGGCACTACTTTCAGTAGTGGAAATACACTGGTGGACAAATAGACAAGATCATTGATTTAATGGAATGTTAAATGGAGAGAAAGGAGACAGAGAAAAAGAAAGAAACGTCATGAAAATATTACCTAGCACAGAGTGAGTGATATGTGCTGTCGATGGACTCAAGGACCTCTTCCAAGGATGTGCCATTGAAACTGAAGTTAATGCAGAGGCAGAAGGAGGGCTGATAAGATTTACTTAGGGTCAAGTTTGATCAGATCAAGGACTAAATGGAAGGCCATTATGAGTAGTACATGTGGGTGAGAGGAAAATAGTTCAGAAAGGGATGAAAGAGCTAAGGAAGGTCTCAATGAGACTTTCTGCAGTGCAATAAAGCTTTTAAAGTTTTTAAGTGGGAAAGTACCAAAATAAAATTGCTTTTTTAAAATTTTAAAAAGCAATCTGTGAAAAGATATTTGGATTTTATTCTAAATGTAATGCAAGCTATTTATGAAGGGGATGATTGCTAGGAAAGAATAAGATTCCCATTTAAAAATATATCAGTATGTCTACTCTGAGACTTTAACTTAATTTCCCTACTAGACTGTAAGTTCCAGACGATAGTAATCATATTGTCCATTTGTTTATTCTTTACTACTTATCATCCCCATTGGGAAACAATGTTCAAATAAATCTCTTTACCTAGAATTGGTTGGGTGCAGCGGCTCATGCCTATAATCCCAGCACTTTGGGAGGTGAGGCAGGCGGATCGCTTGAGCTCAGGAGTTAGAGAACAGCCTGGGCAACATGGTGAAACCCTGTCTCTAAAGAAAGTACAGAAAAAAAATTTAGCCAGGCGTGGTGGGACATGCCTGTAGTTCCAGCTACTCAGGAGGCTGAGGTGGGAGGATTGCTTGAGCCTGGGCAGTAAAGGTTGCCTTGAGCTGAGATTGCACCACTGCACTCCATCCTGAAAAATCTCTGTGCCTAGAATGTATTACGTAGAGGACCTTGCTAGAAGAAAAAGGATTTTCCTTTCAAAAAAAACCCTCTGATCTCTTTCTGTTTCAGAGAGTGACTTGAATCCTCAATGAAGTGAACTAACAGGTTACAAAGAGATCAGAGTTTGTTTGAGGGTTTCACTCTCACTTTGTTTCATTTCTATCACAATACTAGATGCACCTGACTGAGAATCTTCCCTGTTAGGTATGTTGGTCATTCAGACCCAGACAGGTGATCTCACAAGGTGAGGGATCTACTCACGACTTACAGTAAAACCTGTGCAATTACTAGTCAAACTTATGGGAATGAAGGGTAAGGAAAACATGTTTGTCACCGTTTAAAAAATTATTTAACTGCTGCAAAAATAGTTTGGATTCATCTTTCAGAAATTGATGATCATGTATCTTTATAATCTATTTTTGAAAAAATATATATCGAATGAATGAACAAACAATATCCTTACAAAAGAGGGACTTTCAGTGAAGCAATTCCACAGAGAAACAGTAAAATTATTACTTCCCATTACTAACATGCAATTTGCATTTTAGAAAAAGCCTATATAGAACTTGGGAGGAGGTAGATGTTTTTCAAAAGTAACAACAAATTAATTTCATCTTTCCCCTGATTATGTAAAAAGTTGTCCCTTGGTAAGGTTCAGAGATTCTCAGGCTCTTTCATAATTAGAATTTTGACAAGCAAAAGGTTGTACAAACAACCATGTAAAGATAATGATAATGCATAGTGTAATTCAGTGCAAATAAGACCTGAGGGGTGGATGCAAATGGGTGGGGCTTGTGAGAATCTAGCTGTGGTAAGTGAGGCTCTCACTGAGCCTTATGATGATGTTTCTGAGGACAGACAGCAAGTTACTCTGTGGCCCTGGTTATTGTTGTCCAGCACAATTTGTTCCTGTGCAGAATCGACTCATCTCCCTTACATGCTATTGACTTCGACACAAGAGGAAGAAAAAGCCAAACCCTGCTTTCTCTTCTGTTCCCTGCAGGGCACAGGGCTCCCTCTTCAGCATGGCGACCAGTGGCCCTGATCCTGCTGACTTTGTGCTTGGTGCTGCTGATAGGGCTGGCAGCCCTGGGGCTCTTGTGTAAGTCTGCGCTCTGACCTGGGGGAGGATCCTGGTTCCAAGGTTTGTCTAGGATGAGAAACGCTTGTTATAGATTTGTTTTTTAAACTTTAATTCTGTAGCCTTTGGAAAACTCAGTGTATCTTTTTTTTGAATGGCAACTATTTAAATGGTGAATAATGGAAGAATTAAAATACAACAACCAGTAGCCAACTAGAATTAAACATTCCGTTTGAGATAAGAAATGAACATTGTTGTAAAAATTGTGCACAAAAGACTAGCTAACTGAATGCAACATTATATCAAAAAGATAATACCCCATGATAAAACGGGTTTCATCCCAGGGATGCAGGGATGATTTCATACACGCAAGTCAATAAACAGAATACATTACATTAACAGAATTAAAAAACAAAAATTGGTCTGGGAAGGAAGGAGAAAAGAGCAAAAGAAAGATCCATAAATAGGTTTCTTTAAGTTGTTTTTCACCTTTCTCTGGTATCTCCTTGAGTAACTTCATAATGAACCTTCTGAATTCTTTATCTGGCAATTCAGAGATTTTTTTCTTGGTTTGGATCCATTCTGGGGAACTAGTGTTATCTTTTGGTGGTGTTATAGAACCCTGTTTTGCCATATTACCAGAATTACTTTTCTGCTTCCTTCTCATTTGGGTATATTGGGTATTTCGGTGAAGAGATCTGGAACACACGGGCTGCCGTTCAGATTCTTTCATCCCATGAGATGATCCCTTGATGTTGTGCTCTCCCCCTTCCCCTAGGTATAAGGCTCCCTTAGAGCCAGAGGAGTGATTGTTATTTCTCTTCTGGGTGTAGCCACCCAGTGGTGCCACCAGGCTCTAGGCTGGTGCTGGAGAATGTCTGCAGAGTCTTGTGATATGATCCATCTTCAAGTCTCCTATCTGTGGATACCATCACTGCTGTGCTGAAGCTGGCAAGGAGGTGAAGTGACTTTGTGAGAGTCCTTGGTTATAGATATGTTTAGTGTGCTGGTTTCCTTGAATGCTGGTTATGCTAGCAGTGAAGTTGTCAGGTGGACACACTCAGGACCTCTGGTTAGCCAGGATGTTGCTGCAGTGGAATTAGCTGTTGTCTTCTCCCTCCTTGGAGCAGGATTATTCTGTCATGAGTTACTGTAATGGCTTGAGTTGGTTGGCCTCCAGCCAGGAGATGGTGCTTTAAAGAGAGCACCAGCTGCAGTAGTAGACAGGGGATATATGCTTGCTCTAAGTTGGCCAGGATAAGTATTTAGGTTTCTCAGGTGATGGGCAGGCCATACAGCTCCCAAGAGTTTATGTCTTTTGTGTTTGGCTACCAGGATGGGTAGAGAAAAAACATCACATGGGGACAGGGTTAGGCAGGTCTAAGCTCACACTCTCCTCGGTCAGGGCTTACCATGAACGCTGTGGGGGATAGGGGTTGATTCTCAGGGTAATACGGCTGCCTCTGCTGTGTGGTACAGGTTGCCAGGGAAGTGGGAGAAAGCTGGCAGTGATAGGTCTTACCCAGCTCCCACATAGCTGGTGAGGCAAATCTTGCTCGTCTCATGTCCTACCAACAACACCGAGTTTATATCCCGGCAGCCCATGCCAGGTGCTCTGAGCTTGCTCCAGGTTACAAGCCTCTCCACTGAGAAAACAGGCAGGCTTTCCGGCCACACCCCTCCTCACCTTCCCACAGCATCCATCACAGTTTCTCTGCTGATATCTGTAGCAGTTCCTCTTTGCCCCCTGAATTCTGCTTAAGAAAATTTGTACCTAGCTGAAACTATTGCAGAATTCATTAGCTTCTTTCACTCTGTGATTCCTCTTTGATTCCACTGGTTGCCTTATCCAAAGACCCCTGTGAGACAAAGTCAGGGATGGTTTCCCGGGGCTTGAGCTGGAAAATGGGAGTGCCTGCAGAACTCTTCCCTCTGCTTCTTCTACTTTTATGTTTTCCATGGCTCCCTACATCCATTTCTGCTGCAGTTAAGATTAAATCCTTCTCCTGTAACCCAGATTTTCAGGTTCCCCAGTATGGATGTGTGTTCAGAGGTAGATATTCCCCCAACTCACACATTTTTGGCTGTCTTGCAGAAATTTCAGTATTAAGTTGCATCTTTCAATGGATCTGTGAATTCTTTAAGCTTTCCTGGTATGTTCCCGAGGTGGTTCCTAGAGGAGAAGTTCACAGTGTGTCTCCTCATGCTGTTGTTCTGTTGTCCAAGTGGGAGCTGCACCTTAGCCCTCTTAGCTGCCGTTTTCTCCCCATGACTTCACATTTTTAGACAGACTTAAAGAAATTAATTTCCCAAGGTGATACAACTTCTCATATATGTATTGGAGTCCAAACTTGAATATAGGCAATGTGAGATCTCAGAGCCTGAGATCCTACTAAAAGATATACTGTTTTGTCTTCCCCATATGCAGAAAATGGAAATAAAACATAGAAATAAGCTGTCCAGTCTGACTTGGTCATTTGGGTTAGTTTTTCAGTACTACCAGCTCTCCAATACTCATCAAGACACCATTTCCCACATGGAAGAAAGATTTGGAAATATCTCCCGACAGTTTCAATCTCTTCAAGTGCAGAACACGAAGCTTGCAGAAAGTCTGCAGCATGTGGCTGAAAAACTCTGTCGTCAGCTCTATAACAAAGCGGGAGGTAAGTGTGTCCTGGTCACTGTATCCCCATGCTATTTGGCAATAGAGAGATGGACTTCCCACCGGTGAAGTGAGAGTCAAATATTATTTAACCAGAGGTCTGGCAAACTGAATAAAGGGTTTGGGCTTCAGGATCATGATCAGTTGTTGGGATCATGCGATTCACATGTGTCTGTGATACCATACATCAAGGGACTCTTCAAATGCAGACATTTAAAACAATAAAACAGTTACCTAAGAATAACCAAAATAACACTACGTGTAAACAAAATACAGGGTTGTGTCTCAGTCTACCTCAGCAAATGTTCTTACAAATTCTTTCCTAGCAAGAAGTAAGCAAACTCATAACTATGGTTCTCAAATCTTAAAAATCATACAGGATGTGGTCCAAAAATGCAGATAACCTAAGTCAAATTCCAGTTATTTTAATTCAGGATAACTAAAATATGTATTTTAACAAGGACTACAGATGATGACAGTGCCAGCAGTAGGTGAACTACTATGGATAAAAAGTACTGCTGGAGAAGTCTAGGAGCAACACTTCAGTGTGTGTGTGTGTGTGTGTGTGTGTGTGTGTGTGTGTGTATGTGTGTGTGTGTATTCCTATTCTCCTGTTCTTTTCAGGTTTTGTGATAATCTACTTTATTCAAGTCAGCTCTCTTTTCTGCTCTTTTTATCATGCTTACTTGGGAAATGGCATCCATGTTCAGGTTCCCACTTTTTATTTATCTTTTAGGAACTCTAAAGGAGGGCAGAGTCTTCTCATCTTCCCACCTGAAACGGACGTCCTGATTGTGTGGTTACCCAGGAAAAAATATTAGCAGGCACACTTTCACTTCTCTAAGTGATTCTTTCCTACCTGACTAATGACTTCAATGGTCATAATGTCCCTGTTTTTTATTTATTTATTTTTGAGATGGAGTTTTGCTTTTGTTGCCCAGGCTGGAGTATAACGGCACAATCTCGACTCACCACAACTTCTGCCTCCTGGATTAAATTGATTCTCCTGCTTCGGCCTCCCGAGTAGCTGGGATTATAGGTGTGCACCCGCATGCCCGGCTAATTTTGTATTTTTAGTAGAGACAGGTTTTCTCCATGTTGGTCAGGCTGGTCTTGAACTCCCGACCTCAGGTGATCTGCCCATCTCAGCCTCCCAAATTGCTGGAATTACCAGTGTGAGCCACCTTACTCAGCCTCATAATGGCCTTATTTACTAATTTTTCTTTTTCTTTCTTTCTTTTTTTTTGAAATGGAGTCTCACTCTGTTGCCTAGGCTGAAAGGCAGTGACATGATCTCAGCTCAGTGCAGCTTCTGCCTCCCAAATTCAAGCAATTCTCCTGCCTCAGCCTCCTGAGTAGCTGGGATTACAGGTACACAAAACCATGCCCATCAATTTTATTTTTATTTTTATTTTTAGTAGAGATAGGGTTTCACTGTGTTGAGCAGGCTGGTCTTGAACTCCCAACGTCAGGTGATTCCCCTGGCTTGGCCTCCCAAAATGCTGGGATTATAGGCATGAACCACCACACCTGGCCCTTATTTTACTAATTTTTCTAACAATCCAGTGTGCATACTTTTCTTTGTTGGGTGTCATATCTTCAAAAAGATAATCCACTACTTGACAGGCTGAAGCTGGAAGATTGTCTGAACTGAGGAGCTTGAGACCAGCCAAGGCAACATAGTAAGATATCATCTCAATTTTTTTTTTTTTGAGACAAAGTCTCACTCTGTTGCCTAGGCTGAAGTGCAGTGGTGTGATCTCGGCCCACTGCAGTCTCCATCTCCTGGGTTCCAGCAATGATCATATCTCAGCCTCTTGGGTAGCTGGGATTACAGGTGTTCACCACCACACCTGGCTAATTTTTGTATTTTTTTAGTAGAGATGGGATTTTGCCATGTTGCCCAGGCTGGTCTTGAACTCCTGGCCTCAAGTGATCTGCCTGTGTTGGCCTCCCAAAGTGCAGCGATTACAGGCATGAGCCACTGTGCTCTGCCACACACAAAAAAATTTTTTAAAGGTAATCCAGATTTTCCTAACACAAATGGTCTTTCAAATTTTCATTTAGGTATATAAAAACAAAAAGAGAAGCTATGCAAATAAATCATATTTAATTTAAATATAAAATCTGCATGCAAACGTATTAATGCTTCTCATAAAAAATTCTTACATATTTTTGGTTAGATGTTAGTTAGCAGTTTTAATCTGCTACTTTTTATTTTTTACCCTCTTGGTACCCATTATCCATCCATTGATCCATCCATCCTTCCACCCACCCACCCACCTACCCACGGAAGTGGTGTTTATCTATCCATTTACTTAGTATTACTGCCAGTATGGTTGGAGTATTTATTGAATACCTAGTAATGCATGTCTAACAAAACACATAGGATTTCTACTCTCCTGGGCCGCTTACTCTAGTGGGGTGGTGGAAATAAGCATATTGAAAAACATTTAAAAAGAAAACTAACGTCTTTGTTTCTGTTGCTGTAAAGGAGTACCTGAGCCTGGGTAATTTATACAGAAAAGAGTTTATTTGGCTAATATACAAGAAGCATGGTGCCGGCATCTGCTTCTTCTGAGAGCCTCAGGTAGCTTCCACACATGGTGGAAAGTGCAGCAGGTAACATGGCAAGAGTCCAGGAGACAAGACACTGGGGAGGGACATGTCAAGCACTTTTTAACAATCAGTTCTCTCAGGACTAGTGGAGTGAGAACTCAACAAGCTATTCATAAGGGATCTGCTCCCTTGACCAAGACACTTCCCCTTAGGCCCCATCTCCAACGCCAGGATCAAATTTCAATATGAGATTTGGAGGGGTCAAACGTTCAAACTATATCGACCAGCATTTCCAAGTCTGCCCCAAATGTTCCCTATTTTAGTACTAAAAGTCCCACAGCCTGGGAAACCCTAAGTCCCAGTTATACAATAATGACTGGTCAACCAGAATAAAATGTAGGAGAGATTAATCAATCCTATGAGAAATGAAGGTAAACAAGGCAAGAGGGATAAGGAGTTCAAGGGTAGTGTGTTTGTGTTGCTACTTTAAGTAGAGATGTCATAAATCTTTAATTAAGATGATTATATGGTAGAAAGACTTGAAAAGTTGAGGGAGTTAGCCATGTACATATAGAGAGGAATAATAAGCCTCATACACAAGAGCCTTAAAATGTGAATGTATCTGCATATTCAAGGAAGAATGAGAAGCCCACGTGCTTGGAGTGGAAGACTAACAGGAGACTAGGTAGAGATGATGTACAGCATTAGGTGCCTTTGCAAGAGGTTTGGCTACTATTTTGAGAAGATAAGGATTAATTATGGGATCTTGAGCAGAGGAAATACATTATCTGACATAAGTTTTTAAAGGCTTACTCTGCAATTATGTTAAAATTAGACTGGAAGAGGAAAGAATAGCAACAGAGACATCAGATAAGAGATGGCTACTACTGAAATCTAGGAGAAACACGATGATACCTCTAACTAGGAAATTGTTTGTGAAAATAATTACATGATGAGCTATAAATGGATGTGTGAGAAATGAAAGATTCCAAAACATCTCCAGAACTGGGGAACAAAATAACTAGAAGCATCAAGATGTAATCAAGTGAAAAGAAGAAGAATTCTCTGGCTACAAGGGGGAAATTGGAAACCAGGAATGCTAGTTGGGGAGTTAGATATATGAGCAAAAAATTCTGGGCCAGACATGTAAACAGACTTACATTCCTTTTGTCTGAAGCACAGAAAAATAAAGGAGAAACAGAGAGAGAAAGGACTATAAGAAAAAAAAGATGATCAGCCTTTTTTTTTTTTGATGACATATTTTCATGTATTTATGAAATGGAATGCTCTTCAGGGTATTGGTCTTGCTAATATGAACATTATTGTTTGCTGATCCTAAATACCTGTAAATATTTATTGCACTATACTATATAGAAAATTTGGCAATTTATAGATAAAATAAGTTCATAGAAAGTGTACATGTTCAGTTTAGAAATTAGTTGGTATTTTAATTTTCCTAGGTGTATATGCCATGGACAAAACATTTGAGAACAGTCCATTTTCAGTCCACACATTTTTTTCTGGCCCAAAATATGCATTTTCTTCTTTAAAAATATACATATTATTTGAGAGACAGAGAGGTGGGGGAACCGGGTCTCACTCTGTCACCCAGGCTAGAGTGGAGGATATCTGCAGATCTCTTTCTATTTATATATCTATAACTATATCTATATCTATCTATGTCTATAACTGTAACTGTATGTATACATAGATAAATGAATTTCTTCTGATCTGTATTACATTTTCACCCTCCAATGGTTTAAGTAATATTATATCAAATATTTAGTTAGTTGAAGGTAAAAATGTAAAAAGGTTTCTCTGTCTCTTTAGTTAAATCATATCATTACCGATTTCACATAAAGCTCTTGGTCCTTGAGTCTCTCACTTTTCAATCTAATTGTCCCTTGCTTCCTCTTAAACATTCATTGAAAATTTCTCTTTATATTAATTCTCATATGAGTATGGGACTTTTTTTACATAGAGCACATAGAGGATCACTTATACCTAAAAATCGAAGGTATTTAAGAAAACATTATACATGAGAGGGGGATAAGGTATTTATACACTGTACCAAAATTGCAGTTACACAGTTTCTACTTACTGAATCAGAGCGGACATGACAATGAACCAAGATTCTCCTTGCTGAGTCCAGATGCTGCTTCTGAATCTTTTCCAGCACAGCTCTCCAAGCAGGCATTACCCATCTAAATTCTCATAACAGGGACCACAGTTGAAACTGACATTTATTATGTGTCAGTCTCTGTGCGAACTGGACTGTTTTACTTATTTACTCTTTACAGAGATCCTCTTAGGTAAGCATCATTCTCATTCTCGTTCTGTGTTTTCAAAAGTCTGAGGATCCTTTTGTTCGTGTTTGAGTCTATCCAGGTTTGTTATATTTCTCCTAGCAGAATTATGAGGCGAGCAGACCTGTCTGACAGAGTGCAAAAGCTACTGAGCGCCACAGCAAGTTTGTCATAACAATGATAAAAATATCCTTCTAAGTTATTATTTTAACATTTTGTTTTATTTTATGAAATATTTCAAATTTACAAGAAGGTATAAACAATAATATAATACCTACTTATGTATTAGCCACTGAGATTTTAACATGTTACCTAGATTGCTTTTAAAATAAAGAAACTGTTATGGATATGACTCAAGTTCTCACCCCACTACAAACCCACCAGAGACTGGATTACAGGTTCCTAACTCTAAATGACCTAAGGTCATATACCCACATAGCTGTTGAAACTATGACTCTCAGGGCCTGGCTCCTGTATTTGCTGTCACTACCCATATTTCTGTGGCCTGGATGCCCCACTTAATTTGTGACATGGAGATTCAGCAATTCTAACTTCATGCTTGCCTCAGTATTTTTTTTCTTTAAAATTTTATCTATCTTTGTTTAGAGTGAGAAAAGATTCCACATCATATTGGTATAATTGTATTTCCTAAAACTTATTTTACTATTGTGTAAGATAATTTTGAGGAAGAACATTACAGAAACTTTATTTCCTAAACACAATGCAGTTGGAGTTCCTGTACATATGAACAGCTTTGTGAAATTGGGTATTCTCTTCATGTGACAATTTTTTTTTTTTTTGAGACAGAGTCTTGGTTTTTGCCTAGGCTGGAGTGCATTGGCACAATCTCGGCTCACTGCCATCTCCGTCTCCTGGGTTCAAGTGATTCTCCTGCCTCAGCCTCCCTAATAGCTGGGATTATAGGCTCCCAGCTAATTTTTTTTGTATTTTTAATAAAGACAGGGTTTCACCATGTTTGCAGGCTGGTCTCAAACTCCAGAACTCAGGTGATCTGCCTGCCTTGGCCTCCCAAAGTGCTGGGATTGCAGGCATGAACCACTATGGCAGGCCATGTTTTGAATTTCATAGGCAAGTGTCAAGAAAGTTCCCATCATTTATTACTAGATTTCATATTCCACATAAGCAGTTAATGTGTGTTTTAATTCTACAGTATCTCAGCACCACTTATAATTCCTGGCATTTAGTAGGTGTTCTTTAAATATTCGTAGTTATCACTGCCTGGGCTATTCATTAAATATTGAAGACAACTTAGTTCTTTTTTGGAACATCAAATACTATATAACTTCAAGAAAGGAATACAACAGATTCATGCAGAAAATAACAAAATAATAATAAAATTTTTTCCAAGCACACAGGTGCAGCCCTTGTCCAGAACAATGGAAGTGGCATGGAGACAATTGCTACCAGTTCTATAAAGACAGCAAAAGTTGGGAGGACTGTAAATATTTCTGCCTTACTGAGAACTCTACCATGCTGAAGATAGACACAAAAGAAGAGCTGGTAAGATTCTGACGCTTTTCAATGTTTGAAGGATTCTCAAAAAGAGGCCATAAAAGAGCTGGGCAAGAAGATTCTAAGATCAAGAATATCGGTCCACAGGTTTTCTTACTTGTTTTAATCAGGGCCTGAGTCTTATTCCTATTGCTTTGAATGGTCCCCTGAAGTAGATAAAAGGAGTTGTGTTCTCCACAAATATCCACCAATTAGAAACGTGAGCAATATCACTTTAAACTTCCCACTCAGTCAGGGAGCAAAGATAGAATGTCTTCTTTTCTTTTTTGGTTTGGATGGAAAAGGAATAATGTTTTTTGCTTTTTGGTTTTTTTTTTTTTTTTTTTTTTTTTTTTTTTTTTGAGACAGAGTTTCACTGTTGTTACCCAGGCTGGAGTGCAATGGCACCATCTCGGCTTACTGCAACCTCCGCCTTCTGGGTTCAAGCAATTCTCCTGCCTCAGCCTCCCCAGTAGCTGGGACTACAGGCGCACACCACCATGCCCGGCTGATTTTTTGTATTTTTAGTAGAGACGGGGTTTCATCTTGTTGACCAGGATGGTCTCAATCTGTTGACCTCGTGATCCACCCGCCTCGGCCTCCCAAAGTGCCGGGATTATAGGCTTGATCCACCGCGCCTGGCTTGGAATAATGTTGATGCAATGTCAGAAACATTGAAATGAAAATAGTGCTGTCTATTCTTCCATTCTAAAAGTGGCAAAGTTTTTAAGTGGAAAACATTTAAATTATTACCATAATCTGCAAATATATATCTTGCCTTCCAGAAGTTTACAGCCTAGGATAGACTGGTCAAGGTAAATGTGTCAATAAAACTACAGATTGACGTATATTGAGTTAGTACATGCAGTTACAGTACACTAATAGAATATGATGATTCCCTTTCCTCTCGTACTTATCATTGCCTTTGAATTGAAGTTCTCAAACAGTATAGCCATTGCTTATTTATCATTGTTTCTCTAGAATTTAGCAGATTTCCTTGATGAAGTGTAGGTTATCAAGAAAGGATTATTTAATTGAATTAAATGCCAAGCTCACTACACAAATTCTTAACATTGTTCTAATTACCTCTAATTTCTACCTACTTCCTGAAATCCGTGATGAAAGAAACTGTAATTTCTCTCACCTACTAAAATAATATCTTATGACCCTTTCTTGATGATTTAATTTAGGCATAAAGTGAGATAATTTCTTTGACTAAGACTGTGCCCTGATATAAACCTTCCTAATTTTTCTTATTCTTTTTGTTTCCTCTGCCTCCAGCACATACTGCAGACTCAGGTATATAATTGGACTATATTAGAACATGTGGTAGGGAATTTTCTTGTTTTATTTTTTTCCTTTTTCCTTTTAACATATTCAAGTAACAAGCGAGAAATTTTCTTGTTAAAGCTATGTAGTTATTTTCTATCATGAACTTCATATATGTCTATATATTTAAATCATTTTCATATGATTTGCTTTCAAAACTTATAATTTGAAAGAACCCCTCCTATTTAATTGGAATCAATATTTTCAAGTACAGTTATTTTCACATGCTCACATTATGACTATTGCTTGGTAACAGTTTCATGTAAATTTCCAATAATCTCTCATTAAATCAGTATATTTTGTTAACTATCTGAAGGCTTATGGATATAACAATGAAACAAAGTGTATTGTTGAGAAACTCATTGTATGGTGGAAACTAAAGATATCAAATGGATAATTATAATACATGTTTAGATCATTTTTCTGTTAAAATATCAGGAGTACACTGAGCCTGAGGAGGTTGAGGCTACAGTGAACCGTGATCATTCCACTGCACTCCAGCCTGGGCAACAGAGTGAGACCCTGCCCTCACCAACTCTCCAAAAACATGTATTAGGAATGCAGAGTGAGACTAGATACATTTTTAAATAACTTTGAAAATAACTTTGAAAAAGTATCTAGTCTCACTCTGCATTTCAAAATAACTTTTAAAATGTAAACATATGTTAAATATGGATATTAGGAAAAGAATTACCATGTATAAGACTATACATATGTGTGCTCATAAATATTTATAAATCGAAATTTAAAAATTTCTTTCTCCCCTTCCTAGTCTAAGACATAAATCATCCTTGCAAATTTTTCATTTACTTTTTTTCTTCCTTTCCCAGGTATTTATGAAGGTTTCTACCTCATTCCTGCATTTTCCCCTTCGTATTCTTCCTTGTCCCAGAATTATTCCACATCTTTTTGTTAATCTTTCCCTCATATTTTATATCAACATTAGTGTTTAATTCTGTGCCTTTAAAGCAATGGGTCAGGAACAAATCTTAGTTGATGTGATTTCTGCTTTCAGAATATTGATATGTTCTCCATATATACTAAGACAAAATAAGTTATTAAACCTGGATAAATTTCTGACTGGCCTCAGGACAGATGCTTTTTCTCTTAAGCATTCGAGCATCTATGCGAAGCAGGACTTGTGTGTGCTTTGAGAAAAGTGCTGGCTGCCCCATGCACGTCTGTACATGTGTGTAATTATGCCACCAAATCTAAAGGTTTTCTTGTGTACTTTTCACAGGAGTTTGCCATGTCTCAGAGCTACTCTGAGTTTTTCTACTTTTATTGGATAGGGCTCTTCCGCCCTGGCGGTGGCAAGGTCTGGCTGTGGATGGATGGAACGCCTTACACTTCTGAACTGTAAGCCCTCAGGATATTTTATGGGAAAGGCATTTACAAGATAGTTTGCTTGAGTTCAAGAATTTGGCTCATCAAGTATTAATCAAACTTCTGCTTTGTACTGGAGACTGTGTTTGCAGGAGGATGACCAAAGATGTTTTCACCACAGTGCTTCCTCATTTTTTTTTCTTTAATATAGTATCTTGCTCTGTTGCCTAGGCTGGAGTGTAGTGGTACAATCTCTGCTCACTGAAACCTCTGCCTCCCAGGCTCAAGCTCTCCTGTCACCTCAGTCTCCCAAGTAGCTCAGACTACAGGTGTGCACCACTACATCTAGCTAATTTTTTGTATTTTTTGTAAAGGTGGGTTTATGCTGTGTTGCCCTGTCTTGTTTAGAACTTCTGAACTCAAGTGATTTGCCCATCTTGGCCTCCCAAAGTGGTGGGAATACAAGCATGAGCCACCGTACCCAGATAGTGCTTGCTCTTGAACTGCTTATAAGCCTGTGCGGCAGAAAGACACATAGCATTAGTAAAATATCAGGGGTGGTTCTCTTGCTGCTTTCAGAAGTGTGTGTGTCTGGTATTTACTATGGATGAAAGAAGGGAGAGACGAGAGAGAGATCTTTTATAGATGAATAAACTGAAGCCCAGAAGTCCAGGCTGTAATGATTGTTGCCTAAAGTCACATAAATTGTCAATACTCAGAGATAGGATAAGATTTCTTGGCTTTCTGTGCAGTGAAATAGGGAGCACATCTTTAAAAACGCAGTCTCTGAGAAAAGATTTGCAGAAAATACAAGCAGTGGTGGGAAACACTATTAGTACTTATGCTGTGAACATTTAGGTAGGAGTTTACATGGTAACTGTGTTAGTCCATTTTCGCATCACTATAAAGGAATGCCTGAGCCTGGGTAGTTTATAAAGAAAGGAGACTTAATTGGCTCACAATTCTGCAGGCTGTACAAGCATCTGCTTGGCTTCTGGGGAGGCTTCAGGGAGCTTTACTCATGTCAGAAAGCAAAGCAAGAGCTGGCATGTCCAATGGCAAGAAAAAACATAAAAGAGAGGGGTGAGGGAGGATCTGGGCCCTTTTAAACCACCAGATCTTGCATGAACTCAGTGAGAACTCACTTATCACCTAGAAGAGTGCACCAAGCCATTCATGAGGAATCCGCCCCATGACCCAAACACCTCCCACCAGGCCCTACCTCCAGCACTGAGGATGACATTTCAAGTGAGATTTGTAAAGAGGAAGCATCCAAACCATATCAGTATCCCTTGAAATAAGAACACATAATTTCTCTATAGAAATATACCACATTTAAATCCATGTCAGAACAGATACCATTCTTCCCTATATATAAGATAGCATTTATTCTCCCAGGAGACAGGACATATTTGATGTAATCATTTGTATTTTACAGTTAAGTAAACTGAGTTACAGAGGAGGTAGGTAACTTTTTAAGTGGCAGAAAACCCCTATAATTTTGGAGTAGAACACATAGCTTCATTTTAGTTAGAGATGATTTGTGTTGTTTTAGGTGAACTGTTGTTTCTAAGAATGAGTCTGGAAACTGAAGGGGCTGAAGAAAAAAAGGCACATAACCCCATTTTTCCAGTAAACTTATTCTGATATCCAGACTATAATTTTATCACCCTAGGAAGAATGGGTATTTAATATTTTATTTTAGAAACAAACTGTGATTAAATTTACTTTTTCTTCTTTTTTTAAGGTTCCATGTTATGATAGATGTCACCAGCCCAAGAAGCAGAGACTGTGTGGCTATCCTTAACAGGATGATCTTCTCAAAGGACTGCCAAGAATTGAAGCGGTGTGTGTGTGAGAGGAGGGCAGCAATGGTGAAACCAGAGAGCCTCCATTTCCTCCCTGAAACATCAGGTGAAGGTGACTGACTCCCCAGCTGCAACTACAAACAGTGGAGTGAGCCAGGCAATGCCAATGCAAGGGCTACTTGAGACGTGGGGAAATGGAACATAATCAGGCAAGACTATTTCTCTGACTAGTACAAGATGGGTTCTCATGTTTCCTGCTCAGGATCACCAGCATTTCCGAGCTTGGGTCCATGCACATATTTAACAGTCACAAGAAGTCTTACTTACATGCCACCAACAACCTCAGAAACCCGTAACGTCATCTGCCTTCGTGGTTTAGAGACAACTTTTAGCTTTCTTTCTTCTCAACATCGAATATCACCTCCTTGTTTCCATGTCTTCCTTATACTTGGAGGAGTGAGAAACTTTTTGAAGCAGAGGAAATACCCGGAAGTAACATCCTTTTTCCTGACAGTCAAGTTGTCCATGAGAAAGAAGCAGTCACTCCCCAGACTGCACCACCAAATACACAAGAAATTCTTCGTTTGTTTCAGTTCATCCAGTCCCTTCTTAATCTCTCAGTAAAGACCCCATTTGCTTTCTCTATGGCCTGCTTCCAAACAGGAGTGTCTATTGTTATGAGAATGTCAGTGTCTTATAAACATTCCTCCCTGTGTCCATCAAGACCCTGATAGATATCTATCTTCTATATGAATTTCCCCCAGGAAAGAAATATATCCCCCTCTCATTTCCATATCAGAATTACTGTCCCCAATATTCCCTTCAAAGAGATTAAAGACTAGAAAAAAGTCAGTCTCTTCATCTGCACCTATAATCCTTTGATTTCAGTTCCTATTTTCTTCCATTGACCATATTTATACCTTTGAGGTACTGAAGATTTTATAATAATAAATGCAAATACTGTGAAATGTGTGATTTTACAATGGACTTATGATTTGTGGGAAAATTCAGCATGAAAATGCTTTTCGAAATATGATAGCAATCATTATTTTGATTGGATGTCTTACTGAGAGTTTTTGGGGACTCTACAAGAGTATTGATTATGTGATTATTTGGGGAAATAAGCCATCTTTGAAATACATGTTGTCTTCGAGAGAATGGTTTTAACACTTTCCTAAAATGAAATCTTTTGAGGAGTGCTTACGGCATTAACACATGGTTGATGAGTAAGCCAAGCCGCATTAGTGCACATGATTTCCAGTCAGGTCATGGGACATGAACAGAGGCAGTGACATCTTTGTAGCTACTCCTTTGCGAGGCATTTCTTTCTTGAGATGACTCCATGCACAAATGCAGCAGGGATCATTGTGAGAGACATCATTGCAACCACCAAGGTTACTGGTTTATTTATAAATCAATTTTGGGGGTTTAATGCTAGAAAAGATAACATTATAAATCTTTGTTTTTCAACAGTGGAAATTGAAGTACTTCAGTTGTGTTTTTCATAAACATCTATCTCATGGTAAAATGACAAACAGGAGCAATCATATGATAGAAAGAACACACTGGTGCTCATTTTCATAAACTTCCTTTTGTAAGATTGTCACTTAGCAAAGACTATTGCAAATTCTTCCTTGAGAAATTTCCTTTCAATTTTCTGTTGATTTCCTTAAACTTTTCTTTAGGGTTGAGCAGGTTCTGTTGATACATTGTGTCATGCAAAGAAAACTGTATTTGTGGTCAGAAATGAAGATTTTAGACTTCTTATTCTGATTTACTTATAAGGCAAGTCACTTTACTTCATGAAGTCTGTTTCACTGCATATGAAGTAGAAACAGTTATAACTTCCTCATAATGTTACTGTTAGCTAAAATGAGATAAATGTGAAATCCATTTCATAATGTAAATTGCAATATAAAATGTCAGGGAACTCACGAAAGTATTTCTAAAAGGACTCTAGTAATTTATTTTTAAATATGGGGGGCACACACATGGCTGAACAACGTTAAAAAGAAAAAACTTCAAGTGAATTAAATTAAAAGTTTAATTGAGCAATGAACCATTTACAAATCAGGCAGCCACAGTAGAGTCAGAGTCACAGTAGACTCAAAGGCTCCAGAGCAGCCATGTGGTGGAAGAAGCGTTATGGACAGAAAAAGTTTTTTCTAGTATAGAAAACAGAAGTGAGGTGCAGAAAAAAACTGGATTGGTTACAGCTCAGCACTTGCCTTATTTGAACACAGTTCAAACAGTTGGCTACATCTGATTGGCCAAAACACAGTGATTAGCACAAGTGTAGGCTGGGGTCTGTTTACACCTCAACTTGTTAGAGTTCACATGATGTACAGAGAAACCTTTAGGCTGATCTTAAAATATGCAAGAAGGCAGTGTTAGGCTAAACTTGATTTATTAATAACCACAGACTTCTTTGGAGATTTTTATGAACAAATTGTAGAAGGGCACGTATACTGGGGAGCTAAGGACATTATTTGCAAATATTTTCTATCATGAGTGCAGACGTTCAATGAAAGTAGTTTATATAATAGGTACATAACAAGAAATGAGAAGTAAGCCTGCAGTTAAGTAATTGGTATGTAAGTCTTGTGGCTACAGAAAGAAAATACGGCTGATAGGAGGAATGTGGATTAACTGTAAAACAGAAACATGCACTCATTTAAGTTTTGACTCCTAGCATCCTATGTAGCTGCAGTCTAGCTCAGGGATGGATGGCAAGCCTCTTTTTAAGTGCTTGATTTGAAGAATCCAGCCGCCTGCAGAGTGAGTGTTGAATGGTATTCTCATTCCAAGTCTGGGACTAAGGGATAGTCACTTTAGATAGTGAGGAGGAAAAAAATAGCATATATTTGACATACTTCAGCTCCTTCCTTGAGCTTATTCTTTTTCTTCTTTCCTCTCAATACCTTCATTTCTATAGAAAAATTCACAATATTGATCACAATATGAACAAACATTTTAAAACAAGAGAAAAAGTGTATAGCATAACATTCTCACTACACACTTTTGAAAAATCGGTATTAAGAATAGGAAATAATGATAAAATGAATTTTAAAATCTGATTTGCTAAGAACAATTCCAGTTGAGAATCAGAGATGGGCAGTATATGAATTGGTTTTCTGCATCAGGAGATTTATTTTCTCCTGTAGGTTCTTGTTTATGTAACTCTGAAGAAATTGCAGGAACGGTCAAATGAGGAGCCCAGCCTTTCCTGGTAGAGCTGAGATCCCCAGGGTACACAATAAGCTCTTTCCTTTCCGGAGGATATTGAACCTGCTCTCAGGATTTATCAACAGGAAACAGGCCATGAGCCCTATAACAGCAGGAAGTGTGAGAAGGGTAATGGGAGCTTTTATTTTGAAGTTGCAAACATGTTACGAACAAGGTAGAGAAGTCTACCAGGTTGTCTCAGGGCCAGCTTTAATATTTGGGAGTCAATTCCTCTATAGAAAAATTCTTACAGTTTTTGAAGATTACAAACAGCAAGATCATCTGATTTAAAGTGTGCATGAATCGATTTTTAGGCTCAAATAATATCTACGATTATTCTACCAATATTGTTATTATTATATATTTTTTATACATTTAATATACTTTAATCAAACCATGAAACAAAAACTTTTCGCATTTGCAGGACAGTTTCATTTTTAGGTTTCTTTTTGTTTGTTTAAGGCTAACTTGGAACTCAAAGACAGAGATCTAAGATGCCCAATTCATTGTCAATAGGTCTAGGATATAAGACTGGTATACTCAGTATTGTATTTAAAAAGCCTTACTATCCTGGACCGAAAGAAACCTGCAGAGAAGAATCCCCCAACTACAGCATCTGTGTGGAAAGCAGCATCCTTGCTGAGGAGATTTGTAGGAGCTGAGGTCGGCTGCACTGTAGATAAATTCTAACTTGTAAATACTGCATCATCCACTACAGGATGACATCAGCTGAAAGATGTTTGCCTTTTGCTTCATTGTACTTTCTTAAGAATGATTACAAATGCCTCGTATCCTTTCTCTAAACATAGCTCCATGACAATACTTTGAAGAATCTTTAAGGCAAACAGTCTTTGCTAGTAAATTCCACTATTGTTTCTCCTTTATTCCAGGCTATTACATTCAGCTGCCAACTGTCAGCTGTGAAAACCAAACACAGGAGACAATAGATGCTGTGTTTTCTCTGCTATTTTCCTTTTTCAGGTTAGGCAGAAAATTAGAGAAAAATCTCTTTTACTTAAACTCCCACAACTGAGTAAAATCTCTTTTACTTAATTTTCCCACAAATGAAAACTCTAGGTCAAGGGTAAACAAACAAAAACACACTCTTCTCATCCTTATGCAACCTTACCCATTGTAAAAGGACCTTTAGGTAAGAGGATATTTCGTTTTATTTAAATGATTTCCAGTGACTCTGAGAATTAGGTTTAATTTTTACTTTATATATTTAAGTGATGCCTGTATGCTTGGAAGAAAAGATGACAATCTAATGAATCTCAGCTCCTCCTTGTGAGAAATGAAGAATTAAATAAGATCATATTTAATTAATATTTATTGAGAACCTACTATGTGGTAAGGTGTTCCTGTAGGAGTGGTAAATGGTAACAGGTAATGTAATAATAGTTAAGGAATATGTTCCTTCTGTAGATCACAGGGTATTTAGCTATGAATTATCTTTTGGGAATAACATAGTTCATGCTTCAGGGAGCCTAAGCACTTAGGACAGAGACTGTCTATTAATTTATTTGAGGAGAATCCATTAACTTTAAAGCAGATATTCTCTCCAAAGAGCTGCTGACATTTTACACATGAACTGTAACTTCTCAATATTGCTGCAACGGGAGCCAAAAAGGGGTCATTTTTGCCTGGAATGCACAAATACAGGTTGCTGCCAGAGGTGATGGGTGAGGTAGTCCAGAGAACAAAAGCAAGCACTGACAGAGCGTTCAACTCTGTGCAAGACTCTTCTCAGCACTGACATATATTTACAGTCTAATCTGCATACGGTATTGTGAAGTAAGTTCTGTTGTTATTTTACAGCGAGGCAATTGAGGCACTGAGATATGTAGTTGAAAGTGCTGGAGTGTTAATCCTGAGAGGCCAGACCATGACTCCTTTACTTTGTGAATGGCAGGGATGGTCACTGAAAGGAAAGACGGAATTCACGGCATTCCCTGGAGAACAAACTGACCTGGCATCCTGACTATTCCTTCTGCTTATGTCAAATGCTAGTAGTTCATCTTTCTAGTAGAAATCAAATCTTAAACAGTACGTTGTCGTACAGGCTGCAGATAGAAGCCTGACTTTCTTCCAATTTGGAAATTCATATCTCTGTTCTTCTATCCTACCATTTTGGTAACATAATGCCTGAATGCAAAGAAAGATCGCACAGATTGTGAGTTTAAAAGGTCAAATTTACTTATTTTAAAAATATTAGTCAGCTGTAACTGCATCACCTCCCCAACAACTTACAGATCTGTACCTTGTGTGAAATTTACAGTCATGCTGGACTTTAAGCCATAAAAATGATTTCCTTGCATTTGTTCTTAGCTCTTCAGGGTTTTGTCCTCTAGCTCTAAATAAGTTTTATTCTTGGCAATTTGAACAACATCAAATGAAATCCGGACAGTAAGGAAGAATATTCCCAAGTGTATTATTGAGTCCCAGGTTGCTAATTTCATCGCCCACATATTGGTTTGCTGCTCTACTTGCTGTTAGTTTTGTGGGGGTTTTTTTTGCGGGGGGGATGGTTTCCAATGGCCTTTTCCAAATACTAGTGCAGCACAACACGTGGAACACAATTTCTTTCAGATAGAGGGTCTTAATGCATACTTCTCACAGATAAAATACTTCCAGCTGCTGCAGTTAGACGAAAGAAGGGAATGGTTTTTGACGTATCCACAGACTTGGTTAGTTGATTGGGGTCTCTCTACTGGCAACCTGGAAAGGCAAGTCAGCATTTCTGAGGTTAGTTTTGGGGATTTCAGAGACGTTCCTGAGGGTAACTGATGAGAGGTGTGGAGATGCTTGTTTTGTTTTGTATTAACATAGCACCTTCCGGTGGTGGTTTTGTCCTCCTTCAGTAATTGCTTCTCTCAACAAAGAATGTTAATATAATTTGAACAAAAACAGCATGTAAAGAAAAAAAAATAACAAAAATACCCAAAGACAGTCTCTAAATTAGAATCTCTTTGCTGACTCTTAATTTTCAAAATAGCAAGGCACCTGATTCCGCTTCTCCGTCTCCCCTCTGCCATCTGAAAAGCTTAATGTGGAAATTAACAGTCATTTTAATCCTTTCCCCTTAGCCCTCTCTAAACATGAAGCAATACGAAAGAAATGCACTTGATAATTATATTGTTCATCAGACACTCAAATTGTGAGGTGAATTTTCTATAAGATAACAGCAGCAGGGCTGTGAAGGAGAAAGACTTAGAAGGCATGAAGCTACTCTTAATTTTGTTAGCTTTAATCCCAATTAGCAGCCTGTAACATTAACATGCTGCTTGTCTCTTGGAGAAAATTCATGGTACAAGGTAAAATAAACTTTGGAATTCCCTCACGTTTCTAACTTTGCATGCAGTATTTCATTCAGAGACTTACAGGCCAGGAGAAAGAGAGGAGCCATCTTGCCAAAGCCAGCGTCCACTGTGTCCATTCTGAGACAACCCCACCCAGTATTCATGGTCTCTCTCGATCTTCCTCAAGCTGCCGGTGATAAAATCCTGTAAGAGACAAGACCTGAACGTGAAGTGAGAAAAACAAACAAAACTGTGGTGAAATATGAAATGTGACATTTTACCTAGAAATTAACGGGAACTTGAAACCTGGAAAAAGGGAGAAGGGTGTATTATCAAAAAAAGTGCAGATGCGTTCTTTAGACTCTTCTATTGCTGTATGATCAATGCGGTGTTAAGTACTATGAAAAAAATAGACAACTGGGATTTAAAACGTTTCAACATATTCAGAGCCTGGCAGGTAGAATATATCAAAAAAAGGTAAATGTTATACTGTACCTTCATTGTCAAAGGTAAAAATATCCTTGACATCATAGACCTTTCTCAGAATACTTCGATGTGGAAAATAGTTCATGAGATTCCAGAAGCAACTTAACAAATTGTAATAATTTATTCAAGTTCTTGGTTTACTGCATATCCTTAATGAATTATTTTCTCTTGATTTTTGTTGAAATGAAGTTCATCCAATTACTGAATATAGCAGGTATACATTTTTCATAGGTCCCAAAATGTATAATTTTGCATTCTGTTTCATATATATGTATGGGTGGAATGAGTTCAAGAAAACATCTTATTGTTCACTTGGTTTTTTTTTTGAGATGGAGTTTCATGTTTGTTGCCCAAGCTGAAGTTCAATGGTGTGATCTTGGCTCATTGCAAACCTCCATCTCCTGGGTTCAAGTGATTCTCCTGCCTCAGCCTCCCAAGTAGCTGGGATTACAGGCACCTACCACCAAATCCACCTATTATTTGTATTTTTAATAGAGACGGGTTTCACCATGTTGGCCAGGCTGTCTTTGAACTCCTGAGCTCAGGTGATCCATTCGCCTCAGCCTCCCAAAGTGCTGGGATTGCAGACGTGAGCCACCGTGCCCAGCCTATTCACTTGCTAAGACGTTGGTAAACTACGTTTAATGCCACTTAAACATTTCATTTAGCAGACACTTACTTTTAAAGATCTGTTTATTTCATAGTATCACTTCAGCTTTTATACTTCTGTTTTTCCTTGATAATTACAAGATTATCATAGGTTATTATATTTGCCTACAGCATTGAAAATAATACATTTGAAACATATCTGCAACGATAATGTATGTATATCTTGACGTGGATTATCATGCTATAAAACAGTATTCTTATTCCCTCCACCTTTTCGTTAACCAAGGACATGGAACAAACATATTCTTCTCAATTTCTGATAACCATCCTGTTTTATGTTTTCCCATTCAAAGGAAAACAAAACATATGGATTCTAACTTTGTCTCTTTTAAACATTTATTTTTACAATTATATTCTGTTATAGAATATTAAGAATTTTTATCTTATGAGAATGAGGAATTTCTTTTAATAAGTAACATGGTATATTCAGAATAAGACCACAAAGCAGTATTTACCATTTCTTCTTTGCTGTCTATTTGTAGCAGCATGGAGCCTTCCTTTAAACAATTCTCTTGACTGATGTGCCAATATTCCCATTTTTCAGAGACATAGTAACAACTTTCTCCATTCTGAATCCAATTGTCTGGACAAGGGTTGCAGTTATGGGCTTTGAATATGAACATTTTACTTTAGTATCTTATTGTAAAATATTAACAACATATATTCCCCCCCAAAACCCCTTGCATCACCCTCAGTGAGGCTTAATCCCATAACATAATGATTCACATGACATAGTACTTATCCATTTCAGCTTCTCTGAGGCTAAATATAGTAAGATATATGTAATAATTTCTACCTGCAATGGGCCTTTAACTTAAATATGAAAATAATTGGGGGATACATTTAACAATTCTTTTCTCTTCTATAATAATTGATCTGACTATTCCAGTTTTATTAATCTTCCCTTTGTTTGAATTCACATTGTTTATTGTCTTCAGTTATTTGCTCATTTTTTCATGTCCATTAGTCTTACTGCCCTAATTTAGCTAGAAATGTACTGGACCCTTGAATGGATTGAATACTAAGCCTTGAATTTATGTTTAAATTCTGAGAGCTAAACAAGGAAATATTTCATAGATTATGTTGAGAACAAGTAATCCACCTTGAGGAGTGATTTGAAAACATGCAGGTGAGGAAAATTGGAGAACAGAAATGAACACTAGGCTTAGTTCAGGACTCTGATACAACTAAGAAGTAAGTCTCAATGTTTCATCAGTTTTATGGAAACTATTTTAAGAAGCAATATAGTCACAAAAGGAGGATGATCAAATGTATAAAAGGGGAATCAAAGATCAAGAATCTGACCAAGTGTTTCTGGCAGTTTTACAGAAGGAAGGACACTAAAACTTCCATGACTCTGGTTTCTAGATAGTCCCTATATTTAGGCTAAGAAATCAGTAGCTTCCGTGGGTCAGATGTTGAGTTGTTTAAAGCCTTTAATACCTTTTGTTTGGAATCTATGCTAATCAACATCCGGAACATTGTTAGAGTTAGTGTAAATAACAAATGTCATTGTTATAGACAGTGATATTTGTGGCATTGGAGAACATGTTGGATTGGTAGGTCTCCAAAATGGATGTTGTTATTCTATTCAAGGTTGATGTCTCAGAGGCGGGCCTCACTTAAGTTTGCAATGGCCTGCTGCAGATAGAAACATTGTTGGGCACACCGTGATTCTTCAAACATTTACTTGATTAATTAATTTTTTTTTTTTAGACGGAGTTTCGCTCATGTTACCCAGGCTGGAGTGCAATGGCGCGATCTCGGCTCACCGCAACCTCCGCCTCCTGGGTTCATGCAATTCTCCTGCCTCAGCCTCCCAAGTAGCTGGGATTACAGGCACGCGCCACCATGCCCAGCTAATTTTTTGTATCTTTAGTAGAGACGGGGTTTCACCATGTTGACCAGGATGGTCTCGATATCTTGACCACCCGCCTCGGCCTCCCAAAGGGCTGGGATTACAGGCTTGAGCCACCTCGCCCGGCCTACTTTATTAAATTTTAATCAGAAGGAACTATGGTTGACTTTTGATCTCTCATTGGCAATTATGTAAATGGTATCCACTCTAGGAAAGTTCGTTCTCTAAATTATATGTGCAAGCATTATGAAATGCCAATTAAGTAACCATAGAATACTTGACAAACTATAACAGGTAGAAATAACTGCATTAGGTTTAAAAGGCTTGTAAGGCATATAAAAGTATAGACTAGAGTAAGTTCATCGAATTTTTAAAAAGAGCTAAGTCATGCATCATAAAAGAATTCTGTGTGAATACTCCTATTTTCAAAATGAATTTTTCTGTTTAAAGCTATCTAAACTGGAATCTAAAGTAATATCTAAATATATTGAGAAATTTGGAACTAGAATTAAAATACACTTACAAATTTGAATGACTGGATAAAACAATGTTTGTGTGTGTGTGTGTGTATTTTTTAATCTGACTTGCTAATTGCACACAGACCTCTTTGGCATTTGATAATACATTTCTCTTAGTTGCATTCTTTTGGATCCTTAGTGTTTCCACATAGTATTGGAGGTCATAAATAAGATTGAACTGAAGAGTGATCAAAATTATGCACTCTTATTATAAAATCCTCACAGTTTTGCAGAGAACAAAATGTGTGTCACTGTTTCTTTTGAGGTATTGGTGTATATATCTGGATTTATACAGTGGAGACTGATTTTGTATCCATTACCTGAGCTGAGAAAGTTTTGCATGAAGGTTTGACAATGTTTCATCTGAAGGGCATGGCTTCTATTCCATTGTGTACAGTTTAGCAGTGCCCTCTCTTGTTGGATGAGTTTTTCTTGCTGCTGTATCACAATGGTGGACACCTGCAACACTTCAAATGGCAGCAATCATTTCTAATAAAATTTTGACATTTTATAGCAAAATAATCCTTCAACACAGACAAAAGACAACTACAAATTACTATATTTTTTTGAGACTCAAATTTGTATTATTTTGGGTTTTCTCTTAAAATGTACATTGTACAAGAATCAAACACTGCAAAGGATGTGGAGCAAAACGTCTCTTTGCACCCATTTTAAATTCACTCGATTTTACTCCCCACAAACAACCAGATTTACCAATTTATTTGTTATTTGAGAGCTTTTGAATATTACACATAAAATAAAACAAAATGAAACTTTACAAATGAAAGCAAATGAATATGAAATTCCCTCCCTCCCCTTAACATAAATGGTAACAATATGTTTGCATGGTTTTGCACCTTTTGTTTTATCATTAACATATATATTTAAACACAGTTCCATATAAGGACATAGGCATGCAAAATTATAGTTCAATGCCACAACCAGGAATATTGATATTGATACAATCAAGATACTCAGCTCCTCCCTTACCATGAGGATCTGTCTTTGCCCTTTTATAAGCACACCCACTTCCCTCTTGCCTTCACCGTGTGTTAACTCCTGGCAACCACTAATTTGTGTTCCTTTTCTATTTTATCACATGAATTATATATAAATAGGATCTTACAGTATGTAACCTTTTGCTGTTGGCTTATTTCACTCAGAATAATCCTGTGGAGACTCATGTAGATTGTTGTTTAAATTAATAGCTCATCTTTTTTTTTTTTTTTTTTGAGACGGAGTTTCGCTCTTGTTACCCAGGCTGAAGTGCAATGGCGCGATCTCGGCTCACCGCAACCTCCGCCTCCTGGGTTCAGGCAATTCTCCTGCCTCAGCCTCCTGAGTACCTGGGATTACAGGCACATGCCACCATGCCCAGCTAATTTTTTGTATTTTTAGTAGAGACGGGGTTTCACCATGTTGACCAGGATGGTCTTGATCTCTTGACCTCATCATCCACCCACCTCGGTCTCCCAAAGTGCTGGGATTACAGGCTTGAGCCACCGTGCCCGGCCAGCTCATCTATTTTTTATTGTTGAGTAGAATTCCATGATATGGATTACCACCACTGGTTTAACTGTTCACCCACTGAAGGACAGCTAGGTAGTTTTCAGGTTTTAGCCATTACAAATAGAGCTACTATAAATATGCATGTGCAGGTTTTTGTGTAAACATAAGTTTTTACTTCTATGAGGTAAATGCTCAAGAGAGCAATTGCTGTGTTTTAAGGAAGTGTGAAATTTAGATTTTTAAAAACTGCTACGCTATCTTCCAGAGTGGCTACAGCATATTATATTCCCACCAAGAATGAGTGCATGATCTGCTTTCTCAGTAGCTTGACAAGCATTTGATGTTGTCGCTTATTGTTATTTTAGCCATTCTGATTATGTATGTAGTAATATCTCACCATATTTTTAATTTTCATTTTCTTAACGGCTAATGACACTGAACATCTTTTCTTGTGCTTATTTGACATCGTATATTCTCTCTGGTGAAACGTCTTTTCATATGTTTTTGCCATTTTCTAATTGGATGGTCTCGTTTTTTACTGTTGAGTTTTGAGACTTCTTTGCACATTCTAGGTTCTAGCCCTTTGTCAGATATTGATTTACAAGTATTTATGCCAAGTCTTTAACTTGTATTTTATTTATTTACTTATTTATTTTTGTAGAAACAGGGTCTTGCCATCTTGCCCAGGATGGTCTTGAACGCCTGAGCTCAAGGGATCCCAAAGTGCTGTAATTCAAGGTGTGAGCCACCACACCTGGCCTGAAAAAATGTCTTTTTACCCTCTTCCTATTGTCTTTTGCAGATTATGCGTGTTATATTTTGATGAGGTCCATCCAGCTTACCAATTTTCCTTTCAATAAATATTTTTTGATGTAAGTCTAAGAACTGTTTGCCTACCTTTAGATTCTAAAGATTTTGTCCTATATTTTCTGAAAGTTTTACAGTTTTATGCTCTGCATTTAAGACTGTGACCTATTTTGAGTTAACTTTTAACTTTTGTATAAGGTATAAGACAGGTTTATTTTCTTTTTCTTTCTTTCCCCTGTGGATGTCTAATTTCTCCAGCACCATTTGTTGAAAAGGCTAGCCTCCTTCTTTCAGTTGATTTACACTACTGACAAAATCACTTGGCATATTAGTATGAGTCTATTTCTGGATTCTTTTTTGTGTTTGATAGCTGTCTTTTTGTCCACTAATACACCTAGCCTTAATTAATACAGGCTTTGAAATCAGGGAGAATGATTCTACTCAGTTATATAATTGGTTTAAAATAAGTCGATGATATGTTAATCATTATCGGATTGTGACTATTGAATGGACATGCTGTATAGAGAGAATGGCATCAAGAAAAATTAGTGAATTAAAAAACAAAGCAAAACATCTATTCATGTCAGCTAGACCATTAGGATTAAAAATAATATCTTTTAGAGAGAAATAGAACAACAAAAGAGGAGAACAAATGGGCAAATCTGTAAAATTATTTTTATATTTTTAACCACAAAATGGAGGTAACCAAGATCATACACGAAAAACATCTGGCCAAGACAGGCTGGGCTGGGCGCGGTGGCTCTTGCCTGTAGTCCCAGCACTGTGGGAGGCTGAGGCTGGTGGATCACATGAGGTCAAGAGATTGAGATCAGCATGGCCAACAGGACAAAACCCTGTCTCTACTAAAAATACAAAAATTAGCTGGGCGTGGTGGCATGCAGGTGTAATCCCCACTACTCAGGAAGGTGAGGCAGGAGAGGTACTTGAACCCAGAAGGCAGAGGTTGCAGCGAGCGGAGATCACACCCCTGCACTCTGGCCTGGGCAAGAGAGCAAGACTCTGTCAAAAAAAAAAAAAAAAGAAAAGAAAGAAAACTTTTAATTAATTGTATATCTACATATTCTGATCTGTTTTACTTATCAATATTGCTGCTGAGAAGGAAATAGCAGAAGTCAAAGCCATGGACTAGAGAAAGCAGAAGTTTATGGCCTGTGCATGTGTGCATAGTTCAAAACCCAGGCTGACAGCTGCTTGGATTATTTTTCCTCTTTTTAGCAAAATAATGAACCTAACCAGAGAGGAGTGTAGGACAGTGATGCTCTAATTTTATCCTATTAATAATCTGGCATGTTTAGACATCGAAAAATAATTTTCCTCTTAGAAATTCAAGATATAATACAAAATTTTATAGATACTTTTTTAGATTAGCTGTATTTTTAAAAGCTGTTGTGTTTATTCCTATCTGAACAGCTTATACTATATAAAACTGTAATTAAATTGGAGAAAGGGAAATAAGATTCTCTTCAGAGTTTCCCCCTAAATAGGAAGCAAAATATAGCACCTTAATTGGGGTTGAGGTTGTAATCAATTTGCAACAAGTGAGGAATAAAGGCAAAACAACATAATTTCCTAGGGAAAAATAATACAGTACTTTTAACCTCCCCCAATAAAATTATTTGTTATATGATATTATATATTGTCCCTAATTGATGAATTAAGAAAATGAACAGTAAAAACAAATAGAAAAGCTGATTTCTTAGAAAATATTTTGTATTTTATTTTATAAATATTTTATTTATAGTTTCTTTACATAAAAAATGGTGGCATAAATAATGTGGTGGAAAAATTAGAAAATGTGAAATGGTAAGAAGAAAGCTAAAATTAAGTCTACTTGCTTTGGAACCTACCACTCAAATAATAGCCATTAGTATTTGGTTTATATCTACAGAAACCCTTTTCTATGTACGTACATAGAAAAGTATTTTAAATACAACTGTTAGCAAACCATATTTTTGTAAAAATGTCTTTTTAGAAATCTGCTTCTCATGAGAAAATATTGCATAACCATATTTTCATAACAATAACAATGGTTCTAGAAGATTTCTTTTTTTTATTTTTATTGCATTTTAGGTTTTGGGGTACATGTGCAGAACATGCAAGATAGTTGCATAGGTACACACGTGGCAGTGTGTTTTGCTGCCTTCTGCCCCCTCACCCATATTTGGCATTTCTCCCCATGCCATCCCTCCTCCACTCCCCCGCCGCTGTCCCTCCCCTATTTCCCCCAGTAGACCTCAGTGTGTGGTGCTCCCTTCCCTGTGTCCATATGTTCTCATTGTTCATCACTCACCTATGAGTGAGTATATACGGTGTTTCCTTTTCTGTTCTTGTGTCAATTTGCTGAGAATGATGTTCTCCAGATTCATCCATGTCCCTACAAAGGACACGAACTCATCATTTTTGATTGCTGCATAATATTCCATGGTGTATATGTGCCACATTTTCTGAGTCCAGTCTATCATCGATGGGCATTTGGGTTGATTCCAGGTCTTTGCTACTGTA